>CM075857.1:100892889-101556524 GCA_037975125.1 Latrodectus hesperus | reverse complement strand
ATCTCTCAATGGGTTCTAGGACTTCATCTCGATACCGGACAACCGTCACAGAACCCCGTTTAAAGATGTGCAGGTCGATGCGGTATCCTAATGAAATCCCTGTCCACACCATAATGCGTCTGTTTCGGAATGTGTGATGCTCGGAGATGTTTTGGGGCTTATTCCGTGTTTCTTGTTCATTTTATATCCTTATACGCTTGTCATCTGGCTCCAGAGCAAATCTTGACTCATCAGTAAACATGATATTGCCCCTATCAGACACAGTTCAATTGATATGTTCCCGGAACAACTTAAATTGTGACCCTCTTGATTGGACGGATAGACAAACACCAACTCGAGGTAACCGGGTGTACAGTCCACTCAAATGTAATCTTCGGCTTACAGTAATCCCGTTATCAATGGACGCTGCAACCATAGATGTCACACGTGAGGAGGTCATCTGTGATTTCGCTTGGCTAAAATCGCAATATATCGATTTCCGCGGGGTATTTAACCCTTAAGCGATTGGATGCGGGCCTTTGGATAACAGTCTGTGTGGTTTGGAATTGTTTCCATAAACGTGAAATTACAGAATGATGAAAGCTGAAGAAAATAGCAACATCTGAGATCGAATATCCTGCTTCAATGCACCCCACAGCACGCCAGCGCTCGGAATCTTCCAATCGTCTTCTGGAAGTCATAGAAACAAGTATGTCTTGAAAACTAATTGTACGAAAGTTTTAAGCAAATTCTATAAGCACTTACAATCAACTTCTGTAACCCTTCATAAAGCTGGTATCTTATAAGACTGCCCTTTTTGCATATTTCTTGACATGAAAGCGCGATTGACTGTTACCTAACATGTTTGCATATTTCCATCTACCTCTGCTGCGATTTGCATCCTCGGGAAACTTGCATTTTCCTCTCCGTGCTTAACTTTTGGAAGTCAGTGTATGTACAAGAAAATTATATATTTCTAAAGAATTAACGAAAAATGTTTCAAGTGTTTTACTTTAAACTATACATTTATCAAAGTTTTGTTATTATTTTTCTTATACCTACCTCAAAATTTTAGTCAAAATTTACATTGATTGAAAATTTGCAGATGATTAATATTTTTTTATTTATTTATCAATATAAAATTATATAGATATGGAAAATATGCAAACAAATTTCAGATTGTTTTATACATATATATAGTTTCAAAGTTATAAAAAATTACAGATGAATGTTATTATTTTTCATTGTATTAATTTGAAGTTATAAAATTGAGAATGGGTAAATGCTTAAAATTTATTGCGCTAAAATATTATTATATAAAAAATAATCTTTTATAGTTAAATTCTTTTTACACAATATAAAATAAAATATCGCTGATGATTATTTTCTTAAAAAACTTAATTATTTTTTTAAAATATGTAATAGAGTTGAAAACTTTTATTTACTAATATCAAAACCTAATTTATGTTCTTTATCTCTCTCTCTATCACCCTCATTTTATATATAATATTACTTTATTTAATTGCTTAAATTGATCTATGAATAAAACATTTAGTAATTCTTCTATTAAGCAGTTATATCTTCAAAAAATGTTATAATAATGATTTTATTTTTACATTTTTTAAAATAAACCTAATGCTTTTATTTTAAAAAGAATTTGGCACAAATAAGCTGTAGTTTTTATGAAATATATTTCAAGTTATTTTTAAATTATTTTCATCGGAAAGCAATTTAACAAATAACTTTTTTCCAGGAAATAGCACGAAACAAATTGCACGAAAAAGATAATAATAATGTTATAATTACCAATTATAAAATATGTAAGCAGATTTGTTTAAAAAAAGTATCATTAAAGAAAATTTATTTTAATTATTAAGAGATGCAACATTTTTTAAAGCAGAATCATGTAAATGAATATTAATTGTTAAAGAAAGGTACTTAAAGATAAAGTTAAGAAATTTTTACAGTATACCATTTTTTCCATTAAATATTGTTCTTTTTGTAAAATATTTCTTTCAAAAATAGCTTCACTTTTTTCTGGTCAATCTTTAAATATATTCTACAAATACTTCCTATAGTCTCTCAAAATATACATCTTTAACTTTTACTAAAAATAAGAAAACGTAATATTTGCAATTATTAACTATGATAATATAATTAGAATTGTGTAAATTGAGAAAGAGACGTTAAAAACACTTCTGTTTTACCAATTGTGCTGTTCTTCTTCAGTGCAGTAAATTAATATAGCTGACAGCATTTATTAGTTTTGATTTTGAAAAACTAACTATACAATATTTACTTAAGATTTTACTTTTGAGAAAAATATAAAATTAAAAAATAATAATTTTAGAGGTATTAAGTTGATGAACTTATTTTCTGTTAATCACTAAAACAAACCATCATATATATATTGATAGGTAGGTAGAAAGAAATACAGCAGAAATAATTAGGTAATTAATTTTATTTCGAACCATATTAAAAGCTTATTATTTACATTTTCTTACTGTTTAAGCTCAGAAGAAAATTATTTCTTTAATTGTTTTGTAAAAATATTATTATTGAGAAACTGTTTAAAAGTTGTAATTACTTTAAAAACTTGACTTAATACATTCATAAAAAAATGTATAATATATGTATATGCATTCTCATTTGAATTCTTTCTTGTTATTTCATGCATGTTTTCTCCTTTCTGTTTTTGAAGATTTTTCACAATCTGTACTATAAATATTTAATTATTAAAATCAGTAAGATTTACTACTGAAATGTCATGGGATTTAAAGAATGCAGCAGAATGCAGCATAAAGAATAAAGGCAGATGCCTTTATTCTTAATGAAAATTAATGGACATTGTTGAACAAAGTTTTATGTGTTTATTTTTTATTGCATGGATAATATTTTTTCTTAATAAATTTTAATTATGAAACAATTTATTTGAACCCATAATGTTAGTTTCCTTTTAACATATGTTTTTGCAATTTTAAAGAAAGTGAATTTATCTTAATTATTTCTACTTGATTTAGTTTAAAAAAGTAATTTATTCATTTTTCAAAATATACTGTAAGCGTTTCTAACACTTATAAACCAAACTTCTGTACCAAAATTTGAGCAAAGGATTCAATTAATAATTTTGAATACCAATGTAAGTTTTCTTTTATTATAATAATATTTTTTAAAAACTCAGTAATTTATTTTTATAATTTCTTTAAATGCATTTATATAAAGGCTTTACATTAATAAGAAAACAAAGTCCATTGAAATTCTAAGGGTTAATTTAGGGTCATCAGTAAATTAAATTTAACAAAAATTTTGTGAATGTATAGATATGTTCAGTAAAAATTAGATTTTAAAACTATTTGCAATAAATTTCTTTAACTGGAGATGTAGTTGAAGATATTATGTATTTTTAAAATTTCCTTAGTTGTAGAGCTAAACAAGCTTGATTTACCTCATTAATATTACTCAACCTCAGAGGATACTAATGTGTTTACATCAAATATAAAATTCATTGTTGTGAAAATAATTCATAGACGTATAATTATTCATATGAAATATAATGAAATAAATTATGAAAATAATTCATAGACCTATAATTATTGTCAAAAAGATAATCAATTGGAAATAAATTGTTATACATAATGCAATTTTTAAAGCTTATTCTCAAGCTGTTATTTTATTAATCTAATTGTTTTTTCTGCGAATCTATATTTTTGACCAATAATAATAATTAAGTTATTATAAAATCATTTGCATTTTATAGAATATTACTTTATGCATCAATATTAAAGATAATTCTGGCTTGCAAGAGAGATGTGATCCAACAGAAAAACTTAGACTTTTTGTAATTAACTTCTTATTATTTTAAAGCAAATAGAGAAATATAAAGTAATAGAAATATTGCATAGAATGTACATTCGAGCGTTAATATAATTTTTTCTAAATGTATGTAATCAAAATAACACATTCTATATGAAATATAATTTATGTAATGAATTATAAATATATGAGAGAAGTCGAATTGAATCATTTATAACATTTTATTCTTGTAATAAACATTTTTAAGTAAAAAATAAAGTTTTCATTGTTATTAATTTGAATTTATTTTTGAATGTAAATATTTTACGAAATTGACATTGAATTTAATTTGCTTACGCAACTATTTTTTAAAAAATTTTTTATTTGAAATTCAAAATGAAAAGATGGGTTTTCTCATAAAATATTAGTTAAATTTGATTGTTTTATTTAAAACGAAACTCTTAAACTTCATACGAAAAATTATAAAACATAAACGTAGAATTTTTAGCGTAGAATTGCAAATGTAAATTCATAGTGTGCAGTTTTCATAAATTTCAACATTTTAAAGTCGTTAAATTACATATTAACATTTCATACGAAAATCTGCAAAATGATCATTGATATGAAAATTATTTTTGGTATGAAATAAGGTTTAGGGGATTTTATTTCTCTCATTTTAATTTTTTGTAAATAATATGATAGTATTCTTTTTCTTGAACTTTCAACTCTACTTTTAATTTTCATAAATCAATTACCAATTTAAATTACACTTGGATCAAAGCAAATATCCACGTCTATAAAAATAGTAAAACTTATAAAATAATTAAAATTAGAGTATTTTGGTCATTTAGCTATGACATCAACAAGACGTTTATTTTCATTTATGCACAAATTTGTATTTTATAAATTTATTCTATTTTAAAGTGATAAATTCTATAAACGAAAAAATAAAACAAATGAATAAAAAGAAAAAAATGCACTTACAAAGAGAAAAAAAACAACAAAATATATTCTTCAAGCATTTCCGAAAAATTAATGTTCAGAGAAAAATGCTAGAAAAGCATTTCAAATAATAATTACGTGTTTTAAGCAATTTTATATTAAAAACTAACATGTCTTAGATCTACATATGCTATAAAAATTAGTATACTGTAAACATAGATAAAATTGAATTTTGTGTTTCACTTTATTCATTCCTTTCCTCATTTTGTTTTTAATCGTTTCAAAAATTGCATTTATAAAATTTAAGTACTTCAAAAATTGCAGATGCAAATGCATTATTACATCAATATACGTGTTGAAGAAAACATTTTATAATTTATAGATTAATTATGCACAGTTAAGAAAATTTTATTTCATAATTAACAGAGTTCTTTATGATGTTTAAAAGCAAATATAAAGTGTAATTATGCCACATTTCTTGATAATAATTGTTTTAAAGAGTATGCCTTACCTTAAATTATATAAGAAAACGTTTAAATGGATCATATATTTTTTACCTAATAAACCAAGTAACTAAAATTATTTACATGAAAAGTGCTCCCAATTCTTGATAGGTTGGTATTACTTTTTAAGTTTTCATCATATGAAAATAATTCATACCATTTTTATTAAAATATGATAGGAAATTTATTACAATATCATAAGATTATTCTGAAAAAGATTTATATTATAAAGACAAATATTTTCATGATTATAATATTAGCCTTATAAAATCTCAAGAGAAAACATTTTCAATAGATGTTTCTATCATGAAGAAGCACATGAATTTCTTGTCAGAAATGTGAAGCAGTTTCAAACGTGATACTTAAAGACTAAATTTTTGGCATTAAGTATTCAGAATTTAATATACTTTTATAATGAATCATATATAGGGTTAATATTCATTTTATAGTGATGTTCTATTAATGTCATAAAATGTTGCATGATTAAAAATATCTAACTAATGATATTTCAAATTATGAATGGACAAAAACTTAAAAAACTCATCATTAGAAATAATTTTCTTCTATCCCCATGGTATATCTTAATGATTAGACATTTTAAGTAAAAAAATATATGATATGTTATTAATATATGAGACGAAAATGAAAATCCTCTTCTTTTCATATTTTTTTAATTGAGACAAAAAATTTTTGTATTATTATGTAAGTTAGTTAAGTTACATAAGTCTAAGCTTATTGTATTATATATATTTTTAAAAATGCATTTATTCAGTAAGTATGTCACTTTTATCTTTTTATTATGAAATACCTCGTTACAGAAATTAATACTGTTTTTATGACTTTAAAAAAACATTTATTTAAATAGAAATTACTATAATTTAAAACAAATTGTTTATTACATCTTGAATAGAGCAATAATCAAATGAAATATGCTTAACATTATTTAACCTTCTTTTTATGATATATTACAGCATCAATTCTGTAATTATTTAATTTAGTTTATTTTTAATTATTCAGTGGTAAACACAAACTATTCATCACTATTTAAACATAGCAATACTTAAATGAATTATGTTCAACGTCCTTTAATCTTCTCTTAATGATTCATTACTACAAATTTGTAATTATTTAATTATTCTCTAATTTCAACTGAAATATAGTCGCAAAAGTTTTAGACTGATTATACTTAAGTGCAGAATCTAATTTACACCCACATGTAGTGCTTAATAACTAAATATTAATTGAGAAATTTAACAAATAGAAGTCTCAATAAATTTTAAACTACCCACTGATTTTTTCTTGAGTAATTTCAAGATTTATAAAAAACAATCGTGTAAAAAAATATTACATATTTAATTAAAACTTAAATATTTATAAAATATTTTTAATGCTTGTTCATATACTATGTATATCAAGGAGTTTATGTAAGAAAAAATGTAAGGTAACAATATAAGAGTAAATGTTTTAAAATTTTCCTTTGTGTCTAATATTATTCTTACTTGAGAGTAAGCAATTTTAAACTTCTTTGAATTATATGGTTTGTTAAACAAGGAAAAGATGCTAATATCTTTGTGGGATCAAATGCTTTATGATAATGAGAGGAATAATAATTATTTTATTTATTACTATTTTATTTTATCATATATATCAGTAAAATATTTGGAGAAAAATTATTTGACATTTATAAATAGCATTCAGCCTTCGAAATTCAACAAATATGTTTAAGGTAATTATTAATATATTGCTCTTTATTCCAGCGAAACATTTAGAATAAATAATATTTTAAATAATTTATTTTTACCTGTTCAGTTTGATGATATCATATAAACATTTAGTTATAATTATAAAAATGAATAATAAAATATAATATGAGAGATGCAAAAATTTAATTAAATTTCTGTGCTTGTTATGAGCTGTATTCTAATTATTTTTATTTACACATACTACTGAATAGTTTACAATAAAAATAAATACAAAAAATGAAAATCTAGAATATTTTATTGAAAAAGTTGATGAAAATTCATGAATATAATTTCATGGGATTAAATTTCAATTATCAAATATGCTTTTTATTACGAATTACAATACGCTGTTTTATAAACAAACGTAGAACTTTTGAAGTTTTAAAATCATATAAATGCTTGAGCATATTTTCAGAATGTCAAAAAAACATGATATATTTTCTTTTTAATTTAGTTCTAAATTAAATGAACTAAAAATTTCAAATGAAATAAAATTTAACACATTATTTTTATTTATTCAATCACTTTGAAATGTTTATGCGGTACAATTCAAAAAATATTTTTGTGAAAAAATATTCAATATATTTTCTTAATTTTTTTAAGAAAGTGTTATTTCAAAATTTAAAGTTTTGAAAAATTGAGCTTTTACACAACTATGTTTTCACTCAAATTCACGTCATTAGTCATTGAATAGCAAATGTTGCTGCCCTGCTGTATATATTACTATATAAAAAAAGAATGAATCTTGATAAGCATTAATTGAAACCTTCAGTAAAATTTTCTTTTTTATACTTTAATTTGAATTATATATTTTATCTCTATTTCTATATAAAACGCAAATATGAGTATATACATATTACTTTTGCGTTTTAGTCTTTTTAACCTGTTAAGTCTTTTTAACCTGTTAACAAGAGTAAGTAAAATGACCCATGAAAATATTTAGTGAGGTCACATGCTAAAAGATAAATATCACATGTTAGTGCCGTGAGAAAAATTGAGTGAATCCTTTTTCTTTGTAAAATTATCCCTTATTCTTTTGGTATCGAGTATTTTAAACTGAATGAAAGAAAAATATTTAATTTAATAGCAGATAAAAATGCATGGAAATCTGTATATTTGGAATACAAATTCTTTATGAAAAAAAGATTGCAAATATCTACTTCAAGTTTAAGCAATTTTACTTTTTATCATCATTATTATATGATACTTCAAGCATGTGATGAGAAACATAAAAACAAATAAATTGTATTTCTTAATATTTAATAAAAATAGAAAGGCAACTAAGGAAAATAAAGGCAAACAAATTACATTTTTTAATATTTTTTTAATAATAGGAAGTTTGAATTCTTATAGATTAGCGAAAGAATATTTGATTTTGGATAAAATTGAAAGAGGCATTGATTGAATATTGTTCCTTTCCTATATTATCCGGAAAGATGTAAATAAAAATATTTCTGTAAAAGTTATTTGCTTAAATTACAAATCTTTTCCATCATAATTAAGGCTTCATTTCTTTCTGGAAAAACACCTGAAATATCATAAATCATTTGATAATATTCTTTAGGGAAAAAGTAAAATAAATCCACTAATCACTTCTTCCAATATTTAAAGTATAAAAATGAACCATTATAAAGTTTTCTTGTTAAATATTCCATATTTATGATTTCTTATATTGATGTTGTTGTTGTTGTTGTGTATGTGTGTGTGTGCGTGTGCATTACGTATGACACTTGGACAAGCCAAGCTCTCTATGCCTAGGCTATCCGAATTTAAGTCAATTGGGAGCGTCTTTCGCTTAAAAAGAGCACCACGAAGGTGAAAGTACGAGTTTACTCTTCAAATCCTCAGATAAAATATATACTTAATCTAGGAAAATCTTCTACTTAATATTTAGGTTTTCATTTACTATAAAAAGATTTCCTGTTATTTTTTTCAAGTAGCATATTAAGAGTTAAAACTTAGTTTCATACTATCATTAAACATGATTTAACTTATAAAATTTATCTAAGAAATCAAATTCAGTCTTCTTTTGAAGGAAGCTAAGTTCTTTCCATTGTTAGTAGATTTGATAATATTGGAATCAATAAAAATTGATGCTATATTTTAAATATAATTTTCCAAAGCGATGCAATTTATGTACTTAAAATATTTTAAATATATTTTTAAAATTTGTGTAACAGGAAGTTTAATTTTTAAATTTATCTTTAACATTATTTTGTAACAGTTGATAATGGAATTTACACTAAATTAAAATTGAATTTACAAAAAATTACTTAAATATAAAATAATTATTTTACACTTCAAAGGTTACTTAAGTTTTTTTAAATATGAAATCATATTTAAAATTTTTCTCTTATGAATCCTGAGAGTTAATTATTTTATATGAAAATTATATTATTTTGTAATAAGTTTAAATGAGGTTGCAAAGTACTAAAAAAATTGTAAATTAATAATGTGTTAAAAATCATTTTTTTCAAATCTCTTAAAGAAATGAAATTATTGATAGTGTATACTATTAAGAATGCTTCTTTTTTATTTATTTACTTCTTTCAGTTCTCCCAAAATACTTTCAGAAATGTATTACAGCAAAATGATACAATTGAATGAGCTGTAAACGTTTATTTTCTCTTCTATTCAACAATTGGTTTTCTTTCTTATCATAAAATGTTATTAGAAGTCTGTCAGTACCATATGTGATGTCATTTATTTCTTCGATTATCCATTACTAGCGTATACAAAGGTAATAGGTACAAATATGTCCAGAAAATAGTTCCAGAATTATCTTCTTGTTTATTTAATACTTTCTCATGAAAGAATATAAATAAATGCTATCAAATTTTATTCAGGAGATTGAATTTAATATTAAATCTGTATTCAATTCATAATTTCAGTTTATTTCACTTTTTTTCGCTTCGTAAGTTTATAACTGTATTTTAAATTGTGTGCAATATAGTAGTAAACTTTTCTTTGTTTTTAATGAAATCACACATTTCTTTAATACAATACATTAATGTTTTTTTTTTGCATTTTTTCCCTTCAATGTTCATCATTAAAGGAAAACAAGTGACACTTTCATTGTGAGCTGAGGATTTTATTGTTTCTTCCACCTCTTCTAACAAGCTCTTGTGCCTAATAGAGATCGTACAGCGCCAAATAAATAAACTAATTACTAAGTGCAGTAGTGTGGGATAACTGAGTTCGTCAGTCTATATAAACGAACCAGTTCTTGCCCTAAACATGGTTTATTTCTGTTTGGGATCCTAGTTTGTGTGTATTGCCCTTTTCTTTTCTTATTTTATTTGTCGAGTATAAATATACGTATATCATTATTCGTACAAATAAATGGATATTACAACAGGTGATACGAAATTGTACGTGTGTATTTATACGCATTATACATGCATACATGATAGGCATATATACTTAATATTCTGAGCTATATAAAGAAAAATATGGCTTTTAACTATTATTAAATCAGTTATAAAGATAAAATTTTAATGATGAATGTATTAAGTTTGCAATTTTTTAGTTGTTGCATTCGTTATTAAATGTTTATTTTATTAACTTCATCAAAATATAAAAGTGTCTTTTGATATCAATCGATTATGCTATTTTGATGTGATATTATCTATTCATATATTCACCAGCATTGCTTGAAATAATTTCTTGTTAGATATAGAAACAGAAAACTTGAAAAAGAGATGTAGAGATGTGATAATTATATGATCTATTTCTATAAAAATTAATATATATGTATATATATATATATATATATATATATATATATATATATATTGCTTTCAATTTTAATTACTTTGTATACTAAATAAACTTTTGTCTTCATAATTGATTCCATTTTTTTACCTAAGTCAGCTATTCTAACAATTCTATTTGATTATTTGTATTTATCACTACAAACGATTTATTTTATAAGTCGATTGTAGTGAGTTGTCTGTTTTTAACTAAAATGTTAAAAATATTTTTAAAAGTCATTAGAAAACTTTCTCATTAAATTATAATAAAAGTAGTGGGAAATGAGTAATAAATAGATACTAAAATCTCATGCAGACTGGAAAATGTTATTTTAGAAAATGAAAGATTAAACTTTTCAATAGAAATGAGATATTCAAGATGTTGAGTTTTATCTTTTATTTCTGTTTGAATAAAAGATGAAAAGGAAAAAAAGAGCTTTCGATTTCAAAAGAAAACTCATTTCGAAAGTAGAATGTCTATTCAAGCATACTTTAGATTCTTAAAATTGAAAACGTAGATGATCGAGATGTATATCGAAAATATTTTTTTCTTTGATGAACGCGTGGATAATTTCATGGATAAATATTTCTGTTTAAAAACCACAAAGAAAACATATAGATATTCATACATTGCATTTTCTAAATTATCTACTTTTAAAGCAAAAAATTGCTTTTTGACTTGACTTTATTAAAATTTAATTATTCAGTGCGTAATAACTATGTTTTAATAATTCTATATGTCTGTATTAATTATGTTCTGTATGAAGGATACTGTTTAAATAATGAATGGATATTTTCATGGATAAATAATTTTGCTTAGAAAGCAGGAAGAAAACACAGATATTCATACATTGGAAATATTTTCTAAATTATTTATTTTTGAAGTAAAATTTAAATTTCTACCTAATTAAAAATTATTTATTTAATAACTATGTTTTAAAATAATCCTATGTGACTGTATGAACAGTACATTATTAAATTTGAAATAATAAAAATCATAACCAATATAATTTTATTATATTTTAAAGTTGGAATAAATTTTTCATTACTAAGAAGGTAATATAAAATCTTTTAAAGAAATTATATTAAAATAGAAATAAGAAATCAAAACAATTATCAATATCTTAAGAATGCTCAAAGTTCTACTCAATATAAGGTTAATGATAAAATTATTATTAATATTTCTTACTAATGATAAAATTACTATTAACTAATGACTTTATGATTATAAGTTCTTTCATTTCAATTGTTCACTAGAATTTGCACTTAAAATAATTATACGCTATTTGAACCTTAACTTACTATTTTTACACTCGTATTTCTAAAATTTAATGAAAAACTAATAATAATTTTTAAAGCTATTTATAATTTAAGAAATAAAATTGAAATTTATGCTATCTTTCTATTTCAATGATGATTTGAAAGACTAGTTTAATAACAGTTAAAAATCATCAATAAGATGAAAACTAATAAAAGTGATTTTGATTTAAAAACTTGTTAGATGTCGATTGAATTTTTAAAGGTTTTTTATATATAATTTGGAGGAATAAAATAAAAGATTTATTTTTACCAGTATAACTATAGGGGAAATAATATTATTTCTCCATAATTTTGAAAAATAATACGAAAACACATTTTCTTTCATATTATTCTCAAAATATTTTTATTTCCAATACAACATTGAGGATATTTTTACTTTTCAACCATTCATACTGGAGCAAAGTAAAAGATTAAGCACTCTCTTATTTTTATTAATAAATGAACAAATTTTATTATTTCTAAGAGCAATTTTTAGAAGCTCCCAGAAAAACTGAGCGATACAACACCTTCTACTTGACTGAACAGAAATGGCATTAAGTTGAAATAAATACAATTCCTTCCCATTACTTTTTCCCAGAAACTAGGCGCCAAAGATGAGAAAGTAGCCTAGAGAGAGCTTGTGTTTTCACTTCATTTCAAATAAATTACTCTTGAATGACAGAAAAAAACTATTTTACAAAATAAAATATTTTTACATGAAAAATTATCATAATTTGAGTTTTCAAAAGATCAAAATAATGTTAAAACTGTACTGGGACTTACATTTGTAGTTTTGAGAAATACTGAACTAAAATAATCAATTAAGTTCTTTATTTACATAGAATTATTTCAGAAAAATTAGTAGTTATTTATATTATTCAAAACTGTATTTCAGTAATTGTAAAAATAATTAATCCATATGCATTTACAAATTCTTGAATACTCAGTGAAAAGATACTTGTTGACAAACATAAATGATAATAAAAATGCCAATTTTTATTTGGTATTATGAAAAATCATAAGAAATAATACTGGCAATTAATGTGTAAAAAGTATTTTTAAATGGTAACTCTGATTGCGGGGCATAATTTTTTAATTATTTTTTAAATAATCTTATTATTTGGTAACTAAATTGTTAATGAAGATAGTGGTAATTATATATATAAATTTCAATTTCAGTCATTAATAATTATAATTTCAGATAAGATACGAGCTTTCTGAGAAATTGATTGACTTTAAATATGTATGTTGGGTTTCAAATTAACAATTATTATTAGATCCGAATTTATGTCTTATTTTATTGCAAAATAAATTGCTAAGAGAATTTAAACATGGATTTGTGTAATCGAATTAAATGTTCATTAGTATCTTTTATGTAATCAAAATACAAAATTTCATTACTGATTTATACAACAGACAGGTTCATTAAAGGGACTTCAATTGAATGTTATGTGAAGATAAACAAGGGAGCAATTAGATTTGAATACTTAAGATCAAACAGTTCAACATAGAAAATCTTCAATCATAATATTTCCATATGCTATTGCAATGCCAAAATATATATTAACATTTCTTAATCAAATTATTTAAATTTAATTCTGAATAACGAGACACTGTTGTGTGATTTAATAAATACCATTTATGATTTTTTGTATTTTATTTAAATTAGTTTTATGCATTATAATATGATTAGTTGAGCATTTTTTATCCAAGTATATTGATAATATAACCTCATAATTAGAGTAAAAATTTATTAAATTAGATTTTAATATTTTTCCCGGAATACCCCCGAATATGAAATACAGACAATGCAAAATTTGTTTTATCCTTTCATATCTGATATATTCCATATCATTTTTCCCTCATGTGATAAAAATTGTGATGATTGAAATTGTGTGGTTATTTATTTTAGAACAATAAGTAAATGCAAATTGTCGTGAGTTGATTGCATGTAAAAGTTGTTCTCTTATTATATTTTTCAGTGTACACAAGACTTTGTCTATTAATAAATATTTGAACACCTTTAAAAATTAAAATATTTCCAGTTCTTATGTACACCATGCCCTTTGTATTTAAATATTGTGTAGGAAACAAAATTGACATTAGTCGCAAGAAAGATGCCACAAAATGTAGAACTATTTAACTTCCAGAAAAGCATAAATGTTGAACATTATAAAAATGGCAGATCATTAAGGAATATCTCTAGTAAATTATACATTTTAAAATCGACAGTTGCTATTGTGATTAAGGAGTAGAAGGTGAGTGGAGATTGTTAAAATGAACTTTGGCCAACCAGTATTCTTGAATTAAGAAACCAGTGCTGTTTAAAGAAATTTAAACATAGCCTACTATTCCAACAGACCCCAACTCCAACATTTTCAAAAAGTATCTGGGACTATTATTTCGATGAATATTACCCGCAAGGAAAACATTTCTTTTTTCTCCATGGTTTCGCTGCCATCCATAATACATCTTCAACAAACTCTAACAAAGGTCCTTGGTTAAACAACGCAAATATCATTTTTATAACTGTCGATTGGATAGTAAATAAGTGAAAACCTATTCTCTGTATTGATTAATCTAGTTTAATACTCTACCAATATGACACATACTGAAGAACAGCTTTTATCAGAATGCATTGCCTGTACCGTAAAGTTTGGCAAAGGTAGAATTATAGTCTGGTGACGTTTTCAGTGATACGGACTGAGATCCTTGATTCCATTTCATGGCAGGTTCAACACCGATTCCTATTCCACTATTTAGGGTATGCTCCTTATGTCTAAGACAATTTTACAGGTTGGATCATTGTTATTTCTAGGGTTACAACTCCACTTGTCCTGTAGCATCGTCTACCATGATTTGATATTTTGATAATAGAGTGATCGATTGGATTTTCCTGCCAAAAGTTCAGACTTGAATCCTATAGAACATTTCTTGAAGGAGTGAAATCGCTGAATGAAATATTCCACTTAAAATCCAAAATTGGGAAAGAACTTACATGTCTTCTATAAGCTACATGGATTGAAATACCATTGTCCATCCTGCAAGCATTTAAGGGAATCTTCATGGAAGGATTCAACCTATAATTAGATCATGTAGATTCTCTACCAGCTATTGAAAAAAATGAAAAAAGTACAATTATCTCTTTTATCACAAGAGTCTAAGCATTTATTACCAGATAGTGTAAATTCAATTATACAGTTTTTAAGCAGATGAAATATCTCATTCTTTCATTCCTCAAAGATCTTTTTAATCACATACTAAGGTATCTTAGTTTTAAAAAATATATTTTTAAAATTATTATGTGAATTTAAATAAATGAAATGATAATTGGAAGATTTAGTATTTATATCAATATTAATAGAATTTGTTGAAAAAGTCTGGCAACATTCATCACATATTGTTCCTATATTAAGAGAATTGTAAACAAAATTAGTTACATAATCTCAGAAGTATAAATTTTGATAGCATATAACTCATGACTAATGTACTCACTTAACACTCTATAAGTTTCCAATACAGAAAATATTATCACAGAATATAAAAAATGTTATACATTTGTCTTTCCAAATAATAAGCACATTTTAATTAACTGATTAGCATTTAAACATATTAAGATTCTGAGATCACTAGTTGTCACGCTAGTCAACAAAAATAAACTTTTGTATTTTAAGAGAAAAAAATGTTTGATATCACAGAACCTTTCATGCTTATATCAAGTGTGTAATTTTCTCCATCATTAAAGGCACTTCATGCACTCACATGAGTTATGATTAAAATTTTGTATTTTTATATACAGATATATTATTCTACTTACTAAAATTATGAAGCATTTTATTATCCTTCGGTATTAGACTTGAAAAATATTGTGCCTCAAGCATCTAAAAACCCATCGAATTTTTTCAATCATCAAGTATCAAAGGGATAAAAGAACCATAAGCACATAACAGTCAATGGTGTATTGCATTTCATTGTCCCAGTTATCTCATTTATATCTTAGTATATATATATATATATATATATATATATATATATATATATATATATATATATATATATATATATATATATATATATATATATATATATATATATATATATATATATATATATATATATATATATATATATATATATATATATATATATATATATATATATATATATATATATATATATAATATATAGATCATTCTCACTTTCAATATTTCTCCTTAAAGCAAAGGCTTGTCTCATGTCTGCAATTCCACTCACACAAAAATCAAACAATTTAATAAAGAGTCAATATAAACAAATGAATAACAATGGAATAATTTTTAAAACCACATATTGTCCAATCAAACTTGCTTCCTTACATTTTTCTGATCGAGGTTTTTATATTTGTCCATCACGTTGATTGATAAAGCTAAAAGTGCTGAATCATTTGTTCTCATTATAGAACAAGACAATCCTGAAACTGGTTTTTAAAAAATCAATGATCCAGTATTCCTAACTTATGTTTAGAATAAGGTGCATCCATCAAAACATAAAGTTGTTGAAATATTAAGTCCCTTCGCATGGAATAGAGCTTTTGAGATGTTTCCTGAGGTTACGATGAAGCATTTTAGTATTTTCAACAAGAGAACTTTAATTTCCTTCTCAGTTATAATAACCAACCTTTCAGTGTAGAACACAGCAATCCGCCTGAATTTGAAACTAACAGTTTCATTTTCTTCCCCTTAATATAAAGTATAAGGGGGGGAAGTTGTATTGATTTCAAAAATAGAATTTTTTGGTTTATTATATTAAAGACAAGTATCTTTAAATGCATCTTCATATATTACGATCATTTGAAAGATGCTGTGAAGGAAAATCTTCCTCGAGAGATGCTGACTGCATAACAAAAACAATATTTGATTACATTATCGTGAACATGAATTTAATATCTTATATATCTGTGGTGAAAAAGCAGTCCAACAAATGATCTTGCTGTTCATGGTACATAATGAATACAGCAGATTTAATATACCATCCAATTGACGAACAAGCAAAAAAAAAACAATCAATCTTATATCCAGTGTCAGAATCGTTCATATTTTTAAAGATATAACTAAAATTATTGGGAAAGTTACTTATACATTAAATAACGATATTACATAAACATAATGATATGAGTATTATTCACATTAAATATCATAATCCATTTCCTATCACTTCTTTTTATGAAAATTAATATTTCTTTATCTTTTTAATTTAGTATTGCTTTATAGGCTAGTTCCACACTTTGAATATGTTTCTAGTTATTGTCATAAAACATGTATTGATTTTATCACTTTGGAATTTCAGTTAACCATATACTTTAAATAAAAAAACTCTGCGAATTTCACTGGCATATCACAATAAATAAAAAATTATAATATTATACTTATACTAAGTAAAGAAAATAATGTTTACTTTTATAAAATGCATTTTGTTATTGTCTAATACAATTTTTATCACTTTTTACCTTTTCTCAGTTATTTCTGCTGAGAATGCTATCAAAAGAAAAAAAATTGAAAGCGTTTACCTCTAGTGCCATTGATATAAATTACCAACTTAAAATGAGTATCAGGTAGAAATTGCAAAGTCGTGAGGTACATACCTGAATCTCAAGGAAGAACCTAACGATTCAACGAAAAGAAAATGTAGTGGAAAATAGGAAGTTTAGCAACTCAATAGAAGTAAAATATTTGAAGACATTTAACTTCTGGAGCTTTAAAATAAAACAATTGAACTCAAATAAAATGTATTTTCTTTAAATAGAATTCTCATCCCAAAATAAAACTAATCCAAAACATATATTTTATTTTGTAACATGGACAAAAAGTATAATAGAATGTAAATAAAAGTATAATAAAAAATTTAATGCAATGTTTGTATTAATGATAAGACCCACTTTTTCAATAAAAACATTAAAATTACAACATTATATGCATAATTAGAAACTCTCGATTTCTAGTTATGCATATAATGTTATAGTGATGCTTATATTTATAACTTTTTTCTTCACATTTTCCTCAGATATAGTAACATGAATTTTTCATATAATATTCTATATAATTAAACTATTTAACATTTGCTTTAAAATGATTTTTTTTAATTTGTACGACTATAGTGATATTGTATTTCATCAAATATATTCAGGTAAAATAAACAGTTGTTAATAAATAAACTAAAAGTAATTATGTTGTTAAGGAAATGTCTTTCCGTTTTAAGATTTTTACTAAACATAAACTCAACTTATAATAATGTTATGTTTTTCGAACACAATTTAATTGTTAATGATGTATAAATGAAGTAAATAATAAGAAGACAAATCCTTAAAAATCAACCTGCAATCAAAACATTAATTGCAAATATTTTAAACAATGGAAGTTTAAATCACTCAAAGTATTCTGACAGAAAAACGACTTGATTGTCCCAAGTGTATAAATTTATTTCAAGATTTATCTTCCATTCCATTTCTCATTAAAGATAATTGCAAAAATAGGGAATTAGGTAAATTAAAAAAATTTTTAGTTAAAAAACTTATGAAACAATTGTCCTTTTCTCTTTAATGAATCTCATAACTTAATCAATTCATTCGAATTCTAAATTAATCATTCTACCTTTCTTTCTGAATAAATATAATTGGAATTAAAAATAACGTAAGGCAAAAAATAAGATGAATATAATCCCATCATTAAAATAGAATTCAGAGTACTTTTCTGTTGAATTATGTACTAAAATGAGCTATTATATCATTTAGTTAAATAAATTTGGAAATTAATATAAATCTTTTAAAATAGATAATTAACGCTTCTAAAGGTTTACAGAAATGTCATTTCGAAATCATTGACCATTTTGTTTTATTTCCATTTATTTCTTATTAAAAGATGAATATAGATGGATTAATAAAGGTTTTAAAAGTACTTCAATAAAATCAAAAATATAATACTATTAAAATTATTATGTTAGTCAGATGAAATCTCGAAGTAAGAACATTTCAAAAATAATTCAACCGTGCTTCCTATTATGTGATAAAAGTTTTGTATGTAACGCTAAAGTATTACTCATTTAATCTACATGGTTATATACACGTGGGAAAATCCATGTAATTTGTCCTGTTAATAAACTCAAAGATTTTTTAATTTATATCAAAATATGTAAATTTTATATTTTCCTTCACAAATCAAATAAACATTTTTTCTTAATTTATTTACCTTTTAATTCAACGCTTATCAAATATCGAATGCATTTTAAAAGGGATAAATTTACCACCATGCAAAAATATTAATGTAACATAAATTTCTTATTAATTTTTGAGATTATCATTCATTTTTAGTACAAAAAATCTTTCGCTCTGGACTTAGAAATTTTCCTAAAAAAATATTTCTGGATATAAAATTTGTTAAAATAATAAGAAATTTCATGATAAAATTAAAATTGGGATTCTCCAATAAGTATAATTAATAAAACTCTTTTTTTTAACAAAAACAGGACATTTCTGTTTAGTTGATTCTATAGTAAAATTTCTAAGTGTATTACAGATACACAAAGCAATAAATGTAGTCAACTAATCAACTAGAAAATGTTTTTTAAATAAATGATATGAATAAATTATATTATTACTGTGAACCTAATTTTCTTGAAAACTTTAATTAGCTCTCACTTAAGCTGTGTCGTTAACTGAGTATTCATTCTAGTTCACTAATGAAATCCTCAAGAACTCATAAGTGCATTGATTAAATTTTCACTCTGACAACAATGTGGTAGTCTTTTAGAATGAAGAGTAAGGAGTCTTATGTGAAGGTTTGAGAAAATAATTGGTTTATTTATATATATATATATATATATATATATATATATATATATATATATATATATATATATATATATATATATATATATATATATATATATATATATATATATATATATATATATATATATATATATATATATATATATATATATATATATATATATATATATATATATATGTATGTATATATATATATATATATATATATATATATATATATATATATATATATATATATATATATATATATATATATATATATATATATATATATATATATATATATATATATATATATATATATATATATATATATATATATATATATATATATATATATATATATATATATATATATATATATATATATATATATATATAAGTGATTCAAATGAAATGAATTCAGGATCGTTATTATTATTTTATATCTATATTTTTTCTTTTAATACAATTTCAAATTAATCATAAACTTGTCAAAGAATATTACTAAAGCCATCAATTTTATCTTTCTGTAATTCTGTTTCTTTAGGCTAAATTCCTTTTTTATAAATAATTTCAGTGCTAAAACATAGATGGAAATGAGTTTTTTTTAAATTAAAATACTTTAAATTATCTCTTGATTTTTTTTATCAAAGACAAGATTTTTATTCACGTATGATAATTTTTTTATCCTTTTTTAATGTCAATTTTGTAAATGAGAGCTAATAAGTAAAATAACTTTATTTTTTTTATTAGTTTCCGTTTCACTATAAGCATCTTGGAGACCAAGAATGTTATTTAATTTGCCAGAAGAGCTTGATCTCTTCTGCTGCCAGTTTGGCAGAGAAATAGTTAGAATTAGTTAGGCAAGTTAGAATATACAGGATGGAAGAAAAAGAGTGATTTGTAGCTAATTTAGATCATTTTCTCTATTTTATAGAATTTTTGTTTCAAAATAATCTCTTAAAATACAGCATAAATGAAGAAAATTACTATCGAAGAGTAATTAAAAACATTTTAAGACTCAATTTTTTTATACCAAGCATGTATACCATCTTCTTTAGTAAAAATTAATTTTAATGAAATGAAATACAATATTATTAATATAAATCAGCTATTTCAATAATAAATATTAATCATTTTATGTATTAGCAGTGAAAGAATTTAGTCCTTTGTTTATATTAGACTTATGTATTTGATAACGGTATAATTTTTTTCAAAAGTTGAAAACATATTTAAGAACTATAACTTTTCTGTAAATAAAGAGGAAATAGCATGTTTATGTATATATCAGCCAAAGATTTTTTTCATGTATTATGATAAAGTAATACATGTACAAATGTTTGAATAGCAATAGTTTTTCATACTTATAATGAAGTTTCATATATTATTATTATTATATGAATGATAGTTGTTAGTATGAATATATGTAAAAAGGAATAAATGTGAAGAATTAGAATATTCTTTGGTTGTTTTATTGACGATAGGAAGAGATATTAATTAATTATAAGATGCTACATTCTCAAGCATTAATTCACTTTCGTCGTATATAAATACCAGTACATCATTCGTCATGTGCTTCTTGCTCGAAAATAATCTCTTCCGAGAGTTTCTTCATGTCTTTTATTGTTGCTACCTTTCAGATTGCTAAGAGATTACTCGAACAAAGAATAACGCAGTTTCTCAAAGTTGCCTTAATCTAGCGAAGGCATGTCCGTGTCGTTTATTGGGCCAGAGATAGCTGGAGTCATTGTGGGTAAAAATGTGTCTACGCATGCGCCAAATTCTCGTGCAAAGCCAGTAAGCCGCCTTTGAAGGTGCTGTTCACTTGTGAAACACGCTTTTTAGCGCTCGCAGCTGTTTTATATTCCGTTTGATTTGAAGAAGCACTTTCTGAAGAAAATTCTTTGCAGCTTTAAAAAATAGTAAGATTATTTTATTTCAATTTAGCATACTAGTTATTTAGTTAAATTAATTGTGGATATTATTTTCTTTGTTTCAAATGTGTTAATGAAATAAAGTATTATTTTCTTCGTTAGATGAATATTTACATAAAATTGTTATATTATTAACTGTTTAATTGCGATTCTTAATACATTGCCATATGAAAAATAAAGTTAAAATTTTTAAAGCCAAGTAAGTTAGACTTAACGCGTTAGTTACTCGTTGGTTACGTCATAAAATTATAAAACTTATGTCATATTTTTTTATTCAATTAATATTTTGTTTTTAGAAACAATGTATGTAAGCATAAATATAAATCAGTTACTTTCATATAATTTTTGTATGCAAAGTGTTTAATCTGTTTTAAATAAATATACTTATAATTTAATCAAATTGAAAAATTTTCACAGAAGTATTTGAAATAAAATACAAATAATGCATGTCGTTTGTGAAATGCGTTAGAAACATATTGAGCAATATAAATTTGCCTTATAAGAGTATAGATTAGGAGTCAGTATTTTAAAAGCTAATAAAAATAAAATGTCAATATTTAAGTTTTACAGCTAAACAAAGCTTAATGATAAAGCGCTAAGTGCTTTTTCCAAAATATCCTACTTACGCAGTGAAGGAAAAATTCATAAAATTCTATAATAAGAATAAAATAAGTTTGATGCTTTTATTTTTTAAAAGTTAATTAAATATGCAGTTATAATTTAGAATGCCTTAAAATACATTAAATGGTAGTTCAGAATTTTAGTCTTAGTGTTTAATAATCATAAAAATTTTTTACACTTACAATTTTGTTCATATTTTTTCAAATAAAAGTGCAAATTCTAAATTTAAAAATTAAAGGAATTTGATCTACAAATTCAATTCTTTTCTTAATGTCGAGTGTTTAAAGTTTAAAGTAAATAAATATTGTAATTATAATTTTTTTGTTTGAAACATAGAAAATAATAATTATCATGTATAAAAGTTTTAATAATAAAAATTTGTTAAACACGTTTTTTTAATATCTCGATTTGCCTGGAATCGCAGACACTTGGATCAAACTAGTTCCAACAAGTGTTTATGACGCAATAATGGAATTAATTGACTTAAATAGTGTCAAACATTAACAGTTACATAAATCAAGAAGAAATTCTGAAATTTTTAAACAGATTTTGGAAAGCGGCAAATGAATTTTTATAACTCAGAGAAATAAATGATGGTGTAAATAGTTTTGGTGATTGTCTGAAGTAAAAGCAATACATTAAATAATAATTAAACTATTATCTCATGTTTTGATAATTAAAATTTTTATATAGTATTCTCAAAAGCTTATAAGGTTAATAAAGTATAAAAAACAATAGAGTTTTAAATAGGATTTTCAAGCTAACTCAAGAGTGCATAATTGAAAAATAATTGTAAGTTAAAAAAAATGTCATAAGTTTGTAAAATAAATGTCAGTTTGATCATGCCAATTCAACTTAAATTGTATTATGTCAATTTATATATAGCTTCTTTTATTCTAATATCACTATTTTGTTGAGGAACGATCTTAATATGTTTCTATTTCGGCAATAATTTAAAACTTTTTATAAATTATGGGAACTAATTTATGTATATTTACTTATTTTCATCATTCAGATACTGTTGAATTAAAAAATGTGTATTACATTTCGCAATGCTTTCACATCTGGCAGTAATGTAAAAATTAAAATACTAGGTTAAAACTTATAGTACAGTGTACTTAACATATTAAACTCCAGACAATGTAATGAACTCTAAAATTATGTTTTAAATATATTGCTTTCTCACAATAATTTGTCATGTAAAATAAGCTTTCAGTTATTAAAATTGGCATATTAAATGTGGTACTTAATATGTAAATCCATTATAAAGGTTTATCTTTTAGCTATGATTTTATTTTTGTCTAAGGTAAAATAAATATCTTTGGCCTTCTATTATCAGTAAGAGAAAAGCGAAAGTTGAAGATACTTTATTGTCTTTTAACAAATAACACTTGCTGATGAAGAGAAGAGAATTAAAACTACTATACGTCAGCAATATAAATTAAAGTTTAAACATATGCATGCAAAATTTTATTTTCACTTATAATCTCAACATCAAATCAATAAACTTATCTGATTCTGAGAAGAAAATTTAGTGTGAATTATGATGAAAGTAGAATAATAACTGTTGAATAATATTGAAACTATTTTCATTGCAATATATATTAAACTAAGAATATACAGTTTCAAAAGCAATGTTTGAATCTAAATAAATTTTAGTTCAAAGCAAATTTTTGCCAAATATTAAGATTGTTTGACTCCCATCAAAAATTATCCTTTCTGATACACATTCATAATGTTCAGCATTCCATAGATTCTCTTTTTTAATGTAATTTATCTAAATATACTGATCACAATTTTTTTCTTATAAAACTTCATTGACTAAATTCACTTAAATATATATTTTCTAATATTAATTTGGAATATGATTGAGTTAATTGGCAATATATTTTAATTAAGTCTGACAAGAATTTTCCATCTTAACTCGGAAGATTTTGTTTCTTGATTTATAATTAATGTAAAAGTAACCTCTTAAAAGGTGTTGCTAATTAATTAAAATATTAACGACTATGATGAGCATTGTTAAATCTTAATCAGGTAAGAGAGAAATTCAGATTTCCTTTATAAAACAGTGACTACGTGTGTGGGTGGAGGTTACGCAAAGAAAATATTATACACACATACTCGTATTTTTACTGACTTGTGTGTGTGTTGTATGTGTATTTATAAATGGATATGCGAAAAATTCAAAATTCATAATATTACATTATGTCTTTATATAAAAATCAAAACTTGAGTGATAAATTAAGTTAAGTTTGATATCATAGACATACATTCATTTTTACTTGAATTATAATACATATTAGATGTAATCTATTGTATAAACTTGAAAAAAGTTGTATTCATTCATTTAATTTTAAAATAGTTTCAATGTCTTTTAATTTGTAGAACAATATGGATAAAAATGTCACTCTATTGTACAAAAGTTACCTTCATTTTTTCTAATACCCAGCTATTTTATACTTATTATACCTTTGAAACTACGAGTTAGGGTAATTAATGGCATTTAGTATAGTGGGTCAGTTAGTGAGTGTACCTTTGTGGCCCCGAGTGAATAGAACCTCGTATTATAAAATCAATGTCTGAGAATAAGGTTCTCAGATTCTGAGTACCATATTAAAGGTATAATTTGACTTGGAAGTTATTACTACCATAAATTATATTTTACAATCCCATGTAGCATTAATGTTCCTGATAGATCTTCTGCTAGATTGATAGTAATGACACTTTTCTCTTTATTTCTTATACCTAGAAGTAACGAGAAAAATGTCATTACTCGCCAAGGCATCATGAATTGGCATTGAAATATTAAAAATTATTTTAGATCAAGCATCATATGTTAAAATTTAATATAAGACAGAAGAATATAAACGATATAGTAAAAAGCACTTATGTTCGAAAATAGGTTATCAGTTTAATTGGAAATCATTCATCAGCTTCTTTTAGTTTATTTATCGAGTTATAAAAATATATTTAAAAAAAAATTTTTTCGTTATTTCGAAAAAAAAATTTCATTTATTTCGAATTTAAAAAAAATTATTTCAAATGTAAATGAGAAATTTCATTTTCAAATGTAACTTTTGAATTTGGAAATAGCGTGTTAATGAAGGATGACGAAATTTTTTAACGGATGTCAGTCACCCAAACCATTACAGCAATGTTGTTGCTGTCACAAATGCCATCCAGAATAGAGGAGCTACACCAGATCCATGAACCCATGCACTCTAAAAAAATAAAGAAAAAGTAGGGGGTCTCCAAGGAGCTCCTTCATCGAGAATTGAGTGCACTCAAGTAAATAAAAGGGAAGGGGACAGCTTCTGTGTTGCTACATGATCCGGAGCCCCAGTGGTAGAAGTCTGACTTTGCTCCTGGCTTCACCTGCAGATTACAGCAATTATTGGGTAATACCACAACATATGATATTTATAAATAAAAATATTAAAAAAACTGTCTATCTATCCAGTATTTACAAACAAACCATTTTTTTAACTATTCAAAGCGTATATTTGGTTTCCAAATTTTATTCCTACTTAAGTATTATTGATTGTTGTACATATTTCTCTTAAATAGCACATTGTTAAATTCACTTTTAGATAATTTAACATAAAGATATCATATAATTAAAAAAAACTATTCTTAATTTTAAATTATGTTACGACAATTATTTGCTGTTCTTTCAAATATGAATAATTCATTAATTATTTATGTAAGAAATATTTTTGTAGCATTTTTTCTCTGTTCTTTAATTTTAATGCAATAATTAAGCACTTTTACTATCGATTTGTATTTATTTTTATTAAATATTACAAGAAAAAGAACTAAGTGATGAAATCATTATCTGGTTTAAATCACTGACACATAATATGTTAAAATATTTTATCATTTAACTATATTTAATTTTAGAATGAACTGAAAAAATTGTATGCAAACTATCCTATAATTCTTTTTAAAAGTATTACAAAAAAGCGAAATTTATATCCAACTTTTATTTGCCACGTTCTGCACAAATTTAAAATATGATGAAGTTGTGGACTTAGTTCTCATTTTACGTAGAATATATGCGTTAATACCGAAGAATAAAACAAAATAAAGACGAATGGAAAATTAAATGAAGTTAAAAATTTTCTTTATAATAAATTATAAAAACATATTAGAATAAAAATAATTAAATTATTCGTAGAGATTGCAGCGTTAAATTCATAATAATTAATGAGGAATTGATTTTTAATAGATGTCTTCTGATTTTATAATTATATGCCTTTTTTACGAATATAAATTTAATACAACAGAATACAAGCTTCAATTTCATTCAGATTTAAATCAGAAATTCTTTTTTTACTGTTGCAATCTCGATAAAAATAAAGCCTCCAAAATGCCTTATATTTATAGCAAAATATACCATTTTAATGCATTCTCATATTTTATAGATGATGCTGTAGTGGTAATCATTCAAATTTATTTCGAAATTGTCATGAAAGTGGAGAATCTAATCGCAATGATTTGAGAAGATTTAGCTGCTGTCATATGGAGTATTATGATGCTTTGACCTGAATAGACGCTCCTTCTCAGACTCCATTAATAATAAACGCACTTGGAAGTCTGGGAATCATTGAACAAAACGCGGGGGAGGAAAGCCAGCAAAGATTTTTGTAGAACATAAACTATTAATTTCGGAAAAAGTAACTTCTTTTTGTACTTTCAGTACTTTGGGATACTTTAAGCAAAGATTTAGAGGCACAGTTATTGAAAGAAAAGAATTTTTCGGCAGACAGAGTTTTACTAAAATGTTATGGTTGAAATTAAATGCACTTGACTAATGGAAACATTTATATCATTACCATATTTTTAACGTAATTTTTAAGAATCACTTATAATATTTAATCAATTATTGTGAATCAATGCATATTATTGGTTTTCTCATCGAGAGTCATTATTGGATAAATGAAGAAAAAATATTTGGAATAGTTTTATACAAAAATAAATAAAAAATCAAAACATTTGTATCTATTTTTAATAATAGTTACAAACATTATTATTGGTATTGAATTTTTTGCAATAATGATTGGTAAAAATATTTCTGTAATGATATACATAACTTAATGAAAAAATAACCAATAATAATACAAGCATATTAAAAATAATTCTTTTCATCTTTATTCAATAATAAAAACTAAAACATTTACATTTTAGTAATAAAAATTTATATTTACAATACTTTATTTTGTTAAATTGTACTTAAAATGCAATATTTTTGAAAATTAATTTACTCAAATAAATAACGCAGAACATTTTATATAACCTAAGAAAAATTCAAGGAAAATTCACTTATATATAAAATTTTCTAAAAAGGAAACTATTATAACAATATTATAGGATATTTATCATTATTTTATAAAGGTAAATCTTGTAATCAACCATGTTATTTGTTCATGGATCAAATTAATAAAGAGGTGAACCTAGTTTTTGAGAAAACAAAACTATTACATACAAGTTTTATTATCTTACATAAAGACTGTTCTGTTTGGAAAACATTTTGCCAATTATTTCTGCAGATGCAGACAACTCCTTTCAAATCGATAGTGTTAAATTATATTTTCTCATATAACATAGCGTTTCCTCATGTCAATAAAAAGACAAAGCTAATAAGACAATACGATGAAAATTATATAACATTAAAAAGGAGAGTTGTTTTTCAATCTTAAAAAACACCAAATTAAAATTTCCTCGATCATGATTAAATGTAACTGTCAATTTCTCGATACTGGCCTGTTTCAAATTTGTTGCTTGTGTGGACATTTATTAATCAATTACAACATTAACTTTTCAGAAACATTTTATCAACATTAAAATTATCTACTAACGTTCTTACTAATTTAAAAGTTTATAATTATATATTCCGGGTACAAAAATTAAATTATTGTGAAAATATGGCATTTGTAACATACTCTAAAAGTATTAAATCAATTTATTATTTTAATTCAACTTCAAATTACGTTTTAAAACTAATTAGTTAAGATAAACCCAAGCTTTATGCACTTCATGTGTGTTGATTGCAGAAAAAACAACTTTGATTCTTATTTCTAAGTTATTAACACTGTCACTTTGAAATACTTGCGTGCAACTAAATATTGCATAAAATGATGATCTCAAATGATATCAATAATTTATAAATTCCGGAGATTATTGAGCAAAAACCAATGAAATAATCCGTTGATATATCTAAATGATGGTATGGTTATAAATGAAAAATGAATATCTTCCCCTCATGTGCTCCCTATTTTAATATATTGGTTCACATTTTATGTTATACTCCTAATCATTTTAGTATTTGATGTACAACCAGATACTATAAAAAATTTTGTGTTATTAAATTTTAAATTTTTGACTATGCTTAAATGTTTGTTCATCAGAACATTTGTCTGAAATATTTTGACATTCATTAGAGAAAAACATTGTGTAAAATTGTTGCAAAATCTTTACAAATCGTAAAATTTGTTAAATATATTATATGTCTTCTTCACATAAATATATTAACAATAATAGTTAATAGTGCAAGATAAATTGAATTATTATTATGAAATATGTCCATGTGTTTGAAAGTGATATAATATGATGAAAGTAAAAGATAATTCTAATTTAGTTTCTTTGATATTTCAATATTGATATATATATATATATATATATATATATATATATATATATATATATATATATATATATATATATATATATATATATATATATATATATATATATATATATATATATATATATATATATATATATATATATATTAAGTATTTAACTGCTGGTTCCGAAACCTCTTAAAAAGATCTGTTAGAATATTTTTGAAATATCTTTGCGGTATAAATATATAAAGATGTATATAAGTAACGATTATTTAATATAGTGGAGATAGTTTTTTTAATACTTAAAATTATCAATAATTGAAGATTCATAAAATGTAAACAAAATATATATAAACACACACACACACACACACACACACACACACACACTATATATATATATATATATATATATATATATATATATATATATATATATATATCTTAACACAACGATGCAAGAGAAGTTTTCTCTAAGTTAAGCATTAGAAAAGGGTTATAATCGTATCACTTCTTTTTAATTTAGTATTGAATATTAATAGGTTTTATAAAGCCTTTATCCTTACCTTTTTATAAATATCAATTACTTTGAATTTTTTATTAACAAGGAAACTGAAAACTATTAAAGCATAAAAAACATATAAAACATTTATCCTGAGTATTAATTTTTTATCATTAAAAGAGACTATAGCACATAAAATGTTTCATAGTTGTTTTACCCACATATGAGTTATGTCCATTGTTAAAAGGAAACAAAGAAAATATAAGATAGTTGGAGAGCATATTCTCCAAAATCTCCTGATAATATTGCATCTAAAAATATTACTTTGTACTTAAAAATTTTCACATATAAGTTGTAAATCAAACATTTTAGGAATTTCTTACTCTGATAGCCGTATTTAAATAGGCACAAATTTTTATCTGTGTTACATATGATCCTAGAACAACTAAAAAAACCTTTCTAAAATTCACAAAAGAAAAATAAATGTTTGATTTTAAAAAAAGAATTTGTAATGGCTAAAAATGTCTTCTACTGAATGATTATACTTATAAGTTCAAATAATTTGATGATGTATAATATTTATTTAATATATAAATAGAGATAATACAAAATTCATTTAAGAGAAAGTAGAAAATATTATTAATTATTTTAATACAAATTACAAATTGCTTAATAATAGGTGTTAATTAAATAATCATATAATATTTTAAAATAAAAAACACTATTATCTTAAAAATTAATGTATATCAAGTAATATTTTTTACAAATGATTGAAGAGTTTTTATTTGAAAATATAAGATTCGTTATATTAATCAATTTCAGAATATATATACTCATTATTGTTTATTTATAAAACTAGTAATTACTACTAGTTGATTAAAACGAAATTTTTATTTCTAATGGATATCAAATATTAACTTAAACATGCCGTTATAATTAGAGCTTATATTTCTCAAGTTTCTTAGTTATGATAAGATATTATATATTTTGAGATTAAATATTTCTTAAAAACAGAAAATAAACAATTTTATGCATTGATAGGAAAATTAAAACCTTTATAACAACTGATATAACCTTTATAACAACTGATATTTTGACTCTACACAGATGTTTTGAAATCACTTGTTACACAAATCTGTACAATTACAATTGTTACTTCATTCAATGGTAAGCAAAAGGGGCACAAGGACTCTATTAGTTATGCTTCACAATATTCTTGTAAATACAAGCATTTTTTTAAACTGTAAAATATTTTTCTATCTTTATTTGAGTTAAGAAAGAAATGTACATGATCTTACATTTATTTCACTAAAATATGAAAAAAGTGACTTTTTTACATAAAATTATTCATACATATAGAAAATAAAAACCATTTTTCTAAACTTACTTAGTTAGGTAACTAATTGACGATTTGTATTTCAATATAAAAGTTCGCGGCTTCATATTTCACGTTATAAATAATCATTTAGAGTGGTTTGTGATCCATTTTAAAACTGTAATTAAACTTTGAATTATGATTCGTGAAAGAAACTTGATCGTAAAACCATGAGCCATTTAAATATTCAAATTTATTCTGAATATTTCATAACGAACATGATAGCAAAAAATCAATCTTTATTTTAACTCGTTTATTTAGCTTTAAGAATAAATCATATATTCCGGAATAAATAGTAAAAAATCATTTTTAATAATTAAAAATACTTTTCAAATTTTATTTTAATTGCTACTTAAAGTTCAAAAAGAATATATCAAATCTGATTTTCTAAGCCTATCTTTATGATTAAATCAGCTATTTATGTGCCAAATTCTTCTAGATTCTTTGATAAGAATTTGTTGAAATCAATGCATATGACATGGTTTGTTGAATTATATAAAATTTAAACACCCTGAAAAACAGTTTATCAAATAGACATTTACTTATGTATCTGATTATGGCTATATTTAAGCTAAATTAAACTAAATTAAACGAATCAAAAATATTTTTAAGTATACAAGTATGATTTTTTATTAACATTAACTAGATTACCTAAACAATAAAATGGGTTGCCAACTTAAAAGCGCAAATGCACTAATAAATTATTTACACATTATAAACAAATGCAACAACCCCATCAGCATCCTTTTAAGGACCCTGAAATAGTTTTAAGAATATGACTTCTTCCTAAATAAAATATAAACATATACAAAAATTAAACCTTTTATTTTACACAAATCCTTCTCTAACGTCTTAGACTGAATTTGTCACCTTTTTGCAACAATGTTGCATCATATTATTATTCAATTACAGATTTCTAATATTTTATAGTAAAAATTATTTAATCATGTTCGTATGTTTATGTGTTAATGTAACTATTTCTATGTATTTCTAAAAATATATTAACGCATGTAGTAAAATATGTAAGTAAATTGTTAGCTATTCTGTAATATTTCAATAAAGATATTGGCTTTCTCTTTTGCTAATACAGGAGATATATTAGCAAAAGAAGAAGAAACTCATATATTTATAAATTTTTAAATTTACCTAAGAGTTTCTAATCTATTTCTCTGATAATTATCCATGGAGACATCAAATAATTTGTTAATCTTGTGAAAAAAGTTGATACCAGCTAAGATACGAGACGTGTCTAATTGCATAATTACACAGGCGATGCATTTAATTAGATAGAGACTACCTGAGAATGCCAAAATTAAGCCTGACGAGAATCTTTTTCCCGAAAACAGGACTCGAGAAGCTTAAGATATTCCAAATCATTGTATTAAGCTTCTCATGTAAATCAATTTAAAGAAGTTGAGAAATAATATGCAAAATATGCATTAAGTGTTTGTATATTATATACAGATATTTTACAAGAATTGTTATCATAAAATCATCATATGGTAAGGACATAAAATAATTTAATTTATTTTCTGTGTCACTCAGGAGATAATTCAAATAAAATTAGTGATGTGAATAAGTATTAGAGTTATTAAAACTCACTTAAGCAAAAAATATTTTAATTAATATGAAATGAAATGTAATAAAATTTTGATCCAAGTCTTTAAATATCTTCTATTGTTGTTGTTACTAATGACACTTGGACAAGACAAGCTCGCTATGCCTCGGCTATGCGAATTTAAATCAATTAGGGGCGTCTTTCGTTTAATCAGAGCACCATAAAGGTGAAAGTACGACGTTTGCTCTTCAAATCCTCCGATAGATGGCAGCACTAGATGATCTACTCCCTTAATTTTGGCATTGATCTGAGATGGGGAATAAATTTCTCCAGACTATTACTCCCATGGTAACTGCTCAACGACCGACCACAGGACTTTCATTTCTACAGATTTAATGAGTACGTATATCGCATGTACTCGGTGGGACTTTGGCGGCATTGAGAATCGAACCCCACACTTCCGGGTGGAAGACCGTTTAATATTTTCTAGATCACTACTGAGAACCATTCGTATTCAACTAGCTACAGTGTCAGAAGAAGTGTTAATCTCGTTACAAGCTCCACAGATTTTCATTCAGGAATTTTCTTAAAATTATTTAAAGCAAATAAGGGTCGAAAGCTTGTTGCATTTATATTAAAAAGTAGTTTTTATTTAATTTCATTAAAAAAATATTTGAAAATATTGAATATTGTAAGACATTCTAATATCCCCTGCTCGATTACTTTTTTCGAAAATTACTTATCATAGATATTGGGCTGGCTGTATTCACGTGTTGAAACAGAGGTAACTCGGAAAACTTATCAACTTCCACTCCAAAAGAAATACATACGAGAGAGGCAGAAACACAACATCTTTCTCCTTCTGTACAACAGCGACTGGAATCGATCCAGAAATCATTCGCTCTGAAGAGTGGTGTCAAATCATAAGACCATTGTGGGCCCGTTTTATACGAGTATTATTTAGCTGTTTTATTATTATATTCTGAAATCAACAGGTAGAGAAGATCATCATCATTACCCTATGTTATATTTTATACTATCCAGTACAGAAGCCATCTCTAAATATCACTTTTTAAGATATTTTTCGTAAATATTTTTTTAATCCTTGTTTAGTATGAAAATTTTGTAAGTTAAAACATAATTCTAATTTTCTATATGTAGGATTTTACATTTAACACAAACTTCGATTAATTTTGCCATCACCAGTTAAACATTTATTTTTAGTGTTTGAAAATAATAATTGCTTCATTTTGAGAAATTTTAATAAATTAATATATATAAGCAAATTAATTTGAAAATATTTTACAGAAATAATTTAATTTATTATAATGCTGTTTTTCTTAAAGTGTATAGCCACAAAAATAGAGAATTAATATAAGATATATTACTAATTTAAAAATCAACTAATATGAATAATTTAAATACAATTTTAAAACTTGTTTTCTATCGTATTTACGTATATTTACTTACATTAATCAATTATTTCGCCGTATTTTGCTTTGTTGTACTTTCCCACAGTCAGAACTTTTAAAAGCTTTAATTTGGGAGTAATTAAATATACAGATGGAAGATCTGTAACATGTAATAGGTTTGATATTTTCGCACGGTAGAGTTTCAAAGGAATGCAGATAAAGTTTGTTATTGAAGTCTTAAAGCAATTTAGTCCATTCAAATAAATTCGCTTTAGGAAAGTTAAATATGATAAAATTAATTTTTAATCAGGAAATTGATTAAAAAAACAATAAAACATTTTAATTTAATAAAATTGGAATTAAATATTAAAGAGATTTTAAGTTTAATAGCTTAACTTAAATTTAAATTATAAATTAAATTAAATTTTACAATTGAAATTTTAAATGATGCTCTTTTGCAACTTTAATTTATTCTAATACTATCAAGTAGAATATCATAAAATTGTATGAACATTTTGAATAGATAATGATCATTTGCATAATAATATTTGATATATTTTACTTTAAAAATTAAAGTGATTAGTTTTCATTAGAAATAATGCAAAACAATAATTTATTATAATACAGATTTATGATTTTGTTTAATATTTTCTTAAATATTGAAAAGCAATATTTAAAAAATATTAAGAATAATTCAAATTACATAATACAACATTAACATTAGGTACAAGTTAAATATTGCAAAGCAATATTTAAGAAAAATTGCTTTGTAATATTTAATTTGCAAATTCGATAGCAATGTATAAAACTGGAAAAATCTGCTTTAAAGAAACAAGAAATAAAATATGAAAAAAAAAACAAGTAAACTATAATTTTTAATAGATCACAATAATTAGTTAAGTTAAATTAGTTCATTGTATGTTTATAAATTACATGACTACCATGAGAGTGAATCCTTAACCTTTGAAATTACAAGTGGAAACTATTTCCATCAAATAAATAGAAATACAATATTATTCGGAATTATAATTTGCTCAAAGATCATATTGAAGTTATGATACAGCATAGTTTTAATTTATTTTACTTATTATAAAAAGTGCGCAAATTTATGTTTATTATCAATCTTGTAATAAAACTGGAATTATTTTTTTTATTTTTTGTGAATTACTAGCTATTATGAAAAAAGTTTTTTAATGAATACACACTTTTATTAAAATAAAATGAAAAAACACAAATATTCTTGAATAATTATAATTAAATTTTACTTTCAGGATACATTTTAAGAAAAATGTTGGAAGTATGTTCCACGTTAAGGAAATAATTACTGTTGGTCTAGTGAAATTTATAATTGCATTAACATATGTGGTTATCAAAAAATAGTTTTTGGTACCTACATTTATATTTTAAGTACTTTGTGAGACAAATGGAAACATGCAAATAATTAATCAGACAATATTCGCAAATTTGCATTTGAAAAATCCTAATTCAATTAATATATATCAATGATTACAATAGCGATTTCTTTATAAAAGTATTATTATTTGATTATTGTTTCACAGAAACAATATTACCCTTTGATGGAGAAAAGAGATACTTTTATATTTCACATCAATTAAATGAAAGAGTAGCATACTCAGAATAATACAAATGTTTTACTTCATTCATTTAAGATTATGTATTTCTTCATAATTGCTTTGATGATCTTATAAATGTGAATCCTAAATTTTAATGTACATAATTCTATTAAACGCAATCTATTCTAATACATATATTGTAAAATACGTGAGGCATAAACTTATTGTATAATTTTCTCACCTTGTTAAAATTATTTAGGTTACAATATATCTAGTCAACATTTGTTTATTTTAAATCATTAAAGTATTTCAAAATTAATTAAACGGAGCATTTGAGAAAATAACTTATTTCAAAACATCTTTTATTTAATACAATACAATCAATCTTTAAGAGCATAAAATTAATACTTGTAATATGTACAATGAACTCTTTAATTTACTTTCAATTAGTATAAACCAAATAAAATGCTTGAATATTTGTTTAAGAAGTATTTAACAAATAGTTAAAATAAAAATGTCTCTGCAAATAAATATATGTTCACATTACAAAAACAAACTGTTTCTTTATCTATTTTTAAATATCCTTTTACATATATAATATACGACAATTTCCTCAAATTTTAATTTCTTTTCATATTTAAGGAATTTATAAAAATGTCTTCAAACTATATTATTAACTTTCTAAATATTACATTTATTTCATTTAGTCTCCAAGGAACTTCATACGAAATGTTTCTTCTTTTCACCTTGAGTACCATCTTTCCAAAGAAATGTTTGCATAAATATTTGACCTTACCTATATTTCTTTTATGTTTAAAAATTATTTGATGCATATCATATGATATTAAAAATGAAAATTTACTTAAAATAAATTTGAACTTTAAATTTAAAAATAATATCTTACTATAAAATATTTGGCAACGCGAAAGAATTCCATAAAAAGAATATGTCGTGAAAAATGAGTCAATCCTCAAAATATAAATGTAGGCTAAAACTAAAACTCCCGAATTAAATAAATGTAGATAGACAATTTATGAAATATTTACGAACCTCATTATTATGACTCATTACTAACTTTCATTACTTTCAAAATGAAAAGAATATTTCAAAGATTTTTAAACTTTTGGGAAAAAGAAAGCAGTTTTGCATGGCTATCTGTGGTACTTGAAATTAAGAAACAAGATTCGAAAATTTTTAAAGTTAAAAAATATTTCGGTGCTTAAGTCTTTTATTTGAAGAAAACGATAAAAGTTTCTATGTAAAATTTCTGTAGATTTCTATGTCAATTATTATCAGTATCACTAGATTTGATTCGTAATTCCATTAAGAGTTTTTATTAATGCAATTTACGTAACAAAATTTCTTTTGTAAGTTTGATAAAATATTATTGCTTCAATCTTGAGAATATTGGCTGCAATGCAGATTTAAAAAAATATCAATACTTGAAACCCAACTGAAATTCTAAAAAATGCCTTATGTATAAAGTTTAAAACATAATTTTCTTCATGTCAGAAAATTTCAAACATAAAAAGTTAATATTTAATTGTAGTGGAGTTGTTTGTTTAGGTTCATAAATTATATTATACGAGATAATCACTCTGAATTATCTAGAGTAAATATTCAACATTATCACACGAGATAATATAAGGGATGTAATTCACTAATAGAGAGAATTTTTCTGAACTGGATTTTCTTTTCTCAGTGATTTGTATTCTTCACTGAACCACTTCTCTTGTTCTGTTCTGATCAAATAGTTTTCAACATCAACCAGTTCTTCTGTTGTTAACGAGCCTTGAATGTAACCACGTTTCTTTAGCTTTATAATACGTAAATATATTTACCCAAACAGTAATTTGTACCTGTTTTTCCAGACTACTGTATTTGCTGATATCAATAGGATTTGTCATTTCTTCTACTAGGCATTCGTTTTGGAAGATCTCATTAGCTTTCTTCTTGAATTCGAGATCATCAGTTTCTTTAATTTCAATGCTTTCTAGTTGTGACCAATACTCTTCAAGTTGTTGTAGCCACTCTGGCCCACACAGTCAAGATGGGTCTTGAAGCAGATGAGAAATTTTAGCCTCTTTAGAAACAATGTCAGCACGATTCGTTGCATCTGGGCAATGATACCAATTCGATGGGGATGATAGCTTGCGAATCACTTCAACTCGATTTCAAATAAAAGGTTTAAATTTTTCAAGAGCTCCTTTTAATCCAAAAGTAGGCAATTTTCTAATCTGACCAATGATAACAGAAGATGTCGAAGGTCAGAGTCTTAAAAATGTTACTGCTGAGTTTAGCCGATAACAAGGCTGCCATAAGTTTCAATCTTGGCAAAGTCAAGGTTTTCAACGAAGCTACTCTGCTTTTAGAAGCAACGAAAATGGTTGATCTGTTGATCATGTGTGTTTCTCGTAAGTACGCAACTGATCCATTTGCTTTCATATATTAGAGTCCGAAAAAAGATGTAGCTGAAGACTTTTGAAATTATCTACTAGAATTTCTGCAAAATAATAGCGAGGCGCAGAAAAATGGATCAGTTGAGGGATTTCCTTGCGACAACTTTTCCAAGCTAAAACTAAATCAATAGGTAGGTCGTCATCAATTTAATACCTGAAAACCAAACATCTTGTATCACACACTAACAATGGGTCAAATAATCTTCCTAAGACTTGTAGTATAAATCTCTTAGTGTCTATTGTCTTAGACACAAACTCAATTAATCCACGTATGTCAAAATAAAACAAGTATTTACAATCATCCCACGTTATAACCAAAACTTTGTAAGCAAGATTTCCTTCTTCTACCGTTACGGAATCATCAATTGAAATTATATTATTCTCTTTCCATAATTTTTATAAATCTTCAGAATTGGTTCACCATTTACGCAACTGTAAATTTGTTTGGCTGAAAATCGATTTAGATTTTAATGAAACGGATAAAGCTTGTTTTACAGTCTCATGACTTCCGATTATATCGTTCACGTAGATATTATCTTTTATGAAACAGTTTCGGGATACTTTTCAAAATACTTTACTAAGTGATATTCAATTGTCCCTGCCAATAAGAAATAGCTACTATTTACCCTGAACAAAACTCTAGTGAATCAATAAACTATAGGTGGTTCAAAACTGTTTGTTGGTCCCTCAGTAAAGAGAAATTGTTATAATAAATAAATTTGGACTAAATAATCTTCTTCTTAATTTGTAAAATCTTGCTTCAGCGATTTCTTATTATTATTTAAATTTTGTTTACATAGTTTCCAGGACAATCGAACTGTGTATCTTTGATTTTCGTACTTAATATCTGACTCAAAACCGGACAAAACTTTATTTTCGAAAGAGTTATCTTCGTTATTTTTGTCAATTAAATCACAGATTTCCAAATCCCAATTTTTTTCTAATTGTTTCAAAATTAAATTTGCCTCTACCAATACATTAAATTTGAGAGAAATGTGATTATCAGTTTTTTGTCCCTGTAGTCACCGACCAAAAATACTTTCAACAGAATTTTATTCAAATATTTGATTTTACCAGTCACAATGTTGTAATAGTAATCTGCCTCTATCAAAATAATTACAGAATCAGTACAATTAGGGGAATCAGTAAGGGTATAATTTCTTAATTCTAAATTTTCATTTACTACTTCTGCTTCAGGGGGTAGTATGTCTGATCCTGATATTTTATCTGTAACTAAAGCTTCTATTTCTATTTATGAGTTAGGAAAAATCTGTGTTCTAATGTCACGCGAACTACATCATAAATTTTGCTTATAGCCTTTTTGCTACCGAAAGTAAAAACTGATAAATTTTCTCTTATTTTCACGAGTTTTAATTTGTCAACTAGTTTTTGATAAATAACTGATTGCATTAAACCGTTATATAACAATAAACGAGTAATTGTTCACTATCTTTCGATTTTACTTTTATGTATACACAACATGTTTGTAATAATATTTTATTCCTTTCATTATGCGAAACTGACGAAATTATTGATAGCTCAACTTCTGATTCCCGAAACTTATCATTTTTATCATAAGACAACTTTTAACAAATGGTGGTGTTTCCCTCCACACGTGTTATAAATTAGTCAGGATTTACAATCTTTAATTCCATGCTCTACAACAAGGCATAAAAAAATATCTGCTCAAAGCTTTTAATTTTTTTTTCTTCGATGCTCAAATTTCATTTTTCCGCCGGGAGGACTTTTCTACAAAATATGCAAGATTTATTAGTTTGAGAAAGTACCGAAAAGCCGTAAGTGGATGATTCAGTTTTTTTCTCCTTCAAGAGTGGGGTCGATGTGACCTTCGGTTTTTCAAGTGGTTTTGCGAATATGGGAGTGTTTCTCTGCTCTTTGATTTCGAGCTCGATAAAATTAAACAATTTATGAATATAGGAAGTGGAAGAATCTTTTATATTTTACCTATAATATTCTAACGTTAAAACACTTGGTAAATTTGTTTAGCATAACAGCAATAAGCATTGAACTATAAAATTTAGGTTCAACTCCTACAAGACTGTAAACTTCTCACATTAATTTCGATTTCATTCTGCATTCTTTTAATCTCAAAATATCATACTATTTGTAGACGGGTGAGAGATTAAACAATTTGTTCACACACACACACATAATGATTAATTATTAGTTCTTTACCACCAAACCGTTCTTTTAAAGTCTTCACAGCTGAATCATATTTATCATCCGATATTTTGAAATTTTCAATGGCATTCAACGCTGGTCCACCTAAATAGGAATTTAAATAATTGAACTTATCAATTTTTCTAAACCCGTTATTGTCATCAATCGAAACTTTGAATGTATTCCAGAGACCAGTAAAATCTGTTATGTTACTGAAAAATTTTTAAATGTTCAACTTAGGGAGCTTTACATGTTTATTTTCGTAATAAGAGTTTTGATTTGAATTAAAGTTCTGTGTTTCAGAAGAGTCTACATTTACAAAGCTATTTTGCTTTAATCATTTTGGAGCACGGAAAATAGCTAGTAATATTTTATCGTAGCAGGCAAATCAGCTTCCAATACTGCTACTTTGGATAAATTTTCAATTTATTTATCTATTTGTTTTAATTATTCACTTTTGTGAGTAAGTTGATTTACACATTTCTTCTAACAAATCTAATTCTTCCCTTTTTTATAAAGTTTTCGATCTGATTTGCTAATTTAATAACAGCACAAAGGATCTGTTTTTCTTAATATTTTCAATTGCAATCAGTCTTGCATGCAAAGAATAAAAAGCATAACTCATACCTTGGCTATTTCCGCAAATTGCACAGGTGGTTCAAAGGGCAATAATCCTACTTAAAAAGGTAATCCAACAAAATTCACAAATTTGAAGTTCGAATCTAATAAACTATCGAGTGTACCAAAAATCACATATGATTCTTTCCCGACCGAGGGAACATTAAAAAATTTATATAAAATCTATAAACTAAATAATATCTAAAATCGAAAGATTTCATTCAAAACACTGCTCCTGAAAGTAAACAGATCAAATATTATAAACAACAACAATATTAATAAACACAAAAGGTACACACATTATATATAAACAATTACACATAAATCCAAAACAATTATATTCAAGAAATCTAAAGGAACTTACAGTTCCATTGGAAGGTAGGGAAAACTTCTTCCCTCAATCAAAACAAAATCTAAAGTGCATTGAAATCATACGTAATAATAGGCGACATCGCAATCTATTCAAACTTTTTACCTGACTACTAAATTATATATTGTTGATCCAAGCTAATATGTGAAACATAAATTAAATTTTTAATAAATAAATCTTCCAATTTTTTAAATGATATTAACATTTGCATCTAAAAGAATGACTTTAATAATCTAAATACTTTTACATTACAATTATGAAATTAAAACAAATTTATTATGCTTGAAAATACAATAGTCGAATATTTTTTGAAAAAAAACGCCCCTTGATAAAATACAATTCTATATAAAATTACTCTTATTCCATATTCCCAATGAAAATTGAAGGAGGAAAGTGCAAAATGTCGTTGATAGTAGGAGATAAAAACAGATTAATGGAACCTCATTAAGTTTTAATGAATCCTAAATGACGTGATAATTCCTCAAGGCCTGTCATTCCTCCATTAAAGTACGAAACGATTGATGAATGAATTAAGTTATACTGTAAATCACTGGTTTCAAGGCTACAATAAAATGAACTTACAGTTAATGAAAAAGTAATTAAATTGGCTTTTTTTCACAAATTATATGATAAGAAATTGTTATTTTAAATAATTTTCTTCTGTAAATTATAGTTCTTGGCATAAATTTTTATTTATGCTTATATTAGTGCATCAGATTATTAATAATATTAATCTTTTAGCATAATAGTAGTGCATTAATACAATTTATATAAATAATATATATTTTGTTTGTCTTTCAAATGTTTCAAATGTCTTTCCGGATTGCATTAAAAACGTGTCCAATGAAAATTATATTAGTATTTTATTCCCTGACCAATTAATTTTTAAGTTTTAACTTATATTGAAATGTATAGTTTTTATAAATAATTTATATATATTTATCCTTTTCTTGATTTTCATGTTAAAATTGATAACGCGCATAATGTCCTCGTTGAGCTTTCTTCTAAAAAAAAAAGCAAATAATTTTTTTTTGCTCTAAAACTGATGAGGGTAAGGAAGAAATATGAATGATATTGAATTGCTTTTTTAGGATTTCTACAATGAAACTTATTTTAAATAATAATTATTTTTTTGTCAATTTTTAAACAATATGGTATATTTGCTAACTGCAGCAAATGTGTTTTCGCTCTTCACAATAAACCGGTAATCAGAATTACATTGAAATGTAACTGGAAAGAGTCTGAATTTAAAATTTAATAATTTCGCATTTAACTTGAGTATTTATACACTACTGGCTATTACAATTGCTACACCAAGAATGAATGCAAATAACAGAACGATATTTATTGGACACATATATTATAGTGAAAAGAACAAGTGATTAGATTTACAGGAAATTAGGATGTATAGATCTTGAGAAATCAGTAACCAGAGAAGCCACTTCTGGCTGCAATAGCAGCATTTATCCGCCTAGACATGCAGTCAAACAGAGATTGTATGGCATGTACGGGGATCTCAGTCCATGCAGCTTCAACACTATGCCACAATTCATCGAGAGTAGTGGATGGTGAGTGATGGAGTGTCAATCGCTCGGCAACCATTGACCACACGTTCTCAATTGATGACAGATCAGGAGAACGGGCTGGCCAGGGTAACAGTCGAACCTGTTCTGTATCAAGGAAGTTCAGAACAGTACGGGCAACATGCGGTCGTGCATTATCCTGTTGAAACAAAGCATTAGGGAGGCCTCGAAGATAGGGCTGAGCCACGGGCCTTAACACATCGGAAATGTAACGGTTGCTGTTCAATGTGCCGGTAATGCGAACAAGAGGTGATGGAGACGTGTATCCAATATCATCCTATACCATCACTCCAGCAGATGGGACAGTATGGTGATGTGCAAAGCAAGCTGTCAATGCGCGTTCTCCACGATGCCTCCAAACATGGATGTGGCTATCATGGTCCTGTATACAGAACCGACATTCATCTGTAAAGATGACGTGATGCCATTCCCGCGTCCAGGTTCGTCGCTGATCACACCATTGAAGGCGCTCCTGTCTGTGACGCAGCGTCAATGGTAGCTAAAGCAAAGGTTGCCGTGCAAACAATCCATGCTGCTGCAAACGTCATCGAGCTCTTCGAGCAGAAACTTGTTGCCTTGCAAATGACTCCATTTCTCGACTCAGGGTTCGTGACGTGGCAGTACGATCCCTTGTGACCATGCAGAAAAGATGTCTGTCTTCTCTGCTGTTAGTGATGGAGAGTCGCTGAGATCCTGCATGACGTTCCGTATGATTGTCCTGAACCCATCGATTCCATATTCTGCTAACATTCATGGGGTCCCAACCGACGCGAGTTGCAGTACGATAAACCGCAATCGCGGTAGGCTATAATCCTTCCTCGATTAAAGTCAGACACGTGCTGATAGGCATTTCTTCTTCTTACACGAGGCATTACAACAACATTCTTTGCCGAAAACAACGTTGAAACGGAAATTGAGTATGAGAAAACTGCTGTCAAATCTCTGCTTTTATACACATTGTAGATGTCGCTACTGTCGCCTGCTTTGTATGAATGCGCTTAAAATCTAGTCATTTGCATATCACAGCAAGTTCTACCTGTCATGCAAATTTCACGTGTGTGGTGTGCCACTTTTCTGGTGTAGCAATTTTAATGGCCAGTAGTGTGTATAAGTTCTTAATACCTCGTGTAATTTATTTTTATCAGATTTATATTTGAGACATTGCGTGTTATATAATTTTGTAATTTGAACAAATTTAGGTAAGTAATCTGTATCGTTATTTCTTTAAATCATTATTTTTTACTAAAAATTTGTTACATGTTTTCTTCTGGTAGTACGGATTTATAAAACTTTGTGTATTTTAACCAAGTGATTAATAATAGTATAATTATTTTTAAAAATAGTTAAAGTTGTATAAATAAGCGTGTAATAATATCATATTATTATGAAGGTAACATTTGTATCATACAAAATTCCATATATTAATTATCATAAGAAATGGTAATTAATACAAGGATTTTTACATGATTATCATATTTTATGATAATTATACAAAAAAAATTATTATAAAATTATCATAAGAAATGGTAATTAATAGTTTCTAGGAATTTTAAAGTATAAAAGTTCTTGCTTTTCATTTTTAAATATTTGTATATTTGTACATACTACGTAAATTTATATTTTATTTAATATCATTTAAAAAAATTTTAACTATTATTTGAAAGTTTATTACTTTTTAAAAATTAAAAGCTCAAACTTTTCATTTTTAAATATTTATATATTTTTATATGATGTAAATTTATAATTAAGTATGTTTAATTTCGGATACTCATTAATTTTTGTGACTTCTTTTTACACGAAAATAGGCTCCAATATGTGAATAACATGATGGCAACCTTGAAACTACGTTAGTTAAAGTTCTGAAAATACCAGGGCTCCCAAAAGTAAATTTTATCGCCAATATTTTAAACAAAATGCTTTAACACAAACCACAAGGGTTACCTGTATCTACACCGAACCAGTTTTATTAATAATTGCAAATGTTAGAGTAAATAAGGTGATTGCTGTTAATATTTGATTAGAATAATGTATGTGATTTTTAGGAAAAAATTGTGTTATAATGAAGTAAACACAAAGTTTTCGAATATAAAAAAGTTACTTTTTTATTGTATTATTTTTAATTATTTTAATGTCGTTGGTGTTATTATAATATTAAACAAACTTTACAAACTAAATCTTCATTTTCTATTCTGCATCTCAAATGTTATCATTTCAAATACCGATCATAAAAATCATGCATACATTTAGAATTTAGTGTCATTAATTTTTACATTTAGAGATTGCTTGCTATGGAAAGCTTAAAAAGATAAGTAATTCCAATTAAATATAGATCAAGAACTAATTAGTTTTAATTGATCTAATTTACTATAAAATTATATTAAGAAACTAATGTGTTAAATTTTACACTTCCATATCATATGTTAGTAATCTTTATTTAGTTTATTAGTTAGTTTATTTTCACAGAGATAGGAAACTTGTTTTCGACAGCAATATTTTCAAACGTATGTCTTCACAGCGCTAGATTATAGCAAACTTTTTTGTAAAATTTTTATCATATTGTCTTTAGAGAAGAATTTTAATATATTTCTGACTTTATATTCGCGTGTTGAACAGAAATTAATCCGAGAAATACTGAAGCATTTTTCTCTACAGACGTGCTAATAAAAACAACATGAAACTGGTCCACTTTGCTCAAAAGGAGTTGGGTACAATATTGATTCTTTTTCATCAAGAAGTTTTCTCGTGGTTATAAGAATCATGCCTTGTAACTTAACTCAAATGCTAATGTAAAAAAGATCATGTCAAGAAAAATCTTATAATTTTTATGATGGTATGATTTGAATATTTGATAAATTTATATTCCAAATAAACGTTAAGTTGAAGACAATAAATACAAAGTTCCTACCAATTTGTTAAATTTCTATTGTTTGAACATATGCATTAAACTTTTTCAATGATAATTGAAACGAACAAAACAATATCGAAAGAATATTTAAAAATATTTTACAAATTTTAACTTACCGAGTATATTTTTAATTTAAATATTCTTTAAATTCTAATGATTTTTTTCAGTATTTTTTGATAGCAATAAATAAGAGTAGCTACACAAAATATCTTTAAAGATTAATCAGATTCTTCAAATATTTTTATCGTTAAATACTGCTATTATCTTCCTTTTCAATTCTTGATAATAAAGTTTCAATATCCACACCATTCAGACATTGCATTTTAAATAAAGTCTGAATTTAAAGATAAAAGAGCATTTCCCATTATTACTAATTTATACAACGTATTACTTCAGAAAAAAATATTTACTTATTAACATTTTTGTAAGCAAAATGATTTGGTAAGTTATCTAACTATGTATTCATTAAAATAAATTCTCAAGGAATAAAGTTTTTTTAAATAGATTTATACGTAAGAAAAATAATGAAACAAATTTCAAATTATTCATTTAAAGTATCTTAATCTAAAGGTAATTTTAACAGTTAAAAATTACAAAATTTCAGCAAATAAAATGAATGTTTTCAAAATCTTTAGAAGTGCTTACTTGTAATATGCAAGCTTATACAATAATTCTGCATATTAATATATATTTTTAAGAAATAAGGTATAATGATAAATATTTCAAGTGTTTTCCTTTGATAACTACATTTAGTGTTTAGTAATAATGTTTGAGGGTTCAATCCTCCTATTTAATCATGGGAAAATATTCGCAGAATTGGTAATGGCACATTATATATTTCCCAAAATGACTGGTTATAAAGAAAGTAATTCCACAATTTCTCAAAAGATTCATAATTAGGGAGTCTTCCGTGGCTATACAAAACCACTGAGAAGATTGAGTCTTCAATTACTACGTCATACTTCTTTCTTGGAACTATTGTTCTTAATATATTAAACTATCTAATGTCTCACAAAGTAAACAATTACTTTATCTTATTGGAAAGGGAAAGCTTCGGAGAAACATTTTTAAATTCAACAATTATAATCTTAGAAAAATTATTTCCATAAGTATTGATTTATTTAATCAATATTTATGGTAATTATTTTGATTAATGGAAGAAACCTTAAGATGAAATCAAAAAGGTTGCTGGTTGCTATGATTTTATTTTATAATTTTATGATAAATATTTCTAAACTGTCTGGCACTCAATAACATGACAGAAAAAGTATTTTCAAAAAAATGCATTTTGTAATTTGTTGTTACTCATATTTAACTGACCATAACATTTTAATTATTAATGAAAGCATAAGAGCTATGGTTTAAAAAAATTATGTGGAAGAGATTTTTGTAGCACTTAGCCGGGTAGCCTATTTGATAACACTCTGTATATATAAATATATACACCTCAAGCATAAAAGAGCATTTAGTTAAACTAAACTCAAAGCATTTAATTAGCATTCATTTTACGAACATTGGCATATTAAAAATTAAGAACCTCATAATTTTGTTTTACATAAGATAAGATATACCTAATGTATAAGTACAGTACAACTTTTTGTTATAATACACTGTAACAAAAAGTTTTACTGTACTTATACATTAGGTATATTTTATTATAACCAAATTAATGTGATAATATGACATCAAAAATGTTCATCAATACTACAAATTTGAAAACATATTATCGACAAGTTTTGTTTGCAATATCATTTAATATTTCTTTAATTATTTTATACATTAATATTATTATTTTCTGAAGTAAATTTAACTACAGCATTAATATTTTACAGCAATTTTCAACATTGCAAATGATTAAAAACTAAAAACAGTAAATATTTTTAAGTTTTGAAAATAATTATTTATTTATTAAAATTAAAATTTATGAAGACAATCTACGCAAAAATAATAGTTTTAATTACATTCTTTATATAGAAAATATTTATCTGATTTTTATATACTTATAAATAAATGAAACCTCTCTTCTCAATTTTTAATTGCGTAAAAATATTAATAAATATCAAACACATTTAAATATTATATGATTGAAATTATAATAGTTAAAATTATTTTACTTTTACAATTTATTCACATGTTTAAAACATTGTACATTATTATTATAAGTATTAGTAAATCTAGATGTGTATGATGCATTTATAAAATTATATAACTATTCATGTGAAATAATACAAATTTAAAAATAAATTTTGACAAATTTGTATTAAAAAGCTGTTAAATTGCATTTCATTTAAAAAAATCACTAATTATGAATAATTATATATAAATATTTGATGTATGATAATACATTTCTTCATATTCGTTATTTAAAAGAATTGATTTATATGTTTTATTCTGGTATATGAATAATTCTATAATAATTAGCTGTAATTTCTAGTAAATATTTGAAATAAATTTATTGATGATAATTTAATTCAAATAACCTAGTAAATTAAAAACATTTCAGTAGTTTTGTTATAACATTTCAAACTCTGATGAACGTTTCATTGTAATTTTTATCTAAATTATATTTGAAATACAAATTAAAGGATTTAACTTAGTGTTTAGTGTGATAGATTAGTTTTAGAATGAATCAAATAAAAGATCAATGTATTATTCATATTATTTTTCAAAACATTTCAATATTTTTTCTGCTGGTAAGCGCAATTATTTAAAAAAATCAGTTATTTTGCATTATGGTTTGGTTACTATACATGAAAAAAACAAATTAAAAAAAATATTTTTGAATGATTGTACAAGATCTAAATAATCAGCTCATTTTTCAGCATAAGAGATAAAAAAATAAGTAAAATTTCCTTCAAGTTTAAAGCTAACGATTGCCATTATTTTATTGGGTTTCCTTTTTAAGTATCATTAAATAGAGATTTTCTAAATAATAGCATAAGTTAAATCATATATTATTGTTTTTTAGTCCCGTATGTACAAGAAAATTAACCTAGTTTTCAAAGTCAAAATAAATAAACTTACTTTTAAGAAAGAAATAGTCATAGATTTAAAGAAATTTATTATTTCTTGAATAAATGACCAGATTTTATATCAAAACCTGATTTTTGATATTTATTATTTTTTATCATCATTCTATAGATTCTTATAAGACTTAAAAAATGCGTTTCAGAATTTATTCTGCGAAAAAAAACTTTGAGTAATTTAAAATAAATTTTCTGTAATTAATACATTTTTTAATTTATTGTTTTTCCCTTTATACAGATAGAAGTTAATTTTTAATATTAAAAAAACTGCAGTGCTTTCTATGAACACATTAAAGTACTCCTACAACATATGCATAAATATCATTTAATGTAAATTAATAAACAACATTAATATTGAAGATTAATTCATAAGAGAAGAATTATGACTACAAAAGATTATTACAAAAATATTATTTTGCATGTCCAATAAATAAATCTTCAGCGTAAAATAAAACTGCAATATTCAAATAATTTGATTATACTTAGACAAAATGTAAGAACAATAAAAAAGGTAAATTTATAATTTTAAGTATTAAATTTTTCAATTGCAGTTTTTGTTCAAGACCATGTTCAACTTAATATAGCACCTGTTTACTTTTCCTTTGTTTGAAAATTATTTTTAATTTACAAAATTTTAAATCTAATTTAACCATTGATATAAATAATAAATTTTATTCTGTCTGTTTTCTACTTTGTAGATTTTTAAACAATTCCTTAAACTTCAAATTTTATTCAAAAACTTAAAGTTATTGCTATTTTCCTTATTTTTATTCTTCAGGAAATATATTTAAGTTATTTAATTTTTGGAATTAATAATCTCTTACTGAATCTATTAATTAAAATACATTAGATAATGTAGAAAAGGAAATTTTTCAGATTTGTTAAATTATACTAAGGCTAAAAAAATTTCATTATATTAAAATGCCATAACCATATGCATTAAAAATCTAAAAAATATTCCTCCCTTATATTCAGTGTTACATCTTTTAGATAACATTTTATAGCAAATAACACAGTAGCTGCTTCGATATACATAGAGTTTAGCAATCCATCTTTTCAAAATTTCTGAGCGAATTTATACATTATGAAGGAAAATCCGAAAACACTTAAGGTACATTAACATGACAAATATGCTAATGTTGTTGGTAATCTCTTATTCAGTCTAATGTAGTAAGATTAGATCCATGACCTGTAAAAAACAAAGACAAACAGAGGAAACCCAAAGAGATTTAGATGTATTTAGCAGAAGCCTGGTGTGGATGGCATTTTGAAAAAAACATCAGACATAGAGGTATGAAAAAGTTTTGACAAAAAGAGACGAGAAATATGCATGAACGAGTTGGATTCAGGCAAATATTGAATGAATAAAGATGTATATGAATATAATGAAAATACTATTCTTATTCTCAGCATGCATATCTGTTGTGGTTTCTGCTTAAAAATTTCAGAGTTTGCTTTCTTGTGACACGTGTGGACCAAAGTCAATGCGGAACATTATCAATGGAGACAATTCTCTACGGATAATCCTCCCAAGTTGGCATTAATACTCTGTAAATCAAAAAATCTTGCATCAGTTACGAGCTGTTACGTTCCCCAATATGAACTGTCAGGCATCCCTTTTCCTTTCCTTAACTGCAACCAGGATGGTCTGTAAATTGCATTAAGTAGTGATATGAATGTGAATGAATGTGATTTTTATGCCAATGCCATCTTTATATGAATACTGTTTTATATATTGAACAACAACAGTTCATTCTTTGTCATCATGCTTAGCCAGTAGTGCATAATCAAATGGTTGCACCAGCTTTTAAAAGCGGAATTATCAAATAAACTACACATATAAATTATGAATACATCCTCCAACTATGTTAACAATTCTGTATTAGTTTATCGATTGCAAAACAAGTTCAATAATCGATATTGCCAGGGTACCATTAATAACAAAATATTTACAAATTGAATAGCGCATAATAATGAAGCATGTATGACGACTTATTGATTTATGCTCAAACAAATAAGAAAAAAATATTATCGAAATTTTACATATCCAATAATTATGATTGATTCCGTATAAAGCATTGTATGTTAAAAATTGCATGAAAAATAGAATTAAAAACTTGATTTTATGAAATTAGAAGTTGTACTTTCGACTTTGATTGTTAAAAAAATTACTCAAATATGAATGAGAATCATAAAATTTCAGAAAACTGGTCAAGACTACAGCATATAATTTAAAAAGAATTCATTACACTTTTATTGCTGTAGTGTCAACCAAAATTTAAAAGAAAGTATTGTAATATCTTCTAAATGCTGGTTTAATTAAATGAGCATTTAATTGAAGAATTTCTTCTGGTTAGTTTTATTAAATCCAGTCTAAATAAAGTTTTGGGTTATACAGTTTAACAAAATCTTTAACTTTTAAATCATATTACCTTACTTAGAAAAGCTTTGAAATCAGTATAACATCTAGACAGTTTTTCTGCTAATTATATATTTTATTTCAAAATCAAGGATCTGAAGTATTATTACTAATTTCATCACAAAAAGTGCAAATTTACAATGTTAAAAAATGCAAATTTAAATAATGTTAGTAAATAATGTTCATCATTTACTAACAGGAAAATGAAATGCTAGTTACTAATTTCATAATGAATTTTAGATAACGATAAAAATGTGTCTTATCTTTTCACATCACTATAATTTTACTACTCTTATGCATTTGTCGTTATTTATATTCAATATATATTCATTATGAAAATATGCTATCATATTACAAAAGGGAAAAAATAATTAATCATAAAAAAATTAAGTACACACCGCATAATAAATATGGTTTTCCTAAAGTGATCTTCATTAAGAACGGATTTATTATGAAAACAACTTTAGTGTAATTAATATCATCATAAAATTTCACATTTTTCAAGGCATGATTTCATAGTCGTTACAGTAAGTTTTTTTCTTTTCTTGTCTCAAATAACGACTAATTCTCTTTTCTTACAAAAAATGTAATCAAATTATAAGCAGATATCTTGCATAATGGAAATAACACTTAATAAAGGCAAATTTTACTTTGAAAAACAAACATTTAGTAACGCTCAAATTATATACCATTAAAAAAGCTAATTACATCAATATTGTAGCGAAAATATGGAGAAAAATGTTTCAAAAGAAACTTATTAAGTTTGATGAAAACATGAAAAAGAAATCTTTTACAAGTATAGCAACACTTATTCTGAAAAACTAAGTTTTATTAAATTTAATAATGTTGACATCAAATAATACATCATGTAACTTTATTTATGCTTCTAATTTAATCATTGAATTATTCAAATTGTTGAAATATTTAATCAATGAAGATAATATAAATACGGTTTGTATAAGATTAAATTCTTAAATCTTACAAGGATTAACTAAAATATTGGTTTCGATTATAATTTGTGCGCAAGCACTATATAAATTCATGAAAACTATCGTATTTTTGTGTTTTAAGCAAATTATAAAAAGTAATGTTAGCATTTTTTCTTCATTTGAACAGCTTTAAATCGAATCTAATAATGACAGAATTAAATCTTCTTAAGTATTTATGTACATAATAAAAATTCATATATATTATGCCAAGTTATAAATGCACTATATCTTTTCTTTCCGTTTATATAATTCTTATCTATTGATGAAAAAAATTTTTTAAGTTTCACTAATTAAAATTTCTAATTTATTAGGCTGGAGTAAAAGCAATAAATAAGATTCATGCATTAAACGCTTTCAATAAAATTTATTTTCGAGCTTATTTCCTGCCATAAATGTCACAGCTGTTATCGTCCAAATTATTTATAATCCTTCTCTTCATAATTTATGAATAAATTAAGGAATTAGTTTATTTAATTGCCCCTGTTTAACGTTAATAAATATTTGTAATGATATATATTACTTTTATTTCACTTGGTAATAGAAATATTTTGGCAATTTAAGATTCGTTTTATAAATTGCTTCTATAAGTAAATTTTTAATAATGCATAAGTTATTTCATAAAAATATTATAGAAATGACCACCATGATATAAAACATAATATATTTCGTTCCTTTATGTAAATGTCTTTAATGTATAATTATGTTACATAATCATATATAAAATTGAGTAAACTTTTATCTTGAATTACATGGTAAAACGTGTGTTTATTTCACTTAATTTATTTTTACTGTATAACAACTTATTTTAAGATGCATTTTGTATATAAAAATCAATCAATCCATGGTCTAGAAAACAATTGGTGACCTATGATTTTTGTAAATCCATGTATATAATACTCGCACTTAATTTAAGAAATCAGGGATTATTTCAACAAACAAATTAAAACAGCATTTCTTCTTCTTCTTCTTTGGGTTTGTATGTCATTGGGCACCTCTGCTTTCATCAGCAATTTGTACTATTAACTCAAAACCCAATGTTTCCTAGTTCCAGTTGCTCGAGTCACCCACTTTATTTATAAAGTCCGATAACCATTTAATGGGGTCTAGGTGTAACTCTCTAAAATAGATGATGCCTAAAGAAGTTAATCTAGAGAGGGCAAGAGCCTCGCATTCGTAAATGATATGCTTGGCCGTTTCCTCTTGCGTATAACATTTCCTGCAGATAGGGTCTAGCTGAAACATTTTATGGAGGTGTTTTCTGAAATAGTAGTGCCCAGTTATGAAGCCTACGATTAAACTTGTCTTCTGCTTAGAGCATCATAGAATTTAAAAGGCTGTCCTCGCAGATGGTCCACAGATCATACTTTTAGCGTGGGTTTGACCAAGAGTAGAGAGCCAAGCTTCATACATGTTCCGTTTTTCCCATCTAAGAACACTGGTTTGGGCGGTCTTTTAATTGATCCCACAAAAAGGTTCTGCACCGATGGGAGCAAAAGACGATATTTGTTTAACAAGCTCATCAGCCCTTTCATTACCTTCGATACCTTTGCGCCCTGGCACCCATACAAGGATCACCTTGTTTCTAATTGCCAGTTCTGTAAGAAGATTTCTACATTCCAAAATAATTTTAGATTTCATTTCAAAATAACTGAGCGCTTTTAAAGCGGCTTGACTGTCATTAAAAATGAGAATCCACTTACAGTGGTAGCCCTTCCTCATATTTAGTCGCAGACAGTGGATAATGGCCAAAACTTCTACCTTGAAGACCGTAGCGTACTGCCCAAGGCTTACAGATAGGCTGTTTCTTGGTGACACGCTACATACTCCCAGTCCTGAGAGGCTAAAACAGCATTTGAAAGACAATATTGTTTCTAGTTTTATAATATATTTTTGATAGAATTAATGTGATTTTTTATTTTTCTCTGATAAATATATTTAAACTTCAATTATCAGTGATTCAGTACTTCGATTCATCTTGATAATGGCTTTACTCGAAGGAGAAAGCAAAAACTATACAGCGAATTAATTTCATTACGATGTTAAAAATCAAAAACACTTTAATAAAGCCTTGGTGTGATCAAATTATAAATAAATTTACTTGGTATTTTTCAAATAACCAAATAAATGCACTTTGAACTTATTAAACTTGGATTATAATTAAAAGAAATTATACTTTTATAATAATTGCCTTGCATTTTAGTCCATATCAGATTTAAATGTGCAGGGTAAGTTATGCAATCTACACTATGCATGTGTAAATATGTAATTTAAAACACCTCCAGATCCTATCTAAGTATGCTTAAATATGCCTTATAAATATTGATTTATTTTACAATTATTAAACATGCTAAAACATATTCAATATTTTTGTTACTAAAGTTATTATAACATTCATTCTCATTCTTTATAACATTCAACAAAGTTTTCTAACAAAAATTTTATCTCTGCAAAATTTATATAAATTCAACAACAAAACTAAAAACATAAAAAGCGAAAAATGTTCATTTCTTTGTCAAATGTATTCAATGATAATGTATAAAAGGATCGTTTTGCATAAAATATATAATTTAGAAATATTTTTCATTTTTTAAATTATTTCTTATTCAAACTTTCGAATAATTTTTAAATATAAATCTTAAAAACTATAATATACTTTGTCAAAAATTTTAAGTTTCAAATATTTAAATGATACATGTGCTTTGCCATAACAAAATGCAAAGATAACTTATTTAGTATATGTACATACATAAAAAGCTACTTGAGTATTAAGACTTGCATGGTTGTTTCTAACTGCTTTCACATATAGTTAGTGTTTAATAATTTTCGTAATTGTTTTTAACATTAATTAATTTTGAATAAATTTATTCTGTAAAAAACATTTTCCAAAGGCTTGACTTTATAAACAGTGATAGTAGATGACTATGAATAATCATCTAGCTAAATTGATATACGTTACTTAAAAGTTTTTTTAAATGATTTTTATAACACATTTTTTAAAATTTTACCTTAGGAAATATACATAACCATAGGAAACATAAATAATTTCAAGATAATATTTATATATTTAATATTTTATATTTAATTTCAAAAGTAATGTAATTTTTGTTTCATTAAACTTTGAAATCAATATATTGTTTTTTCAGCTCGAATGACTTAAAAATAAATTGAAATGATATTACAAATCCAAAATAAATACCATGTTTCATTTTAAATTACATCAAACCAAAGCAACCGAGTGAAAGCTAAACTATCGACAAACCAGTTTCAATATAAGAAGAGTTCATCAAAAGTGCTTCTTAGAATCAATTTTAAACATGTTTATTTGCTTAAGTCAAACTTTAATCATTTTATTGTTTATCTGACATTTCTATCCAAAATAATTTCACAATATGTAAATATAATGGCAAAAAAATTAAATTATGTTTCTTACTGTACATCAAATTTCAAATTAAATAAATTATTTAAATCAAAAACATTTATTTACGATAACAATATATATATATACATATATATATATATATACATATATATATATATATATATATATATATATATATATATATATATATATATATATATATATATATATATATATATATATATATATATATATATATATATATATATATATATATATATATATATATATAATATATATATATATATATATGTATTAATTAAATAATTCTATTTTGTAATTTCAAGGATGGCTTTGAGCTCATCATAGTGTTCCATACTATTAACATATTAAAAAATAACAGTAATCATACACAAACAACTCATATGAAAAGGATAAAAGTAAGTAAAATGTGCTGATAACACTTTAACAACAACCAGGCGTTTAGCACATATTTTCATATCAAAAATGCTGTTTCCCTATTTAAATTTTTACAGTTATGCTATAACAACAATATTTTTAAATCTAAATGGGTCGTAAATTTATTACATGATTTATTGAAATCAATATCTAGCCAGAAAGCTTAAGCATGTTTTGAACATTACTGTTAAAGAAAAAAATTTGATCAAAAGTAGCGATTGTAAACTTACATTATTTATAAAACGTTGTGAAGTGATGAAGAAAAACCATAAATCATTTCTTTTGAATAACTGAATAGGAAATTTCCTAAGCCATCACACACTGAATTGTGTTCGTTAGTCGCATGGAATTCCTGAAAAAATTCGAGTTTCATGTGGATCATTAAAACAAAATAAGAAATTTAATGTGCTACAATAAATTTCTCGTATAAGTCACTTATCTAATATATACATTCATGTAATGTGAGATTAGTTAAATTTTAAATTACAAATAATGAGCAATAAATATACAATCCTTAAAGCATAACAAAATTTGAAAATTCTTCTAACAGCTGCTCTTATTAAAAACAGTAATGGCGACTATAAACATAAATATTTTAAAAACGAATTAAATGTTATTGTGTAAATTGTTGTTACAATTTCTGAAATCTCAAAATAGTTTAAAGGCTTGTAACATTTTTATTATTTTACAGAAGAAATGAAAAGCTGCAAAAGTACAAATAATTGATGTATTTCTTCTAAAGTACAATTAAATGCAATAAAATGTAATAAATGCATATTATTGAAAGTTGTTTAAAAATTATCTACTTATTCAAGAATGCATAATAATATTTTTAAACCTTGAGAATATTTTTGCATTCTAATTCTCAATGAAATAAAGATTTCCTTCTCTTGGATCTTATAGTAATGATTACATTATAACATAAGAACTTGTTATCTTTTAAAGATATCACCTGAAACGGTGCTTTCTTTAATGGTCGGAATTAAAGTATTGAAACACGCTGTAATGCTTAAGCTTCTTAAGATCGATATTACCTCTAACTTCTAACTCTTGTTGTAGATAATAATGACTATACTGCCGTTTTTATCAATATTAAATAGTTACTTCAAACGGCCTCATTAGAAATATATGATTTGTAAACTTATTTTTAACTGTAAACATTTTTTTTTCATAAAGATTCTACTAACTTTGGTGAAAATGTCCATTCTTTCTCTAAGATGAGTTTATTACTTTAATTCTTTTGCTTCTACTTTTAACTTAAAATATGTTTACAATTTTTTGAGTGTATGAATTAGATTTGAGGAAATATTTATATGCTAAAAATAGGGGCAACCTTTTATTAATTTTACTATTATTGTTAACTTTATAATTAATTTTTTTCTTATTTTGTCTGATCACTGTATTATTTGGTACTGCTATGTAAGCTAAAGAGACAGAACATTTTAGATATGCTTTAAGAATATTTATAACAAAATCTCAGTTACCGAAAACTAATGCCGGTCACTTATTCTAACTGGTATCTTCATATATGATAGTTATTTAAACAGAATAAAAAGATTAAAAAATGATTTATATGTCTTTTCATTTCGACAGTCAAATACCTGAAATAATTTAAATCGCTTTCAATAAACTTTATGGCGTTAGGTTCAATTAATAAAAAATGTGTCACAATATTCTTAAATACTAGAAAATCATTTCATAAAACATAGAGTATCCTAAAAACATTAAATACAAACTCGCAGTGGTGCTGACAACATTATTAGGAACGGTAATAAAATAAGAAAGCATAGACAGAATGTCACTCTCACCTGCTAAATAGATAATGTGCTATCAAACCACTGTACACTTACAGCATGTGATGCTGTAAGTGTGCAGTGGTTTGATGTACAGTGATAATGTGCAGTGTACAGGGGTTTGATGTAAAAAATGTAAAGTGGTAGAATGAATTGCCACAAACATCACAGGAAGTATTCGAAATTGCTTCTATTGACATGTACCTCAAAGATGACATAGATTAATGATAATTTTTGAAGACATTTTTTGCCTCGCTAATTATTGAATCATCTATTGAGATCCTTGCCATCGGGTCCTTTTACAATACTTTTCATGGAAAATCTAGAGAATAAAAGCAAGAAAAATTAAATACCCTGACTTGCAAATCCAAACGACAGAATAACCATCAATAATAAAGTAATTTTCAGATATCTGTTTCGAATGGCCACATATACGTCTGCGTAAAAAGATTGCATCTCATGATGTTGATTACATTTCATCACCATATTCCACGCCTAATATATGCAGGAACATCTTTAATTTAACACATTTTTGGAAATACTTCTTGAAGAAATAATGATACTTCTGAGCGTACAGTTGACATGGTAAGATATATAGCTGGAACAAACTCACCCAAATGATACCTGCAAGTTCAGTTACAGTAAAACGTTGTTGTGCCACTAGTGGTCTGCTTTCATGTTTCTATTGTATAGCAAAAATTTTTTGCATTACTAAACATAACAGAGCTTTTAAGATCTGCAAGAATTCCGAGTCATCCAACGTTGGCAACTAATGCGCAAATAAGAGATATCTCGTTGTTTATCATACCACTACAATATATGAAATTTTTGAGACAAAAAGCGATGTGAAACTTCACTATGCTGCATGCAATGTTACATTAATCAAGATGCTCTATTGGCTAAGGCAAACGCAATAGTACCAGGATTTTTGTATACATTATTCAACAAAACTAATTCAAATATAGATATCCTACTACTTTTCATATTCATCCAGTATTCTACACCATGATGGTGAAGAGTCTCTTATATTACAATGCTCTGATGTACTCGTACTCGTTTAATGGTATGTTAAGCTGTTAAAACTTGTTTCGAATGACTTTCTAAATATAGTCGAGCAGCAAACCATCAATTTAAGTTAACTAATAAAGGTGGATTAACTCTGCATCTCTTATATGATTTATGTTTATCTCAAGTAGCAGGTGTCACAAATAACAAAGTCATTCATGTGTACGTTGGCAACAAGAGTACAGTATCATCTATCGATTTTTAGCCGTTGTTTTTCTTTGTAATCATGGTTTATATCAATTTATTCTACGCCTATATTACATTTATTAGTGCACAAGATAATTGAGAAAGAAAGTTCTTCCCATTTTTATGACCCCAAAGAATAAGGTCAATTGACATGTAGCCAATTTTTAGCCCTCTAAGTAATCACCACCGACATTTAGCATCTTGAGACAACTCATTTCCAGTTGTGGAATTCCCTGGTATTAGCACTTGTGTGTTTTGTACGCAAATACGTTCGTGAGTGCTGGGCGTAAGTATGCTTCATTGGTGAAAGATTTCCCACTGAGATGATTTCCCAAAGAATGGAAGAGGTGATAATCTAATGGTGCAAGGTTAGGTGAGTAAGAAGGATTGCATAAAGTTTCCCGAATATGTCGCTGTTTAGTATTCCTAGCCATCCTCGCGTAATCACCAAAGAACAGTACACCTTTGGAATTAACCTGTGCTGACACCTTCTTCAAAAATAACGGTTGCACACGTTCCAATTGCAGCGAGTACAGATCTGCAGTGATTGCTTGGCCATTGTTATCAGCTCATAGTGAATTACTTGGCCACTATTCCACATGACACCAGCTTCTCATCTCAGAGAGACAAATCTTCAGACATGAATTTTGAAACCAATGACTTGCCATACGTTTATTCACAGTACTATTCCCAAACGCTTGACGTATTCAACAAATCGATAATATTCTTAGATATTAAAATCACAAACATTGAGTTTGTTTGTTATTTGTGTGTACGTTGGAAAAAAAATACAATGGGCAGAGTAACAGATTCTGGCTTTTAATCCGTATTAGCGAATGTACTCCATAATGTGGCTGAGTCATTGATAACAAATTGCAGCTAAGCAGTTTATTGTGCTTAATTGTCTGCGAAGAGATTCTATGATAAACATCAATTGATATTTTCTTAAATATGATTGAATGAATTTTATTGATTATTTTATATTCACTATTTCTGAATTTAAATGGTATATACATGTAGGAAAAATCAAGTAACAATTTTTATATGAAACCATAAAATCTTCAAAAAAATCATTTAATTTATTTTGACGAATATTCCATTAGATTTACATTATAGAATAAATTTAATATCCTTCTGATTATTCTTAAGAAAAATAATTACCTTAATAAAAGAAAAACGTCATTTTTTTAAACTTTTTGACATAAATAAAAAACTCCTTCAAGAAAATTAATTATAACGTTTATTATTATGAAGTGCACTTAAGAAAAATGTCATAAATATTATAAAAAAAAGTTTTTTCAGTATTTTACGCCCAAAACAGCAAATCAAAAATGAGTATACTTGTGATGAAAAAAAGAAAAATTTATTAATATGCTTTCATAACTCTGCCAAAGAAAGAATAATAACAAAAAGTTGCATGAAAAAATTCGCATAAATTGTTTTCATTCTTTAGAAACTAAACGCTTATGCATTATTTCATGTTTTGTTGGAAATGACATAAAATATACAAAATAAATAACTAAACTGAAAAAGCTGAGTATTTCAGAAATTTATTTTCTATAGAAAATATTTTAAATCTCCTTAATTAAATTTTAAAATCTTCTAAATTTGCATTAACATCATTAATTATTTGAACAAATTTTCAGATGTTGAACATTATATTTCATCTATTATTTAAGTATTTCAGTACACATTTCTCCTCAAAGAAGTTCCCTTAAATTAAAATCTTATTTATTGTTATGAATGTAAGACAAAATTTATGTTCTATGAAAGAATTGTTCTTATGTTATTGAGAATAAAATAAGTATATTTTAATCAATAATATTATATGAATAAATTATTCATTATTTGAATTTATATTTTAATAAATAATTTAACTTTTTGACCAAAATATACGAAAGTGTGTGTTGTGTGAAGAATTTGATATTATCAAGATAATATGTGTGGTAAATAATATTTTCAACAAGGATTTATTCCTTAGAAAACTTAATGCGTGATGAAATGTGTTTTAATTTATATTTTCAATGCAATTAAAAATATCATCAAAACTCTCTCTCTCTCTCTCTCTCTCTCTCTCTCTCTCTATATATATATATATATATATATATATATATATATATATATATATATATATATATATATATATATATATATATATATATATATATATATATATATATATATATATATATATATATATATATATATATATATATATATATATATATATATATATATATATATATATATATATATATATATATATATATATATATATATATATATATATGTATACATGTATACATATATATATATATATATATATATATATATATATATATATATATATATATATATATATATGTATACATGTATACATATATATATATATATATATATATATATATATATATATATATATATATATATATATATATATATATATATATATATATATATATATATATATATATATATATATATATTTATATATACATACATTATGTATATATATTTATATATGAATATTTATATATATATTTATAGTTTCATTTATCTATTCAAAATTACAGTTAAGCATTACTTTTATTATATTTCAAGCATTTTTTGTTGATATTATAATGTTAAAATTTTTCAACATGTATATATATATAATTTGTAAGGAAGAATAATTTATTATCCCAATATCAGTTGATTAACTGATGTTAGATTTCTTATAATAAATGATATTATGTATCGCTAATACATTTTGATGACATTTTTATTATATGAAAATATACAATAAAACAAGCTATATCAACTTTCTAAGAAGTTCTGGTAGTAAAATATTCAATGTTTGATATCAATATGTTCATTAGTTAAGAATATTTTTTAACTGAAATTTTTTCAAATAATGTGTCATATTAAGTAACAACAAAATAAAATTACAAAGATTCAATTGAAATATATTTCAGTTGAATCTTTGTAATTTCAGTTGAATCTTTGCAATGAAGTTTGAAAATCTAACTTTTTAAAGTATTAGAAAAGATATAAACAGTACTGAATATTTATGATGTATTTAAATTTTTAATAACTGTTATTTTTTCTTATTCATTTAGAAGGCGTGAAAATTAAAATATGCAAACATCAGCCTCATTTTTTAAGTTTATATTTATATTTACTTACATTAATGTGAAAAATATTAGATTTCTCCTGAAATGACTATTTTGTAATGAATTTTGTTCAAATATATTATAATGTTTAAGTCAATTTTCCTACAAATTCAAATTATTATACGTTATTAGTAAAGTAAGTCAATGAATTTATTATTACATACAAAGACAATACAAAAAATTACCAGGGTTATCTAATGCTAATACTAGAAAAAACTTTCGTAATATTAGTTATTTATGTATAGTAAATGATGTTTGGAATTATTATTTCAAGGTTTTTTTCTATTTATTAAAACATTTGGCAAATATAATTTGGGAATTTTTAAGTGTCAGTAATTCTCAAATGCATGATAGATATTCCATTACTTTCTATTAGAAATAATTTTTTGCTCTCTTAATTTACTAACGTGTGCTTCATTTTAAAATGTTTTATTGTTGAGCTAATTAATCTAAAAGAAAAAAAATAATCTAACATATAATTGATGAATTTTAAGGGGAAAAACATATTTTTATATACTGAACAGGAAAAGTTTATTAAAAGATATGTTAGTTTGAAACTGGCTTTTAGTCACATAAAATCACCTTTACTTTGTTGGAAATACAAAGAAACACATTCAGATTTCTTTCGAATAAAAGACATCAATTCTTAAACGTCATTTAATTTTAGCTTTCATCAAAAAGTTTTCTTCGATTACGCAATAAGCATTGCTTAAACACGTAAGAGTTCTGAACGCTTCATTCATTTTTATGTCAGTATTTTATTATTGGCCTCAACCAAATGCTTAAATGTAACATTGAGGAAGGAAATCTAAACAAATTGAGGATACATCTATGCTGTAATATAATCAAAACGTATAAAGAAAATCAGTATTATATTGAAGAAAATATCTCGCTAATTCCTCTAACGAATAAAATATGTATACGGTGAAAAGGAGATGAAAGAAAAAGAGTTTTGGTAATTAAATGTAATATAAAACTTCAGAAATGATTAAAAAATGGCAGAATATAATGAAAAATCAGGAGATTATGCAATATGCCTGAATTGTGCCGAAGACTAAACAATCACATCTTAAAAGGATATATGCTTTCTTTTCATGCAGCATACGTTACCTGAAATTTTCCAAAAGATAACATCATCATATTTTAAAATGAAAAAATATGTAACATCCTTAAAGATAAACACATGTTGTAACAAGAAAAAATTTCTCCCTCAGAACCTGTGAGATTTAAGTTGAATAAACAATGCTTAAAAATAATTTTCACTAATTATTTTTCTTAAAAAAATAGTTGTCATTATTTATATTTTGATCATATACTAAATGGAAATAAAAAAAATATTCGCACTCCATAAAAATTAAAAAAGAGTTGAATTAAGAGTCAGCTAATCAAAACTTAAGTGAAATTGGACACATTTTGTCTCAATATGCAACTAATAAGATTAAAAATATCTTTTTATAAATGATTAATCCCTTTTTTATAAATTTTTGCTTTTGTTAAATTTTACTCTTTAATGACAGAGAATTTTTCTGATAGAAACTTATTCAATTTTCACTGAAATTTATATTTTAATATATATTTTAGTTTAATAATATTTAAATTTCTAATTAAATCATTTTATTTAAATACAATTTCTATCCAAGTTCCTAATATTACTAATACAGTACCCTTTTCCTTTTAATACAAATATTAATTATAAATAACAAAATCAATCTAACTCACAGAAATAATCCAATTTTATAAAAATTTTATAATTATTTTCTAGTAAAATTACATTTTGACTAATTGAAACATTGATCAAATAATTTTGGGAGAAATTTAGCTCATTAACACATCCCACTGAGGGTTGTTTTTAGCTTTTCAGTTTGAAAGTCCACATAACTAAGATAACATTTATGTACTTCAAAAGTTTACAGCAAAAATTTAAAAAATATATTGTTATTAAATTTAAAAAGTTTGTTATTATTTTTGTTAAAATTAAATAAAAGGAAAATACAATTTTCTAGCTTAAAATTTATTATACAATTGAAAATTGTGTAATTCAATTGTAAGAAAAAATCATGAAATTAAAAACGCAAACATTTATAGTTTTTTTTATCATGTATATTAGTAAATATAAATAAATTCCTGTCTTTAAAATCTTGCAATAAAAACCAAAATATATTGAATTGAGTTTCAGGATTTTTAATTTAAAAATTTAAAAAAAAACACTACTTATATATTTGCTAAATAGTTCTTCATTTAATGTAAGGCTCTGAGAAATTAAAGACATCAAGATATATTGATTATATTTATCAATATATATTGATTTGGGAAAATTAAAATCCATTATCTTAAATTTCGCATTCTGAAACTAATGAAATAAATTTCAAATTTTTATTCATGAATTAATTTAAGGATACTTGTTGTTATCTCATTTTCAAATGATATTGCCATTCTAGTATATGAGATATGCATCAAAATATTGGTCAGTTATTTTCTCTACTATTCATTATAATATTTTTAAATAAATATTTTGATTATTTTATCTCTTATACTATTTTCTTAGTTATAAAATTTTGCTTATTTCAACAACCTCTAAATGAAAAGGTGAAATGTTAAAGAGAGTTTATGGGCATATATAAAAATAAACTCACTATTTTCAAAAGTTTTTAAGAAATTGTATTAAAAATGCATTTAACAATTATCTTCAAAAAACACTTTTATATTTTAAATATAACTGAATAGGCATATAGATTGTGAAAAGATAACTATATATTCCAGATAACTTTCTTATCGAAACATTCATACAACAAAAAAAGAAAACGCATATAGATCTTAAGTTTCTTTTCCATTTATAAAAACAAATATTAAATAATAAACAGTATGATAACATAAAAACACGTATTTAAATTTTAAAAACTTATTAAGACTTTTATTAATACAACATTAGCTTTGTATGTAATTTGCCTTTTTATACTTTCATTTTAATATGCCTCATTAATATTAGGAGTTTTCAGCTCTTGGAACCATGGAAAATAATTTCTAGCTATAATTTAAGACCTAAAAGTAATATAATATTGGTATATAGTTCCATTCTATATTGTTTTAAGAGTTTGAAATATCATATAAATGATACGTAATATTAAGAGGGAAGAAATTGTCTTTAAATTTTTTCATACTATTTATTTATTTATTTTTGTAATTCTCCATCAAAAATTCTCAGTTTTCAGTTATAAACAAGTTATCAAAACATATTAATCTCAATGGCTTTTTAAATTAATCAGAGTTTTACAGTTTTTATTTTAATATTTTCTCAATTATTACTTCTATAAAGCTCATTAAGTTTAAATCATATTCTATTAATTAGTTTATGTAATACTTAGGGGACCATTTGATATTGTAATAAGCTTTATCTTAATATTATAGAAATTTCAATACTGCGCACAAAATTCAGAATTTATAATAAATCTGCTTGTTTTGAAACCTCTTCTTAGGAAAATAAATATCTTATTAAAAATTAATTTTAAAGTTAACCCTAATCTAGAATCTTCAGTTTTCAAACCTTTACTTTAAGTCAGAATTAAAGAGGATTAAATGACATCATCTTTTAATATCTATGAAACCAATCTTAAATATGGCATTCATTAGTATTTAACTTAAAGGGTGTTAATGCTATAAGCTTCAAATTTAAAATTTATCAAAATCTATTCTTATGAAATTTAATCTTTTCTTAATCTAAAAGAGATTCCAAATTAGTAAGTTAAAACAACTTTATTAATAAATTTACGTAAATTAATTTCCATATCATTAGTTCTTAATTATATATTCAAATGGTTTATTAATTGCAACTGATAAAATTTATGAACACATTTTAGAAAATATTTTTATTTATTTATACACATGTATCCTATTTTCTTCGAATCCGTCAAGAAATATATTTTTTAAGATAAAAAAATGAATTATTTTTTAAGAAAAGTAAAATAATTCATGTTTTGTATACATATATTTTTACAAAATATACAAGTAAATGAATACGTATGCAAGTGAATAAATACAAATAAAGTTTCCAAATAATATAAAATCAATTTCTTTTTTAATTTTTCAAAACCTTACGCTATATTATCAGAAATTTCACAATGATCATTTACTTTTTACACTTGTTTCTATATTCCTTTTCTTTCTGTGATTATCATGCTTTTACCATTTAGAACATGATACAAGAGATGTTGCAAATGCAATCCACAATTTAAGTACTAATATTTGATTAATATATCATTTCCTGAAAACAATTTATAAAAATAAGACCAGTTAGTTCCAAACAAATGCCTTATAGAGATATAAATTATTATTTACTTAAATTGCTGACATTAATAACATTCAATTAAGATTCCATGAAGATTTGTTAAACTCTACATTACTAAGCATAAGAATATAAATATAAAATTTCAGGGTCTCTGGACACAATTAATTGTAGATCCCTATTTAGAAGCTTTCTGTCTTTAGTTTTTCTTTAAATTTATTTTTTTGTTTACAAAAATAAAATAATAAAATTCTTTTTGATATAAAATCTATGAATTAAACTATTATTAAAAAGTTTGTGTGGTGTTGATGATATCAATTTAAGGCATTGAGAAGAGTTTCACTATAAACAAGGAGTTATTCATATAAAAATAATTTATTATATTTAGTTACTTTTCACTTATAAATAATTTTGAATAATTATTTTAAATTTCAATGGGGTCCTTTCTAAATGTATTTATTTTTTTCAACTGGAAAAATTTTTGATGTTATTTTTAAAAATTTATTTTTTCGTACATTTAACTGTTGCTTTTGAAATCATTTAAAAACAATGAAGAAAATTCAGTAATTCATAAATATATTCCTTCTGTATTTGCTAAAAAATTAATTAATTACGATTAATACAAGTAATCGTTATTTAAATTATCAATTAAAAAAATACAAGTAATAATTTAAATAACGCTTTCATATAAAATTTTCAAGAAATTTGCATTCAATAAATTATATTTTGTGAAAGCATTTAAAATGTCTTACCTGAAAAGTTAAATGATATTTTTTATTTATTTGAAAATATTTCACTATTTAAAAATATAATCAATGAATAAAAATCAGTATAACAAATCAATGAATAAAAGTTAGTATATAATCATCAAATTTTATTATTCAACTATTTTAAAAATCAAAATAGGATCAGTAATGCGTATTTTTAAGTAATTTAGATTAATTTATTTTAATTGGAATTAATTTTATGACTATAAATTTATAGAGGAATAAATATTACATTACATAAATTTTTATAATTTGTTTCTTTAATGAAATTAACTAAATAAAATGAGTTCTGAAGGCAAATATTTAGTTTTTATCCATATGTACAAACAAAAAATAAACTGCTTTCATAGTTTCTCAAAGCATTTTCATTTATTATATCAATATTTTTTTTCTGAATAATGAAAAAAATGAATAAATATAGTTTTATATAGTAAATGGGCAGAAATTTGAAAAATAATTCAAAATCAAATGCATTTGTTCTCAGAAAGAAAGAGTGTAACTTTCTCATTAAACATTTTACGTAAATTCATAATACAATAAATTCATAATATAATCCTATTTGAATGGACATTTATGCATTCAAAACCTTATTATATTTGAATCAAATTTAAATGAAAAAACAGAATTCCCCTAAGAGAAATGAAACCTCTTTCTCATAAATAAATTATGGTGCATTATTTACTTTTAAAATACTTTCGGCTGACGCTAAATTCAATAACATTTTATGTAAATAACTATTTGAATTTTATCTTAAGATCACATAAAATAAATGACATTAAGAAATGTCAGGAAAATGTCAGCTCCCAAAGGAAAAGAATGGAACTGAATACATGTAATTTACTCTAACAGTGCTTTCTTCGGGAAAAGTTTTTGCTTAGTGATATTATTATATAAATTTTTTTGCTGGAAATGTTATTTTAATAAATGACATGAAGTCATGCAAGAACATGCAGCAATTGATACTTTAAAATAAATATTGAAATTTCAAGTTAAATTAAAGAACGGATTCTATATATTTTCCTTTACTAGAACTCAGTAATTTATTTATATATTTTTATTTTAATAATGGTATTCTAAATTAATTGTTTAATGAGATTACACTGTCTGAGATACATTTATTGAGAAATATTTACATTACAAAAAAATTATACATAAAATAATATTAAAATATTCTTAAATTTTATCGAAATTATGGTGTATTATTTCATTTTAAAATACGTTCGGCTGAGGTTAAATTCAATAATATCTTTTTTAGTTTAATTGTTAATTAGAACTCTATTGCAAATTAATATTATTCTACTTAAATATGAAATATATAACTAGAAGCATTTTAAGTATTGAAATTAAATAAAGTTAATGTAGATTTTATGTCATGTACATTAAAATATCTAATGTAATAAATTATAGTAATAATTTAAGAGGAAATAAACTTTAAATTAAAAGTATTTGAATATGTAAATATATTTTTCTTTATTTTCTGTTTATCGAATATTATGTTCAATGTATTTAATTAATCACAATACTCCATATATACTCCATATATGTATTTAATATATAATTTCAAAATAATTTCTTAAAATATAAGCGTATTTATTAAATTATAGATTAACATTTTGAATTATATTTTGATTTAGAATTAAAATATATTTTTATTGAAAAACCATAAAAACATTAATATTGCTTTTTATAACAAAAATATAAAAACTACATTTTATAAATACTTTTATTTATTTTACAAATGCCAAACATAGTGCTTAAACCATTAATTTTAAAAATAACAACTTTTAATAGAAAACTATTTTTATCAAAATTATTTCGTGAACATAAAACAAAAAATTATTATTGATACACAACACCATTCTATATAAAGTATAAATAAAAATATTCGTAAAAATTATTCAAATTATTTTGCTAAATAACTGTAAAATAATTTCTTGTTTTATGTATAAGAAAAAATTTTTTATGTCAATATAATATGATTAATATTTTATATTAGAATTCTTATTTAAGATTCATCATGAATGCAATACAAAATTAAATTTTAGAAATATTTCAGAAATTTAGAATCTTATACCGATATATATATGTATATAATATATATAAACTTCTATCCAAATATATATATTTAATTTTAAATGGTAAAATTTTAATTTTTTTCATAAGATATTACCTAAACATGTAAAAAACACTTAATTTCGATAATAGCTGAAATGTTTGGAAAAACAAAGTATCGTTTCGCAAGCTTAGAAAACCTTGCAAAATATAAGTACAGATTTTGGAAGATCAAAAATTTATTGGTGGCTGTCCTCGAAAAATAACTGGAATTAATGACTGATATATCGTCCAGCAGAAGAATAGAGCACGAAACCAGTCAACAAGCTTCACTGTGCAGCAACTGTGTGCAGCAATTCTGATTTTACACGACTTCTCAAATGTGAACTATTCACACAAAGTTCTGGCTGTTGCATCCTTTTGAAAGATGAGCATCGGCGCAACCGTTTATACAGGTATAAAAACGAAAATTAAACGTTTTATCAATGGAATCGAGTCCTCATTACGGGGATGAGCATTTTCTGTGCTACAAGTGATTATCAACGCTAGTTGCTTTGGAGAGAGGTTGGGACTTGACTTCATTCGCGAAACATCACGGAAAGAAAATGTAATGTTGAACAAGGATTGTAGTCTGTTGACGCAAAATGCTGACTGGGTGGATTGAGCTTTACGTCTAGGACAGAGGCTTTGTAGCTATAGATTAATATCGAAAGAAGATGATCTTTCCTCATTTACGTCTGTTCTGAAGTGCTTCTGGACCAGACTTCATTTTATGGATGACGATGTATGGGCACACCGGACCTTTGATATTCAGCAGCTACTACAATGTCAATATACCAATCGATGGTATTGGCCAACATACGGCCCTGATTTAAATATAATTGAATTTATATGCTATGATCATGAGAGACGTCTTGTATCATGATTACATCTTTTGAGGAACAACCCTGAGATGCTGATAGAAGATGGAGCACCTTTACCTCATGGACAGTCTGGTGCTGAGTAGGGAGAGCGGCGCGAATCAAACATTGTAGTAAGGAGAGTCCATATACCATACTAAAGAAAGTTTGCTTGTTGTGATCTTCAAGTTGAACAGATAATCACGTGCAACGATAATATGAATTGGATAAGGCTTTTTGCTTGATTCTATATATTGATTTTTTCTATTATACTCTATTCATACTGCATTCGTTATTAACTATATAAAGTGCAGTATATAGTACATTACTTTTCAAACTGCATTCGTTACTATTTAAGTACAAAATGCTGCCTATCATTTCTAAATTCGATGTCCTTCAGATTATTATCCAAGCAGTTATAATAAAAAACACCTCTTGTTTAACGTTCGCACACCAATATACTGTTGATAAATGTATTGCGAAATTGATAATATTGTTATTAAAAGTTAGAAACTTTAAGTCTTTACAGAGAAGTATAATAGTAAATTTAAATACAGCTCAGAAATAAAAAGAGTTTTTTCTTCAAGAGAAATGACTAGTAGAATTGATTTTTCGCTAGTTTTTTATATGTAATTACATGTAAATATGTGTATTTCAAAGTATTGCAAAAACGATTGTAAAAATAAAAATTTTAATTGTGAAAATTGGAATATAATTAAATTTTCTCACAGCCTAAATAAAAAACGCATGCTATGAAAAAAATAATTTTTTTCACTTAATTTTTAAGCAAAATTGTTTTAAATCCCCTTGTGACATTTATCAATTTCGTTTATAGTTGTTTAATGATTTTAAAAGGTAAATAAACAGGTTTAAGTAAAAAAATACTACTAAAAAATATCTCGAAAAGATTTTGTCAAAATGCATTTAATAGGTGCTTTTATTTTTCAGACCTTTGGACAATGTGCTCATAGTCAATCGCTAGTAGTTTGTAAGAGTAATGGAGCTCGCTCCCTCGGAGTGCCGGAAATCCCTGGATCAGCTCCTGGAGCAGGCAATGGCTGAGCGGAGTCGTGAGGATGACCAAGTGGAAGTGACATACGAGATGATAGGCGACTGCTCGGCTGACCAACGGCCGGTACGCCTTAAAAAAGAAGAGTCAGCATCTTCGCCTAAAAGATGTGACAAGGAAGAAGTAGAAGAAGAAAATGAAGGTATTTCCAATTTTTTTTCATTAAGTAAGCATTATTTTTTATAAGATACTCCTTTGAAATTTAACTAAATAAATTAATCATCTCCATGATTTAATTGAGTTTAAAAATTAAACCTTCAAACAACTATACATTTGCAAAATTTATCTACAATGTTATTTTTTCTGTAAAATAAATACTGTTAAAATGCATTTACACTTCTCTTGCTACTTAATGAAATTCTCAACAATTCTGAACATTGTATTAACTGTTATCGTAAAATCTATTACAACTGTTATTAGTAAAATTTAATATAAATTTACACTGAGAATAAATATAAATTTATGTCTTTTTAATAAAAAAACAGATTCTTTCATAGTAATATATTACCTTCATTTTTTAATTTTCGAAATATTTTATGAACATTAAATGTATGTATTTAATAATTAATGCTATAAAAATTTTGACTTTTAAAAGAAATCATAATATTTATTTTAATGAATTTAATAAAAATAATCTTCAAGTATTTTATAAATAAGTATTATTTTAACGTAGAGAATGATGTTTCAAGTAAATTTACAAATGTGAATATTTATCAGAAATATTAAAGTTTTTAAGAAATATTCTAAAACCAACAAGATAAGTTGGACAAATATGGTCATGATAAGAGTTTTTTTTTTTTACATCATATGTTAATGTAATTTTAGTTAAATGTAAATTTAATGCTGAGAAGCTTCACAAAAGACAATGTAAGTGATACAGCAGAAGTGAATACCAATAAAAATTAACCCAGAATTTTTTAGTGGATAATAACTTGCATGATAAAACTGCAATGAATCTTTACAATATATATATAAGAGTTAGCTAACATATTTACAAGTAATATAATATGTTTAACCTAATATATATAAATATATCATACAAGTATATTCCAAAATTTAAATCCAAATTGAAAATTAAACTGATATCATTCTTCAAAATGAAATGTAGAAAAAAACAGGAAACAGTTTTATTAATTTTTGATAAATTCATAAAATTGAATTCCTTTTCTTTAAATTTTCACAGAGAAATATTCTTTATATTACCCGTTTAAACTAATGACAGTAAAAAGTTAAAAAAAAAAATATATATATACATATATATATATATATATATATATATATATATATATATATATATATATATATATATATATATATATATATATATATATATATATATATATATATATATATATATATATATATATATATATATATATATATATATATATATATATATATATATATATATATATATATATATATATATATATATATATATATATATATATATAAATAAATTTTCTAGTTTTCCATCAATTTTATTTCCATAGAAGCTATATTAGTATCTAACACTAATGAATTTCGAAAATTATTTTGTAAAAAAACGTTATATTCTTATAAAAAGATAAAAATAAGGAATATTTTAACTTTTACTAAAAATTTAAATTTTTTTAATTATTTACAGAAATGAAATTCCAACCTAAGAAATTTATATGCATTCATTGAAATATAATGCAATCTTTTGTTCTTCGATAAATTTCATATTTCTGCAATTTAATTAAAACTACTACTTATTATAATTCTCAAAGTAACTAAGACAATGATATGGGGGATTACATGACACTTAATTTTATTATATTGATTAAAATATATTAAATTTTAATATTTTACTAAACGTTTGTTCTAAGTATAGTAAACTTGACCAAAACAAATTCAATTTTCTCCACTGTCATTAATAATTTTTCAAATATTTTTAAAATATTTATCCATATATAAATATTTTTTAAATATTTATATATTTTAAACATTTCTTAAAATGAAAATTAATTTAAATAAAATATTATGACAGGACTTATCTCAGGCAATTATTTTAGAGTATCACTCTATTTTTGTGCAACATTATAATGTGAGATGAAGTAGATGATAAAGTTTCTAAAAACCTCAGTTTAAAGTTTCTCTCCGCAAAAACATTTGACGGCTACGCTTATTCACCATCAAAGTTCAAGTTATTGTCTAGTGGCAGCAAGGTTAGCAATATGAGGTGCGCTGCTCCACCTTAAAATTAAAAAGAGTATACGGTATTTAAAAATGTGTTTGAGGGTTTTTATTCAACATTTGATGCCCATTTAAGGCATACGGATTTAAGAAAATATGTCTTAACAACTTTAGTTTTATGATGAATTCTTATTAAGAATTTCTGGTTTTATATATTTTAATAGGAATTTCATAGAATTATTCAATTTACTGCAGTTATATACTCATAAAATGAAATAATACCCATTATGTAGTTTATAGGACAAAATATAGTTATAACAAAATTCATGTATTTTAATCATTTGAATGTAATTTGAGTAAAATATTCGTTAAAAGCAGCATAACGTACTTTAGAAAAATTTACTGTTATTTACATTATAATCAATTTTAAATTACATAATCTATGGTAGTTGCAATATATACTTAATTAGAATGATGTTTAAGAAGAGTGTTGATATAAGAATTGTTAAATATTTTACTTTTAAATTTTCTTTTTATTGTTTTTTTCAGTTTAGTCTTAGGTACATTAAAAGATCATAAATTTATTAAAGCAATTTAACAGAAAAGTTAAGCATATCAACCTGAACACACTTTGGAAGCACACTTTAGTTGCCCACTTTGAAAGTTACAATTGGTCCTAGTCATTGTTAAATTATGAGAGACAGATGTCATATTTTACTACATTTATTACAAAATTGAGATAAAGACTGAATATTGATTTTTTAAGTAGTAACCTTATTAAGAAATTTAAAGGGAACCATGGTAGCCAAGTGATTATGGCATCGGTCTTCCATCCGGTAGGGCTGGGTTCGATTCACAATGCTGCCAAAGACCCACCAAGTACATGAGATATACCTGCTCGTTACATCTGTCGAATCGAAAGTCCTGTGATAGATCCTTGAACAGTTGCATTGGGTGTAATGGTCTAAAGAAAATTTCCTACCCCTCCAGATCATTTTCAAAATTGAGGGAGTGGATCCCTTAGTGGTGCCATCTATCGGAGAGCAAACTCGTACTTTCACCTTCGTGAAACTCTCGTTAAATGTAAGACCCACCCTACTACTTAAATTTGCATAGCTGTCAGCAGAGCTTTTCCAAGTGTCATGAGTAACAACAGAAATTAAAAAAATAAAATCCATACAGTTTTTTCAGATTATTATATAAACATTTTTAAATATTTTATGTGAAGCGAATGATTTTATCTTTTTAGTTTCGAGCATGTTTAAATAACTTTGCCAAAACATTTTGCTACCATTTGGGCAAAACATCTCTTGAAATAATTAAATTAATGAGTGAAATTGGAAAATACAAATACTTTGGTGAATCAAAAATTTTCTGATTTTTTTCTGAAAAAAGACAGTGTGATATCAAAATCGGACATTTATTTCAAATAGTGGTTGCTAAACCTGGTAGACCAGAAAGTATTGTGAATGACCAAAATGTTAACAATGTATAGACAATCGTGTAAGAAAATCGGTGAATACAATATGAGATGATTAATCAATATTTTGGATGTGGTCGTCGAAAAATTCTTTGATGCTTTGCATTTTATACTACAATTTGCAGCTTCACCACATTTTGCCAGACGAGACTATCATATTCTTATTAAATACTCTATTATTCTCAAGTACAAAGAAAAATTTATAAGTGCTGGGAATAGTAACTGATGTGTTAGAATTACCTGAATTTAATAAAGACTGTAATAACAGGTGATGAAACTTTGCTACATTACTTTGATCCCCTTATCAAATCTGTAATATAAGAAATGAGCTTTCTTTTCATATCTAAAATATACCTTAGAAACTGAATCTGCTGTAAATGCCATGGTGAGTATTCTCGTTGATCATAAAACTACAATCTTACAAGCTGAACATCCAAAAATACAGTGAATAATAAATATTATATTTCAGTTTTGAGAATTTTGAAACAACACATGTCGAAAAGTCTTTATGAACTGACAGGGGAAAAAGCATTAAATCACAAAATTGTATCATTATTGTCTTGTAATATCTTAGTAATGGAATATTACTAGCATAACATATTCTTTTTACATTTCACATCCTGCAATTCCTGGATAGTTATGGCGTTGAAGAAAATGTTTGTGGATTTCTTGCAATAAATAATTTTATCAATCAAAAACAATATTAAATTTTAGAAGATCCTAATGACACTATAATACTTGAAATGAGTTAGATGTAAATATTTAGAAAACCAATTAAAAAGAATGCCAAAAATTATGGCACAATGTCTAAAAAGAAACAATGATGAAACATATCACCCTTTAACATTAAAAAAACGCTTAATGTTTCTTAATAATTATAGATTAGTTTTCTTCAAATTCATTAACTTCATTTTGATGTATTTCTATTTTATATCTGAATTGAAAATATTCTATTTTATAGAAAACTAACTTAATTTTTTTTGTTTTAAATTGAATAAAAAATTAAAAATTAATTACTGAATTTTTATTGATATTTTTTAAACTATAATAGCTGTACTTATAAGTATATAAGCGCTGCACTATTCTTTCACATGAGTGTTGTTAGTCATCTAGGCCAATTGTATTTTATCGAGGGAAAAGTGATTCCCACAGTCATAATTTCTTCAGATATTGTTGCTTCAGAATTTTCATAAAACTTCTAATATATATAGTTAATTTAAAAGTTAGTATTTAACATTCCAAGCATTTAACTTTACTCTACCATTTTCATTCATATTATTTTCATTTTTAGTTCAAAGTCAAAATTTGTGTCAGTTATATTTTTAAGTAATTAAAAACTTGAATGTTAACAATTTACGTTAAAAAAAAAAGATATTCTTTTATGTTTCAGACTGCGTGGGATCAATACAAATGGAGAGAAAAGTTATGAGAAGTACTGTCATTTTAAGTGTAGCCATGCTACTTTGCTTAAGTGGTTTCTCAGTTGTACAATCCCTCTTAAGTACAACAGTCCCAGGAATAGGTATTCAGACACTTGGAATTTTGTACATGTTTGCCACACTCTCTGTTCTATTTGCGCCAATCATCACCCGGAAGCTTGGTGCCAAGTGGACGATGATTGCCTCTGCATGGATTCCTGTCACATTCGTCATTGCTTTTAATTACGCTTACACTTCAGTATTGATCTTAGACTGTATCCTTATTGGACTCGCTTTAGGACCATCCTACAGAGCTCAAAATACGTATTTATTCCGAAATATATCGAGACTTTCATTCCTAACGCAAGCTATCAGAAGCAAGGTGCAACAGCGCTTCTTACGCACCTTTTTTATTATTTCAAGGTCATTTTACTTTTGGGGACATCTGATAGCCACCATCGTCATGGAATTCAGTTATGCTCCCTTGCAAGTGCAACATCCGAACAATGCATCAAATGAAACTGCAGTTAGCGTCATTCGAAGGATACAGACATGTTCCAGAACTCAATGCGAGAATGTATTTGCATCTAAAGAATCGAGCTTCTTGAAAGGAGAGAATCTGAATCAAGTCCCCTTCAGTATACCTATTCCATCAAATGTTACAGAGCTATTCATATACGTTTACACAGCAGCAGGATTACTCGGGGTAATAATGCTCATAATCTTTTTGGAGAAATTAGAAGTATTACTTGAACAAGATCCGTTGGAGAGACCTTTGTTTTATCAGACTCTAAGGCAAATAAAACTTCTCATATTTGACAGCAATGTGTGTTTGGTGGTACTAATGGTAGTTTTCACGGGAATTGAACAAGCATTCATCTTTGGAGATTTTACACGAGTATGTATACTTTAAATTTTACCTTATGCTTAAATAAATAATTTTGTTAATTTAAAAATATTATTATATTCAATACTAAAAAGGAAATAAACAATATGTTTGTAATAACTTAAATCAATTACAGCGAAATTACATAATGTTTAAAAGTGTTTTATTTTTAAAATATTCCCATGATAATATTTTGAAATATAAATCCTAAAAAATGTGAAAGCAAATTTCTGTAACATGTTTTATATAACAAAAATAAGTAACTATACAATTTTTCTTCCTTTTTCTGCATTGCCGAATGACGACAAAGAATTGTGTTATTACATAAGTTTTTAGTAGTTTTTTTTCTAATGTGTACGAGACTTATATCAAATTAAACTGCTAAATATTAATATTTTTTATGATTCGTTGAATGTTTAAAAGATATTTACTGCAGCCCTCTACTTTAGATTAAGAACAATCAGCTTTAATAAGTTGAAAGTATTATCCTAAATGATTTTTAATGCTCGAATTTGTATCCTATGAATAATTTTACCAAACATATTGTATTGATAAAAATTGGTTTTCCACTTCACTTATTCCAATCAATTATTCCTTTTAATCATTGAAAGCAGTTACATCAATTTTTCACTGTTCCATTTTTACAATAATCCATTTTGTCTTATTTCCATCAAAATTTTAAATTTGAAACACGTGGGATATTAATCAAATAAACTTCCGACATCGCTTTCCTACCAAGGATGAAACAGTAATACAAAATTCATCCAGATTGTTCCCCTGATAAACTAAGGAGCATATACAGTGGTAATTAGCTACTATATATTTTATTTATCATTTTCTGTTTGATAGCATTTAAAAATTTTGACAAAAGTAACAATTTTTGATTAAATCTAGTAACCCACTTTCCTAGCTTTTTATAATAAATATATCCTAAGTTTACTCGTGCATTTTTCGGGATATTTTCTAGATAAAGATACTTTCATAAAATCAAACACTTAATAGGTATACGAAGATCTATACGGCCTACATGATTTTACAGAAAACTTCTCTACTAAGAAAAATTATTTGAAAAAAATGTGTAAATATTTTTTTATAAATTTCCATTTTCTTGTACAAATTAAAATCTATATTACTGACAAAGCAATCACAAATATGTTAATCTACTAGTAATGGAAAGATAATTTCATTAAAAATTATCAACAAGCTTTCATTGAATACAGTTTTGCCGTTCTTTAGAATGCTTCAAATTGAGAATGGATACATTTGTAATTTAGGAATATTCATGATATCTTGACAATGAAATCTAAATAATTGATGTAAATTTACATACGCAATGTACGTAAAATTCCTTTCTTAATTTTTTTTATTTTAAATTATTTTATAAATAATTATTCTCACATTAAGATCTATTTTAAGGACAATAATAAAGTAGCCAATACTGATTTTTCAAGCGAGAGAATTAAGGAGTCTGAAGTGCTATGTTTGGTTAAATCTAAGCGCTTTGGCAGAGGATGTTAAGAAAACTATTCAAAAGTTAAATGTAATTTTGTCTCCTATTTAATGTTATCTAAAACTAATGATTAAATAAACACTTAATAAAAATAATAATATCGGAATAATTTAGCAGCAACTTTAGTAAAAAGATCGGAGAGATACCACATGAAGTTAAATTATTGTAGAATGATATTTTATGTGATGAGTATTTTAAGCTTCATAGCAGAGGTATGACAGTGAACAATATTCAAATATATTATTTCGTAAGCTTGACAGAAACTATTAGCCAAACAATACATTGGTCTATTTTACTTAAATTTGTTACTCAAATTTGCAAAAAACAATTACTTAAATTTGTTAAAAATTTGAAATACTTACTCATATAATAAAAATTTAAGGAATAGTTTTTTTTTTCAATTTTATCATAATTTGAATATGGTAATAGTATGATTACACTTTAAAATATTTATTATAGAATGATATTAATGATATTATCGATTAATATAAAAGGGTATTAATCAATATGTGATGAATTCAATATTATATAAATTTTTGTAATCAAAATCATTTATTATTTGTGTATTTAATTTTAAATATTTTTTTAATTAAATATACAAATAATAAATGATTTCATTACGAAAACTTTATATAATATTGAATACATCAATTATTGATTAATCCCCTTTTTTATATTAATCGATACAAATGTTCAAAGTTAATGAAAATTATTCTAAAATATTTCCATAATTATTTACATTTCTATTTATCATTGTGATCAGGATTACATCAGTTGTGCCTTAGGAATCGAGTCCATAGGGTTTACAATGATGTGTTTGGGAGGATGTCATACCTTAGGATCAATTGGAGTGCATGTCTTTTCGCAGCATTTTCAACGACCAATCATAATGGCGGCAGCTCTGGTGTGCCAAACCGGACTTCTGATGGTCTTGTGGCTCTGGACACCTGTTAAAGATGACGCAGCTGTGTTTTACGTCATCTCCGGTGGGTGGGGTCTTTGTAACGCAGTTTGGGAAACTTTGATAATATGTAAGTATGAAACACAAGTTTTAAAAACAAATTTTGATTGTATAACTCAAACTCCTTTGAATTGACTTAAATTACTATAAATAATAAATATCTAGTTATGTTCGAAAAAATTTCTATTTGATTATCTATCTTTCTTATCTAGTTCTTAATTTTTTAATCAAATAGAATTAGGAACTAATATTTGATTATCTAGTTCCTAATTCTATTTGATTTAACTTTTTCATTACATTTGTAACAAATATCAAGATTTTAAATTTGCAAAATTTCTTTTCTTAAGTTAGTAGTAAATTACCGAATTGTATATTTTGCCTCTTAAGAGGTAATAAACTGAAAAAAATTCTTCTCTTAGCACTTTTTATGTAAACAATTTAAAAGTGTTAATATAAACTTAATCAGTTTATTTATTATGATAATTCATTGAGGAATCACTTGAAAAATAATTATGTAGAAAAGTCGTGCATAAAACATTTGTTAACTTACTTTCTCTTTCCATTCTTTTGGAAATTTTTCAGCTTACTCATTTCTTTATCTTAATGATGAAAAATAATATCTAAATTATAAATTTATAGTTAATTAATATACATTTATAGCTAATTTATAAATTACAGATTTATAGATAAATAAATTACATATTTATAGTTAATTTCTAAATTATGTAAAGAGGCTAAATTTCAACACGTAAATTTACTAAAGGCACAATAACCTTACATCTCCTTCTGTTACTCTAGCAAAGCACATACTTTGTTTGTACACTTTACTTGTGAAAAAGCAAATGAGTTTCTTACAGCATAATTACATTAAACTAACAAAAAAGAGAAGATTTTTCAGTTCCTTCATACTCTAAAAATCTAATTACTTTAAGTACTTCATCTATTACAATTACTTTAGTGTATCAAAAAACATCCATTAGTTACAGAATAAATAGAGAATTTTTTTTCTTACATCATTTCGCTGGAATTTATGATTATTTATCCTTTTCGGATATTAAATATAAGTAAATAAAATTATTTTTTGAAAATATTATGTTTGTTTATTTATTTACTTTTAAGCTAAAAAAATTTATTTAAATAAATGAACTAAACTATTTATTTTATTTTTTATATAATAATAATTAAAAAAACCATTATATATACCCATTACCAATATTTTTTAATTAACGCGCGTTATTCCTGAAAAACATACAGTAATTATTATTTAGTAGCTACATATTTTTAAAATATTTAAAACATTTACAGATATTAAAAATTTGCATTTATTTTATTTAATCTTTCTGTAAAATAATTTTAATAAAGTTAATATTTTATAAAAAGGAACAAACATCCGTAATAAACGAAATACATATATTATAATATGCTTTTGCCCTAAATAAGAAAATACATTCTGAGAATAATTAAATTTTGTTTTAGCTATTTTCTATTCTGAAAATGGTAAAAGTTATTTGAAATGATGTTCAAAGGCTGTTACATTCTGTTTTCAGTTAACTTACCAAACACTATATTTTAATAAATTTAAAGTAATAAGAACTGTTCCTTTACAAAGAAGTAGTAAATAAACAGTATTATATGAGAAATTAAAATTTAATAAAGAAATAAATCCAAAGTAATTTTCAGAAAGATTTTAGTTCTTAGTTCAGTAATTTTTGAAGATGTTGAATTAAAGGTTTGCCACATATATTGGATAAGAATATTATTGCATAAATTACTGATTTAGAAAACATTGCAATAATATTTTTTAAATAATAGTGAAGCTACTTCATTAAGGTTCTGCAAAAAAAATATTTTCTAATCGAAATTAAATGTTTTTAATCAAACAGTCACATTTTGTTTAATCTTTTTATTAGTGTAAAGATAATCTTTATATAAATTTAACAATAATAGGCTTTTTAATTATCGTGTGTATAAACATTTTCTCTTGTTGTACATGAAAATGACAACATCAAGAAAAAATCTAGGCATTAAATGAAAACTCAAAAGTATTTTGTATTATCCACATCAAAATGCAATTATAATTTCAGATGAAATGAATAAACATTTTTTAGTAGAATTCCTATGAAAATCCAAACACTTTTTCAAATACTTTTCTCACAGTTATGTGTGACGTAACACAAACTGCAGTGAAAACATATAATATCTATTGAAATTCCCATAAATTTTTTATCATCAATGGTGATTATGGTTTTAGGTACATCAGCTAAAAATATTTGATGTCCATTTTAGAGTCTATGATAGTTATATAGATTTTTAATTGAAATCATTTTCATCATTGTAGAATCTCAGTATGTAACATGCATTTTCGTAAAAATTCTTTTATGTGTAACTAGCATTTCATTCTGAGAAAAATTCCCAGAATATTATCGTGAAATTTAGCACTAAAATCAATAGAGTGTACTAATAATTATTTTTAAATAGCATTATCTTCTGAATTAGTACTAAGAATGATTCAAAATCAAATAAATAATACGCAATATGAATATATTAACGGATAAAGTAATGAATCTTCTCGTGAAAGGTCCTAATAACTTTTACTCCTAAATTCTGAACACAAGCAAAATTATCGTAAAAATACTTAATGGATATATTTGTTATACAGACGAATTGAGATTAGTTTAAACTTTGAATAATTTTCAAATTCATTGAGTTGGTAGCTAGAAGGATATTACTCTGATTACTGGTTCAAGAGTTTGTAAGTTCGAATCCCAAATGATGTGGGAGTATTTGTAGTGGTTTTAAACATTAGATTCATGAATACTTAGCCTTGGTAAGAAAGAAAGAATTTTTTTAGCAACAAGCAAAGAAACCAAAGGATGCTTCAAATTCATGTTAGAATAGCTAGACTTTAATAATTAAATTATATTACTTAGGTAACTTGGTAAATTTACCTGGATTCTAATAATTAAATTTTTCGTTTTTCTTTGGAGACTGTGCCCAGACATAAACACCTTATTTTTTTGGTTTCTGATTTTCTTTTAACAACAATTTAAATGATATACCTCTGTTCTGAACTTTTCAGTGATTTGAATCATAAACCTCCCATGATTTCCGCAGATTTTAAATATCTGTAAGATTGTTGAATCATGGAATATATTAATTAAAATTGATACATATAAAATTTTCTTGAATAACAAATTATTTGCGAACTTTTTAGGAATGAATTGTTCTCGTAGTCAAAAATTTTATATACGTACTAAATCTTCTCAATATTACGAATATACATTTGAATTGGAACTTAAATTTTACAAATTATTTTTAATGTTTTTTAACTACAATAGTGAGTTACTGTTAGTTAATTGAATAAATAATTCCTAACTACGGTTTACAACTATTTAATTTACGCTAATCATATAATTAAAATATAAAGCAAAGTTTCCTTATATAAATGTCAAAGCTCCAGTGGTTTAGTAGCTTCAGGCCGATTCCTTTTAAGATCAACAAAGTGAGGCACCATTTACCTCGGGCAGTGATTGGAAAGTTGACCACATTAGCTCCCTCACTTGATTCCTTGTGCTCTGCGGGTTGGTGACGCGTCCACGTTAATATGTGAGGTCCAAAATACTTCCCGCTAGTGGAGCGTGGATGTGGAGAGGAAGGTATAAGCTCAGGTGTAAGTCACCTGACCGTGGATCAAAAATACGAGGCACTTGGTGCTGGAAAAGTATTCCAATCTTATTAACCTAAATGTACAGTCCGAGGCTCGCTTGCACCGCTATATATATGTATGTGTATTATTGTCAGAAAAATAGCAACTTGTTCAGAAATCCCTATTGAGTGCATTTTAATTATGTATTAATAAGTAATTATTTTCAAGAATTATTGTCTTTTGTGTGATCACGTCTTGATTATAGGATTCATATTTTATTTTGAAAGAAAATTTATTTTTGAAATATTTAAATGTGAGCTTATACATACACAATTATGGGTATTAATGCTTTCTTCATATTAATTTAAATTAATTTTTAGGAATATATTTCGATTGCAGCGTTTATCTTCAATTTTGTTTTCCTTTCAAAATTCACTATTTCACTTTTTCCAAACCTTGACACAAAACTTGATATCTTAGTCAATACAAAAATAAATTTGAAACCTTTTGGTCGATTTCTCTTGAGAGTTCTTTGTTCTGAATTTTATGTTTTATTCTATTTTTTACAATATAGTGCATTTGTGTATTGTTTTTATTTATATTTATTAGCTGGTCAAATGGATCCTGTAAATTTTGTAAAATGGTTTTAGAATTGAAATGGACATTTCGTATAAAACAGCCAAATATACAAAGATATGAAATGCAAGAATCTCAGTTGTAAAATCAATCGTGAATTGTGTTGAAGCGAAAACAAAAACAGGAAAAAAATATTAGCTTCTTTTTTATTTACAATTATTACTATGGTGTTTTAAATTTTTCTTTAAAACCATTACCGCTTAAGATTCATGCTTATAAAGTGTTAAATTTTTCAATCCAGTATTTAAAAGTAAATAATTGTACACTATTTGTTTATTTATTTCTTCTATACTCAAGAACTCATTGTCACTAATTACTTATTAATTAGTAAAAGTTTCCAACTTTGAGTAACACTCTTATGTGTTACTCAAAGTTGGTCAAAGTAGTCATTAGTGAAACTGGTTAAATGGCATTAAATCTGCCTTTATTTATTTTATTTTCCTTTTATTTCTATACTATTTTACGGTTTCAGGGGTATTGGTTTTTACTTTAATAAAAGTAAGGACAAAAATGTATACAAGTAAACACTAAGAATATAATTACTTGAATAAGAAATGCCCAATTTCTTCGACCCTTTGAAAAATACAGTGATGAAAAGATCAATTTTCGATAACTTTATTAAAATATTTACCTGCAAGAAATTAAATCACTCCAGTTCAATATATGTGTGAAATATTAAATTTATAAATTACCAATGAGTTTTATTTATCACTTAAACTCTTCTGGTTCACATATTTCAAACATTATTTTAATTAGTATCTAAAGCGAGATTTAAAGAAAAATGTTTCTGTTATAATTAGTGATTATTAAGGATGATTTGATTATTTTGATATTCGTTAACTGAGAGTAATAAAAAATATTTGTGTTTTTAACGAATGGATTGCACAATAATTCTAAAATGATTCAAAGCATTTTTTCAGCAACAGCTCCCTATATTTCTGAAAAATTTTACAAGAATAAGATATATCTTCTTTATTTTCTACAGTATGTATACAATTATACATTTTATATTTTTGATACTCACATTTTTAAATAAGGAAAAACATTCCACACTCTAGCCATAAGCAAATTTATTTCAAGATAACGATACTAATGGATAGGTATACTTAATTTTCATTATCAAGTATGTATGATTTGTATGCATCAGTTCACCTTCTTTATCCAAAATTCGAGATTATAGAGGCGAATTTAATTTTCAACTAACTTCAAGGAAATTGATTTGAGGGCATTTAATAATTAGGAGTTTTCTCTAAAGTAATAGATAAATTTCGACAGACTAATTTTCTCCTTGTATAAAACTTATTTTTCAAAAAAAGAAATAAACTTAAACTCTTTTGTATAAGTCCCATTAGCATTTAACTAATTGGGTTAGAACTGTACGAAATGTTATTATTGTGAGTTTGAGATGCATCTTCAAACATATCAAGAGGTATTTTCCCTTATGACTTTACGGTTATCATTGGTATCATTTTAATATTTACTGAAAAAGGAAAGATGCATCTTCAACATTCATGCTCTTGACGTGAATCTTGTTGTATTTTTAACATTCATGATCTTGACATGAATTTTGTTGTATTTTTAACATTCATTAGCTTGAATTAAATTTTGTTGTATTTTTAACATTTATGATCTTTACGTGATCTTGTATTTTTATCAGTCATGATTTTCGTAACTTTGATGATGATTAATTTCGTTAAATGATTGTAATAATAGTATAGTATTTGTTTATTTCAACTGTAAATTTTGTTTCCTTTTGGATACATTTTAATTGTTTTACCACATAGAGCTGATTGCATAATGCTCCACGATAAGATTACTCATATAAAATGAAAGGTGCACACATTTATAATCACAATAAAAAAAATTCAGTAACCATCAAACCATAAATCTAAACAATTAGTTTATTCATCTTCTTAGTGTTCTTTTTCATTAATCTTTTGCATGTGTAGCTGAAAAATTATTTAGATATTTTATGTATTAGCCTTACGATATATTAACCAATCATATTTAAATACTTTTGCATGAAAAAGGAGTCATTATTAATTCAACAATAATATTTTCTTTTCAGCTTTCTTAACAACTACATATCCTGATGACTGGCAAACACCCATCTGTGTTTATTACCTCCTGCAGTGGTTAGGAATGTCTCTCACATACACATTTAGTATATTCATGTGTACCCATATAAAAATTTTACTGTTGGCGGTCTTCTTGTCAATATCCATCATACCTTTCACCATACTTGAATTCCGTTTACATCAGCGAAATCATGTGCAAAATAGGACATCAGTGATTTAAGGAAAACATCTTTTTATGTATATGCGATATTTGTGGCCAATGAACAAAAATAAACAAAGTTTTATGTGATTTGTTTTGTAAATAAAGATAACTGTTTGGTTTTTATGATCACATTTTCTATAATTAATTTTATTTTTGATAATTATGGAAAAATGCTTCTCTGACTTATCAATCATTTTTCTGACAAGAAAAATATAATAAAAGATCTCACATTCTTATAAAATTTTAAATCTATTTTGATTTACGCATTGAAAGTATAAATATAAAATGAAAATTTTAAATAATATCGGGCTCAAAGCACGTATTTCAGCAAAATCTGTGACAGAAAATAAATGATAGTTTTTTTTTTTTGATAATGTACATTATTTGCTGCAATTTGCGTATTAACTCGCGTTTATTTTATGACTGGCAAGAGATAAAAGTCAAAGTTACAGATCCAAAAATATGCTTTGTTTTATTCTCTAAGTAGTTTCTGAATACTAATAGAAGCGATAAAATTACAACCTGATTTAGACGAAATTGTTTACTTTTCATATTAAATTTATTAATAAGAATGTAAATGTATAACTTAGAATTCTTCAATATTTTTCTATACAAAATCAAATAATCACAAATATTTAAATTATATTATGAATTTCAGTATCAAAGTATTTGTGAATACAATATACATATATATATATATATATATATATATATATATATATATATATATATATATATATATATATATATATATATATATATATATATATATATATATATATATATATATATATACATATATATATATATACAGGGTGATCCAAAAGTCAGGACGAACTTTAAAAATGAAAAATTCGAAAACGAATCACGATACAAAGATGCGGTTTGCACCAAACGGATGGAAAAGAAACCGGGTTTTGTGTGGCAATGAAAAAAAACATAGTTCTGTTGGTGACCAACAGATGGCGCTGTCGGATTTCTGATGTAGGATTATGCAAAGCAACAATCGATATAAAAAAAGCAACTTCAGCAGGTAATGGTAGTCGAAAGTGGTATGCATCGAAATGCTGTCCATAGTTGAGAAAGCCCTCTTAGTTAAACTGTTTTATAAGAATTTGGAAAGTGCCATTGCGGCATTGCGAGCATATCGCTACATGAAGGGTATGCGAGATAGCAAAGGACCAATAACGTCTTCTGCATTGAACAAAATTGTGAAAAAATTTGAAGCTACAGTTCTTTGGCGTCACGTCAAAGAAGTGGACGTCCCTCAACTGCAGCTGCTGTTGCCACGACAGTGGAGCAGACGATGCAAGCCATGTCGGCTGTTGTTGCACATGGGGAGTGCAGTGCTCCAGAAGTTTCGAGGCAGACAGGAGTGTCGTACGGAAGTGTCTGGAGAGCGCTTCGAGTAACTTTGCAACGGTATCCCTACAAGTTGCAACATTACTAAAAACTGAAACCTCCTGACTTCGACTCTCGCCGACATTTTGCGAATTTGGTCTTCAATAAGATGGAAGAGCAGCACGACTGGCTTCACACTGTGCTTTGGACAGATGAAGCACATTTCACACTCTCTGGCGCTGTTAACACCCACAATTGTCGAGTGTGGACCACAGAAAATCCACATGCATTTGTTGAGGTACCCTTGCAACAGCCTAAAGTGACAGTCTGGTGTGGCTTCACTGCTGATTTCATAATTAGTCCATTTTATTTCGAGGAAGTCACACAGACAGGTTTCCAAACAGTTTCTGTCACCGGTAAGCGATATCTATCACTGTTACAGAACAGCATTATTCCTGAACTGCAAGCGCGACAGGCACTCCAAACAGTCATCTTTTATGCAAGATGGAGCACCACCTCATATTGCTCTGCCTGTGCAACGCCTGCTACGCTCAACATTTGGGAAGGATCGTATTATCAGTCGCTACTTTAATCACGCATGGCCTCCAAGATCTCCCGATCTCACACCCTGTGACTTTTGGCTGTGGGGCTTCTTGAAGTCAAAAGTGTACAGCGACCAACCGGCATCACTAGCAGCACTGAAAGATGCCATCCGCCAAAATGTGTCTGCTATAACGCAAGAAATGCTACTAAATGCTGTGAATGGTGTGGTGACTCGTCTCACAGCTTTACTTCTGAATGATGGACAGCACATTGAACATTTACTGTAGTAAGTACTAATTAACTGTAATTAATCTGACTTCATTAATCATTGTTTCATTTGTAAGTAATCTTTTGTTGCAATAAAACACTATAGCGCCATCTGTTGGACGCCAACAGAACTATTTTTATTTTATTGTCACACAAAACCCGGTTTCTTTTCCATCCGTTTGGTGCAAACCGCATCTTTGTATCGTGATTCGTTTTCGAATTATTCATTTTTAAAATTCGTCCTGACTTTTGGATCACCCGGTATATATGTATATATGTATACATACATACATATATATATATATATATATATATATATATATATATATATATATATATATATATATATATATATATATATATATATATATATATATATATATATATATATATGTATATATATATATGTATGTATATATATATATATATATATATATATATATATATATATATATATATATATATATATATATATATATATATATATATATATATATATATATATATATATATATATATATATATATATATATATATATATATATATATATATAAAAGGAAGAATTTCCTAAAAACATATCTTTCTTTCCTCCCACTTCCATAAATTTTATGCTTCGGAAAATATAATCCATACGTTATGCAAGAGAAAAATATATTGGCATGTAATATTTTATTTAATTATCCTTAAAATTATAAAATATGCCACACTTTAAATTTAATATGAATGAAACACTTTAAATTTAAACTATAAAAACTATTGTTTTTTAAATCTTTCATATTGATTTCATCTTATTTTCTTTTTCTGCTTGTAGGATTGTGTGTTAATATACATTACTCAAAAATTCTTATCTGAGAGATATGCTGGACATTTTAAGTTCTGACGAGTCCATGTCTTTGTCTACGCATTTCTTAACTTACAGGGGCTGATAGCTTTGGCAAAAAAATTTAAAAAACATACTAAACTCTGTGGCACGACAGCTTATGTTTATCAAGACTTACAGTGCCTATCTTTGGTTTCCTGACCGAAAAGCATTTGTCCCGATTAGGTGGTCAGCTAAACGTGAATCCCCATCGTTTAGATCCCAAGTATGCTTGGTAATCAGTTTATAGACCACTGAAAAGATGAAAGGCTGAGTCGACCATGCCCAGCGCGAGCATCAAACCTTGAACGTATGCTTTGGGAGCGTGAAACGCTACCATTAAGCCACCAATCTTAAGAACTTATATTGAACCTTATATATAAAAATTGCTGCTCTAAAATTCAAAAAAGAGAATAATTTTAATTTTTAATCACAATTATGACAGATAGATATTACAGTTTTCAGTGCAATGGAAGAAAAAAAACATGAATACTATTAAGCAAATTGTTCACAACTAAGTTAAATAAATAAATTTTCATCTGATCGAAACAATTTATTGTTGTTAATCATTCTTAAAAATACCATGAAATTAAAGCATTAGCTAAAAAATTAAGAGTATATCCCCCAGAGTTTATTAGAAAAAAATCACAACTTTGAATTTTCCAGTTATGTATTCTGATAATACTAAAATAAATTCGTTTTTGATTGCAATTTTGTATAATATATCAAATTTGTGTTTATTTAGTTTTATTTGCTTATTTAGCTTATTTATACGCGTTAAATATGTAATATAAATTTAAAGAAATTAGCTGTTGATTATATGAGTAATCATGTAATTATATTTCATGAAATAATTTTATATGAAATTCATCAAAATATTAATTTCAAAAAGTTATAATGAAATTGTATCAATGGAAAATAGTAAAACAGTAATCAAAATAGAATATATCAATAAAAATTGTAACTATGAATTAAAATAGTTAATATAAAGTCAAACATTTTCAAATAATTAATTTGTATTCAAAACTATGTTTTCTTCATAGATATGTCTAGTTTAATTTAAATTTCTTCAATTTTCTACAGAAATATGATTAATGTAATAATAGAATATTTCATTATAGTAAATATTAATTTATATCTTTTATATAAAAACATCAGTTTTAAATTGCATCTATAAGAAGCCAAGAATATTTAATGCGAAAGATTTTAAAATAATTATTCGTTTTGTAACACACAATTAAATGTACTGTGCATAAAAAAAATAATAATAATTTTAAATTCAAATTCTTTTCTAAAGTCAACATCGAGAAAAAATAATTTTTCTTTCAGTTCAGTTTCGATGTAAATGATTTTATAAATGCCAAAAATTGTTATTTCGTTTCTCTTTCTTTAAGCTTTAATAACTTTAGTTTTATTTCGACACATTAAATTCTAATAAAGAATTTGATTTTTTCATGTCAGTATAAATTTTGCTGTAAAAAGTAACTTAATATCATTTTGAAAGCTTTTATTGATTCAGTTTTCAAACGTTGTATTTTTTAAAAAACTTAAGTGGTTTTTTCCTTAAAGATGAAATAAGTTTCCTTAAATTAATCAAAATATTTTTTTAAAACAACGCATTCTTATAACATCAATAAAAAGTTGTTAGGATTATGAATTTTTTAATATTTTTGAAATCATTATTCTATAATAGTTATAAGATGTCCACAAGGTTTATTGAATACCTGTGTAGAAAAAGAATTGGCATGACAAAAAATGAAAAAAATCAACTACCTCATTTATGAGGTAAATGAAGTCGTAAATTAATCAATTGCCTCATATAAATCTTTCACTACTATAGGTACAGTTTAAAGAATTAGATATTCAAAATTATATTTCACTTGAATTTTTTAAAATAATATTTCAACGTATGATTTTCTCCTCACACTAAAAAGTAAACAATGTGCACTTCAAGCGAATCATAATTAAAAATTAAAAATTCTTACATTTAAAAACTATGAAAGAATATCAAAGCCACTCTTTCTTTGATCAATACACTTTTTAAAAAGTTGATTCAAAAATATATTATTTTCTCAATTGTTGTTAAAAAAATGGAAAATAATTTTCCTTTTTTCAGTTATATAATTGGATGTCTCTGTAAGTAAAAAAAAGTAGTAAAATAAGAAAGTGATAACAAAGTGACAGATACATAAGAAACATAAAAATTTATATTTTCATGTTTCTTTTGTATCTGTCACATTGTTTTCAATAGAACTATTTTTTCATATATTACAAAAAGCTAAACTAAATAATAAAACCTTATACATTAAATTAAATTATTAATAGTTAATGTAGAAATATGTAACAGGAAATATAAATGAGTTGATATATCATTTAATTTATTGCATATTTTTTCTATAGAAAGAGAAATGTTTCCAAGCACATAAAATTTATTGTCACTCAAAAGATACTTTGGTGCAATCTTACAGGTAAATACTGCAATATACGTTATATTAATTTAAAAATAAAAGTACTTGAAAAGTAAAATATTTGCTTAAAAATTTAATAATTGACTAAAATAAGACAGATGACTAGGTAAATACAAATATTAATGAACTTATGGAGACAGTAAAAAAATATATAAGTACAAAAGCATAAATTACTATATAAAAGTACAAATAGTTTACTTTTGTAAATTATTTAATTTTTCTGTTTTGAATTTGTTTGCAGATAACAATTTAATTAAAAATTAATTTAAAAGGGTAAAGTTTGTTTGACAAAAATACAAACAAATACAAAATTTTTATCTTAATGTATTCTCCAAATTTAATCACATAATAAATCAGAGTTTAAATAATTAACCACAGCCTATTTGAAAATAAATAATAAAAAACCAATATTAATTGATCCATTAAGTAAAATTTAAATGTTATTATGCCGAAGGTATCAGAATTTTAGTGTAATATACATACTTATTTATAATAAAAGAGAAATTAAAGAGTTACCACATTCCATATAGAAAATGCTTGAAATGTATTACTGATAAATTTTTCAGAGGTGTGGTATATAAAAACATTTGGGGAGCTTATTTTACAATTTGATACTTTCAGGAACATTTATTCTTCTTTTAATAACATTAAAAATTTTCTTAATTTATATTTTACACAAAGAATATATTAGCATGAAAAATTGAGATAAATTAATAAGTATTTAAAATTAATGCAATTAATTTAGTTTGACTTGCTTAGTTTTCTTTTATTTTCAATTTAATTTATATAAGAGTGTATGGTTTAGATATTTGTGTGTGATACGTTTCATATAAATATTGTGTTTCCCCTGTAATTTTAAAAGTACTCATAAAAGGTGCATTTTTTTAAAATTATTTACTGTATTTATTTTTAATTATTATATTTATTATTTTAAATTACTCTATTTTTTATAGATAATTTAAAAATTTTATTTTTAATAAACTATTTTTTTAATTTACTTCCATAGCTAAATTTAAATAAGGCAGTTTTAAAATAGTTGTTCAGAGGAAAACGAAATTAAGAGGAAGAAGTCTAATTGAAAATATACATTCAAATTTCAATTCAAAATGTAGAATTATTATTCTCTTTTTTCAGTAATTTTTAAATTTTTATGCTTTAAAATAATAAAGTCATTAGAATAATTGTTAATAAAAACTTACTTGGATTCACATTAATGAAGTTTTATGACTGAAGTATGTAATATTATTATTGTTTCAGAAATTCTTAAAATTTTAATGCTTTAAAACAGCAAAAACCATTTTTTAAACAAAAATTGAATAGGTTGAATATTTCATGTGATTTAAAATCTTACTTCTTAAAACCATTAATGTTAAGGTACAAGTTCTATTAAATAATCCTCTTATCGAGATACATCAATTTCGAGAAACTCAGATTTTGACAACTGTTCGAAAGATTGTTTTATCATTAACTAATACTTCTAACTGATTAACATTGTTAACGCAACTAGATATTTGATCTGGTATTCTCTTTTTTAATTAAACCCTTTAAAACACAAAATTAGTAATGTTGTTCCGATCATTATCATATAGTGAATTCAGACAAACTAAGTAATCATCCAGTCTGTAATATTAAAAATAGTTCTCACATATGAAATATAACCATATTTTCTGATATGTTCTGCCTAAAAGATATTATATATCTTCATATTAGATTTTACTAAATTACTATTTTCATATTTACTTAGCGTAACGTTGAAAATATTAAATCTACTATTTCAAGGAAAATCAATAATAGGTTAATATATTCTCAATTATCTAAATTTATTGTACGCACAAATTTGTGTTTAGACATATTAAAGTTACAGTTTGGAATATGCATATAACAATATATTGCAAATTTATTTCTATAAATATTTATTAGAAAATAAATACAAGTTTTATTTCAATGTATCTTCAAAATAATTGCAAATAATATAAAAAAACTCATTGACAAATTTATACCTAAAATATTTGTTTTAATTCCTATTTTTGATTAAGAAATAAAATGTTAAGGAACAAAATTGATATTATGTATTTTTATTAAATCAATCAGCACATAACTTGTTTTCCATAACGAGAATTTTAAATACAAGTTTATTGTCTCATAAAAAAGAGCAAGAGATTTTACGCTTAAATAGTTTTAATTTATTCACTTCAATTATTTGATGCCAGGTTTAAAATATTAAATTTGTTAAATATTAGAATTCTTTCAGGAAGACATAAATTTTAATAAGTTTATTTAATTTAAAATAATATGAATTCATAACTTTAACTTCTAAATTAATTTGAAACTTATACACGAAATGCATAACACAAAAATATTTATAAAGGGGATTCTATATATAATTCTTTATCATAGAGAAAAAATAAGTAAACCAGAGGAATATTGCTAAAATGAATTTGAAACCTGATATTGCTTCATATGCATTCTATAATTTACTTAAACTTTTAAATATTACACAGGTATTAACTGTGAGGTACAGCAGTACAACTATATGTAAGTATGTATCTATGTGAGTATAAACCATAAAGCCAAATTTTATAACAAATAGTAAACAAACATATAATTAAACAAGAGAAAATTATTATCTCCATTGCTAGATTCATCAGGGGACGTTAGCAATAAGGACATAATATATTTGGCGCTAACGCTGTTTATTTAATCTTGATGTTTAAAGACTTATGGTAACATACTCATATCTATGCAACCAAAAAAATTATACATGTGTTAAAAATTTATTCTACTATATAGTAAGGTACCTAAATGAATAACTATGTAAATATCGCTGTCAGAAATTAATTCATAGAAGATTATTACTGTTGACACAATGTGAAAGAGAAATTAAATAATTTATACTTGAAATAAACAAAGTGAAAATGATAATTCAAATACATAAGTATTTGATTCTGACAAATTAAGTAAAGTAAGGAAAAAGTTGGCAATTAGCATAACAATTAATGTAATCAAATATAAAGAATGATCTTTTTCAATGTGTATTAATAAAATGCAACTGAATAATTGACATTATCAAGATTCTGATAAGACTATCAAGGCTTGGGAAGCTTTTCTATAGTTTAATTAAACAAGGCTTAGAAATTTTCTTCATTTTCTTACGTTTTGCTCTACTTTTCAAATGGTATTTCATGAAATTTATTAGGTTTTACTAGTATATGAAACTATAAGAAACGTATGATAAAAATACTTTTGAAGAATCTTCTTAAAAATGCAATGATAAAAATTTAGCAAATGTTACTAGTAATAAAAAATAAGCATGATATTATATAATAAAATAATAATGAATGCAATTTGTATTATAAGAAAGTTTAATTGTATGTGTCATCAAATAAATCGACTAAATACTACTGAATAATTTTGTTTCTAAAAATAATCTTTGTCGTTCAGTATTTACTGATTTCTTACCTGGAAATATAAAAAATTAATAACACAATTCAACACAACTACATTTTTGTGCAAGTTCTTTCGATAAATCAATCGACATGAAATTAATTAATGCCATGTTTAACAAAACAATTACATAAAAAATATATTGAAATTCGAATTTATATTCATTTATGAGTATATTACTTTTTTTTACTTCAAATGAGATAAAAAAAATATTATCTCTATCACATACGAGGATTTTAAAATCTCATACTTTGAAGAAATTTGTCTATACGTAAGAATTAATGAACTATATCTTGATTTATTTTTATTCATTAACTTATAATTTTCTAATATAAAGAGGTTTTTAACAAATTTTATTAATTTGAATATTATACTTCTAATTTTTAAATACCCTTAAAATCTAAATAATAATTTCATGAAGAATCAAAATGTTGATATAAAAGTCTAATAAATGAAACTCAGAAAATCATTAGTTTATGCTTTAATATGATTTATGTATTTGACTGTAATTAATTTTTAAAGTAATTTTAATATAAACATTCCGATTAAAATTATTTTATTAAATATTAAGTAATTAATTTTGCAGTTTTATTACAAATTTAAGTATATGAATATGAAACTTATGAAACAAGCCTGACTTCTTTAATTTTTTTAAGAATTAGTAATTCTTATCTATTATTAATTTAGTAAACATTAATATGAAAGTTCTTTATAACTTATTGTTAGTCAGACTAAATAGTTGAATTACCCTTAAAATAATGCTTAAGCTCAGTTAAGAATTGTAACATAATATTTAAGAAAGATATTTCTTAGTATTGTCCATTTTACATGTCCCTCAAGCGCTTCACCCATAATTGGTGCCTTTTTTCACTTATGGAAACAGTTTTGCTCTCCATCAACAAAATACAACATAAAATAATTGCTCATTAAATATAAATTACAAAATGAATTATGATATTTAGCCATGAGATATTAAGTAATATTTTTTGAGAATCGAAATAAAATGAAGAAAAAAATATTTAAAATATGTAAAGTGTAAAAGATACCTATATTAAAACTATTTTACAGTAATGAGAATTTCCTAGAAATATTTATGAATTTTATTACGGTCACTTTGGAAATATACTAAAATTCATTTAAATTTTAAAAGTCAAATTAATTTTAAATTATAATTTTATTTTTTAATGTATGTATATGAAATTATACAAATTTTTATATTATTAATTTGAGAGTGTAAAGTATGGAAAAAGTTCTTCCTGAAAATATTGTTTTCCTCCCAAGCAATTATAACTTTGTATAATTTTTTTCAATATATAACTTTCTATTTTTCTTTCAAATTTAAATGGGTCAAAAACTTTTATTGTTTGGTCACATGACATTAAATGATATTGCTTATGTGTTTGCATTTTCGAATATTTTTTACCAATATATATGCCAAAATAACCAATATATATATATATATATATATATATATATATATATATATATATATATATATATATATATATATATATATATATATATATATATATATATATATATATATATATATATATATATATATATATATATATATATATATATATATATATATATATATATATATATATATATATATATATATATATATATATATATATATATATATATATATATATATATATATATATATATATATATATATATATATATATATATATATATATATATATATATATATATATATATATATATATATATATACATATATATATATATATATATATATATATATATATATATATATATATATATATATATATATATATATATATATATTTATATATATATATATATATAATTTACTACTTTATAAAGACTTAAAACTAATTAGGGTCAGTGTGTGTGATATTTAATAAGTTTAGCCTAAAATAATTATAATAAATGCGATAAAAGATTAAAATGTTTTATTTTATCTTTAACATTTTACTTTAATTGGGTAAATAATTACACTTCAAATGAAGCAATTATTTAAATTGCGTAATTTATCATAGTTAATTATATTATTGATTCATGCTAATCATGAACGCATTAGTAATTAATTGAATAATGAGTATCTTTTTGATGATATTTTTTATTTTCAAATCAAGTATATCTATCTTAGAAGCATGATTTAAACGTCCAAACAATTATTTGTTATCATATACGTATGTACGAAGTATTATTTGTACTTATTTAACCAAAAATATTATAAGTTCTTTTAAATAAATAAATACAATAAACATTGAATTTAAGACAAAATATTGAAGATTTTTTATAATTAGTTATTGTAAGGTTAATTTGCTTATTGCATTTTCCTTTTTTTATTTTTCTAAATCCTACGTTAATTAAAGGAACAATGTTATCAAATTTTTTAAAAACAGAAAAAAAGAAGTATATGAATTAGATGATTTCACATTTTAATTAAGAAAGGAAATATATGTGTTGATTTTTGGTTTATTATTTTTATCAAATATTTTTCATGAAATACTCTGATCTTTGTTCACTTCCCTTTTGTATTTTCACCCGAAAACTGTGAAATGACCTTTACTTAAACAATTTTTTATTTTTAATAATTTTTATATATTTAAATTAATTTTTGTAATATTTTTTATAATTTTTATGCTTTTATTTTTACGGTGCCATGCAGCAATAAGATTAAGAAATGTCTTATTAGGCAAAAACATCTGTATTTCATTAATTATTTATATTTCCTTTATTATTAGATAAATTCTAAAAAAAATTAATGTTAAAATTTTATACTCTTACATAAAAATTAGATATAAGAAATGTCCTTCCAAAATTAATTATATTGATAAGTTACTAAATGCATGTATTTAATCTATAGGTAAAATAAACATGTAGATCAGTAACAGGGTGTGGATTCATAAATCTTGAAGAACCTTTTTATCAGAAGAAATACGTCATACTTTCTAATAAATTATTTTAATTCAAAATATTCATATGTTACTTCTAAACATAACGACAGTCAAAAAATTAAAGCTATATATTGTTTTTACATTCAGTGAAAATTTTAATTTAACTCTTTATAATAAGAAAGCTTCTTACAAATTATATACCTACTTATATTTTATGACCTAAATTCCATGAAAGTTTAATTCAAGAACTTAAATCATTTAACCACATTTCCAGAACTAATACATTTAATCAATTTCTAAAAATATGATATTTTTACTAAATTTTAAATATTTTACCTAAGGATTTTCCTTATTAAGCATTTAATGTGTTTAATCATCAGATTCACTTAAAATTGTATCTAATAATTACTTAAAAAAGGTTAAAACTTCATATCAACATCCGTTTTTTTAATAGCATTCTATACATTATAACACAAAATATTGTCATGCACTTATTTGCATGAAATCTAAATAACAATAGTTTGGAACACATGATAAAAAGTTTTCTTACATAAATCTCAATAGTTTAGAAGGAAAATGTAAGAAGTGTATTTGAATATACAAAAGGAAACAAAAGGAATTTTACAGCAAATGCAAATGTTTTCCTTCTTCTAAAAGAAACTTTTCTTTCACCTTTCTTCTTCTGACAATATTTACATTAAAAATAAAGTATTTTCTTAAAATGCAGAGTACATTTTCACCCGATGCTTTCCTACTCTTATCTTTAATTTCTAAAAATATATACTATTACGGTATAACTGTAACTTATAAGTGTCACAAAAATTACATTATACTGTATGAGACACTCTTTTTGTGCCCATGAATGAATCCTAAATATGATATTAAATGCATGTTTTATATAATGAAACATGGCCATATAAAATTATTGAATTCACTAACATATTGATAACTATATATATGAAGATATATATAAGTAATTCGAAGCTTTCAAAATAGGAAGTCTGAGTAAGAAAGCGTAAATTTAAAGCAAATGATTTTTAACCCTACATTAATATTAACATATTTTCCATTATAATTATGATTATTTTTCTGACAGTATAAATTACAAGAAAAAAATTTAAATTGTAGATTGGTTCTCCATGAAGATATTTTAAAAACGTTTACCAGAAAACAGTTTGAAGAAATTATGGTTGTAATACCAATTGCCTAAAGAACGAACATCTAAATTTCTCATCAGTAAATAATGACGAAAGTAGTAATGCTTGAAATAAAAATATATATGAATAGCCAATAGTAATAAAGTATTGAATAGTAATAACTCAAATGTGGAATAGATGAAATCATGATATAATTTGAGGGGGGGGCATTTTCAGAAATTAAATTTCGATATTCATTTTTCTAAAAGTGGGCAGAGTCAAAACATTATAACACCATATTACATTAATTCCACTAAATAGAGCATTTTGTTATATTTATCTATTTCACATTTATATTCATCTCCAAATTCATTTTAGCAAGCAAATTTTATATATAAATTTAAAAAATTGATTACATTACCAGCAAAATTTCCACAAAATACACTCATTAGATTCATTTAAATTTCAAACTGGAAACTATAGTGATAAATGAAACATTGAGAGAAATATCGAAACATATCAGTCCAGCAATGTACTTGTTTTCCAATTTATTTTCTCGATCAAATTGAATATCATTTTAGTTAACATTCATTATAACTGTTCAGTTTAAAAACAAACCATTTAAAATTAATTGTTAATTAAATATTGATAGAATTATTCAGAGCTAATTTGCATTCATGTATAAATCATATATACGTAAATCATAAAAATTGATAAAATTATAAATTTTTTCCTATTTTCTCTTGTGTTGTATTAGTTAGCAAAGAGGGATGTTTGTTGAAAATGTAAAATGCGAGTAGCATTTTTCATGGTGTTCCAGCGTGTACCTGAAAATTAAATAATATAATCTGACAATAGTGAATGCATATTAATTTATAAACAGAACTTCCTATAAAAGTTTTTTTAAATTCTTTGTGCGCCATTAATTTTTTTAAAAAATTACATATATAATATAATTATAACTCCTATCGCTATTTATAATATAAATATCATTTTTCAAAAAAATTATATATTTTGGGTGTTTGTGTAATTTTAAAAATTGGAAATTGATTTTCCTCTTAATTTAATTTTTATCAAAAACTGTTTTTTCTTTATTTACAAAAGCAATACGAGGGTAGTCTCAATATTTTTAAAATTCTTTACATTATGTAACTCTATATAATTTCATTTCAAATAGTTTTTAATTACTAAGATATTTTACTAAGAAACTGCATAAATACTATTCGAGCATTTATTAAGCAAGAAAGGGTAGTACACCAGCAAATATTGTAAACATGTTAGCATACGATGTTTAAATAAAATGATAAAATATATTTTATATTTAAAATATTTCATGCATGCTGTAAATTGATTTCAAATTCGTAAAGCATTTTAATGTATACATCGTTAACTTATGACATATATATATAACTTCATATATATCAATATATATAACTTCATATACAATATTCTTGAAAAATAGCTATTCTATAACAGATCACCAGAAGTTTTAGTTACCAAAAATATAAACATTAAAAATTATCTTATTATTATTAATTATTTTTTACTGAAATTAACAGTTTATTTTTATTCAATAATAATCATAAGATATTAAGGTTATTAATACATTTTGTTAATGGTAAAAATGTAACTAGTATTTTCATGTTAAAAAAATCGAATTCCGGTTCCTAACTCTTCAATCATTGAAATAAATCGAATTTTCTTTATTTCTAAGATCATACGAATTCGTATATTAAATTTGGAAGATTTTGAATATATGTATACATACATAGCTTTGAGATCAATAATGACTTATTTTAGAATCCTATTACCATTTAACGAAGGAGGAATTCAGAGGATTATCGGAGAAAATCCAACAGAAGTCAGATACAAATGATAACAACGAAAATCTTTCCGATTCTTTTTCAATAATTTATTTTCGTTTCTCATTCTACTGTTATTCATTTCAGGTCTTTTTAATGATAATCCTTTCGTATAATATAAGAATAATGATCCGTTTAGCGAAATGCATCAAATTAACAAATAGTATCATGTCAAATATTCTACGAAAATAAAGGAATTTAAACAGCTGTTTATTTTGAATGTTAAAGGATTTAGTAAAGACAAATCAAACATGATTTTGTAAAACAAAAAAATTTACATAACATGAGCAATTGAAACTATTATGAAACTAATGGGGTACATAAATTGTGTTCCAATATTTTTGAAAATAGTATAAAATATTGTTAAATGAATGTTTTGAACATCACAACAGAATATATATAATTACATATCAACAAATATTGCTTTTGTGTGTACAATAATAAACAAATCATTCCTTCAAGTTAATGTATTATCTCAATAAAACTCTTCCAAATTATAAAATCTAAAAGTTAAAAGAAATACAATTTTTGATTTTTCAAATAGAATAAAAATAAATATAAATGAATTTTTGAAAGTGCTTTCAAAAATATATGTGATGATGTTTATTAATTTAGAATTTGAATTGTATTGACTTATTATTAATATCTAAGGAAATGTACAAAATTCATTTGGAAGGATTTAAGGTTTGAATAACACTAGCAAAAGGAAACTGTTCATTTGCTGTAATTAATAGTTTCTAATCATTTTATAATATATTATAACATAAACTGTAAAATTTCCTTACACTGTACTTTTAAAATTCACATGTTTGGAATTGTTTAATTGATTATAAGGATAAAATTTATAATATATTTGTGAAGAAGCAACTTAATTATCTCTTATACGAGGTTTTGTCATGATTAATAATAAATTATAGCTTATATAAATTTAAAATTAATTATATACTCCAAGGAATTGATAATTTCTCTACTTCATCAGTTTCCCCTCCCCCTAACTCTAATTTACCTTCTCAATTAGCAATACTAACAAACATTTAGAAAATACCCACTTTGAAATAAGATTATTTAAATTGCAAATGTTATCCAACTACTCTGTAAACTATTAGAATATATTTAATAATTTGATTCATATCTCTTTCATACTTGTCGTTTAAATGCTCATAATTATAATAAGAACACAAAATATAATAAACTCAAATTACAGTAATAAATAATGAAAAATAATGTTAAAATATTAGCTGGTTGAGATTATATAATGAAAACTAATAAGGTATTTTTTCGCCTTTCTAATGTTATACTGTTGAAAAAATACATGAATAAAGTGTTTAAGTCATAGTTTTCATAATATAAAGTTGCAATATGAAACCGTAAAATTATTGCAGTACAGTTTTATGCACTATATTGACATACTTATTAAATTTTACATTATTAATGGGATTAATTCGCTATCAGATGAAAAGTTCAGATACTTAAAATTGTTAACAGATGATCAAGACCTCAGAATAGAATTTAAATAAATTTGTTAAAAAGTTAAAATTTTCTCTAGCTGAAGTATCTATAAATTGTTCTGGAAACAAACATCTAATCTTCTCTTTAGTAAATGATGACGTCATTATATATATTAGAGTATAAATAAAGTAATATAAGTGCAATAATTATGATAACAAAGTAATGAATGTTAACAGTTGAAGATTTTGCAGAATGAATAAAATCATTATATAATTTGATAAGGTATTTTCAAACATTAAAATTCGGTAATAAATGATGCAAGATAATGTTAATTCTATAATTTGCTTTATATTTACCGTAATATTTATTTAGCTGATAACTTTAATATAAAATAATTAAAAATTAACTGCTCCTACTAAATTCAAATGCGTTCATATGTTTATTCAAATTTAAAATTTAAGCTGAAATCTATAACGCTGTAGAATAAGTCCGTAGGAGAGAACAAATAAAAGATCAACTCATCCATTTACTCTTCAATATACCAAACCTTTTATCACAAAATTTCTTTTTCTCTATAAAAGTTTTTCTTCTTTCTAACAAATATCATCTGAGTTATTATTTACTAAAATTGTTAAACCATAAACAATTTATTGAGTTTAAATATTTAGACAAATTACATAGTAATATTTTGCTTTCATGTAAAAATAATATATTCATGTATAAATCATATAAATTATCAAATATATACATTTTCCTATTTTAATTTGTGTTATATCAGTTAGCGAAGGATAAATGGTGGGAAATTAATATTGTAATCAATAATAAATTACTTAATAGAAATATACATTACAAATAATTTTCTTTTAGCAGTTTGAAAATTAGTTAATATTTTAATAAAAAGAAATCCTCTGAGGTTGTAACACACATTCATACCTAACTGGAAATAAATAAACTAGATAAGAAGTTCTGTGTATAAAATTTCGCATTAAAGAAAAAATAAAATTGAAAAAGTTGCATTTGTATTATATTAATTCTCTAAAATATACATTAAAGTGTTTAATATTCATTTGCAAGTGATTAAAAATAACTAATACAATTGTAAATGTCAAACCAAGTTCATAATAAAATAGCACTGCAGTACACAATAATTTTAAAAATTATTCTGATTAGTTTCAATTGATAACATTAAATATCTAATAAGAAATAGTGTTAATTAAAGACTGAAAGTGATAAATTTATTGCAGTTTCCTTGCACCAAAACTTAAAAAATGAAAATAGTTTAAATTGTATGATTGAAAAGGATAGAATCTAGTACAAAATTAACAATAAAAGTTTATAAACTTTTAAAATATAAACTATATTAGTGAAGAAATCAGTAATTTAGTAGAAAAAGTTTTTATAACAATGATAAATACGCCTAAATGTAAATGAAATTACATAATGCAATATAAATGGTATACTTACAATTTACGATTTTTTTCTTCCCCGTTAAGGCAATATAGTGGAAAAGTACCGATAAAATTAAGAGTCCGATTACAATGAAATTCTCAAATGCATGTACTAATTTTTTAATGATTTCATTGCTTAATTAAGTTTTTACTAAATTAGAAAAGGTATATAGCATTTCATTCTGTAATCAAATGGGAAGAAAACTTGTAAACAGTACAAGTAAATGGATAACACATATGTATTACATGATACAATAGATTGACTAATTGATTTATGTTGTATAAGTTCTATTAATACAAACATGCCATATTTCATATCTATGCACATTGTACAGGAAGAATGTCATACATCTTAAAATTCTGATCCCTTTTTATAAAATTTGGACGAAACTTAGACAGCGAAATAAAAATCAGCACCTCAAAAAATACCTTTCTTATTTTGCAAGACAGAGTTCCTAAAGGATCTCTTGCAATAATATTTCAACCAATAAATCATAAACGAAAAACTTTATCTCAAAATTTCATCAATAAAGCTCCAGAATATTGAAAAATATTTTCTTATATAAGAAATAATTTACTTAAAATTGATAGTGGAGAGGAGACAGTTTAACAATGAGCACTTCACTCTATCATAAATAGTCGGAATAAAATTTCTCTTAAATGAGAAGATATGAGAGAAAACACAAGGTTTTCTTCTTTTTTTAAAATGGTTTTAAGACATATTGATTTAGTACAATCTCCATTAAGGTTAATATTTCATCTGCATGCCTTGCATTTAATCGTTTCCCAAATAAATCTGTTGACACCATTCGTGTCTGAGTGCATAATAATTCCAGAATCGTGTTTGATTAGATGCAAATAACCTGAGAATATATCTGAGCTCCCGTTTATGAAATAAATTTAAAAAGAAAGGCCATATTTATTTAAATCAATAATTTATGGAAATAAGCGGGTTTAGTTGTGTTAAGGAAGTAGGAAATATACATTATGGTATAAGGATGTATTTTCATATAATATCATGGAATATTTTACTAATTATGTGCTTTTTGTGATATAAAAGTACTCCAACCATATGAATAGTTAACATAAAATAGTTAACTCATAATAGTATTAATCATAAGAGTAAGAGTTAATAGTTAACTCATAACAGTAAGAGTTAATATAAGATTTTTGAATCTGTCCAAAAAATAACTGCAAAGAAAACGAAAATATTAGAATTAACTCAAAGCCTTTTGTATTCGTATGGATGGAAGTAAAAATATAAATTCCAATAACATCTGATGTTCTAATAATTAGCACCAATTGTCGATTCATACATTGCATTTTCTGGTAATGTAATGTAATTTTCTTCAATGATGAATATTTGTATTTTTATTACAGAACATTTATGTTAAATGAAAACAATGATATATAAAAATGTCACAATAACATCAATAATAAGTAATGTTTAATAATCCCGATAATTTTAAAGATTTTGAATGAGTTACATTTGAGAATTTAGTCCATTAGTTATAATAATTATAAGTAGAATTTATATTTAAATTTTGGTCATTATATAGCTAAATTTAAACAGAAAACACTTGTTTCAATAACTCTCCACAAAAATTTAATTAATACAAGATCAATCAAATTATTGATTAAATTTATAAAACAAATTATATAAAAGCTAAATTTTGCTTATACTAAACATAATATTAATAAAAGGAAAATTATTTGTTTCTATACTTGTTAGATATATTTGAATTATCTATTTTGATATTTATATTGAACCTAATGTTAATTGTTATATTTATGCTTATCATATTGTAAAGCACAAAATAATAGCAAAACATTATCAAATCATATGCAAAACATTAGTAGTGTGTTATTAAACTATTCTAATCAAAACATTATTGCATACTAAACTCTTTTTGGGTGTTCCTTAACAAAGAATTACCATCAGAAATTTACAAAATAATGAGAAGAGCATAATCTAGCAAAATAATGAGAAGCATGAAATAACACCATTATTAGTGATCCAAAAAGAATTCAATAATGAGAAGAACATATAATAGTACAAAATAATGATAAAGCATCACTTTTCATAGAATAGTAACCAAAAGAAATAAGTGATTTATCATTATCGATAGAAAATTAACAGAAAGAAGAGCATCTTATTTAACAGAATAATGACAATATTTTAATTTAATAATGAGAAAATATAGAAAACATAAAATGAAATACATTAATAAGAGAAGAATGGCATCATGTGTTTTCTCTTTGAATAGTGAATACAATTATGTAATAAGCAATTCATATCCTTTAAGGAGAATTCGCTATTCCAGATTTTCTTATTTTTGTGCATGAAATTAACTGACATTAAGTATGCAAATAAGCAAAGACAGTATTGCTACCAAAGGTCATATTAACTGTTAATTGAATAAGAAATGGAATATTGATGATTCAGAGAATATAAGATGACACTTAGATCCCTAGTCAGCTATTCAATTACTACCGGATCTGCCTTTATTTCAAGATAATAACTTCAAGTACCATCATGATATGATAACTGAAGGAATTCTTATGAAGGAATAAATCCTTCGAATTAAATGACATATAAGTTCTTTTGGGCCGAAATAATTAAAACTTTGATACATTTATTTGAATAAATCCGCGATAGGTTTAGTTATATCACAAAAATAGAAAATAATAACTGACTTTACTTCATAGCCTTATTATTTAAATAACTTAGGGAAATTAGACATTATTCTTTGACATAAAGGTTCATCAAACTTATTTGTATCCAAAACATCTCTATTTTTTGTAATATTTGAGGATGAGTGGTAATTTTGACTTGCACTCCTAGAACTATTTTTTACATTTAATGAGCATTAGATAAAAAAATTTTGGAACATTTCGATACATTTTATGTATAATTCCATTAATTAATTTTATTTTACTGTAATCGAAGAAAAAATGTTAAAATTAAGACACTAAAATGAGCTTAAGGAATCGAGGAATTTAAAATAAATTGTACATTACTAATATAGTCACGTCAGACTAAAAGCTCTATTATGTTTTGATATTTCTATATTTCAAATATTTTATTTTTTATCCGAAAACCTATATTTAGTTGAATTCCATTGTTTATTTACCTAATAAAAACAATAATTCTTGTTATATTATCTATTACCAAACTTGAAATTGACCTAAAATAATATGCTATATAGAAAGAAAGAAAACTCACATAAAGCAAGCAACTTGATGTTATTCAGTGTGTTTGACCTATTTTTATTATGAATAACCCAATTCAATAATTACATTGAACTCCAAACCTCTGAAACGATCAACAAGTTGCTGATGAATCAATGAACTGTTGAAGGGAAAGCCAAAGTATTGATTACGAAAACATGTTCTCCACAAACGTTTTTCTGAAGTATAAATTAGATAATAAATTATATTACTGCTCCAAATGATATGAAATATATAATTTAAGAAATTATATAAGTGAAATTAAGCTATTACTAAATAAATTTAGCATGCTTTTTTTCCTAATAGTACTGAAATTTTTACTTGAATTTATTTTTACTATTTTATATTCAGAGTATTTTTATTCGATATTAATATTCCTTTTCCATTTTTCAATGCAGAAAAATGTGTCGAATAATGAAATTAATAAAAGAATATGTTCTAGCTGATTTTAAGAAATAGTGAAAGAGAATGCTGAAGGTGCTGCATTTTCCTTCATTTATTAATAATTTTGGATAATTAGATAGAATAACAATTATAATAAATGTATGTATATATACAGGGCAAAATTTCCCCAAAATTATCTCATATATAAACTATTAATAATAAGCAAAATATAAACTATTATACATTTGCACTATTTTATCATTAAAGTAAATAATTTATAAATGCAAATTCATGTATTAAAGCAAACCACATGTAAGAAAATATCACTACAATAAATCAGTACACATTACAGCGATGAAATATGGAATAGAATGCCTCGAACTTCTTAAAAATATTGTTTCCATAAATGATAAGTAATTTAATAATATACTCTTTACTTATGTTTTAGTCACTGACTTTGTTGTTGTTGTGTATAATATTAATGCTTTGTGGATCATATATAGGAGGTAATTTTATAAATTAATTATTATGTTGATCTCTTTTAACTTAGATATATATTTTTCTCTGATGCCCAGCCACTAGGATTATATTATCTTGGATTGCACACACAAAAATTATATTATCTTTTGGCATTATAGTAGATGGAGTGAATAAAAAATAAAAAAACAAAAAAGTTCTTGCCGCTTTCGCATTACCACTAAACGAAGTGAAAATAGGTTTGCAATTTAGTGTATGATGTGGCTGAGACACCAGTGTGTCGAGAGAAGAAATATCTGTCGTTATAAAAGCATGTCGACAGTTCATATTCATCAATCTTAATTCATACAGTAATTGGTTGGTTGGGTTTTATGGCGCAAGGTCCGAAATTGGACATGCTGCGCCAAGTGTTGTTTGCTTTACGACTTCAAAGTGGGTTTATCAGTTTCGGAATCAAGTCACCGAATATGTCAAGCGTTTAGGGGTAGTTATCTGAATAAATTTACGCCAAGGTACTGATTTCACAAATTCAGGTTGGAAGATTCGTCTCTTTGTGATGAAGCTGATGTCTGGTGGACTAGCCCTCAAGTGGTTTACTATGAGCTGTTACCAACGAGTCAAACGTTAACTGCAGAACTGTACTCACAGTCCTTGTACTGTCCTTGGCCGCATATTGTGCGGGTGACCAGGAATATTATGCAGCGACTTGATGGGAAGGGTTTGTGCCATGCTCCTGACTTACGTGACCTTGCCTCATCATATTACCACGTCTTCCATTCCTGAGCAATCATCTGCAGGTAAACTCCATGAAGCAGACTTGCGCCAAGCACTCACTGATTTCTTTCCGTCAAAACCGCCTCCCCCCCCAAGTTTTACCGCAAAGAAATTGCACAACTAGAAACAACAAAACGTTGCCAGAAGGTGATGAATGTCGATGATTACTTCGAGGACCAACAATTGGCTACATTTTCTGAAGGCTATGTTCTTTTGGTTAATCTCACATTTGCAATTACAGGAATGTTTATATCATAACTTTTATAATAATTATTTTCATATCCATGTTTAAGTGCAAATATTCTTTTATTTATTGGGATAGATGACAATTTTGGCTTAACTACAGGGATATCTATGTAATACAATTATTTCAAAATTAACTGCAGATAGATTTTGCTTTTATGTGTATAAATGAATACACTCACTCATTTTGCTATATGATTGTTTCATAACAAAATAATAGATTTATACATATATATATATATATATATGAAAAGTATGATAATCACTTATGCTAATAAGATTGAAAAACAAAACTTTTAATTACCATATCATAATGATAACAATAAAATCAATTAAAAAGATTATTCACATTCAATTTTTAATTTATTATTCCTGAAATTTCTGAAACACATATATGACAAAAAGCATTATTCTTGCATAAGCACTTCACTATTAATTTGTAATATTTTAATAATATTTTATTAGGACATATGTAACATAAAATTATAGATAGTAAAATCAAAGCAAATGTGTGATTACCTAAATCAAAGTATATATAAATAAATTGTGTTATATGAAAAACAAAAGAAGTAACCAAATGAATTTTCTAATGCAATATTTCTATAGAATTAATCATGAATGACCTTATGATTAATCTTAAAATAGTAATTAGTTTATTTAATATTAATTAAATGTTTACTTCTATAAAAAATTCTAGACGAAATTATCTATTTAAGTAAGAACGTCAACCAAACAGAATATATTTTAATGAGTTGCCTAAATGTGTTTAGTTAACCTAATGCTCCTAGTTAAAATTTCGGTTTCCAGCCAAATTTCATAGTAGGTTGCATCAAAAGACGAGGTTAAATTATTAGTTAATGTATTATATTCTGAAATTAAACCCTAAGCAACATGTCATAATTTAAAGCAGATTAGTGATGTTAATTAGACAGAAAATAAATGTTAAACTATATTAAAAACTAAAGTACAAACATTAAAGTTTTGTTCGGAAGTTTAAATACCTATTTACATGTATACGTATGTATATAGATTTCGCCTGGATGATTCATCGGTTTTCGAGCACTTTTTATGATACAAAACACTGCATTATTTGCTCATAAAATATAAATTAACTTTACATTAAAATATAAATATCCAACAAAACTTAATAAAATTACATCGTCAGTCACGTGCAAAGTCTGTGACGTCATTATAAAAAAGGCTTCTATGTGGAAAAAGAGATTTTCTGTATGTTAAAATTATTAATTTGTTATTCGGTTACAAACTTTCAGCATATATTTTTTTGCAAATACGGAAAAGTCAACAGAGCATTTTGTGTTGGTTTTGTATCTTCCTTCTGCTTTTGTGATCCCCCACGTATATCATAATGGGAGCACAGTTACTGTACATTAATTTTTAATTAGTAAGAAATTTATATTTCCCAGTTCGAACAACGCTGTAAGAATTGCAGGAATGTGCGATTGCTTCTGTGATGGAAAGGTGAGGAGTATGCAAACCTATGGATAACTGAATTGTTGCTAAGATGTGCGGTGTGTGTGTGTGTGTGTGTGTGTGTGTGTGTGTGTGTGTGTGTGTGTGTGTGTGTGTGTGTGTGTGTGTGTGTGTGTGTGTGTGTGTGTGTGTGTGTGTGTGTGTGTGTGTGTGTGTGTGTGTGTGTGTGTGTGTGTGTGTGTGTGTGTGTGTGTGTGTGTGTGTGTGTGTGTGTGTGTGTGTGTGTGTGTGTGTGTGTGTGTGTGTGTGTGTGTGTGTGTGTGTGTGTGTGTGTGTGTGTGTGTGTGTGTGTGCCAGCCATGACATTTGCGGTCCCTGAACTTTATTGGTGAGCAGCACTTTTCCTGCTTCAGGGGCAGTTATCGAATCAATAGTTCCATTGTTTTCAAACTATTTCTTTTGCTCAAAGACTATCTACCTTGAAATATACGGACATCTGGATACTTTGCGTGAGTGGCTAATCTTTTATTGGCTATTTTTATAGTTTGAACCATAGCAAAGAATTAGTATCATTTGAACCATTTTTGAGCACAGCAAATAGATGAAAACAAGCTCTCAATAATATTCATAACTTCAACAATATAAAAATATAAACCTGATGAAAGCAAATTTTATTAACTATTGCTTTCATAAATGTCTAGAAACCATTCTATTGCACACAATAGCAGTTGTTGGCGTAAATCATTTTATACCTCCTTACAAAGTTAAAGTAACATTATAAAATGAAAATAAAACAAAATTCTTTATTTCATTATTTAATCATAATAAGGCTAATGAGGGAACTCCAACTTCTTAACCGTTAATTTTTCTATTAAAATAAAAACAATTGTGACAGTATAAGTAAATTTTTAGATTGAAATTTTGAGCAAGTCAAGAATACCTTAAAACCCACATTTATATCTTCAAATGTGAGTTGTAAGAAACTTTACTGAAGTTAATGTTACATATTTCATTTCAAAAGGAAAAAATATGTGAAGAAACTTTTTTTCAGTTTTAAAAAAAATTTTTCCAACAAGAAACGAAAAAAAAACATTGAATAACAACTTTATATTTTTTCCCTAAAGTGATACGATAATTCTCAAAAGCCATATTAAAAATTTTATTAATCTAAGAATGGTTAAAAAAATAATACAAATCATGCAGTAAAATATGATAAAATTATTTCCAAAAAGAATTTTTAAAAAAATCAGTCTAAATTTAAGATTTTACTTAAAATTAGGTGGTTGACTGATTTTCCATTAAAGTGAAATGGGAGTGGAAGAGAATGTCGATTAGAAAATGATATAAAGAGAGATTAATGGGATGTCATTAAGTTTTAATGAAATGCGACGGCGAAATGAGGGTCCTCCACTGCTTGATATTCCTCCATTAAAGGGGAAGGTGACAGATTATCAAAACTATTCTACAAATCTCTATTTTTCAAGGTTACTACAGCGTAAAAGTAATCTTAGGTAAAAATTAGATTTAGTTGTCAAATTAAAGGGAATTATATGTTTATCTAATTGTTTTTATCTAACTAACTATGTTTATCTAAATTAATAATTAAGTGTATAAATAATTTTATTAAAGAAATATTTTTACTTCATTATATAAATGATAAATAACAGCTACTATTCTGAAATTAAAATAGCATAAATTAGTGAATATGTGAAGTGGAGCATTACGAACAATTCAAAAAATAAAATTTTAGTTATTAGTTTCCCACACTTATTCATTAAATTCTAATGAAATTGAAATATGATCTTACTATGATTCATATATTTAATTTATTTAAAGTGTAAATTAAATTTTCACATTCGTTGTTTTATTCTAAGTTTTAAAATTTAACAGAATGGTAAAAAACTGAGCTTGATATTCGATCAAAAACAGAAACAATATTTTACTTAGAAATTTTAGAAACAATATTTTACTTAAGAATATTTTCTAGAATAATTATCCAACTATAAATCAAATAATTTAAATATTAATTCAGAGTAATTTTGATTTTATGGATAACCTGAGACAGTTCCTAATAACAGTAGGTAAAGTTTTCTTAAAAATATGTGAACAATCCAAATCAAAAATTTTCTAATGTCTAGCAGATATCTTCTTTAAATTGTAACATAAAGTAGGAGATTTAAACTTCAAAATTTATTTGTTCAGGGATTATTGTTTGTAAAAATATTAACGTTATTCATCATCTTATTAAATAAATTTGAAATAATACAACTCAAATTTTAAAAAAATATTAATGATATTCATTGTGCATTTTTTAAAAACAAACTGAAAACTAAGCAAAATATTTTGAATAATTTAACTTACATTATCAAATTCTTTAACCATTAAATTTCTTTTTAATATTTTATGACAAACAGGTAGCTTTAAATTTCTAACAGGAGATATATAATCGTATTTGTATAGAAAAAAATTAAATTTTCATTAACGTTTTAATTACTGGATAATTTTAAAAATTAAAACGTCACTTTTACTAAAATCTTTAATTAAATATGTTTTAATTTTAGTGTTTATGGAAAACAGTATCTAGATTATAAGAACTATTTTATTAGCTTCATAAAAAAATAAAATTTTGGTTTATTTTATGCATATTTATAAATTCTTATATAAAGAAATATTTATATCATGAAGCAAATCAATATGTAATAAATTAATAGGACTTTTAATTTTTCACAAGCTTTTTCAAATTAAATCGATAAATAAACTTCTGGATGAGTTATGAATTTTTAATGAAAGTGCATACGAATAACTTTCAATAGCCTTAGGTCTTTTACAATTGCATTTAACTTTTTAATAATATGTTTTATTTTAACTCTCTCTGATTAGCATATTGTGCGAAAAGAGCTTCTAAATTACTCTCAGAGCAGTCTACTTTTCTCGGAAATGAGAAGGTAAATATGCACTTTCTCAAAAAATTCGTAATTAATCTGCCTCTTGCTGCAGACCTGAACCTGAGAGAAAAGTGAGCATCCCTGCTTAACATGTCATAATTTTTCCATAAAATTGTTGTTATAAAGCCTTAAGAAATTTAATATTTCATGAGGAATACAATTATCTTGTCTTCCCAAGTGACATGAAATTTTGAAAAAATTCATCTCTGTCATTTGAAATATTAAATTTTTGTTTATATTTTTTAATTAAAACTTACTAAACAATGCTTAAATGAAATTTTATATGCAAGCAAATGCATAATAAATTTCGCATTTTTTTTTAATACAATACTTGCATTTTTTTAAATAAGAAAAAGTTTTATTTGCACCCCATTTTTATATTAACATTAATACACATTTTATAATACTTTTTTTATAATACTGATTTTCGTATTCAGTAATATTTGTGAGTAGTAAAGCTACAGGGAATTGAAATCCTTTATTACTATTCCAACTCACGTACAATTTGATATTAAACAATACAAAGTTCATAACTAACTTAATTGATGACAGAATCTTTGTTAATTACTTTACTAAGGAATTTTCTACAATGGACTCATAATCATGAAATTGAACCTGGATTACCTGAAATTATTTTCTTTGAAATTCACAATATCTGAAAAAAAGCATCTTTCTACAAATCAATTATATTTTTAATCTTTTGGAATTGTGAAGTTTTAAATGTCCTCTTAGTAATCAAGAAAGTGAAGCTCATTTTCATTAAATGCAATTCATTGAAAAGAAAGATATTTAAATAATAAAATAATAATTTTCAGAAATATCATTGAATTTCGACCTGAGTAAGTTTTATAAATATGTATATTCACTTTAAAATTCATCTTCACTTATTAGAAATTTGAAGCCCGGTACTGGAAAAATCACAAGCTTTTTCCTTTGTATAATCAAGAATAAATATGAAATAAATTTCTACTGAGTAAAAGATTCAAAAATTTTGCTATCACTTTACAAGATTTAAATACATTGTTTGGAAGAAAACCTTTTTTTGGCATCACAAACAATATGTTAATAAGTAATGGTAACTTGATGGGAAGTTCCTAATTCCCGTGTATCTGCAACATAACAGTTTCGTTTTTCTATTTTAAGAATTTATGTTAATTACAATAAAATGTAAACATTAAAAAGTCAAAAAAGTTATACACAGGATGACAGTCTAATGTAATTATTTTTAAACTTATTTTATTCAGCTTAAAGTGTGGAAAAGTAGCTGAACAAGTTAGGTTATCAAATTTTGCTTCAAGGTTTTCAGATATAAGTTCTCAGTGTTCAGCAACTTCGGTAAGATTAGAACGAGGAAACTTACGGCAATGATAATTAGTCAATTCTTCCAAAGTCCAAAGTTTAATATTTTAATATTGTGTAACTGTGAAACCGTTATAAAATAGTTCACTAAACTGTGTTACATCATTTTTGTAAATAATTTTAAATCTTTTTATGTAAATCAGATATGTAAATAATTATTCATTTTAAAAATAATTAATCATTTTTCTAAATCAATTAATTGCAATTCAATTTCCTTGAAAACATTTTCAAAAGTTTTTTTATCAAATGTTATAATTATCAAATTTACATAAAATATTATAAAATTCCATCATATTATTTTATAGTCAGATTATTGTAAAAAATTATCAATTCGTCTAATTTAAATTAAAATGGAAAACTAAATAATATGCAAGTAAATAAATTTTTATTTATCTCTAGAATAAAATGTTCCATACAGTTTTGCATTAAGGGAATTTCTACACTATGCTTACTTTTATGCTATTTTAATAATCAAATTAAATAAATATTCTAGATGACTTATTTGAATTTACCTTCTCTAAAAGAAAAAAAGTGAAACAATGTATTCGATACAGTTTGTTTAGAGAAAAAGGAAAATTTTGGCTTTTCAAAAGATGTCATAAATTAATCTGATTAATTATATTTTTTACTCTGTAAGTCAATATTTAAATTGACTCAGAGCGACAGTTTATTAAATTATGTCATTCATTTCAATATGTGTGTCATGCATTTTTAAGTAACAAGGATAAATTAAAAATTCGCTGAAATGATATTATGATGAGAATAATGTTAATTATTTGAAGCAATTAACATATTTTTATATATTACATTACAATATAATACCTCATAACATATCTTCATTTCTACAATTTTAATTTATATGCAAACACCATAATGTTTTATAATCAAAGCATACAATAAAATCTAAAAGCAATTTAATCTCATTATTTTCTTAATTAAAGGATGTTATACTAAAGCACTACATTAAAAACATTGCTCTTGAAAGCAAATATTTAAGAAACTTTTTTGAAGATTTCACATGTAAATTAATAACTATTAAATTAATAAAAATGTGTCTTATTCTTTGGATAAAAAAATGTATAATTATTTAAACAAAATTTATGTAAAACAATAATTACAATTGTCAAATAGTTATCAGCGTTTACTAAATCCCTTTCCCTATCTCTGCCTTAATACTAGTTTTACTGCTTTTTTGTTAATTCCTTATTATTATTTTTCCTGCTGAATTCTTCTTCAATAATTTACACAAATTTAATTATGTAGTTGATATCAAATAATTTCTGTGTCAGGTGGCACAATTGTGGTAATATTTATTCATATTTCAAACATCATTAAAGGTAATGAGATCATTGTTCAAGATTATAATAAAATCATTTAATCAATTGACAATAATTATTAACTATTTTATGTTTGTAGTTTATAGTTTAATAGAAAACCATATTTATACTTGCTTATAACCTCACAAAACTAATTCTGTCAGCTCTTTTATATAAAAGTTTGACAAATTATGTTTACTTATTTATGGCTAAATAAGAATTCGTTGACTTAATAATTCTCAAGCTAATATAATGACATTTTTCAATTAACCGAAGTACAATTACACACATAAATTACTTAATCTTTTCTAGAATTTCTTAAAGTCAGGAGAAGTAAGAAGGTTTGTTTTTATATTTTATTGTTCATTTTTTTATATTTTTGTATGTAATTGCTTATCATATTATGTACTATGATAATGACTTATATGTACAATTTAATAATGTGTACATAACATGGTTTTATAATTAAGTAAGAATAGAATTAAATATTTCAAGATCAAAAATGTACTATAATAACATTTTAATTCACTAAATGTTAACATTTTGAATATGTTTCATTAAAAAATGCTGACCTTTTACAATTTTTAAAACACATAAGGATTTTAAAATTTTAACGAATTGAATTATTTTACTAGTTAATATTTTTAAATAAATTTAGTCAACAATAATTATGTCATAAATAAATATCAGTTATATAAATGTTTGAGCTTTATATATTACGGAATTTTAGTCAACAATACAAAAACGTTCCAAATATGTAAAATGAATATTTTAAAGAAAAATTGTTTTTTTTATATATTTTATTGAATTCTTTTTGTAAGAACGGATTTACTTTTTAATAAATAAGAACAAAGTTGTCATGCAATATTAAAATCTTAACTTACACAGTTAATCTATCTACGCTCAAAATTTTATAATCAATTATTTGGAATTTAATAGTTTTTCTTAATAATAATATAAGTTTCAGTGAAGGAGAAAGAAAATTAATCTTAATAAATAGTGAAATTTGTTAATTTAGAAATATTATCGCATCAACAATTTCCTAAAAATGTTTACTAAATTCGTTCCTTGAAATTATAAAAGACAAATACGGAGAATTCTAATTAATACTCTTAATTCAAATTAAATGTTTTCCATGAAATCAAACATATATTGTAAATATTAATTAGATTACTTTTATCATCATAAACTAGAAATTAAAGTAACTAACAAATTGAATGATGAAACTGACTAAAATTTTATTAAATTACTGGTAGTTGTTCGGTTTCAAAATTAATTGATAAACACGAAAATGCTTTCAACCATTAAAAATATGGTCAAAGTATATGATTAATTAACTTCAGTTCTTAATTAACCCGTATTAAAAGGAAATAAAATTTAAATGCGATATTTTAATTACAAACATATAAATTTAATTATGAGACAATATATGAATTCAATTTACATAAAAATAAAAGTGAAGCTATTTATAATGACTTGTAATGTAATTGTTCAAAAGCGCTTTAAAAGCCTTTATGTGTAGTAGCAGCATAGTCATAACACAAGGAAAGCATTTGGATGATGTTTTACGGGGTAGATTTATTGGCTGTCTGGAATATGGGAGCACCCAGCTGGAAGTATCCGAGGGGCCTGGAATCGCCTAGAATGTCATTTCCAGGGTTTGGCAACGGTTCAAAGATGATGGTAATATGAGTAGACGTTACAGCACAGATCGCCCTCAAGTTACAGCGTCGAATGAGCACCGTTATTTGGCAGTTACCGCCAAAAGAAACAGACGGAGCACATCATCAGGCCTGTCTTGTCAACTCTCTTCAGATACCGGTGCGACAGTTTCAGTTCAGACCGTGTACAGGCGCTTACGGCACATTGGTGTATATCCTCGAAGGCCTGTCCGATGTGTTCTACTTACCGCAACTTACTGTCGCCTGCGGTTAGCCTGGAGTAGAGAGCATGCATGGTGGACACCGCAACACTGGTCTGATGTAATGTTCTCCGAGGAGTCCACTTAGAATTCAGTCTAATTCTCGCCGGAATTTCATATGGAGAGAGCCAGGTACTCGTTACAATTAAGAGAACACAATTGAACGACGCCGTTACGGTAGTGCAGGATTGCTTGTTTGGGGATGTATTATTCTGTGTTCTTAAACTAACCTGCATTTCAGAATGTAACCATGACAGGCCACATCTACCGGGGGGTCATTCTAGAGCAACATGTGCGTTTGTTTCGGGGCGCCATCGGTGCAGAATTTCTGTTTATGGATGAGAACGTCTGTCTTCACCGTGCAAACATTGTAGACGAATGCCTTCAATCGGAGGATATCACCCGTACGGAATGGCCAGCATACTCACCGGACTTGAATCCAATAGAGCATGCGTGGGACATGCTTGGCCAACCAATTGCTGCCCATCAACCCCCTACAACATGTCTACCAGAACTTCGGAGAGCATTGCTTGATGTGTGTGAGTGGTTTAATATTTCCCAAGATCAGATCGATAATTTGATACTCAGAATGCCTAGGCGTTGTATTGCATCATTTGGGGGAGCATACTCTGTATTAACCATCATAGCAACCATGTTGCATTGGTTTTTGTAAATATGTTCTTTTTGAAATTTGCTCCAGGGTGTAAAAATCGCAATTTTTATTAATGATGTCAAACATCAAGCATATTTTTTGCTCTTTACCTTTTCTTTAATAAATAGACTTTAGAAATACGTATCATTAGTTTTACTTCTGTCTCTTTCTTTGCCTGAAATTGCATAGTTATTAATTTATGGACACGAGTGTAGTTAAATTAAAAATTTAATATATATCATGGTTTGCAATGCGTGAATAGAATAAATCATAATTTATATTTTATTTCAAAGGTAATGAGTCCTATATACAGCATTTTAATCAAATTTTTATCACACATTCTTGGATTATTTTCAACAAAATTTTAGAATTATTATTTTCTTAAAAAAGCGCTTAGTTATTTTATCGTTACTAATATCATAAGAATAAGAAATTAAGCCAAGACATTTATGTACACATATATAACTTACTTTCTACCATATATGGAGAATATAAAATTCATCGTTTACGATAATTTACTTAAAAACCAAATTTGTTTTGCATACTGATATAGTTGATGTTAAATGGCCCCGTCAATATATTTTATAGTTTAATTTTAATATACATGTAAAGTGTGTTATAAATATAAAAATAGAAATCAGTTTTATTTCAAATTTTACTCTATATGAAAATGTCGCATGTCATTTGCATATAAAATAAATACACATGAAATATTCAGTCATTATTATATACATAATTTTCAATTTTAATACTTATACTACATAATTAGAATAAGGAAAAAATTAATATAAATTCATCTTATGGATTATTTTTTTTAAATATTAACTCAATTTAGTAAATTTATTAATATTTATAAGGAATTATTTTTCAGAACTATTTTATTTATCTGCACTTCTTAGACCAAGCGTTCATTTAGTTTAGTAGATTTTTGAGTTTTAAAGAAATAATCAATGCTTTTTAAAAGCATGTTTTTATTAAAACCTTTAAGTATTAAACGTTTAATTTTTAAGCAAATATAATACCCTCAATTAATAAAATACCATATATTTTAATCAATTCTGAAACATCCTCTCTTGAAATTATTAAAGCAGTTTTATTAAGACAATAACTATCAGCCATTTAAAATTCAAGTTTATCTGAATTATTATTTTAATTTGTTTATTTCCTTTCAAAGTATTTTTGAATATTTTTCAAAATACTAATGATAAGAAAATTTTTTTGTATAAGTACTCTTTATTCAACTGATAAATTAAATAGTTACAAAGCGTTTTAGATTAAGAAATGTGATTCTACGTATTTTTTCATAACATAAATTCATTAAATTTTTTTAAGTATAATCTTTTTATGCAAGTTATCTGATAGTTAGATAAGAAAATATATGCTCCATTACTTTTGTTTTCATTAAAAAAGAAAATGCAAGATTTATTAAAAATTGAAAGTATCTCACAGTTGGTATCAATCTTTATTCCTTATTTGCTTACTTTATTTCTAAATTAAATAGCCGCTTTTCATATAATGCCGAAAATATATTTAAATTACCTGATTATATATTTGTGTATTTGAATAGCTTTAAAATATTCTAACTCAAAATAGGAAATTAAAATTTTTGCCATGTCATTTTTGTCTAAATTTCAAAGTGTTATTTTCAAAAACTTTTATAGTAAAAAATCCCCCAACGTTTTCTGAAGTATTGTAAATTTTGACAAATAAGCCTTAACAATGGTGTAAATTAAATTATCATAAATCATTTAATTTATAAAAAATATCTTATGAACTTGTAATTACATGTATATACAACTAATGGCATTGTCAAAATATTGGAAAATATGTATAATGTTTTGGTCTATAATAATAGTTGTTGTAAACTCAAGTCAACTGAAGTGAAGTAAATGTCTGAAAGCGCTTGTGAACTGATATTAAGTAAATGTTTGTTTTATTAATATAAAGATTGATTTGCTTTATTAATATAAAGATTGATTTGTTTTATTAATATAAAGATTGATTGTGATTGATGTTAAGAAAACTGGAGTTTTTATGAGTTTAATAGAGAGATTTACTTAACATTATATTTAGAGTTTACGCATCTGCAGTTGTTTTTACATTTTGAATAAACGATTTAACTTTATAAAAAATTATAATACTTTATTAGAAATTTTACCCTCAATAAATTGGTATCTGCATAAAAATATAGTGGTAAATTCAACGTGTAAAACATTTGAAAGAATTTTGAAATAACAAAAATCGAAGATATCAAGTTCTTAAAAATCCTTAAGTCAATTTGGTTCTGAGAAGTACTAAATTTTCATGAAGAATCATTGTAATGCATCTAATTTTTCACTGTATTTAAAAAACAAATGAAACTGCAAGAATCTTCTCTAGAAATATTTGTGATAGTTTATATTATTGTACAGGTGAAGTCATTAATTATTTCATAAAAATTTTATATACCAAATATTAGAATTAAGAATATACAGCTGTTACTTTTAATATTATTCTCTTGTGAAACAATTCATTTTTAAAAAATAAATCTTCATGTAAAAGCAAATATATTAAATGAAATAAAATTTTAAAATGATATAAATTGCAAATAAATTCACTTCATTTATGTCATCATTTTGTCGTGATGAATTTTTGGCTTGATGCTTTCTTTTATACAACTAAACTTCGTTAATCTTAATGTTTTTCTTTCTTCTGTTGTTAATCTTAATTTTTTTAGATATTAAAGTATGTATTTTTTATTCTTACTTTTCTTGATGAAAATCCACTGATACCTTATAATTTACATGTATAGTTAATTACACTATATTTTACTATGAAAAATAAAATTGAATGAAGAAGACAAAAATGTCTATTAATGTGAAATATATTCACTCAAAATTGAATGTAAAAAAGTCGATAATACATATTTTTATCTAAAATTAACTTTAATTGCATTTACTGGTATTAATATTCTTATCAGATTACTTTGGTATTTATTCAAAAATAAACCTTTACTTCAAATATGAAATTCCGCATTACTTTACAGAGATACTTTCACGAGGTACTACTAACTTTTAGCAATGACTGATAAAATTTCATCAAAACACTTCCATTGATTTATATATTTTATTAATCAACATTTTTTAAAATATTATAAGCTTTTACTCTAATTTTAATCCACATTTTAATCACACATTCTTAAAAATATTTTCAAAATAACCTGAAATATATCAACGAGTTTATGTTGAAAGTTTTTCATAACGAAATATAAGGACTTGTGTCTATTTTATCATAATCTCTATATCAAGGCTTTATCTATTTTATCATAATCTCTATATCCATATGTATTATAGACCCAAATTATATATATTTGATAACAATTATTTAAATTTGTTTTGAATTTATTTTAAAAGTGTTTTTGAAATGAAAAAATAAATTGTTTAATTGTAAAACTTTAAAAAAATATTAAATTAAATTTTAACAAATTTATTAAATTTATAACAATTATTTATGAAAATAAAAATTTTAAAAAGGAAATTCAATTATTTGAATTCATTTAAGTTAAGTTTATTCTACTTCAAAGGTTGATATATCAAAACTTTAATAAAAATTATTTAAATAAAAATAATTGGTGCAGTTAACTTAAGAATTTCACCAGCTAATAGAATTTTAATTGTCACAATATTTTAATTAGTTGCGTTGCTGTACTGTTAAGAAATTTTTGTTGTAACAAATAACGTAACTTATTCTTGAAATCCTACGAAGAAAACTTCATAACTTACTTGAAAATGTTAGCATTTTCTATTATTTTTGGGAAAGAGAAATACTTCATCTTAGTTTAAATATTTCACTAGGAGAAAGAAAAATTTCACTACCTTTATCTGAACTTATTCTCTAGTTCCATGTCAAAAATAGTTGTATACATGAATTCTGTAAATGAATATAGATAATAATACTAAGTATGTATCCTACATAAATTTTAATGGTAGAAAAGATAAATAATAATTTTTATACTTATATTCAAATTTTATAAATTTCACAAATATTTACATTATGTTTACACAGGATCAAATTTGATCCTAAGACTCTAAGAAATAATATGAAATTTCTTGTAGCGTGACACATTTCAAAAAATATATATAAAGTATTTTCTTTTCATTATTCTATTACTTTCATTTTCTAAGTGTTTCCCGTTCAAAAATTCAAAATGGCTATTTATTAGACATTATGGGGTTATAAACATATTTCATGATTTAGAAAAGAATTGTGCTTTACTATTCGCTTTTGAATAATGGTTTGATAAACAAGTAAATGAAATGGAAAATATTATCTTTTTTATGCAATACATTATTAATTTTCTATAAAATACATATTCTGTTGCGTTTGGGATTTAAATAAATTTTATATATTAATAAATTATAATTTACACTATCAAATAATATTGCTCTATTGGAATTTAAGACCACTTAATGAATTATAATAAAAGCTATTAACTAATCACATATACTTACCAAAATCACAAATCTGCACAAACATGAGTAATGTTACCCACAACAGTTATCAAACATACATAGCAATTTAACAATAAAAATACCATAGATGCTTATCAAGTATTGAATTAGTTTACTAAAGAATTAATTCATATATTTTTGTTCTTTTGTTGCATTATATTAAGTCTGCAGATAGCTACCTTCAAAAAGGAATTATTTGAATAACATAATTGTTTGACTTTTAAATGCATATATTCATACTCAAATTTTGATTATGTAATAAAACGAGGCTTATAACAATTGATTACAATTTTCTAACTTGGCACAAAGAAGCTCTGGTCTTTTTTTCTTTTTTTTTTCCTTATTTTCTCATTGAACATAGATTTGAATAATTTTGGCTAAAATAATCTTCTATGTTTTTAATATCAAGTTTATAATATAGTTGGACTTTTTTTAAATTGATGAAAATGAAATTTCTTCTGTAAAAATAAAAATATATGGTCAAAATTAACAGGAAATCTGACTATTTACAAACACTCACTACTTTACGAACATGTAGATTTTTCCTAACATGGTCCCATAGGCGCAAGCATAACATTTATTCTTTTTTACGAACTAAAGTTTTGAAAAATCTCTATTTACGAATTTACTTTTTAATACTTTCTTTGTGTTTATTTTTTATTATATCTGTTTCTTCAATTGTTTTTTTTTCTATTTTATGGTTGAGAAATTTTGCCAACATTTTTATGGTGAATCAAAAATCTCTCGATTTCGAGATGACTAATTACATTGTTAATGTTAAATCCTTGTTTTTCAAGCAATTTGATGGTATTTTATTCCTTATTTAACTTTTTCTTACAATCCATGATTCAGAATATAAGAAACGCGACTTCAAGTTTAAATATCATAAATTAATTTTCATCATATCTTGATCATATCTTGGAGTCACTTTTTGGAATTGATAATTTAAAAGCCATGTACTTTTCAACCTATACTAAAGCGGTATTTGCCTCATTTTGATATGTGGGTACTATTAAGAAAAACTGTACAATTGTAAAAAAAACAAGAATATTTATCTCATGATTTAGGTTTAATTGATGAAGATCTCCATGTAAAGCTCAAAGCTTTGCGTTAACCTTTAATTTAGAAATTTTTAAATGTCGATGTAGATGTAATTTGTATATTGTTGTTGCACCAGCATCCTTCTCCATACCTAGCCCTAAATTGGGCTTTTCTAGTTAGATAGAAGCAGCCAGGTCTACCAGTTAATTACAATCAGTCTAAACATCGCGGCTTTTGAAGTACAGATCAAGCCGAAGACTCACAATACTTGGCCTGCCACCCACACAAATATCATTTTACTTGAAGGACATTGTGACCACGCCCAGTTTTAACATGCCCCGGCCGTCTTTAGTGAACACGACGGATCTTCGGATAAGCGCAGATTTGAACTCACTACCTTCCGATTTTGAGAATGACACTCTAATCAACACTGCCAACGCTTCCCTCATAATTTGTGTGTAAAAAGTATCGAGTCATTAAATGATTTAAAACACAATGAATTAGAATCAAAAAGAATCAGATACTAGAAAAGAGAGAAGAAAATGATGTACAAGAGCAAATAGATGATATGCTAAGATAGTTGAGATGCACTTTGAGATAAACAATAAAATCTTTACTGCACTGAAAATATTGTAAAAATTGTTTTTAAAATTTCAGTTTTGTAAAACTTTTTTGCTTCATAATGATAAATAGTTATCCTTGGTTGAATAAATAAGTTAAAAGAGTAATTTCAGATAAAACTATATAACAATTAAAATGCGTTACTTAGATTTAAAATCATATTTAAATTATAAAGTATTTTTATTATATCATTTAATCTAAATTAATAAAAGAAATGAAATATGTTTTTAATTTTTACTTATATTCTTACATGTATCTTCTTAGAAAAGCCTAGCAACAAGTCCAGTCAATATAAACAATATAAAATCAGTATAATTTTTTTTCTGTTTCACTTTCCATTTAAAATGCATTATATATAGTGTTATGTTTTGCTAAAAATGCATATTTTGATTGAAATAAAAAACTTTTTCTACGCTTTAGGCTTTTTAGTAATTTTATAAACATTTTACACAGTTATATTATTTTATTTTTATCTGTACATACAATTATTTTTAATTAAATATTAAAATTTTACATGTATTTGAAGCAAATCAGTATAATGATTATAACAATATAAGAATAAAATGGATTTCAATATATTGTTATTTTTCTATTGGAAGCTTTTTGTTAGGAAATATATATGTAAATTAGTCTTTTAATCACCGTATATGGATCCATTCATTCCTTCCAATTATCATAATTAATATATATTACTGTTTATTGAGAGTTTTTAACTTATTTTAAAATAAAAACGCTTTAAAACTAATTAAAAATAATTCTATATAAGTTGTAGTAGTGAGATTTATAATTAGTGCCATTTCCAATCAAATATTTAAAATGTTCGTATTGTGGAGCAATTAGCAAATTTTAAATACAAAATAAGTATTATGAATGCTAATTAGTGAACTAATTATTTTAAGGATAACAAATTCTTTAAAAAATTAATTTTCTTTAGTTTTTAATTGAATATATACTTCAATTTTAAAAATTAAGTAAATTATTAGTCACTTTTTTAAACACTTTTTTATTAATGTAAATTACAGTGCATAAATGCTATATCAGTAATTTAATAAGCTCAATATTTTTAATATGATTATTTTCAAAAAATGTTGTTCCAATATAACCTCTAATATAAAATGATTTACTTGTATATATATATATATATATATATATATATATATATATATATATATATATATATATATATATATATATATATATATATATATATATATATATATATATATATATATATATATATATATATATATATATATATATATATATATATGTATATATATATATATATATATACAGTGGAAAACTTGGATAATTCGAACTTCTTTAATTCGAATTCATGGATAATTCGAAGTTTTCTCTCGGTCCCTTGAAACTTATTATTAAACTAATGTTAAAATATCGTGGATAAGTGGATAATATCGTGGATATCGTAAAGAAGTCTAACTTCCTTAATTCGAAGTTTTACTCCAGAAGAAATACACTGTCATTGCAGTAACTTTTTCAGGTTTTCCGTATTTTCCGAGAGATAGGGGGAGACGCACTACAGGCTAAGAGTACAGGATTAAGGGGGAGGAAGATGGTTGAGGGCAGGAGGAAAGAATGGGACTAATTATTACTTATTACACAGTATAAAAGAAATTCAGAATGGTTACGAATTGCTACATGCAACTCTTGATACCCGAAATTTATTTCATTCACATCAAATTTGAGCTTTCTTATTCTTTAGACTCTGAAAAACACTATAATGATTCTTAATACATCTGACTTCAATTAAATTTTATTGAAACAATATGTTATCAGATTCTAATAAAAAAAAATTCAATTTATTGGTCTTTTGATATGATAAATAGTTCAGCTATATCAAATTGAGTCTTTCAGAAATAAAAATATTCCATCTCCTATCTTATTTACGCTATATTTTCTGATTGCATACCTTAAGTTTTTAAATAAATGCATTTAAATTTGAATATTAAAACTTTAAATAAATACATAAACAACAAAATAAGTAAAATAAATATGTTTTGATATATGTTGACCTTATACATATGTCACATTAACCTTTTATTGTTTGAGCATTAAATTTAAGACAAATAACTCTAATAAATCATTTATTTAGTACTATACTTATTAATCCTACATAGAAATGTTGAATCCTTTTATTAAACGTAAAGATACATGATAGAATTAATAAGATTAATTTTATTCCAGATATGAATCAAACTGGAAATAATTTTTGTAATAAAATATTAATTTCTTATATTAAACTTGACTAAAGAAACACTTTCTCTTTCCTAAAGATAAAACATTTAATTTTAGTAAATATTTCTTAAGATTCAGTTTCTTTGTGTAAAATATTTTCTCTTATTCGGTAATTGCAATTACTTCTTGGGAATTTATGCACATAAATTACAAATCATACATTTATTAATTTTTAAAATATGCACAAGTTTAGGTTTTATTTCCTTCTATATATCGATAATTCATTTATAAATACAATATTTGACATACTTGATATTATTTCTTATTCCTTCAAATGAGAGAGTGGAATTGTTATTAAATTAAACAATTTGGATTACAAAATTTTGATTCCAAAATTATTTTGCGAGAAAAGATTTGACAGAATAAGTTATTTTGCTTATATGTGATTCAACTTATAAAAGTTTATAAAATGGAAAAATGTGTGAGAATAGAAAATGTTTTTGGTAAAATACTAAAATATCTTATCAGTTTCTTATATTGTTTCTATTCATTGTTAAAAAAATTTTATACACTGTTAAAAAAAACACTGTTAAACTAGTCTTAAAATGCCAATATCTGATCCCATGAGTATATTACAAAATGAGACATATCTTTGTATATCAACAATACAGAGAGACTTTTGATGATTATAGAAAATCCTCTATTATCAGGAAATAATTTCTATATTTCAAATCATTTTTAAAAACACTTTTCAAAAGTAATAGTTCTTACTTTTGATCCTTAGTAAAGTTATTATATACTAAGGAATTTATCTATTTCCATATTAAATTTTCATACATTATAAGTCTATTCCATATTAAACAAATGCATTAAGATATTATATGCTAAATTATATAAATTGAAAGAGTGTGATCACTTTGTTTGAAATGTAAATCATTCCAATATACCTTGGAGTTACAAAACTAATGACTACACTGTATTTATTACAATAATTTTGAAATGTGTGTGTATATTGTTAATATATGTTATTGTCAAAGTCAAATAATGTTGTACAAATCTATATATATAGGCATAGCAAGGTAGGAGTACGTCATTATATATATATATATATATATATATATATATATATATATATATATATATATATATATATATATATATATATATATATATATATATATATATATATATATATATATATATATATATATATATATATATATATATATATATATATATATATATATATAATGACGTATTCCTACCTTGCTATGTCATTTTCTGTATCATTATATTATCCCCCTATGTAAAATACGTGCGGGTTATGTATCGGTTTTTTTATATTCCCACTAATTAAACAGACGTGGTTATCCTCTTTGAGTAATATAACATTTCTTTTTATTTTTTTCTAATTTAGAAATAGGTGCTCTTATAAAGGAAAATAATCCTTATGTTTCTTGTGAGTAAGTGAATTATCTCCCCCCTGGTGAATTTATTAATTTTTCGATACAATGAAATATCAGGATAAATCTCGTGTTTATCAGTTTTATTGCTATGTGTGTAAGCATTTATGCATAGTTACCTCAAATTTTGTATATGATATAATTTAAAATTTCAGTTTATATAATGCAGTTAATTTTTTTTTCGATTGCCATTTTTAAAAAATTAATTACAGTTATGAAAATAATGTTTAACAAATGCATTATAACATTCATAAAACATGTTTATATCCAATTTTATAAGCTACATTACCCACATAAGCTAAAAAACATTGTTTCCACAATTTCTATTTTCTTTTTTTGGATAATCGTTGTGTATCTTCTTTTTATACCTAGTTCTCTATAGCAATCAAGAAAAATGCAAAAATGGCTACTTTATCTAGCAAATGCAATTTTCTAATAAACGAGCTCATAAAGAATGTATATTCCTTATTATCATCATACGAATCCTTAATAAGCATATTGATCACGAAATCAATTTATGTATCGATTTCTTACCATGTAGTTACTAGTTACATTTTGTGTTCATAATCTACAAGCAGGGAGATTATAAGTTGATTAAAATGATTTATTATAATTGATAACTGTTATTTTTTTAAATAAACAAAAATAAATGTTTCTTTCATATCTATCCAATAAACATTATTTATTAATTTAGAACTATTTTTAGGCAAAATAAAAAGATGTAAAGACAAAATAAAAATGGTTTTCCGAAACTAGAATAAGTTAATTTACAGAATATTAGTTATTTTTTTAATATTGGATTTCAATTATATATTCATATTCTGCAATAAATGTATTTAAGATACAAATTATTTTCTTAAAAATGATGACAATGTCAATAAAAGTAAATAGTAAAAATTCTTAAACACCCCTAGATTTATTCTTCAAATTTAAAAGACTAAGTATTCAGTAGAACTACTAGACAAGTTAGAAAGATCATTTTTAGAATACTTTTTTATTACTAAGCATCAATATTCCTAAAAAGTAGATGGAAAGTTAAACTGTAACATGAATGTTCATTTAGTGCCCGCTTAAATAAAGAATATGAATAAAAGTTTGTATTTGTAACATTTACAACCTTTATAGATAATACATAGCTATATTTCCCAAGTTAAATTTTCTCACTCGTTTATACTTGTAGATATCTCTTTTTAATATTTTAACACAGGGCTGCTCCATTTCCGGCACAAAATGAAAGAAGAACATTTAAATTAAAGAAAAAAATCAATGAGAACTTATTTGAAGCACATTAAATTAATATACAAATTGGAAATAAACCAGGTTATTATATTGAAATAATTTGCTCTCCAGTATTAATTTATACCTGAGCTCGAAAGTACTAGATTCGAATTCCTAAATTTCTAAGCAGTGTAAATATCTCCATCAATAACCAACTCATTATCAGGAATAGATTAGAAATGTCACGGCAAGTTTGATGTGACATCTTTAGATAATTTTTATCTTCTATTCTGCACTTTCTGTTTGCCAAAATGTTTATTTGCCAACAAGAAAAACTAGATACACCCCATCAAAATTTATTTGAAACATGTTACATTATATATAGGTTAAATGATTAAAATTACAGTCTCTTGTGAAGTGTGGATGATAGTAGTTAGTGTTGCCACCACTAATGACTCTTACTGCCGATAAACACCTCGGTATAATATCGAAGGGTCTTTGAATATATAAATGAAGTGTAACAGCCTTTGCAGCTTCAACTCATTACCAAAGTTGATCTGGTGTAGCAACAAGTGGTATATTCCATGCAAATTGCTGTGCAAGTTTGGGATACACGTTTTTCATTGGTGAAAACTTAAAATCGTTAAAACAAGCAGCTGAATGTAGAAATTCAATCTGATGGGCAAAGAAAATCTCTTAAACATTGCGTACAACATGTGGTTGTGTATTATCCTGTCAGAAAACATCTGATGGCAAGTGCTGAAAGTATGGAAGGAGAAAAAACTAAAACACTTCACAGATACAGACACTGGTTTTCCAGTGTATTATCAATGCATACTAAAATAGTGTTGGAGTAAAATTAAATAACATCCCAAACCAAATATTGGGTGCAGAACCAGTGTGGAGATGCATAAAGCAACAGTTCAATAATCTCATCACGGTATATTCAAACTTGAATCTGAACATTGTGGTCTTTTAGGCAGAAAAAGAATCGGTCAGTAATGCCATTCTATCTGTCATTTATTGCAACATTGAAGGCGCAAAGTCTGTGATTTGAAGTCTTTTATACAGGAAGCAATGGATGACTTGCAGGCATTGCACTCAAATACAAACAATGATGAGTGGCACGAATGGCATGTGTGAACACCGAATAGTGCTTACCTGACTCATACTGCTATGCTATGGTTCCCAATATGATGAGAAAATCATAAATTCATGAGCGCAATATAATTGTCATCACATGCAGTGATGATGCAAGTTGATGAATGTTCGCGGTCCTGTTGGTTTTTCTTTTCCTCATGCGTCCATAAATCAGAGATCAACATTACTGTTACTTGGTTTCATCATACATGATCACCGATGTATCTTAAGGATAAAGCACAAACTTGTAAACCCGAATTTAGAGGACCACATTTGAAGACAATACAGATTTGTAAAATCTCTCTCTCAATTTGTATTTGATATATTATAAAGTTTTTCAAATTAACGAGAGAGCAATGATATATATTTAAATACTTTATAGCATCTTTCAACAGTTTATCTGGGAAATATTACAAGACACTTTTTTGATTAAAAGTTTATAACCCAAATCATAACATTTATGAATGTTGTGAATAGTAAAGGTCATTTTAATATCTATAATTAAAAATGATGGAAATACATACTAAATAAATAATATTCAAAGGGTGGTTAATAATAATTTCTAGTTAATTTCTAGTTAATCAAAAAATTATATTTATTCAATTTTTTAAAAAAAATACACTAACTACATCATATTTAAATATTATGTATTTAAATTGTATTTAAATAATAACTACATGTATTTAAATACATAATGCAGAATATTTATATTTGATTTTATTTCTTCAAAACGTTTTGCTCAATACAGAGAATTTTTAACCTTTGAAAAAAGAAAGAATTTTAAGAAGCCATAAAATATTACAGCTATGGTTCCATAAATATAACACCTCTCATTATACTATGTTAGTCACAAATATTTCTCAGAAATATAAAACTTCTTTATCAAGGAAGCATTAAAAATTTCACTTAGTTTGCAATAGAAAAATCGCCAGAAGCAAAATGTTATAACTTTTTCTCCGAAAATATAAAGAACTTATTTTAATATTCAAACTGTTAAATACAAAATGAAAATTAATTATTTTTTAAAACATTTTATCAACATAGAAATATTTTCTTAGAGCATTCATCACTTAATAAACATTCATGAAAAACAATTTCAGAAAATTATCGGAAGCCCTATACTGCTAACGAAATACTTAAGTAAATAAAATTAAGCAGTCTTAAATAGTTAAGCAGATTATATGTATGTTTTCCTTCATCTCTATTATATTTTAAGTATCTGGATTTAAAAAATTAGAAAAATAAATCTGAATATCTTTTTATAACAATTTTAATTTATTAATAAATTTTACAAAATAGCAGCAACTTTTATGATAAGAAGAAAATTTGTGTATTATAGTGTGAACCTCCAACATACATTTTATTTCAAAACGTATCACGAAGAGAGATAAAACATTATAATTTAAAACAATTTGAACATAAATTTATAAAAATTAATTACTTTTGTAGATTATAAGCCAATCAATGTATTCAAATTTTAGCATGAAAAATAAAATAAACGCATTTAATTTAATTTTTCCATGCCATCATTTGCCAAAACTTGCTTTCGGGAGAATATTCAGAATCAATACTCATTTCAATTCGGCAAACCTGTTTCCACTTCAAAGAGATTTTTCCTAATTTTAAATGTTCTAACTGATTGATTTTCTCGGTTTATATAAGAAGTTTGGTTCAGTTCAAATAAGCATTTAACTAAATTTTAGTAATAGAAATGATTTTCCCTTTTCAAATAATTCAATGAAATTAAAGGCTATAAATTAAAAAACTTGAATAAATGTTTTAAAAAATCATTATTCGATTTTTATGATCTGGATTTAAGTATTAAATATTCAATAAAATTGTGTGTACTTCAAAGATTTTCCATCGCTTATAATTTTAGGTCTGTAATATTATCTTAATTTAATAAAGCATATTTTTTCTTCACAAAAGTAACGCTTCCTATCAAAAATAGAAAACCAATAATGCTAATTATGCTAAATAATAGCATCAACTGCCAAATATATTATTTAATTATCCAATAACTATTTCCTCCAAAACAATTAGAGAATTCATCAGCCTTAGATCTTAATTAACACATGTAGCGTTGTTTTAGAATGAGTGGCATAACTCAATTACCATTTAAAGCATGGAAAAATGTATAATTTTCTTGCTACCACTTATTTTCTCACTATTATTATTTAATTGTTATTTAATTGATTATGTTTTAAGAAACATGACGTAGCACGCGAATCTCACAATTAAAATATATAATTACATATTATTATTTTCATCATATTAAAATTAATTTGAAATGCATCGCATAAGTAATAATCTAGAACAGTTACTGAATCTTTTTTTAAAAAAATAATTTTGGTTTCTTAAATCATTTCAATAAGGATTCGGCTTGAGAAAACGTCAAATTATGCAAAATTTTGAACCAGATTGGATAATTTTATCATGTTTTCGTCGGGTAATCTAGGGTTATATATTGTTGACAAGGGTATGAAAAATGGTAAATTGCACAGCATTTAATTGAAAGTAGAACCAATAAAAACATAAAGTTAATGTCATATCTAGGAATTGTTGTAGAAAAATCCATAAAATTTACTAAGAGCCTACTATTGCGGTTCTGGTTTTTAGAAACATAAATATTTTAAATCCATTAGAATTATAAATCTTTTAGTAAACTTTGATAATTTACATTTACTTATAAATTTTAGTACTGATATATAAGATTACATATATTTAGCTTTATATAAAGTTCGTTTAAATTTAAACTATATCAACAATATTTTAAATTAAATTTTAATTTTTATTGTTCATTATTGATATTTTATCATTGAATATCAAAATATAATTAATTTTCATTTGTTTAATTTTGATTTGATCTGTTATGGAAACACATTTTTAAATTTATTCTTTTTCCCTGCTTTTTTATTTATTTTTTTGTACCAAAATATCCAAACATGTTTACAGTCGTTAATATTCTTTTAATTCTGAGAAATATAAATAATGTAGTGTTTCAGAATAATGAAGCATTAAATGTATTTTGAATATTTATATACTAACAATTAACTAAACAACGCATTTATGCTCAACACTAAACAACACATTTTGAAATATATTTTAATAGAAACAAAATGGTCATAAAAATTATAAAAATGTTCTCTAATACAAAAGTAAACATTACCTAATATAGTAAAAAATTTTGAATTGCATAAATTATATTAGTAAATAAAATAATCATTTTTAAAACAAGGTACTTGCGGATAATACCGGGGAATATATTACGAAAATGTATCCTTAAAATTTAATAGATTGCTTTTAAAAATGTTATGGACGCTCTCGTATAATTTTCATAGTTTTGCATATTTTTACATTGACATTCATTTTAGTTTCAGTTTTCTAACAACAGATAAAACAGAAATTGGGATTATCCATTTTGAGGAGTTTAGATTTACTATTAGATTTTAGAAACTTTACATTTTCATAAAGTAAATGCTGTGAAAAGATTTTTGAAAATAGATCATTTTTCTTGCTATTTATTGTGTATTGTAGATTTGTGATGACAACAAAGATTCAAGTTCAAAGAAAATTAAATGCATAAAGTGATGAGGGCAAGAAATACGCAGAAGTTTGTAACTCAAAAATACAAGTTTCACTTGAAAATTACAATGAAGACATAAAAAAAATATTGCAGTTTTCCATTCGTAGGATCTTTTTATTGAAATTAATAGGTAAATTTACGACAAAAAAGAAACGTATTACTATTTGTATTTTGCTTAAGCTTGTCGATGGTTAAGAGAAAAAGGTTTTGGCCTATCACACGAAGTTTAGGAGGTAAGCCTTAATTTTATAATCGAAATTTTATTCAGGTAATGTAATAAAAATATATGATGTGAAGAAAGGCTGTGCAAATGAAAATCAATGTAAATTCCGAGAAAAAACAGCAAAAATAGAGAAAAGTAAAATTGACGCTAAAAGTAGAAGGGAAAGCGAGAAATTAAAGATAATACGAAATTCAACACTTAAGACGAAAAGTACTTGTTTGTGATGGACTAAAATGCAGCGGCAGAAAAATAGACCAAAGCTAAGAGAAGCAAAAGAATTTAGGAAACGTATGGCATCACGTATAGAGCAGGATTGGAATTTAGAAAATAGACCATAGCAAGACACAACCCTTTTCAACTAGTCAAGCTATCAATGAATTAACTATCTGAAGCACCGTCTGTTATAGATGTTAATATTTCTCATTTCTGGCTAAAAATCTTCTATATATTTAAAAAAGAAACCTATTTTTAGAATATTCCAGTAGTACATAAATTTGATCAAAACGGTAATATTTCGAAAAGTATATATTAATGAAATGTATATCAATATAAGCAATTGGTTCAATAAATACTGTCGTTACAATGTTATTTTTGTTTGCTCTAAATTTTTTTAACTACAGTTTCAAATAAAAATTTCCGAGCTTCACATTAACGCATATTTCCAATCTTTAACAACTCACAGATGGGTCGTAATAGCTTAGAGGCTAGGGCATTGGCTTACTGTCCAGAAAGGCAGGGTTCGATTTCGAATTCCGCCAAAAACCCACCGAGTACATGAGATATCGAAAATCCTGTAGTCGATCTTTGAGTAGTTACGATGAGTATAATGGTCTGGAGAAAAAATTTCCTCCCCCTTCACTACGTCAAAATTGTGAGAGTGGATCCTCTGGTGGTACCATCTGTTGGAAGAGTTTAGAACAAAGTCGTGTTTTCACTTTCGCGGTGCTCTGGTTAAACGAAAAACAGGTCTTAATTAAACTGACTTAATTTCGCAAAGCCAGCGGCATAGCGAACTTGGCTTGCCCAAGAAACAATAACACTCCTCACAGTGCATAGCCTAAAGCTTTTTTCACGTATTTTCAAAAGCCACACCATACCTTTCCTTATAAATATATACAAAGCTGTGTGGGCAAGTCCTGTATTGTATTTTAAGGTTTACAGGTTTGGAATATTCCTCCATCAAAGCAAGTGCCTCGTAACTTTGAACCACGGTCAGTTAATTAGGTCACACCTAACATCGCCATCCTCTCCACTTACCACAACATCGGAAGGACATCGGACGTCACATATTAACGTAGACACGTCGTCAACCCAGTAAGAGAGAATGTGTGGTCATAATCCCAGTCACTGTCAGTGGCAAATGGTGCTTCACTTTGCAGATCTTAACGGGAAGCGGTATGAAGTTACTGAACCACTGAAGCTCACTCATCATAGATAGTGGGACACAGTCGTAGGTCGCAAAGGAGTAAACCCAGAGAATATTAAGCCTCAATTCTGACAGACCTCCATGCAGAAAACTCATCATCTATTAATGCCCAAAATTCAAAGAGTGAAGTATTACTAAATTGACTTTTGATTCCGCTATTGTGGTTATTGTGTTGAGTGTATAGGCTTCTTCTTTGGTAGTTGAGAGCCCTTCTAGAGTATAATGAAATGGATTCCTAACTCATAACTTGCTATCATCAAGACCCATTTTCAATTTTAACTGGATCGAACCCTAGACCTTTTGCTCTGATTAGTGATCTCACCACTAAGCTACTGTAAGTCAGTATCGGATGGTTTCTAGAAAACTCATATCTTTTTAAATCATCAGCTGCTTTTTCACAATATTATAAGCAATTATGGAATCTCTTTAGTCAGACATTCCTCTCCATAAAACAAAAATATATGAAAAATTTTTGTCCAGAATTTATTAAATTGTGAAATATTATAAATTAAGTATGTTCACAATGCATTGAAAACAAACATCAAATGCTACATTCTTAACTAAAGGGAATAATAGAAAAGATAAGTATTTATCTATCTGCTTAAAATATAACTTATTCCTTGATTAAAAAAGTGATTTAACAAAGATAAGTTCTAAGATCAATTTAAAATCTTCCTGATGAATTAAATTACGTTGACATTAAAAGTTATTTTGTTTAACATTTTACATAAAACACTGAAAAAGTTTCCACTCCAACTAAAAGTATTTGCAGTTCTTATTATAATAAAACGTGTCTAAAAAATCTCAAAATGACAATACATTTTTTGCAGGATTTTTTCCCAAATGTCAATAACGTAAATCCTTAAAAATGAATTACTTCATAAAATTGAATTTTTATTAAAGTAAAAAAAAAATTCTAAATTGACGAAAAAGGCAGTAAATTTAAGCAGGAAAGTAAATGAAATGAAAATGTATCCATTAAGAATTTTTTCCTAAATTTAAAAATAGAAACTTGAAAATATTTTATATTTTTAACCAGAAAAATATTCAGTTTTTTACTGAGATTAAATTAAAAAGTAACACTTTTTTATGTTGGAAATGAAATAAATTTTATTGAACAATAATTTTTTATTTCCAAAAAAGAGTTACAACAGATTTTATAAAAGAAAATTTTGGGATACATATAGATGTCTTTTACTTATAGTTCATCACTTATGTTCATTAATCTGAAAGCTTAAAAATCTAAATTTCATCTTAAATTTATATCTTTATCAGATTAATTCAATGAGAATATTTTTTTATTTAATTTTTTACAATAATTCGCCACATTATTTCTGAAAGCTTATGTCAAATTTATGATGTCTATTTCTGAAATCAGCATATTTGTTGGAGAATATTTGAATGTAATGTAATGAATTATTTTTCGTTTTCTAATGTTTCATCAACCTTCTTAGAAGTTAATTAATTATTTTTTCTCTTTGTATCAAAATTTTAGTATGAAAATTTGCGAATTTACTATAACTTTTCATTTTGTTATTATTCATGTTTTTGTATTATTAACATTTTGTTGAACATATATTGCAAATATGTTTATATAGTTTTAATAATGTTAGAAAAAACTCAACGTATATTTTGAACAAATCATAAACAAAGAAATTTCAGAAATGAAGTGTCAGAGCATCTCAGTTCTTAAATTTTCTTCCTCGAATGTTAATTGTTTAACTTAATATCAAAGGAACATAATGAAGCACATTTTGTTAGATATTTTAGTCAATGTTTCATCACTTGTTCACCAATAGCAAATGATAAATAATACGTGTAATAAATTCAATTACATGTAAAAAGATAAATTCCACTAGAAATTGCATTTATAAGTGAAAAACTAATACATTAATGTATATACACAATTAATAATCATGGATTATAATATTTGCTTATTGAAATTTGTCCAAAAAAACTGAGTTGTTTTTTAATTAAAGTATACATAACTAAATAGATACTAACGTGTTGATTCTAGAATTTGTAAAGAAAAATTATATAAGAATGATATATTTAAAACCATCACAATCGAAATTAAAATGGAAATGAAGTTTTCTATCATAGAATCCCCATGATTAAAATATGACTTTGTTACCATTCATATTATTTCAATCTCTCTAAAGAATTTTAAATAATTACTTAAATTATCTAATAAATAAAAATTTTAAGGACTTTGAAAAGGAAAGTGGTTTAATATTCAGTAAAAGTAAATGAATACATAATGTTTTTATTTCTTGTCTTGAATTACATAATTTTTTCAGAAAAAAATACTTCAATAATTTTGTCGAATTTCTCTGGCATGTAAAAACATTAGATGCTATTTATCCTTTACAATATAATATTTAAGGAGCACATTTAAAAATGCTTACTATATTCGTAAACTAATGAATTAAGAGAAAGAACATTAAGCATCAGAATGTAACGTATTTATAAAGCATAAATAAGTGTTTATAAATTCGGTCACAAGAAATTGAACCGATAAAAAGATGTTGAGTAAATGAACATGAATAAATTTCTTCCTTTCCTGACGTTTTTCTTAATACATGTCATGAGCAAATTTATTAAATAAATTTTAATCTCAGAAAAATTTACATCATTTATGAAGTTATTTAGGATCATTCATGCTTATTTAAATTATTTATTAAAAAAGCTCTGACGAAGAGATAATTAAAAAATCATTGTTTTGACATCTTCTAAAACTGAATATATCACAGCTAACATAAATTTAAATATTTTTGATATAAAAAAATTAAATTTGTATAAATATAAATGCATGATTAAATCCAAATCTTTATTTCTAATCAAGGAATTTTTTTTACTTAATTAAAGTTTTAAAGAATCTGGTCCTTGGCATCGCAAAACATAAGCGAGCATACAATTAAGTTAGAGTAAAAATAAAAAGGTGGGACTTATGATATTCATGAATTAATGCATACACAATGAAGAAACAAAAATGACTCAGCAAATACTATTCAGTAGAAGAAAAATGTACCTATCATTAAAATGACAATAGACAGAAGCGCAAAACAATCAACAACGGAATTTAGACTTCGGGAAATTAGGTATAACATGTGAGGTTACATAAAATATAAAACTCTTCATTTATTGAGAAATATAGACATTATTTTAATAGATTCAACATCAAATTTGAAGTTAATAAATTAGAAAAGTAATAAAATAAAAACCAAAATTTCAGAAAAGTCCATAATTTATAAGTAATTTTTCAATAATAAAAAATATACCAAACTTAAATTTAAAAAGGGACTTAATTGAAGAATATTCTTGCATTGTATCAACAGAAAACAGCATTGATAAAATATACGTATATGTGAAAAATAAACTTTTGAAGTTGCATTAAAGACAATTTTTTTCCTAAAATGTATCCAAGCATATAAATTATCAAAATTCTGTTGATTCAAATAATTCAAAATGCTTAGAAATACTGAAAATTTTAAATAAATTCAATGTTAACACAAATTTAATTTTACAATAAAAATATATGTGACACTGTTAATGAGCAAAGCTTTTTCAATTGTTAGATTTTCAATTCATGAAAGTGTTCTTTGTTTAAGTAAGTATAAGTATTTTTCGTGAAGAAGATTTTAAGACAATTTACAGGAAATAGTGATTACGAAGTAGATCGGAAGATAAAAATTAAACAAGAAAATACTTGTTTCTAGCTTTGAAATAGCAAAGCAAACTTATGAAATGTCATTAAGATCCAATGAATCGCTTTTAGCGAAGTTCATATCCTTCACCTTTTGACATTTCCCCAACTCAATATGAGGAGGAGGATGGTTAAATTAGGGCATTATGTTGCTAAGAGATACGTGATTAAAATTGCCCCAAAATATATTTGAATTCGAAAAAAATTTATGTTATTCGTTTTTTAGGGAAAATTAATTAAATTACGAAACAGATTTGTTGAGTTGTGTTTTGATTTGACGATGTAGTTGAAATTTAGAGAAGATTTACGTTTGCAATTGTTTTTCCTTAAGCAAATTTACAATTCATAGCTTGATAATACAAAGAGTAAATATTTTTATTTTTTATTTTTGTCATTATTTTTCAAATATATATTTATAATAATAAAAAGGGTATTTAAATAAAAAGAAAGGATAGGGCAATGCACAAACTGTTTCAATTTAAAATCGTCTTTATTTCTTTTCACTGATTTTTGTAAACTCTCAGACCCAGTAGAAAATACAAGCCGACTTGAACTATAGTGATTAGGATTCAATAAAATGATTAGGATCGAAGAAATTATTATACTTCTATTTTTTCCTAAAGCTAAAATAAATTTCTAATTAAATAAAAAATGCTTTCTAGTCACAAAAATATTATTTTTCATGGAGTTATTTATTTAAATATTAAATTTTTAGAGTATACACTTAAAAAATAGTAGTTTAAAATCACATACATTTAAATAAAACTTGAAAATTTTGAAAAATAGGTATAGGTTTTATCTATTTATATTCTTAAGTCGCAATAAAATAGGTTTTTTATAAATTAAATGCTTCTATTGATTCAAATAAAGACATGGATTTCCAAAATATATACATTTATTCTGAACAGTATTGAAGAATATGAACAAAATCCTAGATAAAAAAAGAACATTTCTACAGAAATTACAACTGTTTTGATGAAACATAACGAAAAATATTTATTGATTCTCTATAACAACATGTAATTTGCTGATTAACTCTTATAATATAATACAACGAAAGAAAAATTAATTAAAAAAGAGAATATGGAGTTTTTAAATAATTTTTTACTCTCCTCTTAGAAAGAAACGTGTATGTTAATTTTTTATCTTAATATTTATCCTACGTATAATTTTAAAAAATAAAGTTTTCACCTTAAAATTAACTTTTCACCTTAAGATTTTTATTTATTTCTTTAAATCCTTTAAAGTCAAATGGAAATTACCTAATATTTTTAAAAATTTTACTTAAATTTATCACTTAAAAAACCTATATAAATATATTTTTGTAAAAGTTTTTTCTCTGGCTAAGTTGACTGATAAAGTTAAAAACAATTTCATTTTGTGTTACATTAATTTCTTTTTGTATTTAATTTAGGTTCTCTAACACAGCTTATAAATTGACAGTGTATATTTTCAATGTAGAACATGCAGAATTCAAAAAGTACATGAGTTACTACAATCTGAAGTCGGAAAATTAGTCAAATCAAAGTGTTTGAAAAATGAATACTATTTTCGCACACTTTTTAAGTCGGAAAAATGATTTGTCAAAATGTTTATAATTTTTTTCAGGAAATATTAAATAATACAGACCTAAAATATAATTTAAATTAAAGATTTAGTTTCTAAAACTCTTACCAAAAATTTATCTTTTCTTCCTTGAATTTTAAGCTTTAATCACTCCATATTTAAAGCATAGTTTCACAATAAATTTTTGCAAGGGTTTTGGATTCATCATAGATAAATCAGGAGTTACGAAGGAATTAGGAAAAGCAATAGTAGATTAAAAAGTATTTATTTTTTATTAAATCTTTACACGAACATCACTTATTTATTTAAACATTAATTATTGTTTTGCTTCTCTATATTTTTAATATTAATACTTTTATTTTAAAAATTTAAATTCTCTATTCAATGTAAATATTTTTTTATTTTTGACCGAGATCAAAGCTACTTAATTTATTTTGAAATTAAACAATATTAATTATTATAACTTTTAAAAGTTTACTTGAAAATGTAACAAATACTATCAATATTTTAATTTTTAATTTTGCTTTCAATAAAAATATTCTTTACAATAACAAATTCATCTTATCAGAACATATATTTTTTAAATTATTGATGATTAATAACATGCATTTATTATAAATTTTTGATGACAATGCATCTTATCATTTTTTTAAGAAATAATCAATAGAATTTAAATATTATTTGGATTGATTGAGAAAAATCTTCACATTGTGTATCTAAATAGCTTTTTATAAAAAATAATAACATAATTTAATATTTTTCTCTTTTCTGGAGCGTATTTTAAAGATATAGTTATATTTTATTTAATAATCATAAACTAAATCTATTAACAAAATTCCATCCTTTTTAAGCCTATTACTGAGAATAAAAATTTAATTATTTCTTTTGTAGACAGAATTAGAAGGATACTATTATAAATCATCCAGTATTTCTAAGCTAAAATACTATTCTTGAAGATTTCTAATATGTAAATGAAATGATTTAATTCTTTAATATTAGGAAGATAAAAATATTAAATATTTTTATTAGAACTATAAACTTTTACAGACGCGCTACAAACTAAAATTAAATGTATTACATAATCTATGTCTAGTTTCAGATGGAAATATATGTAGCTAAACAATTAAAAAATACCTTATATTTTAAATCTCATCATTTTGTTATACACTCTTTATTTCTGTAATAACTTTTCATTACTTTTCAATTTATCAAAGAAGTAACATTTATGCCAAACGTTATTTTAACATTATTTAAACACTAACTAAAATTTTCCTTCCTGATAAATTTAGAAAAGATGCAGAAAATGTAAAAGGAGCCTAATCATTTTACTCGATTTCTTTTATCTCACCAGTCTCTGCATGAATTGCACATGTTCACATGGCTTTACGTGAGTTGTTTTGTGGTGGATGACAGTGTTTTGAACAATGTTAATAAATAATATAATGTGGTAAAAGTAATTAAATTTTGTTTTTCTGAAAGCATTTATTTTTTCCACAAGAAACCACTGCTCACCTGTTGTTTTAAAAAATTTTTATTTTATTTATCTCAGACTTTTTATAACAGTTTAGATTTTTAAAAAAAATTACTAAAAACATTCTTAAGCACTATATTACTCGGAAATATAATCTAAGTATAAAATCAATTTATTTATGTATAACAAGATTAAATCAATTTACTTTTTATTTCTCGTTTTAAAAAATTTAAATCACATTAATTTAATTTCATTTTTAAGTAAACAAAACAGGATTAATTTAAATTAGGAAATTTTTCATATGTAGTTTGAAAACAAGATAAACTCTTGAAAAATATTAATTATTTCAACAAGATAATTTACTTCAAATTTAATTGGTGATGTTATATATTTTAATGAAAACATTCATTAAAAATTCTCTATAAACAATGAACAAATTAAGACCTTAAACTTGTTTCCCTCAATGATATCGTCCAAAAGTCCTCTAAAATGGGCTTAGAATAAGTCCAAAATTACTGCGTTTAATGAAGATGCTTGCGTGGTTAATCCATGTGAATGTGTTATGATTTCTTAATTGTGGTTCTTTCCACAGTTGGTAAAAAGTGTAATTAAAGAGAGTTTTCTCATTAAAACGGCTAACTACTCCCCTGAAATGTTTGTTAGTTCAGGATAAAAGGTTTATCATGCCATGAAGTGCCCAATTAGGCTGAATTTTAAGGCAAATGAAAAATTGGCCAAACTTCATCCATGTAATGAAATATTTCTTACTAAAACACATACTAGTTTTAAAAAATATTTACATTTCTAAATTTGATGATTCCTTATTATTATAATTATTATAAAAAATATATTCATATATATTTAATTAATGTTTTTATTATAGATAATTACGACTTTAATACATTCAATAAGATATTTGATATTTTTATGACAAATTTTTGAAATATCTGAATGAATAAATATCAATTGATTATCAAATTAATCTAGAAGCCTATCTATATAATTAGGTAAAATGTATTTCCAATTCTTGTGAATTCTATATAATTGTTCATTGAATAACTCTTAAAATATTTATTGTGAAAATCATTTAACCTTAATTATATAGTAGAAAGGGCAAAAAATAAAACATTATCTAATTAAATAATTAATTGCTCGTTATGTTTATTTTTATTGAAACACTTTCCGAAATTGGGGTGCATTTATAAGTTTAAGAAACGTAAATTGTGAATCACTTAAATAAACTTTAAAAAATAAATAAATAAATGAAATTGTGCTCGATAAAATACAATTCATTTCGTTTTATGACAATAATATTTTAGAAAACCTTAAGATGTCAAAACCGTTGAAATTGAGAAATAATAATTTGACTTTTAATTTCACAAGCCCAATAAACCAAGACCAAACGAATAAAATCCTTATTTGTTCTAACTTTTGAAAAGTAATTTTTATTCTTCTCACATTTAGGTATAAAAAATTAATTTTTATTTATGAATCATACAAACTGTTTATTAATGTAGAAATTTCACATTTATAATATTTTACGCATAGTTTAAACTGTTAGATACATAATATTTATTCTATTGATATTTATCGCAGGAGTTTAAAGGATAACTTTATTAATTACATTCAGAATTTTTTTAAATATATTTAACTTTCCTTTAGAACAAATTATTTACTGAAATATGTAAATCTAGTTAAATACTAGTGATAAAACTATCAAATTATATTTAATTTTATATTATAAATAACCGCATAAATAATATATATTATTGTTTCTTCATTAAGAAAGCATTTTATGAAATTTATGGCTTTATTTTTTAAAAAATAAAAATATATTTATCAAATATGCAGTAAACAGAACAACAGATTCTTCAAACAAAGACGGGGTTTCATTTCACCATTCTTAAGTAGGAAAATTAGTATATGCCCAAATAATATAAAGCGACTAATATCATATGGCATAAGAATACTGAAAAAAATACTTAAATTTCCTTTTAAAATTACACTGAATCTATTCATTAGTTGTCATGTATTTATCATTGGTCTATTATAAATTTATAATTTACATCAAGCAAAATAGATGTCTCAATCATTTCATATGCAAGAGAATGTGAGATGCTGCAAAAATTTCTAAATAAAAATCTCATCAATAATTAGAAGTTCATTGCGGATCTTTTATTTTTATCACAATTACTTTTTATTAATAAAATTGGTAAAATATTATTTTCAGTATTCAATGATACTGAATATTATTATAATTAACATCCTTCAGGCCTGCCCCAGATCTTACAAATCATGTTGGAACTGCCCTGGGGAGGAGCTCACCACGGAATATATTTTTAACTGCCCGGTCATCATAAAAAATTTGCAAGCTATTGACAAATTTCCCTGTCAAGAAATCTCTATAGTGATAAAATTGTACACATTGCCAAAGCCGTTATTTTGGCACTTTTCACTTGACTAACTTCACTTGACTTCAAATAAACACAAAATCCCAACCAATCAACAACATTATCAAAATTTAACTAATGCGAAATTTTATTTTCAATTAAGTTCTACATTCATTTTGAGTAAGTCATTCATATTGATATATTCAATGAGTATTTTAGAGATTTCGTAAGTTCACTCGAGACCTTTTAAAATATGTAACAAGGATTTTAAATATAGAACTAGTTCGGTTTCTAGATAATGTCTGAAGAATCCTACGTTCATTTATAAGTAAATATAAATCATTTTGAACGGTCCTCCTCATCTTGTTGTCTCTGTCAATAATCTGGACTCCCTGGAATCGTTCTAAAACCTCTATGGGTAGAAATATTAGCCTTTGACTTTCTTTCGTTAAAGGAAATCTATCTTGAACAACAGCTTAAATCCATTACTTAGAACATCATAAAAATATATTAATACTATCTTTAAAAATGAATATACACAACACAAGATAATTATTAGATGAGAATAAATAAGAAGATTTTTAATGTTCCCAAATATAAAATGTAGCCTACTTTATTAAATCCTGATCGATAGTGAGTTCGAATATTGACTTAAGCAAAATTCGTTTTCAAAAAAGGCGGCATTAAATAGATCCTGAACAAATTTTGAAATTGTCTTGTTTCGAAATCGATTTAAATTTATCTTTCACTTGACGTTTTTTAAAATACATACATTTTTAACATTATAAAACATTAAACTGAAATATTTTGAACGAAATTTGAAAATATTTTCAATCAAATATTTTTCGAATTATGTAATGATTGTACGTCACATTTTTTAAGGAACATTATCAACTATTTTCATTCATTCTTAAATTTATTTTTATAAAATGTTTAAATAGCATTGATAAATTAATGATATACTGCCTTTATTGTTATGAAATAGATAGAGAGGTATTGTAATATTATTTTATAAAAGATAAAAACAAGCAATAATTTGGTTTGTTTTTCCGGTCCATATAAATAGTTTAATAGTAGTTTTGTAAATTTTAAGTTTTATTTTGTTTATAAAATCTACAAGACCATTTTTATCGCTTTAAATTCCCAACTATATATAAATTTATTTAAAAACGATTTTCGTTTTTACAGACAAAGACATTATTCCAAGTAAAATAGTGAACAAAACTAATCATAATTTATTATTTATTGCAATTAAGAAATTAAATAATTTATAAAAGTAAAATTAAGAATACAAAAGCTCTACAATCATTTTGCTTTTTAAATTACTAAGTCAAATATTTTTAAATCAAAATGACATTAAGAAAACTGTTTACTTTAACTAATAATGAAACAAAATATGAGAAATAAGAAAATAATTCTGATTCTCTATTAAAAGAAAATATTTAACTTATCTATTTAATAAAATTAGAAACATTTATTTTAAATGGCTGGTTACTTTTTACACTAAATTAAAAAAGCCTCAATCTTAAGTTCAAAATTATTTTAAAAAATATCAACATATATATTGTTCATTAAAATTAAAAACAGAAAGATAATTATTCCTAAAAAAACTATATGTTTTCTTATTATATAATATTTAACATATTCTTTTAATATTGTACTTGTATTAAAAATACATGTTTAAAATGCTGAGTTCAACACGTAAATATAATTATAAATACATGAATCTGAATACTTTTTGGTTTAAAAAATAATATTGGAATGAAATATATTTATATATTGTATATAAAATGATTTCAATTTTTAGAGAGTGTTATTAAAAATATTTCTATTTAATTTTAAGATTTCTGTTCACTGAAATAACAGACTGGCTTTCAGCAAGTGCAGTGTATTTTTAATCTAATACTAAATGCTAATTTCTCTGAAAAGAAATAAAGAAAATCTGCTAATAGTTGCCTAGATCATTTTTAACTTTTTAGTTTAGTTTATATGAATTTACCTTTTTATACAGACAATTAAGTCTAAAGTGTAAAAGTAAAAATCATCAAAAAATATAAAAATTATGATTCATTAATAATATAATTTTGATATTAAAATAGTATTAAATAGATACAACCCTTTTTCATCTTTCAGTAAATATTTCATAAATTAAAGGATTAACACAATAATTAATAAATACCGGTAAAAAGGTCTACCCGTAAGTTTTATTTTGGACATAAGATTGACTCAAAATAGAATGTTTTTGTTATAAATTTATATTATAAACCAATTACACATTTGTCAAGTTTCTTTAAGCATTTAATAATTTTAATATGAAATTAATTCTTAATAGATAATTTTAATCACACAAATGAAATTTTAGAACTTCAACTAATGAATACCTTCTCTATTAAAAATTTCTCTTTCTTTGATTATTAAATAAAAATTGTTAACAAATGCATATGTTTTAACCACGAGAATATGGCTAAATAAATTGTGCTGACCAAATATAGAGGAAAGATTGCAGAAGTAAAAGAAATTATTTGAATGAGAGAGAGAGAGAAATAAATTGTGAATGCAAAACATTTGTGAAAATTTAACATTGTACATTTCCGCAATTATTATCATATCAAATGTAAGAATATATTTTTAGCATTTACTAAGTATATGTTGATACATTTATTTTTCACCTCTACGTTTCATAACCAAAAAATAATTAGTGGGAACATTTTATTATATATTTTAAGGCAAAAGTTAGATTTTGGTGGAAAACATTTTTACAAATCATCTTCATAAAAGTCCATACTTTCATCACATGTTTAAACAATAATAAGAAATCAAACTCATTTTTATTTTATATGTGTTGCATTCTTAAGAAATATTATTATAAAATATACGTTTTGTGTTGTTATCGTTAAAATATTTTCTGTCTAAATTCAAACATAAATTTTGTTTTTCAATCAAAATTAGTGTGTTATTTATTGGAAAAAAAATCTTGAAAATAAAGAATACTAATTTATTTATTTATTATATTCAATATCAAAGGGTTCTTTTTCATATAGTTTTACAAAACTTATCAAGTACTAATCACATCTATACAATTCATTATATCCCAATTATAAAAAATATTCATCCTGATATTGTTTTCGCTGTTTCTCTAAGTAAAATTGAACACAACATGAAATGTTTTTCCATTTTTTAAGAAATGATATATATTTTCCATATGCATTTTTTTTAAAAAATTGAATCATTTGTTACAGCATTTAAAATAAAAGATAGTAAACTTTTTCTGCAACAAAAACTGTAAAATTTGTAAATTTTATATCTTTATTCACAAAACTAAATGTGATTGGTTTTTATGTTGATTTTCTGCACGAACAAGAAAAAAATCAAATTAATCAAAAAACGGACTATGTTTTTTTCAAAAAAGACATACTTGAATAGATTTCATCAAAGGGACATTTTTGGAATCAATTTTATTTTCAAGTCATTGATATTTTCTTTTATTGCTATAAATGCCTCGATTGATTACTTATTATACAGTTCGAGGAAATTTAAGAAAAATATATTACATTCATTGAAGATAATAATTGCTTAGATTCAATTTATTTTCTCTTTTAGATTTCAGTTTAAATGCAATTCTTTTTCAATCATTTTAATCTAATGTACCGAATTCTTTTGATATTGCCAAACATAAGTAACTAAAAATAGTTTGCTATAATAGCAATTATTGATCAAGTAATCATAAATATTTCTATCAAACTTTTTCCCGTCAATTCTAAGAAAAACTCAATAAACACTATTGAATATGTGCATTTAAAATCATCTGATGTATTTTAATTTGATACTTGTATTTCAATAGTGCTGCTTTTATGAGAAATCAATGTAAAAATTGCAAAACAAAAATAAATAAATAACCCACCTAACTAGACAGTTCAAACGATTTGAGTAAATATCTGAAATTTAGTGCGCTGGCTTTCAATTTAACAGTTTCTGAATTCGATTCTCAATTTGGATTTGGGATTTGGTGGCACGTGATAAATTAGAAGGCTGATTAATAAAAAATGACCATGGGATGTAAATCAAACCAAAATGAGATTTAAATTGATCTACTTGCTGTGTTCAATATATAAAAATTGGATTACATATAACATGCAGATTATATAATTACATTATATGGTAATTATATCTTGCTTAACTTCTATGTAATGTAAGTAATTTGAATCAGAATGTAAATAATTACAAAGCAAAAATCTATAATAATCAAAATTTTTCCAATTTTCACCAAACAAAAATTACAATCCAATTCAATCAAATGCACATTAAATAGTAAAAAACATCTACTAAAAGTGACTTTTTATAGTCACAAGGTTTAAATTTCTTTTTATTTTATTAAATTGTAATATTTTGGTTTATTAAAATGTTATGACACTTTCAAAAGCACAGATTATAGATTCTTATGCTCGTTATTTATCTCTATAGAAATATATTTTGATCATCTTCATTTTGATTTAATAAGGATTCATTTGCCCGTATTAAAAGTTATTTTTTGAAAAAAAATTATTCATTTTTCATTTTTGCTAAAAAGAATGTATTTTTCATTTAAAGTCAGTACACCCTATAACTCAAAATCTCTAGTATAAAAATCTCTCTCTCAGTAAATAAATAAATATTATTTTCTTTATAAAAACATACATAATGTTTTGTTAACTTAAAAGTATTTCTAAATCTCTTCAGTCCATATTTATGCTGAATTATTACTTCATTAATAAGAAAATTTATTTCATTTCGATCAAATTATTTTTCTTGGAAATAATTATTTCGACATTCCACTACGAATAATTTGAATTTGAATTTCTTTTAAAATTTAACGATGTTGATGAAGCTAGCCGTAAAAAGTTATCAGTTTATCATTTTCTCCTTTTATTTAATTTCTTTCGTTTTATCCAGTTAAATATTTATTTGAAATATTTCCAGGACTCAGTGCTCTCTTTTCTCCTATTCTGATTAACGTTTCATGATAAAGTACTCTATTTGAAATTCCGTTATTTAAGTATATATATATATATATATATATATATATATATATATATATATATATATATATATATATATATATATATATATATATATATATATATATATATATATATATATATATATATATATATATATATATATATATATATATATATATATATATGTATATATATATATATTAAGTGTACCAAAACTATTTTAAAGCAACTATTAGAAAGCGCTTTACTTATTTATGATTACTTTTTTTATCTTGAAATATTCAAAATTTACTATCCACTTTATTGCAACGTATTTATATGAAATTCTATTTCAGTGCTCAGAATATACAAATTATTAAAAGCGATGAAAAACACAATATAAATTTGTGCTGTTTATTTCCTATCTTATAGAATTCATTTAGTGCCGTACAACTAAAAGAATAGATGCTCTAAACATTTGATATACATTAAGAATACATACTTAGTAATAATCAACGTAGTTACACTTGATATATTTGATTTATTATTAAAATTATTTTTGTTTTCATTCAATTTTATTTAAAAATTCCTTAAAAATCAATAAATTTATTTATATTTCCTTCAATTAGAAAAATATTTTAAATTATCTTTCTGAAGAAGTTTACAAGAGTAGATATATATCTTTAACAAATATTTTAATCCTCTTACAATTATTTTGGAAATTTAAAGTGATCCAAAACTCTCTTAATGTAGTGAAGCCCCGAAGTCTAAATATTCTGAGCTAGACATAAATGAAACCAAATATTCAATTAAAACCAATTTATTAATAAACAATGATATATAATAAATAATTCAACTTAACACAGAAATCAAAGTATCCTTTGCTAAAGGTTATAAAGTTCACTCTTTGGATTAAGTGAATGACTCATTAGTTTAATTATCTTAAATTAGCTTAAAGATTTCGGATTCAACAATGTATGAAATAAACCTTTCTTAGTCAAAAATGAAATTATATAAATAACTTTTATGTAATTTATACACAATCTTCTTTAATTTATCAAAACCTTAATTAAACAGAAACATCTTCGTTTATCTTAACATTTGGGAAAAATTTCCATAATAATTAGCTCCATAATAATAATAATAATTTCCATAATATAATTATTATTTTTCAATAATTTGAAAATATTTTTCAAAATAGTAGGCACCAAGTTCTAAGATTCTTAAATTCAGATAAAAAAAATTTCACTAGCATTTTAGCTTCCATTGTACATTTTTTACGTAATTCTATATAAGATTCTTTATTGATTTTCTTATAAAAAAGAAAAAAAAAGTTCTTCAAAGCATATTTTCAGTCTTAAAATAATATTGTACAATGAGAAGGCTGCTCAAGTGTATCATTTCAAATGCTTATGTATCTTTATGTTCGTAAAATTTGCAACACCAAAATGGAATTATCAGAATTAAATTAAACTATTCACCTGAATGGCTTATATTAGTGGAAATAAAGGATTTATTTTTGGAACAAAATTGAGAACCAATATTAAGTATTTAAAACCAGCTCTTAATGTAACCGCAATACTCTAAAGTAAGAGATTATGACGCGGCAAAATAAGAAGCGTTTCTAAGCTTATTGTTCATTACACTTAAACAAACACACCACGTACAAAGACACAACATAACACTACTATTTACAAATAATCACATAGACGAGAATAAAAATTTAGCCTGTCTCCGCAACGAGACATTCACATCCAGTCCTCGAAGTTCTTTCTCTGACTAGTCCCCTGATTTTTCCTCCCACGCTCTTCACATCCCTACTTGACCTTTTCTCCATAAAGTAAGCAAGGATTCTTTACAAACTGCAAAACTGCGTGGCATAGAGTAAAATCAAATTTAAATATGCAGTTATGGAGGTGAATCCATTATTGTTTGTACCTATACTAAACATTCATGTGTAGAAGCTGTGAGATGAAGATCACGAGACCAATGAAGTACCACACATGTTCAACAAATAATGTATTCAGCAAATTAACTGTTAAAAACGAAGCTGCATCTGTTTCGCTCAAAGATGTTTTGCGTATTTCTTGCAATATGTGAATAGGTATAATTCTGTTGAAAGATAGCTTCAAAAATGAGGTAAGAGAAAGCAGCGATTTCGAGCAACAGCAATACATAGATTCACCTTCTCCTGTTTAGGTAACTCACAAATCATAGCAACTTATATCATTCCTCAAAAAGAATTACAATTCCGACCATAAATATAAATTTTTGTCTTTTATAATATTTGATGATGCACTCTCTAGTTTTAGTGTTCACAACTATAGAGGTCTAACACAAATATGGTCATTATTACATTGCAACTTAAAGCTGAAATCACCAAAAAAACAACCACTTTTTGTCTGGGTCAGTCTGAATATTTCAAAGCCCATTCCAGTTACACTTATGCGTAGTATTGAATTAGAAGGATCTTGTATGAAGGAGTTCTTGCTTGATGCAGCAGGTTCCAATGAGCCGACGATACTGACAGTCATATATTTGCACCTGTACACTAAAGTACTGCTAATTGTCTAGATGATATTGTACGGTTCATTAGCTATAAGCATACAAGATATATATCATTGATCAGAATGTTACTGATGAATCAAATGTTTCATTGATTTTCGATGTCTAATTTTAGATTTTTTAGTTATTCGAATCCATTGTTCCGCTTCTTTCAAACTCGCATGACTCTTTAGCTGTTACGCTTCTGTACAGAGCTTCTGTTGCACGATAAGAAAATAAACAACATGTCTTTGATAAGAGAGACACGTTATTAAAAAGTTTGTCATTTACATTGAAAAGACATTGCAATGCCTTGACAACATATACCACTTGCATAAATTGAATGAGGACATAAGCAACTTTCAAAGTCATGCTCCAATTTATTTAGCCCTATTTCTGACATCTCTACTCAACCCATTCATACAACTGATAATTCTGATAATTTTATCATTTATTTGACACACTGGAATTTGTCTTTGCTAGCATTTTTAATTCAGTCACATCATTCCTCCGTGTTATTTTTGTCACAAATAGGAGTTTATATTTAATTAACATTCAGACTTCAGCAACATCTTAAAGGTTCTGTATCGTTTGAAAACCACACATTTTGATCTTAAGTTTCATTTCAATAATTACTCCTATATGTCTTAATTCACATAGTTTTTTTTTTCGAAAAGGACATAAATCTTGTTGTATAATCTTCGGTAAAATTTAAATAACATTAATTTGGTACTTTATGAATGTCAAATTTTGCTAACAATTTCTAGTTGATATTTTACATTCTAAATTTCTTAAGATAATAACCCTTCAAATAGATACACTATGTTTATTTTTAAGGACTTTTAATAATTACATTTTATTTGTGTATTTTTCAGTATAGTTCTATTGTATGATTTCCCATCTTAAGAAAACAAAAGCGAATAATAAAACAATGCGTCTTTTATAATAATAATACAAAACATTATATTTATAAAATAATATTTTATTTTATAATATGTTACAAAATCACAATTAATTATTTCAATAATTTCTTTGCTAGCTTTGTGTTAAAATAAAATAAAAGAATTTAAGTATCTTTTTAAAATTCCTACAAATATTTTTAGCTGTGAATTGTAATAAGTTTCGAGGGAAAAATTTGCAATTTTTCTGAAAGACAGAAAGATTTTTTTCTCAGATACATTCATTTTATTTAAATATTTCTAAGGCTACTTTAATCTTAGTAATTTTAAAACTACAATGTTGATTGAACTTAGCGTCTGCAAAGAAACTGTCAACCGAAAGTACCCTTTTGGATTATTTTATCATAATCTTAAAAATCTTATATTTTTTGCCTGATTACTTACATCTGTTATTAAAATTGCTTCGGATAATTACAATATCATATAAATTGATAAATACATGTATTAGAAAAATAAAAAGTAATTTAAAAAATAATTTAACATAAGTTAGATTCCAACATAAGAAACTATTGCATTTACTTTCAATCTTATAATGTTTCTTCAAATTTTGTATTTCTTTGATAAGTAATTACAACATTAAATGTGTGATTTATTCTCTAAATTTAATAAAACTTAAAACGTAAAATAAGCTTTAGAAAAGATCTAATGAGAAATCTTAAAAACTTCTCACTGAAACAAATTTTATCTATAGATATTAAAAATGATTTTCTGATCAGTAGACATTTTTAGATGAATTAAGATACGTTATTACTGTAAAAGAAAAGAAGTATTAAGGTACTACACCATTTCAGTGTTATGATGCAAAAATTGTAATAACAATAAAAATAACTATAAACATTCTTTTTCTTTAATTAAAATTTAAAATTTAATTGGATTATTTATATCAAATTTAAAATATATTATTGCATTTAAAACTTGACATGGCTGAAGACATTTAGCATATAAAATATAACTATAATTTTTCTTTATTATAATATATACTTGGAGAAAAAATTTTAATGTAATTATAAGCCCTGCCCATTTTTCTCTGCAAAAAAGCATCTCAAAATTATGCATCTTTCCAGATTGGATATTTATAAGATCTGAAGTCACATTAATTTGGATAAGCAATAGTTTTTCGAAGAAAGACAAGAAAATGTAATTATAAAAGTAAATTACATTAAAGTTTTTTGCTTATTTAAGATATTATTTTTATTATATCCTTAGACATTATGACATTCTTACTCATATTTTATTAACTAAGATCCTGTTTTATATTTTTAGTTTCAGTTTTGACAAGAATATTATTATGTATCAAATAAATGAAGATAAAAGTATGATAGTTTTAATATAATTCTTACTACATCGAAAAAAGATTACTCAAAACATTAATTTAGTTTTTATACATTAATTTATATATTAAATTCCTAATATAGTTGTATCTATAATAAATGTTTTATCCTTTTAAATTTAAATACTAATATATTTGAAAAGGATATCCGTAATAATTTTTGTTATATTTAATAATGGTATTGTTTATGAGCCAAATATTACAACATTTATTAATTTAGCTTCATGATTTTTATACCAAATACCTAAATAAAATATTTAAATAAAGTGAACTTTAAATGAGTGCAGAATAATTATAAGCATAATTTACAAATACTTTTCTAAAATGGTTATATTTTATGCTTTTTTGTATTAACATTTTTTGAAAAACTTTTTTATAAAAAAAATATTATATGCTTAGAACATTCAATTTTTAACACACCTTCATTACTCTGATTATAAAAACTTTTATTCCTAAAATATTCAAGCAGAAAAATGTTAATTATTAGACATACTGCACAAGAAAGTGGTTAAATGTTCAAGAAATGTATGTCCACAAGTCATGAGAAATCGAGCTTGTGGAACCGTCAACTCTGGCGACAATCACAGAACTCCTATTCCTCAAAATTGAGTTACACAAAAATTCCCAGGGATGTACAAGCACAGCTTCCCAAACAATATCAATAAAGTATTAAAATTTATAGAGAATTAATTGACGTAAGATGACGAATCAGTAACTCGGAAACTATTGAATGGATATTTTTTGCTGGAGATTAAACTAGAAAACGTATTGACCACGGTAATTGCAAAAAACGGTATAATGCAGTAATAGACTTTTATATATTAAGGAAAATTCTCTACAATATGAACAAAATGTGATTGTGAATTAACTTGTGTCATAATTTTCAGCACACAAATAAAGAGTGAAGACAGATTTTAAAAATCAGAAATTTAAAAGCCACTTTTCAATGTTCCGTCGATGTGAACAAAACGACAAGTAGAAGGATCCTGTGGTACTTTTTGCTATCAATCCAGATGAGTGGAAGAATGACGATATCAAGTTCAAACTGGCAATGTGCATTTTCTACAATGCAGCTAAACACGTGTATTACTATTTTAATGCTATTAACACACAACATCAGTTCGTCTGAAAACAAAACTTTATGATATTCTTGCTTTTAAAATCATCGTTCCTTGCATCACTTAAGAGATTTCCGTCTCTTTAGGTTATAAGAAAATAAATCACTTAAGATATCTATTCCTATTCTTATGCCACTATTCCTATTATAAGTAAACCACTCTTACCAACTTTTGATTTATTTACAAGAGTTCATAAGAGTGGTTTACTTATAAGAAAGGAGGTTATGGTCGCCAAACTGATAGCTAATGGTACTGTTAAAAATGTCATTTAACTGAAATACTTGTCATCTTGCAAATTATCCCATTTCTTCATTCACAGGTTACGAATAACTGTAGGATCCATTAAGATCATACAAGTAACATCTATCTTCTCATTTATTATTGACGGCGTTTGCTGAAATAGAGTTGACGTTCCGCATGACTATCTTCAATCTATCGGTCCCATATTTTTCATACAAGTAAGACCTCACGATATATGCGAACCGAATTATTGGGTTACAATAGACGAAAACCCTGGTAGGTTAAAATTATGTTCCTAACAAATTCCGAACATGCTGGTAAGCATTTTTTACCCAAGCTATAACAACAATTTTCCATGAACCAATTAAGATTAAATTCAATTTGCGTGAAAAAACTACTTTACAAATTTTTCATTTAAACACGCTGTAGGTTACACTATCTACTCCACTTTAACAAGATAGTACTTAAAACAATAGCATTTTCTTGGTTAAAAGATTCTTGATTCTTTGGCAAATTTTTTGACACCAAGATGTGATTAAATAAATAGCCATTACACAAAAGATATACAAATATATAGTTAACAGCATTACCAGAAATTAAAGTTTATCACCAAAATTTTTCGCCAAACCTAGTGATACCCGGATTCTACACAAAACTCTTATCTTGCATTCGCGTATCACAGCATCCTGTCTCTATTAGGTAAATTCATGTGTAGAACTTCTAAGTACACAATTTTAATAGTTATTAGTAAACTTGAAATTAAACTACACAAGTATGCCATCATATAATTCTTGATTGTTCATATTTGCATTAATTCTTATACATTGTGTTTTCATTTGAAGTACTTGCACACATCATTTTAATATCCCATTAATATTTAATCCCATGTAAATATATGTTTCGACTATTTACTAAATTTTTATGATAAACTGATAATAGAAATAAAATATAATTTGAATGAATAAAAGGAAACACATTTCATTTTAATGAGCAATTTAAAATATAGATTATGAATCAATTAATACATTTTTAAACACACCAAATAAATGCGTAATGAAATAACAGAATGTGAACTTTTCGCAAAGTTCTTATAAAAGTTTCATATTGAAAGCGAAGAATTGTAAAACATATTTTCTAAAATATAATATGAATCATAAATGCACAATTTGAAATGAATACAATTTTCAAAATATTAAATGAAATACACTCGTGTCCATAAATTAAGGAAAGAGATAGAAGCAAAACAAATGTAACTTATCTGTAAAGTATATTTTTTATACAAAACGTAAAGAGCAAAAAAGATGCTATATGTTTGACACGATTAATAAAAACTGTGATTTTTACTCCCTGGAGCAAATTTCAAAAAAGAACCTATTTATAAAAACCAATATAACATGGTAAGTATGATGGTTAATACATAGTACGTATCCCCCTTGACGATCCAATACAGGCCATACAACGCTTAGGCATGTTGAGTATCAAATTATTGATCTAATTTTGGGGAATATTACACCACTTATCAAGCAATGCTCTCCGAAGTTCAGGTTGACAACTGGGAGGGGGTTGATGGGCTGCAATTCGTCGGTAAAGCATGTCTCACACATGCTCTATTGGATTCAGGTCCGGTGAGTATGCTGGCCAGTTAATACGGGTGATATCCTAAGATTGAAAACACTCAACTACAATGTTTTTACTGTGAGGACGGGCGTTGACATCCATAAACAGAAATTCTGTACCCATGGTGCCCCGAAACAAATGTACATATTGTTCCAGAATGATATCCCGATACATGTGGCCTGTCATGGTAACATTCTGAACATGCAGGTTAGTTCTGAAACCCAGAATAATTCCTCCCCAAACGAGCTATCCTGCACCACAGTAACGATGTCATTCGATGGTGTTTTCTTGGTGATAACGAGTACCTGGTCCTCTCCATATGAAAGTCCGGTGATAATCAGACTGAACACTAAATCTAGACCCGTCAGAAAACATAACACTAGACCACTGTTTCGGTGTCCACAATGCATGTTCTCTACTCCAGGCTTACTGCACGTGACATTGAGTTGCAGTAAGTGGAACACATTTGACAGGCCTACGAGCATATTGACCAATGTGCTCTAAGAACGTATAGACCAATGTCTGTACACGGTCTGCCTTGAAACTGTCGTACCGGTAGCTGAAGAAAGCTGACAAGACAGGTCTGATGCTGTACCCCGTCTCTTTCTTTTGGCAGTAACTGCCAAATACTGGTCCTCATTCGACGTTGTAACTCGATGGCGATCTGTGCTGTAATGTCTACTCATATTACCATCATCTTTGAACCGTTGCCAAACCCTGAAAATAACACTCTGGGCGATTCCAAGTTCCTCGGACACTTCAAGCTGGGTGCGCCCACATTCCAGGCGGCCGATAAATCTCCCACGTAAAACATCATCCAAATGCTTCCTTTGTGTTATAACTATGCGGCTATTGCACTAAAAGGTTTTTAAAGCGCTTGTGAACAATTTTATTTTGCAACCATTCCTTATATATCCCTCTCTTACACTCTCGCCATTGTGACGTACTATCAGCGCCTTCTGGTGGTTTCTTGTAATTTGCATATTATTCTTCAAGATGTGTGTAATAATTGTACATGTAAAACTTTTATTTTAGAGTTCAATTTCTGTGTGATTCTGAATTATCCTTAATTTATGGACACGAGTGTATATTACACTAAAAAATTTTAATCTCCTACATTTTTTTTCTGAAATTTTAAGTTCTGACATTTTTATTCGTTAAATAGAAATATATTATTTTCTTAAACTAGCTACCATTTAATTTTGGTACGCATTATTCAAAGATGACATGAAATCAAATCAAGATAAAACCTAATTCAGATTTACATCATTTCTAGTCACTAAAACAGATAACACTATTTTCAAATATTGGTAATTATTAAAAACAGTTCGTCTGAATTTTGTGCCTATTCTAATAAATGCAGAAAATAAAGGAATTTTTGCCATTTTATTCTCTATTATGCATTACTTTTTTGAGTAAAGCTGGTTAAATTCAAAATTTTCTTACTATTTAATAAATTAATCTTACTCGATAATATTGTTACTATACCTATGAAGGATAACTCAAATATGAAGTCACAAACGGGAAATTTTGATAGTCAACAGGCAGCTTTAATATTGCTGAATTTATATTGAGTTATATAAAATATTACTTTTAAGGCCCCATTTACATTTCGTCTGTGGAAAATGATCTATTTATATTTGTAAGTTCGTAGTTATAACGAATACTTATTATGTAATTTTTAATGTAGTAGTTTAACTAAATTAGTATTAAAAATATGTAAGTCTTAACAAGTTTTGTAAGTCATGTATTTATGAATTAAGAATATGTGGATGAAAAAATGAATTTGATTTCAGTAAAAGTCAATAAAATGAGTTTCGCTAAGTATTCAAGTAATAAATTAAGGTTATATATTTTATCATTGATTTTTTTCATAAATACATTTTGTTATAGGTTTAATATAAATACATTTTTACACATTAAATGAATCAAGTAATAATTGTATACATATAATATTTCGTTTCAAATTTGTATAAGCTGTACTTCAAAAATCAATTAGATGCATGATATATTTTAAATATTTTTTCCTTGTAAAATATGTAAACATGTTAAGATACAGAGAATAATTTTTGCTCACTTTTTATCTACAGTTGCTCGTTAAATTATAATTTAAAGACAATACCATTTCTCAGTTCATACTATTTTTAAAAAATCCATTAATGACATAAATGAAGTGCTTGAAATTTCTTTAATTTCACATTATTTTTAAATAATCGTAAAGGTAAAGTTATTGCTTAAAAAAACTTAGCTGAGTGCTTAAAAAGTTATACAAATATTTTTGTAAATGTTATACAAATATTTTTGTAAAAATATAATACAAATATTTTTGTAAATGTATGTTACTATAAGATTTTATAATTAATTATCTTTTAATGTATTAAAATACGATTTGATGTCTTAATGTAATCAAATACTATGTAATATTTCTTAATGTAATCTTTAGTAACATAATTTTTAGCTTTAGGAATTACAGTACACTGTTTGGATATGGAATCAATAAGACTTTTGAAGAAGATGTAAAACAGTCGCATATATATTACAGAATAAATCCTGATATTTTAAACATTAAGCTACAACAGCTTAAGGTTAGTAAGGTTCAGATATAAAAATCTTTTATAAAACAAGAGACTCATTGTGATAATATTTTATATCACATTGAGTATCTTGCTTTATAAAACATTTTTATAGCTAAGCCTTACTAAGCTTAGCTACTGATATTATATTCATAAAAACTAATCAACCATAGGATTTCTATTAATGTTTCAATTTATTCTAAAAAATATTTTAAATAAAAATATACTGTCTTTATGGATTATTTTCAAATATGTATAAGTAATGAATCAAATATAATGCATCTCACACCAATTATTTTATTACCACGCTATTATGCCAACTCTATTATAATATACCCACTCTATTAGTGTGCAGAATAGAGCGTAAATAGAAATAATATTGAATATTTAGATAATCTTACATAAAAGAAATAATATGAATAATTGATTAAAAATGTGTAAGGCAAAACTGCTTATTAGGATAACAGGAATAAATTTTTAATATTTTCACTTTTCAATTAGTATATTGAAATTTTTATTTCATATTTGAATTGTTATTTAATAGAAAACAGCATCAATTTAACACAGTAAATGAATCGTAAATTTACGTAATGAAATAATAAATTCAGAACAAACTATCGATATCAAAAGAAGAAACGAATATAATTTTCTTTTATAGATGGTATTAAATTCAAGATAAAATATGTAATCTAATTTAGAAGAACCGCTCTGTATTCAAAATATTATTGCATTTGCGATGGAAGTAGATAAACGAATATTATTCTCCTAAGAAATATAAAAACATTCGTGCCAAGTTTTTATTTACTTTTGAAGTATGTTTGACAGACATGTAAATTCAATAAGTTCTTAGATAAATGAGCTCTTTGTATTCCAAGCAAAGCCAATAAAGAAAGCAGTGCTGAAAAGTGTCAATAATACGTTCGCTATCCCAAAAGAAAAAAAATAGACTTCAATATTGTTTACTATAATAGAATTTGCTCTATGTAGGCAATTCTTAGGTAACAATGTTAAACTAATAATGCTGTAAGAAAATCTATTTAACTAAATATTTGGCATCAAGTAATAAATCTAGTTATTGAAATTTGGAAATATAATTTAAAATGTATAGAATTAAATTTCGAGGGAAATCAAATCAAATTTATAAACAATATTTCTAATTTTAAATAGTTAACTTCAATAAATAAATAAATACATATATATATATATATATATATATATATATATATATATATATATATATATATATATATATATATATATATATATATATATATATATATATATATATATATATATATATATATATATATATATATATATATATATATATATATATATATTAAAACAAAAATAGAATAAGTTCTCCTCTGTTGAAATATTTCCCTGACTTACATCAACTGTCAAGGTTGAAAATAAAATATATATTGCAAAATTCAGGTAAAAACATTTTCCTACCTACTAACCGAAAATGATAGAAAAGAAAGCATAATACTAGTGCTGTTTTACAATAGGAACTGGCGATAAAAATAAGTATGGGCACATCTCTAGAGAAATCAAACAAGAAGTTTCTAAATTATTTTTATATTGGTTTAAGTTTCAGATCAATTCCAAAGCCCATAGAAAGTTTTAGAAGGATAAACTAACTCTTATAAAAAGATAAAGAAGTCAAAAAATAAAAAATCTTCTAATACAGTATATAGAAAAATATTGTAAATATATATAAGAAACTTATTAGAAAAAAATTTTGGTAGCAAAATACAAGCTCATATCTTCTTAAAATACTGTATTTTGGTTAAACAAATTAGAGTTTTAGTAACAACAAACAACATTTATAACTCATTTGATCATGTAAAATAGCATTAAAATTAACTTTTTCAATTATTAATCAAAAGTAAATAAGAAATTAATTTATTTTTAAGTTGACAATCAGAAAAATGGTAAAATATGTGCAAATTCAATTATAAATACTGAACTTAACCAATTTTTAGTAGTTTCTATACGCTCCAAATAAATATACACGTAATATGCATTTTGGAAGTAATTATAAAGTTTTCCATTCAAAAATTACACTCCTTAGATTAACTTGAGTTTCGTCTGATTGAAATTATTTCAAAATTTTTCTTTTATTTTTTCTCTACTACTTCTAATTTTAACACTGATATCTTGAAGGATATCATTTGCGTGTATATCTGATGTCAAGTGTAGTATATTGATGCACTTTTTTTAACATTATTTGAAAAGCTAAAATTGAAATTCAATGCTGTCAAATACGATAAATCTTACCTCTAAAGATAAGATCAAGAATAAAATTGCTAGATATAAATTATATATATATATATATATATATATATATAATTTTAAAATAATTTTCATTTTAGTTTGCAAAACAATTTATTTCAACAACTGACAGACAATTTGGTTTTTTATTTTATTTATTTGCATATAGAATTTTTTCTGAAATCATGAAATTAAATTTAATATTTAAGTTTCCTAACAAATCAAATTACAAAGAATAAATTTATATATTATACTATTATATTATTTTATAAATAAACTAATATTTATATTTATACACATATATATTACTGACTGCCAACCGTGAAAATATTTTGCTTCAAATTAAAAAGTTTTACAAATTATTCAAATCTTTTGAGGTAAGGTGAATGTATATTCCCTTATAAACTGTAAAGCTCAGAGTTCTAATCGAAACACTTGATCTTTTTTTGCATCTATTTTAGTACAAATTAAATATGCAATATTTCTTTGTGTTATAGCATTATGTTTTCTATATAACAAACTACTGCTGAAAATATTCTGAAATTATTAACAATTTTATCAGATTTTTCTACTGTGGTCTCATTTCTGAATTAAAATTAACGGGTGAAGTAGCATTAAGTCAGTTGATTTTTGCTCCATAATAATAAAATTAATTTCTTTTTGCCGAATAGCATATGAAGAATATTTGAGAAATAGAGTGTTGTAGTGCCTTGGTGAAATTTACCTGTCATTATTTTCACAGCAATGCATTTATTAAATTCATTAATTGATGAGATAATTTGAATTATGAAACATTATTTCAAGTATTTCCTCAAAAGTAACCAATGCCAGTAAAAAAGTTTCTGAGTTTTACCACTTATATGAATGTGTAAGAAATTAATTTTACCAGACTTAATTGTTAGAACCAATTGCCACAAGTACTTTTAATTATCCAAATACTTGGCTAATTGAATTTAAATTGAAATATTATTTCATTAATTAGTTTCCTTTCTTGGGCTAAAATTGTAAAAGAAAATTTAAATCTTATGTATATTATATCAGTTTACATTAAGAATTTTTAACACTCATTTATTGTTTCACCATTTCCATTTTACAAGAATAATTATGTTGCGATAAATAAAGGAAAAATTGAGAACTGTGTATGAATATGCATTTATTGTTTAATATATTGTACCATAGTCAAATTTAAATGATAATAATGACACATAAATTGGAATTTTTTAACAAATAGTTAGGTGCATTTATGTTGCTCATTATTCTAATCTTTTGCTAAAATAGTCTTACTAGTTAAGCTCAAAAAATATGTTACACAAAAGTATTTTACTATTTATTTTTTGTTATTTATAATAAGAAGATTAAAGTATCCTTTTATGAATGACTATAGTTTTTAATTCATTTCTCACATACATTCTTATCAGTGGACTTTTCTGTACAAAAACATTAACATCTAAAAGTAACTTGTAAAGACATTTGAACGACATCTCTACATTAAATGAGATACTATTCTGTGTGGTTAATGTTCGGTAGTTTAAGTCATCCATGAGAAAACAGCTATTTATTAAATGCGAAAACAATCAATAATAGATCCTCTAATTCAAGCAATAAGAAGTCTCACGAATAATATCTAAGAAAGGCTCCAGAATAATCAAATAGGAAAAAACAGAAGAGAAAAATTTATCCTTTTTCTCTTCCCTTTTTCCTATGCAATAACAGAAGTGTTGCTTAAATAACATGTTTTCTTCAACAATACTAAAAAAATAGCTAAGCTTTGATGATTAACTGTTCTTATTTAATTTTTGAATTAGTTGAATTAAATTTTGTTTTCACAAAATTAAATTTTGCTATAGTATTTAATGAAAATTGCATTACCACACCATTAGTTTAATATTTAATGTATATCCAAATCTAAATGTTTCACCAAACATCTTTAATGTATCCCAAAAATCATGGATTAATTTGACTTGCAAGATGTCTTGTAAATATATAGCGTGTTACATAAATAAATTTGACCTAAAGATAGCAGGAAAAAAATAATTTTTAGAAAGTAAATAATGAATTTTTAATATAAGTAATGTCAACTGCAGCAATCATTAAAATAAAATCAACTTATTTTAAATACTGATTTAGTCATCATTATTCTAAAATAAAATGAATTTATTTAACATTTTAAAAGCTTTTTTGCATTCAATGTAAGATCAGTCATAAATACCCTTCAAATTATTGTATTATTCCAGTTTTTATACAAATAAAGGCAAAACCCTATGTTTATTAGTCAAACAAAAATGATTTTCAATAACAGTATATATATATATATATATATATATATATATATATATATATATATATATATATATATATATATATATATATATATATATATATATATATATATATATATATATATATATATATATATATATATATATATATATATATATATATGTATATATAATGAATATTAAATTTTTCGTTCATGATATTTAATAAACGTTTGTTTTAGTGACATTTCTATTACTAATGTGTTACATTTTAATACACTCTAAAGTGAAGTGATAAATACAACTATTCAAAATACAATAATTTAAGTAAAATTATCTTTAATTCATATCACAGAATTCAATGTATTATAGTGCAAAATAAATTTAGAATGACCATTAATATTCAAATCATATTAAATAGTGTGTAAAAATTAGTCTATTCTATTATCTTAGTTTATTATGATAATAATTAATCTATTTTATATAAATTTATATTTTTCATATGGAAACCGGATTTCGCAATTTTAATAAAAAAATTGTTATTATAACACATAATAGACATTACTGTATAGGTAAATAACATTCACTTAATTATTGCATATTAGAATAGTGTATTACATTAATTTATACTCATATTTCGTGATATATGCTCTAAAAAATAGGAAAAGACATTCAGGATAAAAATGTATACGCATCACTTAATAAATTGGTAATCAAATGAAATCTGCTGTCAATCCTGTGAAACTGGTGGTTTATTGCCTACCCAGAAATAAATTTTCATTTTAAATAACCTATGTTTACATGTAATAGGGGAAGAAAAATTGCATCCTCTCCAATAGCCGTAAAGAAAAGAGAAGCAAAATTATATACGCCGCTTGATTAAAAATTCATTTCAAATAAAAGCGTAGTTTAACAATAATTAAATTAGAATTTAATACATTTTTCACTTAAAATAGCGTGATCTTACACAAGGGTGATGTTAAACCCGAGAAATATGTATAACGTTTATAAAATTAATGGTTTAAAAATGTAAAGCAGAATATAGAATCAAATTATCACGTACTCTTTTTAACTAAAAAGATTTATTCATCATAATGAAATTTTAAATACGAGAAAAAACTTTAGATTTAAACATTAATTAAAACATATTTTCTCTGAATTTCTTTCACATCAAATTTATTTTATCGTAAGTTAAAATTAGTATTCATCCAGTTTTCAAAAATAACTGAGAAACTTACAATTAAAATTTTTACTGTTTAATATACAAACATTTTGATAAAAAATATTTCTAAACAGCAAAACGACTTCAAGAAATAAGTTTAAAACACTTTAAAAAATAAAGTTCTCTTTTGTTAGTGACCTGAATAATCCTCTGAATTCAGTTGTTTCTGGATAGCAATTAATTTCAGTAGTAAATGCAAAAAAAAGGAATCTTAAAAATGTACATTCAAAGCATGTTTTGTTCAGACTTTTCATGCAATTTCTTAATCAACTACATAATTATAATTTTAAATTGCAATGGAAAAACGAATTTCAATAAATAATAAAGAAATAGTAAAGGTGGTTGAACTCAAAATAAATAAAACCGAAAGCATTATTTAATTTAATAATATATTTGGTATTTTCTTTATATTTTTATTTATTGATATGTAAAAAACTAACATAAAATACATAAAGCTAATTGTTTGTGGAAGATATCATTTCTAAACGAATATTATTGGGTTGTTCGGAAAGTAATTTCGTTTTTCCCACCTGGATCAGCTTTTTGCTAGTAAAAACCAACCACTTTATGAGTGTGAAATCGTGCTACTACCAGAAAGATGGTAAAAGCTATTGGACTAGAATGAACAATATGCAATGCAATACGATATTTATTCGTTATACGTTTTTCATTTTCATGAAAAACGAAATTACTTTCCGAACAACCCAATGCAATCCAAAATTCAATGCTTCTCGTTACAGTATAATTACAATTAGTTACCGGTATAATAAGATTTTTGTTTTAGCACAAAGTGTTCTTTGTCATGCTATTTTACAATAATTGTGAAAGGTGTTATGAGAAAGGAATAAAAATGTTGTGGAAACACCTTTTTATGAGTAATTCTTAATACATCCTTCAATAGTCCATAATGTCTCAAAAATTTAAATGTTAATTCTAATTGTAACTGAAATGTATGTTCTTTATTAATTAAAATCATTCAATTATAATTATTACATTTTAACTAGAGTGATTTCTTTTTATGAAATTTATTATTTGTAAGAAGTGTGATTCTATTAGAAAAAAATTAAATGGGTATCAAATTAAAACAAAAATATTTGCTTAAAATTTTAGTAGAACTCATATTAAATTGCTGAACTAAACTTCGATCAATTCAGTTACCATCTTGACGTTTATTCCTCTTAATCAATAGAACTATTGATTGTAGTATGCATTATAATATTATTTTCAATGACAATGTTTTGAAAAACTATTTACCTATACTTAATCATATTCTTAGAAATATTTGTATTCAGAGGATTTTCAATTTTCCAATTATTTCCTCCAAAAATAATTATCTTAAAGTCAAGTAAATATTAGAATCAGCAAACAATGCAAAACTATATATTCTATTAGTTATGAATGGTTTTTACATTCTTTTTCATTATACCATACGTGTAACTCCATTCTGGAATACAACGAGATATGGTCTTTAGTTAAATTCCACAATTCCAAGCATAAAAATTTTAATCCAGATAACCATCTTAACAATATCCGTTATATTTTATGCTTATAAAATAACTTTCACATTTTAATGCATAATAATTTATAAAATAATAAATGTAACAATATGAACAATCAGATAGTTTTAAAAAGTCACACAACCTTTGACAATAAGCTTCTTGAGATGTTAGTTGATTTAATTACTTATGGATTATAAGACACCTGCTGCTCTTTGATTTCTACACGTATTGTCTTTATTATATTTGCGCGAATAGCTTTTATAACTTTTTTTATAAGACGTTTTTTAAGGATATAAGATTTTATATTTTAATTTTAATAAACTTATATCTGCAAATTTTACCATGAGTACACTGGTGTTCAAAATTAAGAAAATTTGCATATGTTGTCGAATTTCTTGAAAAAATTAAGGGAAATTTAAAACCATTACTTCAAGACAACGATACAAATCATGTACGTCGTATACATAAGTCTACGCGTATGTGTGGGGATGAAAATAAAGGAACAGGCTTTATAAGCATGCGTTACAAAACATTTTTTCATTCGCTAGCACACCTCACCTTATTTCTTAGTGTTTGTAAGCAGCAATCAATTGAATCCAAATTGTGACAGTAAAAATGAGTAATCACCAACGTTTAGATAATAAAAGGAGGGAGCGAATTGTAAGGAGTCTCCAAAATGGCTACTCTCAAGTCCAGATTTATACTTAATTAACACTCAGCGCTTTGTGTAACTTAAATAAACATTTCTAGAAGATCGGATCTATTGAGAAAAACCTGCGATAGGTTGTCCAAGAGCCACTGTGGTTAGAGATGTTTGCCATTTGTCTATACTAAAAAAGTGTAACAGAGCTGTTGCAACTTCTCAGTTCTCTCAAGAATCTTCATATCTTTGATAAAGGCAGTGTGATTGTTGAGAGGTATAGGAATGAGGTCCCTTAGCCCCATGTTCACATTTTCAGGGGAGCAGTTGGCACTGATTTCAAATGAAGCCCCATGAGCTATTCTGGTCTACTAGTTTCTATAAAGTGAGGATTTTTGTCGGATAGATGGGCCAAGCAGATCTCCAGACTTCATTCCTATACAGTATGTCTGGGAATCTCTGGATCTTCTCCACTTTTGATGCTTGTAAAAGTATTCAGAGTCTGAAAACAACATTGCTGATGCAGTGGAATCAATTGTCACAGTCATAAACTGTCTTTTTTCAAGTACGATATCACTCCGTGAGACCATTATATCTGCAAGAAGCGGCCCTTATAAGCATATTTTCTCATTCTTTTCTGCAACTGCTATAGAATCCAATGAGTAGTACATATGATTATGCGTGTGTCTTATAACTGCTGCTGGGTTATTTGTATTGTAATTCATCATTGTATGTACACATGAAATTTCACTAAAATCAATTTAGTAGTTCTGGAGATAATTGATTAAATCTGAATATTATTTTTATTTTGAATACCAGTGTAGGATTTCAAAGAAATAATAGTAAATACTTATATTTGCTTTTTAACAAGAGTAGATGTATTCTACTCTTGTTGAAAAGCTTTTCAGTTCAACACCAAATTCACTTCCAGTAAGTCCCATCGCATGTTGGTCTGCCTGGGAATGAAGTAGTCGAAGACCTTGCAAAGGTGCCGCAGTAATCCATTGAACCCGGAATATCGCATGGCACTAACACCATCAGAGATCTCTTCCATTACTTAACAACTTACTTCTAAAACCTGGGCTGACCCTCCTACTCACCCTTGGTACTTCCAAAGACATCCTGGAGCCGCCACAACATTTAAGGGCTCCAGAGTACATCAGACGATACTGTCTTGACTTTCTATTGGCCACTTGAAGTGTATGATCTTTGAGGACGGTGAAAAAAAATACCCAAGTGCGACAATGCTACTTTTTGCCCGCAACACATCTTGAAGTGCTTGGGGTTTTCTCGTGAGGAGGCTGTAAAAAGTCCACACCTGCATTTGGATTGTTTGGCTGTCTATGATCTCATGGATCTGGTCTAGTTCCACTAGACCAGATGGGGATTAGTTCCACCACCATCCCACCACCACTTATAATATGAAAACTGCCTGTCTGTTCAGAGTATGAAAAAGTTATTCGTTTACATTCCTAGTTAAAAAAATTATCACTTTCAATAGTTTTTACTACACATAAATATTTCATTCTCATTTAGCAATACCTCATATCTTTCAATATCTGAAAGGAAAAGAATTGAAATCCCTTATTAAAAGTCAAATTAATATGCATTTCTTGGATTAGCAAATATTCTTACAAAATTTTGCAATGCCTTAAATTATTGCTGAACGATTGCAATAGAAATATTTCTTGACAGGTAGAATTTTTCTTTGCAACTAATTATAATATGCCTAACGTTCAATGGTATATAATATCAAAAATTAAAACTGAACTAAATTAATTTTGCGTCTTTAGCCAAGGATAAAATGTTTAATAATAATGCCAAGTAGGATTATTCATAAAATGTTTGATTAAATTTAATAATAAATAAAAATATTTTAAGAAACAAAATATGAAAAGAAATTTGAATCAATAAAAATAATTAAACTTGATAATTCTCATTTCATATAAAAGATAATTCAAATACAGTTGAATAAATTTAGTATATATATATATATATATATATATATATATATATATATATATATATATATATATATATATATATATATATATATATATATATATATATATATATATATATATATATATATATATATATATATATATATATATATATATATATATATATATATATATTTCAAATAATTATACAAATAAGCCAAAATTTTAAATAAAATAAAAATTTTCTTTGAAGATTGCATTGGTTTTTATATATTTTCTATCTTTAACATTAAAGCATGACATTTTCTAAAGTGCTTACGAATATAGAATCTAAATAGTTTTAATTATTAAATATATCTATTGTGTTTTAAATTCCTACCCAGCTCCTTCTATCGAGGAAAAATATCAAACACTACTCATTGCCAATACCGATTTATAATTGAATGCTTTGAATGCAATCTTCTATTTTAGCCAACTTCTGAAAGAAATTGACAAATGTCTGTAAAATGCTTACGAATATAAAATGCATTTTGTGAAATGTGGTCATTGCAGATGTTAACATTTTATTTATTTTGATTGAATAGGAATTTGTTGTAAGTAAAAGAATATTTAATTGTGTGTATGTTTTTAAAATAATATAAGGTATCGTTAACATCATCAATAACTAATTTATTAATATTGTAAGGAATTAGTGTGAAAAGTACAATTGAATTAAATAAAATTATAAAACTTAGTTTCTTCCTATATTTTTTGTAATGAAACATTTTATATTAGTAATCCATTCAATCTCAATCTTTATAGCATTAATACAATAGTTTTAAAATATAAATAAAATAAAACAATAAATTTCTAATTTTCAGGCCTTGTTAAATATTAATATATTTAAAGGAAAAGTTAAAATAGGAATTATTTTTTTGATATTTTAGCTAAAAAATTGACCAAATATTGTGAATAACTAAAAATGACTCAATGAATAACTAACTAGTACTTCATTAATAATCTACGCTTCCTAGGCAAAATGTCTGTAAAATGCAAATAAAAGCTTTTATAAACTAGTAAAAAAATTATTGTACCTCTTTATAAAAGTTTTAATTGTATAGAATTATATAAATGAGTAACATTATTAAACATGTTAATGATTGGTCATAAAAATCATTATAATTTTAGAAATAATCATTAGTAAATAAATTGAATAAACGAATGGATGACAAACATATCATATCGTCAATAAAAATTACACTGAATCTCATTCAAATATACTAAACAAAATTGATTTATACATTGAATAAATACGTTTCTGTAATCTTGATACAGAATAAAAGATTAAAATTCAAGAAAATACCTGACACTAATCATATGACAACAAACAAGGAAATGCTTTTATTGAAAGTTTTCATTCAGATTTTGAAACAACAAAATACCCATGTATATTCTGTAGCTTACATTTTTGTTCTTTGTTCTTTCTACAATGCTTAATTGAGAGGATAAAAGTAAAGAATTTTTTTTAACTATCCCAAAATTATAAATTAATCATGAATTACATTTCTAGATATTTTTCATATTTATTAGACACATTCTGTAAGTTAATCTCTCTAAAAAGCTTAATCGAAATATAATTACTCAAGAATCAAATAAAGTATAAAGAATAGAATTTCTTTATTTATAATACTCTCAAGAGACTTTGCGCCTTCATTTCTCTTCTCTCCTGTATTAAATACCAGTTTTCCTAAAGTAGACAGCAAAACCTTTTTTAAATAATAATAAACACAGTTCATAAAGTATTTATTGATCTTTTCATTAGTCATTTAAGTCCATTTACTGATTTGCTAAAAATAATACGCCTTAAGAATAATTTTGCATTAATTATAATAAAATTTGAATTTTAAAAACAGTACCTAATATTATACATGTAAAAAGAAGCGTTTTACTGTATTTATCATCGTAAAATATCATTTATAATATTAAACCACATTTTATAGTAACAAATTTGATTTAAAATAATAATCCATAGTAAAAATGTCATTTTGTGAAATGTGGTCATTGCAGATGTTAACGTTTTACTTATTTTGATTGAATAGGAATTTGTTGTAAGTAAAAGAATATTTAATTTTGTGTATGTTTTTTTATAAACTATATCGTTTATAAACTATATAATAATATAAACTATATCGTTAACATCATCAATAACTAAGTTATTAATAATGTGAGGAATTAGTGTGAAAAGTACAATTGAATTAAATAAAATTATAAAACTTAGTTTATTCCTATTTTGTTTGTAACGAAACATCTTATATTAGTAATCCATTCAATCTCAATCTTTTTAGCATTAATATGACTACCTAAAAATGACTTAATGAATAATTAAAAAGTACTTCATTAATAATCTACGTTTCCATTGTAAAAAAAACTTTTGAATGAATTTTGAGCAACTTCTGAAGGATTTAATTCACAGAAATATTTACTATGAATCAGCGCTTTTAAAACTTCAGAAATACAGAAAAACAAAGTAAAGTTTTTGTACTCAATAATGAGAAAGTTGTTTCTTTCTAATACCGAGCTTTTAAATTTCTCTTTCAACATCAATACAACACGAGAGATAATCTTAGAAATAAAAATTAATCTCACAGAATAAAAATAATTTGTCTTAGAACATTGAGCTTAACAGAACTTCTATTGCTAAATTAATCAATAAGGGATTATTTTGGGACTGAAAATTCTAAAAAAGTATCCTGTAATAAATAATTATGAAATTAAGAATTATTGTTTTCAAAATTGTAGTAAATTCTTTTTCAATCTTTTAATTAAAATTTCAAAGTAAATATGTACTGCATTATTGTTTTTATCAAACACACACATCTGTTAATTGTAACATTTTGATATATACTTATCTCTTTAAGTATATGCTTTTATAAATTTATAAGAAAAAATGTATTGCATTTTTGGCAATTTTTATGGTTTTTGTTATAAAATATCTTGCGAACAAATATAATTTTTTATCAACTTTTGAATACAAATGTAAGAAATAACCAAATATCAATCATATTTCTACTATATACATATATTTATAATTTTACTTTTTATTCAATTCAATATTTTTATTCTTTTCTATTGAGGAAGATAATTAAAAATGAACTTATAAGGGTAAATATTAGTAAACATTTTGAAAACTTTGCAAAAAATTTATAATATAAAAGATAATTCATTTCCTTTTGCTTCATAAATATAAGTTTCCGAATCATTCTAATCAAATGCACGATAAAGAGCATAAAAACATAAAGAATAACTTTATGAACATTTAAAGAAACAGAAAATCTAACTGTCCTTCAAAGAGTGATACTCTTTCTCTACTTCCATCTGCTTTCAAGCAATAATTAAAATAATATAAATAAAATGCATTAACGATTCTTATTATTTTAAACAAATCAAAATAGTTTGAAGATTTATTCCTTTTATCGTTGTTTTTCCATTTGTGGATGGTTGTACAAACTAATAAAAGACTTACTTGGCTAAAATGAATAAGCAAAGTCATTCATTAAATTCATGCATACATGCATGTGATACTGAATATATTTTTGATAATACTAATCTTAATCTTTAAAGCATTTTCTCTAAGTGATAGTTTTAACAATAAAAGTATTAACCTAACAATAATTAACATTTATAATCATATAAATTAACATTACCTTATAAAGAAGTGTTATTTTTAATTTTAAATATACAATTAACGTGTTTCGTTTGCGTTTCATTTAATTTTGAACACAAGAGAATACTTTTCAAAATTTTGCTGTAAAAATTACATATCTATTTATAAAAATAAATATTCATATAAGAAGTAGGAAGTATGTAAGAGAAATATAATAGATTTTAAATTATTTAAAGAACGGTGAATTAAAGGAAAACAACCTGAATTTTAAGTAAATAAAGATTCAGTATCCGTTATATTACAAATTAAAGTATTTAAAATAATTTTATATATATATATATATATATATATATATATATATATATATATATATATATATATATATATATATATATATATATATATATATATATATATATATATATATATAATATATATATGTAATATATAAATATACATATATATACATATATATATATATATATATATATATATATATATATATATATATATATATATATATATATATATATATATATATATATATATATATATATATGTATGTATGTATGTATGTATAGGAAAACTTAAGAGTATAAATTAGTCTCAATTTTTTAAGCTATGTACTATTTTAAGGGGAAAGAGTGATTTACTATTTGTTTTTTTTTGTACTCGTTGTTGTTGCAAAAAATTATAAATTCTTTTATTCCATTCGAAAATTCAAACTGGCCCTGTGTGTATGAAAATAAGTGTAAATAACAGAGACGGCGTGTCATTTACAAAATTATTTTTTCTGTCTTTAAGTATAAAATATTAAAAAATTAATGTATTCCAAAAATTAAGGAATCCACTATTAAATAAAGATACGTGGATTACATAATTTACGATTTCAAATAGCACTTCATATTCAGACCGAATTCAAACTGGTGTTTCTAGATTGTAAATTACAGAGATATTGAAGAACCAGAAACCAATTATCTGATAATTTTCAATAAATAAATGCAAATCCATTATGAACATGATTAGAGAGTTTCAAATTTTCTTTTTCCTTTGTCATTCGAAAATCAATATAAATTAACTATGAAGAATATTTCACAGTAACTTTCTACTTTACTACAATCATTTGTTCATCATTAAAGTAACTCTTAAAACGTTCATGACAAATATTTTTATGTTATCATAAATAATTTATTTTCTAATATGATATTCATGCTTTTCAATGTTATATAACAAAAGTAATTCTTACATTTTACATTATTTTAAAAAGAGTTTTCCAAAAAAATGCGAAACAAATTAAATACTCTCAATTTAGTAAAAGAAATAAATCGAACCAACAATAAAATATATGAAGCTGATTTTTATATAGAAATAGATAAAAAAAACAGTGCGATCCATCTATCAAATCATGGTCTAGTCACAATAAAATTCATTACCTTCCATTAAAATAAAATAATAATCTTCTTTCTTAAGTAATCTAGATCAAGAGAGAAGATGTCAGGATTTTGGGAATGTAATATTCAAAGCTACTCTTTTCAAATTATTATACCTTAATTTTCTTGTAATTCTTTAAAATGACAAAAAAATAAATGCTATTAAGAAAACGAATTATTGCTTTAAAAATCAAGAACTAAATTAAATTCTTCAATTTATAAATTAATATGTAATTTTTAAAGACATGTGTTGACAACTTAAAATGAATATATTTGCAGATAAAGTGAACAATAATAATAGCATTGTACAACCTTTTTATAGGTTTTATTTCAAGAACATCATAGATACTTTTTTAATTTTAATTTATCTTAGCTCTTAAATACAAATTTGCGTATAAAACTAGCATTATCTACATTATATTGTAAATTTTAATAAGTTTAAATAACAAACTATTAATATTCATGTCTTTGTATAAACATTAAATAATCGAACTTAAAAATGATAATCATAAATGGGATTTTATATTTAAAACATGAATAAAACTATAAAACAAGTTTGCATTAGCTGTTGGTGAGTTTCCAGCAAATATCAATATATTTATTAATATTGTTTTATATTTATTTTAATTTAAAATTTTATTATTATTATTAGTATAGTATAAATAATAATTATTTTAAAAAATTTTAAAAATTATCAGTATATATATATATATATATATATATATATATATATATATATATATATATATATATATATATATATATATTGATAATTTTTAAAATTTTTAATTTAAATATTTAATTTTGATACATCTAGGAAATCAGAAAATTTATATTTTTATTCAAAGAATTACTTAATGATAATGGATTTTTTGCTATTGACTTCATCTTCTTTTCAAAAGTTGGAATTAAAATTTATATTTTAACATAATTTAAACAAATGCTTTCGTTATTATGTCTTTATAAACCGTTAAATTCTAAATCTATCCTTAACAGAAATTTAATTTTCAAAATATGCTTCCAATGACGCTAAAAGCACTTACTTTGAATGTTTCTTCCTAAATTGATTGATTCTTCCTAATTTTATTGGTGAAAATGTTGCTGTTTAAAATTAAGAATTTAAGGCTACCTTGTACATTTACTAGAGTGTCAAAGCATTTTCTTCAAATGTATTTTGTTATGTTTGTTTTTAAGACACTGAAATCTTTGTTTGAAATTTATTTTTAATTGAATTATATAGTTACTTTTCATTATTTGTAACAAAATTTGATTATTAGGTTCCACAATAATGATTTTGGTATTTTGCAATACATCTGTACACTTATATACTTAGCACTTATAGACTTATTGCACTTAACTAATTTTTAAAATCTGTTGTAAAATATAAAAATCTTAATACTCTAAAATATTTCTATAGTATGTGTATGAATATTGAAAATTGAATAAATCAAAAAACACACGAAGAAAGTATGTCTCATAACGTATAATCTAACATAATTTTCAGATTTTACTAAGCATGAAATAATACATTGGCCAAAGGGTTTAAAGAAACATTATAAGATACTTATATTAAATTGAATTATTAAAAATTAAAATTTTATTTCAAAAAAAACTAACAAAATTTTCACGTTTCATATTTTTAGTCTTTAAATTGAACAATAAATTATTTTTTATTTTTTGGCTTGCAACATAAAAATACACACTGGAATAATTTTACGTTCTATAGGACGTAAAGAAACATTATCCATCATTAATAGTTTTCCGTAATAAATCAAAAACAGCTTATTTCAAAATGAAAATAAAATGTTGGTCGGAAATTTCGAGAAGATTTGCACACAAATGAACATCAAGAACTATTAGATCTTAACTAACCGTAGATGCCATTTTTGAATGATATTAATAAAGTAAGAAATTTATGAAATGTAATTTGCTGCATAATGTTTACTTGCGTGTTTTCAATATCTAGGATTTACAATCTTTAATAGCAAATGAATCAAATTAAAATGGTATACAAACAGAATTTGATGTATTAGTATAATATAGAAAAATAGATTTTCTTATTCTTGTCATCTAAGAAAAGTTTAGGTGTGTTAAGAAATATCCTGTTCTTATAATAGTTTGTTATTCGTGCCAGCTAGGCTGGCATTATATGATGTGCTGCTCCACTTTTCCAATTGAACCATATTTAAGTGTGGAGTCCAAATTCCTCAGTACACACATGCCACAGATACCCGTTTATAGGGTATACAACCATTCATATAAGGAAAGGACAAAGACAGGATAGATAGATAAATAAAGTACATCCATGCCGGAACCGGAATTTGAACTCAGGACCTCGCCATTCGCAGTCAGGCATGCTGACCACTAGACAGGTTGGGCGACTATAATATTCTGTTATTTATAAATATTATATATATATATATATATATATATATATATATATATATATATATATATATATATATATATATATATATATATATATATATATATATATATATATATATATATATATCTTTACCAACTTTTGAGTAAAAATTTTTTTATTTATGTTTTAAATTTTATCTTTAATTCTAAACTCCACTATTTATAGTATATTAAATCCTTTTCAAGTAAATTTCAAACATCCTGGAAACAGGGGGTACGTATACCTTCCTGGGGCTTGAGCACAGCCACCAGGCGCGTCGGCAGGTGGTGGATAGCCGAATGTCCTGTAGGAATGACAGGATAGCCTTGAATATAGAATCAGAGGCCGCGAACCAGCTCCCGTAAACCCTGGTGTTATGCGATCCGTGCCTAGGGCTAATTGGCACCGCGGTATTGGTGTCTTAACGGAGCCTCTAGTTGCTTGGCGAACTTCTAGAGTAATTTGCCTTGCCCAGTAACTCAGGCAATGCTGGGTGGACTTATATTACCTGAGTTTTTTAATTGTTATCTTGTGGCTGAAAAGACACAGGAAGTAACAAACCTTTCTGCATTTGCAGGTGAAGCCTCTAAAGTAGACCTTGCTGAAAAAGACAAGGGAACTCAGAGGCAATCTTGTAAAGGGGCAGCAATGAATCCTTCACTTGAGGTAGAAATTACCTCTAAACCATCTTCTTCTGGTGAAAGTCGGGAAGCTATTCCTAGCATGACTGACTTTCTGACCAGATGGGACTGTTTCAGCAAGACCTTATCTGCTGGAAATGTCATATGCAAGAGGAAACGGCAGAGCATGTCATTTACGAATGTGAGGCTCTTGCCCTCCCTAAATTAACTTCTTTAGGCTTCATCCATACTAGAGAGTTACACCTAGACTCCATTAAAGGGTTATCGGACTTTATTAGTAAAGTGGGTGACCCGAGCAACTGGAACTAGGAAACATTGGGTTTGGAGTTAATGGTACAAAATGCTGATAAAAGCAGAGGTGCCCAATGACATACAAACTCAATTTTAAGAAGAAGAAGAAGAAATTTCAAACATTCATTTAAAAAAAAATTTTTTTTCAAAGAGAATAAGAGAAGTAAGTATGTCCCTAAATTACAAATATATTTTCTTTCTTTAACAATTGCTCTATGCACATTCTCCCTAAAGTGTAACCAAATTTACCTAAGCCTTAAGCAAACAATAAGGACTTATAATAGATTTCGCCTCGTTAATCTTTTCAAGAGATTTCCCGCCTCTATTCGCTTTCTAAGCTGCTTTTTTTAATTGAATAAAAGAAGATTTTTCTTTTCCCGTAATTATATACTTAGACTATTAAGTACTTTAAGCCTTTATTCAGTTGTTAAATTCATTTATCGATTAATTAAAACTAATTAAATAGTGTCCTTTACAATAATGTGTTTAATGCTGCTTTTTTAAGATGTCATATTCAAGTTTAATTTAAAAGAAATTTCTTTCTATTACTTATGAAAAATTTATGATGATTTTAATAATATGATTTATTAAAAACAATAATATATTTATTCTATTTTAAAAAATATTGCAAAGATTAATTGTTTTTTAATTATACCAAACACAAATTACAGATATTTACAATAAATTTAAGTTTATAAATTTGCAAAATAAATTAAGCTAATTTAAATTACATGTAAAAATATATATCAGGATTTAAAATTAAAAATTAATAAAAACTGTAGTGAAATTATGGTTTTCTTAAGACTCATCGCAAAATATTATTACTATTTTAAAATACCATGCTGAAAAATATAAACACTTCAATTTCTAGTAGATTAATTTTGAGTAAAATAATATAAATTTATATTTTAAGTTTAAGTGATGCACTTAATGAAAATCATTGAAATAAACAAGTATTACAGGCATTCTTTTTATATAAAAAACCTAGATCTACCAGTAGAAATTTTTATAAATGAAATTAAGTTAAATGTGTGTGTGCGTGTGTGTAACTGTGCGTGCGTGTGAATGTGTCTGTTTGTGTGTGTGCTTTATTTTATGTTATCGAACATAGCATTATGTAACAACTGATGGCTCATGATGTGCTATTCAAAATTACTATTGGAAACTGTAAAGATGATTTTAGTTTATTTTCATTGTTATATTCATTTAATTTTTTTGTACAATTCATTCTTTAATGTCTTTATTTCCTTGATGCTCAACAATATATGGGAGAATTTCGAACGCACATAAATTAATAACTCGATGATCTGATAAGTTTTTTCACATGAGAAGAATAAATATTAACTGTTTTTCTAAAATGTTTATTACTTACTTGTAGACATAGCTGCAACATATCTAGATCAGAGCAAAAAAATTTTACCTTAAAAAAATAATATAATTCTCCACAGTGGAATAATGGTACAAACTAAGGTTAAACTGATTAAAATTAGCCTAATCATAAAAATTTTAATTTAATTAATTATAATTTATAAATTTTTATTCAGGTAAAATATGCTTATTATCCAACTTATCAACTTTGCTTGTATATAAAACAAGAACAAAATAATTACTTAAATTGAGCATCCTGTTCATTTTAAGCAATTACATGATGTACATTATGTAATAGGTAGCCTGAGGCTACGTTGCTAAGCATTATAATAATAAAGGGATAAATTTCTTTTCGGAAGGATTCTTCATGTTTTAGACATTTTCAAATTCACTTGCTTTTATATATCGCTGTGAAGTATCTATTAAAAAGTTGATTAAGATGCGTTATCAAGCATAGGACATAATTGACTAAAACAAATATTTATCATTATTAATAAATTAAAAAATGGCCATTAAGCAGATCATATGTCATTAAATAACAGCTGTTTTGCATCTTTTTTCTGTCAAGCACGCTTAACTTAATTACTGCAGTAAGCATCCAGTAATTGCTTCTTTCTTCTTTTCGTTAATGTTATCTAAAAATCTATTAGCATCAAATTTTTATTTCTAGTAAAGTGTAGAAGAAATATTTAACCCCAAAAATGATGTTATCTGATTTTGCTTTAGCATCGTTACATGGATGTCAATAACAGCATTTAAATAAGAGATGAAAATTTTTTACAGCTTTTTCTCTATGAAGGAAAAATAAATTTGCCTCAGTGAAGCGATTCATTTAATAAAGCTATTTATTTCATTTTCCAAAAACTACTTATTGTGATAAATATTTCGAAATTGTCTTCGTTAGTTTAAATAATGTTAAAAACTTTTACTAATCTAACTTCATATTCTTAAGTTATGAAGTTAGATTAGTAAAAGTCAGTCGTCAGTTTTTATATTAACTGACGTTTAAAATCATACTTTTCATATGAAAACTGTATCTAAAAACTTGACCTATTTTTACATGGCATAGTCGTTGATATCAAAAGTTATATAAAGTATTCAATTTAATTAATATTTAATTTACTCTTCTGAAGTAATGTGAAAAAAATTCAAATAGTTATTATTTTATCAAAGTTATTTCCATAACTGAATTGCATAAATTGTCTTTATTTATTTTTTTCAAACAATTATTACCAGTTTTTATCGCTTTTATATAACATGCAATATAACTTCATATAATATTATAAACTTTTGACATATTTTTATAATTCATAGGTTTAGAATAGAAATTATGTTATGTTTAACTAAATTATACATAAAAAATTTATTTTTCTTCACAGTAGACGTATTACTACAAATTATATGTTTTTTAAAAACTATTTACAGATTCTTTATTCCTTGAAATAAAACTCAGTTAATTATTACAATTTATGAATATTAATAAATTCTAGTTAGTATTATGTCCCGAATTTTGTTTTTAACCATTAAATTAACTTATCATTTCCCTTTGATTAACTTTAAACACGCATCACATCACGTGACTTTACTAAGAATAACTTAAAATGATATAGTTTTGCCTACTATTTTGAAAAATAAGGCAAAAAACTATGATACATTGCTTCATATATATTTTCCGAATATCAATAATGAAACAGTGAAAATTTGGAATATAAGAAAATCCTTGATTTCATTAAATTATTTAATCTTTCCGTTAAACTAATTGAAATGTTTTAAAAGAATTTAATTTTAATTTAATTTAATTTCCCGCTTATACTCATTTCATTATTTTTATTCTAATGCAGGAAATATTTAAATTATAGGAGGGCTTTTTTGATTAAAAAAATTATATTTATCTTATCTTCGGACTCTACGGTACTCCCAGGGCAAACAAGTCTTTCCCACCTGCACTTCGTGCAATACTAACGAAGCCAGTCCCGAACACCTACTGAACTGCATTGGCTTTTCAAAGCGTGAACTTTTATGCAGCCCTGGAGCTATCCTCGATTCTTTGAAGGCGAAGGATGTCATGTACCTGGATAAGAATGGATGGATAAGAAAAAAGAAGAGAAAAGATATTTCTCTTAATAAGGAGAAACTTTTAACATTACATGTCAGAATCTTACCGAATATTTATAATACAGGATGACAACTTTATTTTGTTGACAAAAAATATTGTATTAAACTAAAAACATGGAATTTATTTTCAAAAAACTAACTTTACTTTAGTCATTTGTTACTTAGATACAACATATTTAAGTATTTTCAAAATGGCTCCCTTGGGCATCGATACAGAGCCTTAAACTTAGCGTTAATATTTCTGCAATTGACCGCAGTTTATCAGGTGTTAATTTAGCTCATTCCTTCTTAAGAGTAGCCTTTAGGCATTCCAAACTTCAATGTGGCTTAGAGCATACTCTTGACTGCAAAATAGACCAAACACTATAGTCCATTGGGTTTAATGGACTATAGTGTTTGGTCTATTTTGCAGTCAAGAGGTGCAGGTGAAAAGGGGGGCCACATTCCCACAATCTGAATTTGCTTTAATCCAGCCTCAAATAAAGCAATTATTTGCCGTTGTTGGTTTGGCATATTATTTCAAACATAAACTACTTATTAAACTACTTATTTGTTTTACTAACATTAACATCTCTTGAAAATGAAATTTTTATAAAAAGTGGTGTACATGAATTAAACCAATCAAAAGCAGTACAATTTTGCCAACAGTATAAAGTTGTCACCCTGTAAAATAAAAACTGGGTCTTATTAAATTTAATGAAATGCTATAATATGGATTTAAAGGATGCTAGAATTTGGAATATTAGATGATTTGAATCAAAGTATCACAAGACTATGGAATCAAAGGATCCGATATGGCTATATCAAACGACATGAAAGATTATTTTATCAATTCTGAACTGCTAATCATTGAATTTAAAGGTACGTTGCTGTTTAATCATATTTGGTTAGTTCAAATATGTCAGATTACGAAAATTAGTCAGATAATTCCACTTGATGATATTGATTTATTTGTAAAATAAAATCTATGTGACTGGGAAGTGCAACACAAACTTTTTGCACAACATTCATTGAATCCTTGTACAAATCAACACACTTCACCAGCATGTGATCTTTCTTGAATGAACGTGGGATTGTTTCGATTTTTTTCTTATTCCATACCAAAACCTTATAAATAGTGAAGTATATTCGTGAACCTTTGAAGATTTCCTAGAATTTTACACAAATATAAAAAGAGTTTTAACCCTAGATTCGACAATAATTGTCAAATCTAGAGAATAATCTGAAGAACAATCTTAATTTTTCGAGGTAAGGATACTCAGACAAAATGGTATACTTTTATAAAAAGCTTGCCAGTGAATGTGCAAGGACTATTATCCTAAGGTTTTCACCTTAGCTCAGAATAGATGTTTTTGGAATGAGGAGCTGACGAACTAAAGTAAAAAAAGATCGATTTTAAAGGATGGAGGTATCGACTGAGAGACATTGCGATGCCACAGCCTGGGAAATGGAATCAGCATTATTTAAAGGATCCAAAATTGAAAATAAAAGGATAGTTTTTATTAAATTCATTTCACGTATCAATAATAAAACAGGGAGCTTGAAAACATACAGGTATCTATCAAGATCCACAAAGATTTATTCACAAAATAAGTATACACACCACAAAAGAAGAACTTTTATGCGTAAATAATATCTTAACGTCTGATGAATCAACTGCACACTCTCACAGTCATAATTTCTATCACAATCATGGTCATAGTTGGACATAGATTCTATCAAAATCAAAGACCTGTCTTGATTTTGTTCTCCTAAGACCTCTAATCTTATTGCTAAAGAAATCTGTCTTTGCAGCGTAGTTGACTTGTCGATTATATTAAGAAGAAATATTAAAGGGTCTATTAATCATCATTTGTTATGGTAGAACACATGTTCTAGTTCTGATAATTTCTTTCTCTTAGAATAGATACCACAAATTTTATACTTTTTGTCTCTTCAATAACATTTTCTGTATTTCTTTGTGCTTGTCCAGGTTTAAGCTACATTACAATCCTCCAAGCCATGGTTTCCAGTAAATCATGATGTCATAACATTTTCAAGTCACATTCTCTCAAAATGAAAGTTGGACAGGTGAATTTCATAAATGAGGCAAAGTGGAAAATAGAGCTTTCTGTGGAGCTATTATTTTTGCAATAATCCCTATTTTTTACTTATGTGTTTTGAACGCTAATTTGAATGCATTTGTTTTCATTGAAGCCTTAGGAATTTTTTTACATGCAAGTTATTCAAAATATTTAAGTAATTCTTTGTTAAAACCAAATGCTCCATTTCTTGCAAGAAAATATATGTGCGTTATCTACTTATGTATTACTATATATTAAGTCTACTTATATATTAATGACTTTAAATCCAATATTTATATATAACGGATTATGTTTCAATTTTAATTTGCTTAAACAAACTTAAATATATATATATATATATATATATATATATATATATATATATATATATATATATATATATATATATATATATATATATATATATATATATATATATATATATATATATATATATATATATATATATATATATATATATATATATATATATATATATATATATATATATATATATATATATATATATATATATATATATTATTACTCTTTTAAAAATTAAAACTAACACAATAAATGTCAACGCTTAGATCATATAAAAGAGGCATTTTTATGCTATTTAAGCATTGAACTTTATTAAATGTCATTGCAATATTGTTTCGTATTTAACTGTTTAAAAATATAACTTTTTAACTTTTTGAATATTTTCTGTTTTTGTAGATGATTATGGTAGAGGACATTGTATTAAATCTTCTTGGAAGCCCCAGAAATTATCATTAAACTGTTTGTTACATACTTCAAAAGAATATTTTAAGCCAACAAAAATTTTTGTGCTTGAAGCATTTTTTTAATTTGTAATATTTCTAATTATTAATCCAACTTTTTTTCCATTTTATTCTCACTTAGGAACATATTTATCACATAGCTTGTTTTTAAAATTTTAAGAAAGTCCTATAAACATCATTCAATTTTGATACTAAGAAACTTAACAAAAATTATTAAGATACTTCTACTGAAGTTTAGGCTGTATTTAAAAAAATTATTTTAATGCTCGAAATATGTACTATATGTATAAACTATACTTGTTATGTAAATGTTTTAAACTAACACTGTTTCTTAAATTATTCAGTGAAATTATTTATATTTGCAAAAATTTTCATAAGATATTACGATTAAAGATAATTAAAAATACATGAAACAAATTAGATAAGATCATATGAACAATTACATCGGATAATTAAATAAGAAAATGCTAAATATCTTTTTAAGAAGACTTATAATTACTCCTAATAATAAAGAGTTGCTTAAAAATACTCGATTTAGATTTTCTTTAGTGTAGTTGGAATATGAATTCTTCACAATGAATTCATTCCCTTTTTCTGTTTCCATTAAAGATTCAACCTGTGAGGTTTCTTTTTTACCAATGACTTCATTAGTTATTTTTATTTTTACTTTAGAGAACATAATTTAATGTGGCCGTTAAATCGTTTCAGATGTTAATTACTTTGTGAACTCTGTTCAACTTTCAAGCTTTATCTCATACACGTGACTTAAATATATAATTCAGAATGTTCCTTATTCTAAGTTTAATTGCAAATTCAAATAAGGAGTTCACTTGCAGGAATTATTAGTGAAAAATACGTTGCATAATGTATTCTTTTCTGTCCAATTAAATCCTCATATTTAAAATTAGGTGTAAAATTGTATAAAAAAAGCCTATTTTATGTATGTTTAATATTTTGCAGGTGACTGTCTTTTACTCTCAATAAGTACAAATTACTCTTTATTATAAAAATATTTTTATTTTTATTAAAACAAAATTTGTCTATAATTAGTAATTGAAAACAATTCAATGCTGGTTATAAAAATATTAAATATTAATTAAATCATGCATGTCTATTTCCTGAAAAAATGCAGATGAGGTTTTCTAATGTTTTCTTAAAATTTGAATATGAAGAAATTATTCCAAAATTAAAAATTTTATCTATTATAGTTTTCTTTTGCAATTTACGATTTACTTTAATTTTTTCAGGATATGAATTTTCTTAAATAATTTTATTAATTTTTATCAAATTATTATTTATAATAAAAAAAATATCAAAAGAAAAAATTCTTTTTTAATATACCTTGGATGTCGTTTTTATAAAATGTTATGAAAATAGATTTATAGTGAGGAAATAAAAGCAAATTGATTGGAAATTGTTGAAAAATATAAAAATATGTAATTTTTTGCTCTGTAAATATTTTTATCAGGTTTTATATTCATAAATAAAATGGAATTTCAATATGTATAAAATCCTATTTGAAGTTTAATAATAAGAACTCCTCTTTTTAATATTGTATCATGAAAGTATTATTCATTTAATCTACAATGATATAGTTTTTTTATTTAATTTACTATCTTTATGTATTAATAAAAAGTTTAATTATTCAATTTCACTTCGAATATTTTCTCAAAACTCTAGTCATTATCCGAAATAAATACAGCATATATTTCAAAAAATATGCTTGAAGTGAAAAATTAGAAATTTTAAATTATCCAAAAAATATTAAATTTTTCACATCACAATGGTTTTCAATTCAGTCGGAGTATTACATGGAGTTTATGGATCATTTGATTAAATCTAGAGGAAAAATATGCAAATTTGTCACTTCAAAATAAATATGAACTGAAAAAGGGTTCATAGTTGCAGACATTTCTTTAAAAAAATTTCTCATATAATTCTAAAGTAATTTTTGCAAATGAAATGACTCATCTTTATTCAAATATAATCGTTATGATCCATTGCAGAGAAACGCAATGGATCAAAACGATCTTAAAAAGAAGAAATAAAGAAAAATTTGATAGCTTTATTCTTTGGCATAATAACTTTGACGTTTTTCTATGCAAAAATAATGCACATCAACGGAAAATGAGAAAATACGACAAATATATTTGAAGATTATTTTCATCCATGAATTATTGCATCATTATTTCAGTTAAATGAATGGAGATTTTTAAAACATTTGTTATTTTATTTATACTTTGAAAAATGATACTCTCAAAAAATATTTTTCAAACATGGATCAAATAAGATTAAATTGAGAAATTTTCTTTCCATTTATGGATAAGTCATTAATTTCTGATCATTGAAAATGTAGTACTAATTGTGTTTGTATGCATATTTATGTCAAGTATTTTCTAATAGATAATTTTTAAAAATATTCACCACTTATTACTAACATTTTGCTGGAAATATTAAGACATGAATTAAAAAGTTTTTGACAAAATACATAAGTTATATTGTTCGTTATATAATTTAATATAAAGTGATAAAATATTTTCAGCTTTTTCACTTAAGCAATTTATTGAATGTACTTTCCACGTTGAAGATATTCATTTTGCTTCAAGGGAGGAATGTTAATCTGATACTGGTATATTATTTTTTATATGTAAGGAATGCAGCAAGCAATTTCTTGATACCTCTCGCCTTATGCTATTACTTGAGGGATGGATAATAATTCATCAATGTAATGTAAAACATCTTCTACAATTACTAATAATCATAATTGTTTGCTGGCAATTAATTTTTAGCAATACACAAGTTTCATGTAGTGATTGATTCTGATGAAAAAAGTACGGTCACAATTAAAGTACTTTCGAATTTCAAGCTCACCAAATAAAACCAATTGTAATTTCTCCTTTTATTGATATTTACAATTTTGTGATCAATATTTTTATTGTATTTTTTAAAGAAAAAAACTTTCCCGATTATGATAAAGTCTTTAGCAAACTTGCAAAGAACTTTTAGTCACATTTTTGCAAAAAGTAATATTCCAAATTCTTCTCTCTATAGCCGAGATTTGTTGTAGACTCTATGTTTAAGAAACTCTAGTTACTGGGTATTATAGGCTGTGGTTTTTGCCTTACATCAAATTCATGTTCAGAAATTAGTTATGCAGTGCATGCCAGCAACTTCTTTTATATGACACAGATTAAAGTTAGAAAATTTAGTTTATAGTTATAAAATGCATCATTTATTTTCAATAATTTGAAGAACTCTTAATTAGCAATTTTCAGCATGCTGCTCTTCTTTTTATTTGAATTCCATCTCTTTCTAATCTTTAACTAAATGAGAAGATACTTCTTTTTATACTAGAATCAATTTTTTTATTTAGTTAATTGTATTTATTTAAAAAAAAACTAGCGCTTGTGAAGTTCAGAAAGTCCTTTAAATAAAAACTTTCATCATAAACAGAATTGACAAATATAAGCTAAACTATTTAAATTAAAATATTTTAAAAAACTTTTTTGATTGGAAAAAGATTTGACAAATAAAGAATGAAACCTACCTTTTGTGTTTTCCTGCAAACTCGAATTCTTTTACATTTAAGTATATATAGAATAAAATAACTAGAGCTCTATCTAGAAATAAGAAGATTTCACAAAATTTCGAATAAAAAATTGTTTCAGAAATATTCTAATATTGCTTCAATTTTTTACAAATGATTTCTCTGAACAAATTTAAATACTTTTTATATAAAATTTTCGTAAATTACATGTAACAATTTATATTTGTTAAATTTTTAATTTAAAAAATGTTTGAATAGTATTAATAAATATGTAACGAAATGAACAATTATACAATAAGAAAAGAAATTCCACTAATAATAACAATGCAGTACTTTTTTGTAAAAGCTAATGCAAACACTATTTGATAAATGAAGCCCTGGACTCCCTGAATTCACTTCCTCATGGATCTGAGATTTGGATTTTATCTGATAGTAAAAGTGCGATACAGCATTTGGCCAGATGGCAATAAGTGAGAGGCAGGACTGGGGTTTCAATACTTCAAATGCTAAAGGGGTGTTCGTATTGCATCATATTCACCTATAGTGGATTCCTTCCCTCGTGGATCTCGAAGGGATATAGTTTGCGGACACTTTGGCCAAAGCTGGTGTGTTTGAGGACGGTGTGCTGTCGGCAACTCTCACATTTCAGGAGATTCACTCTAAGATTAAACACGAGAATAAAACCACTTAGATTGTCCCTCCTGAGCATCATTGGTACCGCTGCGCACGTCCAGGTGCTTCCCTGGCTACTGGTCTTTATAGACAAGAACAAACGGCTATTGCCCGTTTCAGAAGTGGCCATCTTAGTAACTTAAAATCGTCGAGGGTACGAAGAAATTCGGAATTTGCTCCAAGTGTTTAAATGAACAGGCCTCTCCTGAACATATTCTTCAATGCCTTGGTCTCTCTCAGGGAGAGATGTGATGGAGAATTCACTTATGGTGCTGGACTTATTGAAGGTGTACGCGCTCATGGACCTGGACACTGCTGACCTCGGGAGCATGCAACAACAACAACTATTTGATAAATATTAATCAATAAAATATTGAAATTGCTTTTAATATTTAAGGGATGAAAATAATTAGTGATGTTTTAATAAGTATAATTCTCAAAAAATGTGAAAGGAATATATAAGGTTTTTCATAGTAGTTTCAGATTGTAAACAATTAACAATGTTGAAATGGGGGCGCAAAAAGTAAATCTTTAAAATTTACATCGTAAATAAAAACTTCAAATACTAATATTTTTATAAACAACAACATATATTTGATAAATATTTACGAGCTAGTTATTAAGTATGAATATTAAGAACAATTAAGAAAATAGCAATCATAAATCAAAAAAATATAAATATGTATTGTTTTTTATTACGGTATTTCTTATGATACTAAACTATGTAAGTAATTTTAACGTAATGTATTTCATTAAATTTTGATTACATTTTAAAAATTCTTAAGTTAACATAACGCATTAAAGTTTACGTGTCTAATAATTCGTAATTTCTTTTACGCTCTTTTAAATATATATAACTATTATTTTCGTGATTTTTTTTAAATAACATACTGAAATATAAATCTAAAAGTTATTTTATAACCAATTCTTACGCCCTCGTAAATGTATATAGCTATTATTTTCAGGATTTTTTAAAAATAATATATTGAAATATAGATGTAAAAGTTATTTTATAATCAAAATTTTTTACGTAAAGTCAAAAGAGTACTGATATTTGAAGAAAATTGCAAATCATTATTCAAAAATATTGTTATAATAACAAATAAAAAAAACATGTTACAATAACAAAAGATTTTCTTATGTAATATGATTCCAAAGGAGTTTCGATGGTAAAAATGTGTTTTGGCTGATTACATTCACCCTCTTGAATATAATCACTGAGAGTAAGTTTTCTCTCCTCTTAAATATGTTTTTGCATTCTATGAGACCTACATTCTTATTATTCTGTATTATTTTAATAAGTTTTATGCAAATTTTTAACAGTAAGTAAGCAATCTCAAGAATATATTTTGAATAAAATCTTTTCAGTACTTGTAATGAAATTATTTTCTTTTTATTTACTCAACTCTACAATATCTATATTATAAATAATTTTCCACAGCTGAAAAATAATCTTCTTTTCAACGCTCTCTCTCTTTCTAAGCAGAATGTTTAAAATAATACAAGAGATTTGTCTTCCATTTTCCTATTTTTTAATACATTTTGATGCACTTTTTATATTTTAATACATAAGCTTTCACAAAAAAGTGATGAATAAAAAATGCGAATTCAATAAAGTGAAAAAATCGTTTTCTGTATTTTGTCTTTACTTTTTTTCTTATCCTTCTTCCCTTCATTTTCAACTCTCTCCACCTCACTTTAAGATTTCTGAGAAAATTTTCATTTTTAAAATAAAGTTAAATATCATTTTTATTAAATTAAACTTATATTGTATGTATTAAAAACAACTAATTTTTATTAAGATTTTATATTTAGTAAAAATAAATTCTTTTTTATTAAAAATTATTAAAACAGTTTTGGAAAAATATTAATTAATTTTAAGTACATTAACATTTGCATAGCTTGATATACATAAATATTTGCATAAAATGGTGTTAATACATATTTTCGCATCACTGCTATGAGTCATTTAATTTATAAAATATTCAAACAGTTGATGTAAATTCACGCAGTTTTTGTGGTTATATTTTGCTAAATTTCTGTATGTTATAAAATTTACTTAATAGATCTTATTAACTGGCAATTGCAATTCACTAGGTAATTTTTATTCCATTTGTCTTTTATCAAACATTTTAATATTTTAAAAGTGAATACATTTTATCAAGAAAACAGAAAAATTAAACTTTTTGAATAGATTAAATAAAATTATTGAATTGGTATAATTTCTATTGAGCTTTACAGTTTATTCTATAATAACATTAGTAAAGCTTTTTTGGAAAGATGTACTAGAATAACAATTAGAAATTTTTAGAGTTAACACATTGTAAAATGTTTCGAATTTCGAATATAGCATATGATATAGCATATAATTACATTACGAATAAAGCATATAATTACATTAAAGTCAGAAAAACTCTAATTATCTTAATATTATCTTTATTATTTATTAAAATTTTGATGCAGTCCATGTTATATTATATCATGATTTTATATTTGTTAAATATAAGAATAACTAACTAAAAAAGGAAAAGGGGAAGTAAGCATATGTTATGAAATTTCAGATGCTGAAGATTTTTTAACGTAATAAAAATATTTATACCACTATTAAAATGTAAATATAATAATAAACCTCCAAAAATAATATCAAATTTAAATATTTTTACACAGCATTTTTGTTTTTAATTTCTTATAGATTTAGTGAATAACTATAATTCGGTTAAAAATGCATTATAATCGTCACCATGTTTTGCGTGACAATCCTTTTTTAGTCTTTGCCTACCTCAGAAGTTTTTTCATATGCCACCCTTTTTACGGTTACAGTTCTTCATTCTTAACACCAATGATGTCCAAGTCTGATTTCAAGCATCCTTCCACCTCTTTTTTAATCTACTTAAAAAGGGGTGCACATTTAAAAATCTTCAATTATACACTTGTCGGATTCAGTCTTTAAATATATCTTGCTCACCTCATTCAATTTAAGGAATTTTACAAAACCTTCAACTTCAAAGTGTCTGTATAGATCATAGCTATATGTCCTCCTCCACACACCTTGTTAAAAACACCGCCATGAATGGTTCATAAGACTCTTCTTTCAAAAACTTCTTTTCTTCTTTTGCATTCATGCTCCAGGTTTCAGGACCGTAAGTTAATACAAGTCAAATCAGAGTTTATTACAACAAGATTTTTTTCCTTTAAATACATTATAAATTTACGAAAATGATTCTGTGTGTGTGTGATCATGTACTAAAATTAGAAGAAACTTATGAAATTATAACTCTCTCTAATACTTTTTTGCATAAAATTTGATTATTCACTACTTAATAAAAGATAAAAGTAATTTATAAACTGTTTTTAACAGAAAAATAAGCTGGACACCACGTCTCATACCCTAGTACCACTGCATTGTCATACGTATATATTATAGCAATGTAGCGCTACTAAGCTTATAAGTATATATTAAAATGTACTTTAAATCTGTGAATCAAAAGTCTTGTAATCAGTCGTATAGCAGTTACCATTGGTGTAATGGTCTGGAAGAAATTTCCTCCCTCTCCAGATAAATGTCAAAATTCAGGGAATGGGTCCTCTTATGGTGCCATCTATAGGAGGAGTTTAGAACAAAGTCGTATTTCACCTTTATGGTGCTCCGGTTAAACGAAAGACTCACCCTATACTGACTTAAATTCGCATAGCCAATGGCATAGCGAGCTTGGCTGGTCCAAGTGTCATAAGTAACAACAAAAACAACAACAAGTATGTATTATATTGTTATCATATCATTCACAATCACCGAATTTTTTTATTGCCGAATTTTTTTATATAAAATTAAGAAAAATTACAAATATCAACAGCTGCTCAATGGTAGCTAACATTGTTCTTTAAGCTACTAACTTAAAAAGCGCAAGATACAAACCACAAATGCACATTTTAAAAATAATTTAATAATTTATGATATCCTGCATAAACATATATAAAACCAAACTGATGAATTCTGTCATTTTATCGAAAACACACAAAAACTTACACATTATGAATTTTATAATAATATTCTCTCTCATTAACTTAGTTACATATCCTTTCTTAAAACTTTTAATATAAAAATGAATCTCATTCAAAATTCTTTAATGTATGGATCTACAAATATTTCCAAGACTTAAATTACAATACTAAGAATAAAAGTATATTAAAAATTTCATTTTAAAAAATTATTTCTTGGAAATTTGAATAAATCTTATACAATAAATATTTACCTTATTATTCATTCATATTATAACTTGAGAAATGATAGAAAATATATAAAAATTCTGCTTAAATCTAGAAGTAAATATGTAAACTACCACTTTGAGATGAAATTTTAAATTAGTAGAAGTGGATCAGATACAGTTTCTTTTTGTAACTTTTCTGGTATAAGTAATTCTAAATTCTGAAATGTGATTTCCAAGAAGAAAACAACTATGATTTTTTTCATCTGCTTTCAAATGCTCGTATAAATGATGAATACAGCTTTAAAATGAAGAAAACGTTAAAAAATATAATGTTTAATCAAATGTAAAATACTCTCATATATATATATATATATATATATATATATATATATATATATATATATATATATATATATATATATATATATATATATATATATATATATATATATATATAGTTATATAAAATATTTCAAGTAAAAGTAATTCAAGTGTGCAAAAAAATTTTTAATCAGCTAAAGGAGCAACAAATGTGAATGCTGAGCTTTTTATTACTCAGAAAATTATGAAATACATTTTGTCGAAAAATATTTTCGAAATATCCTTTACTTCATATTAAAAGCTTATATTACTAAAATTTCACGAAATTTAAATCAATTTTTTAAATAAACAAACCACAATATAAATAACAACGACATCTAAATATTGTTTATTACAGATTTTAGAAATTATATTTTCTTAAAAAAATTATAAAATTAATATTATTGCTATGAGATATCATTAACAAACATAAAAGATTTGAAAAACTTTTGTTCTATTGATATATATTATTGTAAAAAATGAATTTTATGTGTTAAAAGAGTTTGGAATAAATTTGATTAATAATAAATAAATTTGGAATAAATAAATTTGAATAAATAAAAAATAATGAATATAATAAATGATAATGAATAAATTTGGAATAAATAAAAAATAGCAATTTTTCCTGCGATATTTTAGTCTGCAATGAATTCTTTTTAGCCACTTTTGAAGGGAATATATTCCTGTGCAACCTACCTCTGTTGAAATTGCTTTTGGCCCGATTGGTAAATTATATTAACTCCAACTAATTTAATAAAATGATATATCAATTAGAAATAGAAAATTCACATAGATATATGGAAACGGCAAATAAGGCATAAAGTAAGATATTTCATAAGCATCTTAATAGCTCTAGCTCTAGCTCAAGCTCAATATAAAATTAGCATTTATTTGAAACGGCATTTTAAGTGAATAAGTTCCATACATATAGTAATATTTAGTATTGATAATATAAAAGTAATTTCATTTGATTTTCTACTGCTTTAATTTTGATCTTTCTGATTAAGGCAGGACGAGGCTCTACTCAACATTCGTTTACAATAGTACTTTTTCATTGGAAGAGGAAAACATATATATACTGCCCGAAATTGAAAATATAACACCAAGAAAAATGATACAAATTTATACTAAAAAATTATACAAATTTTAGGGTACACGCACCTTAACCAGCTATGCCAGATGTGAAATACGTAGCTCTCCAGTGCTAGTAGGATAAGATATGAGGAGATGGCAAAATGGGCAACATTCGCGCCGTTATTTCTGCTTGGAAAATAATCGTTGAAAGTTTATTCTTGTCGCAAAGGATGCCTGTAATTACAGAGAATGCTATGCCATCGTCAACGGAGTCGGTTCCAAGAGAAAGATGAGTTTATGTGTTGCATGGTGACCGGATTGAGAAAGACAAATTGGTTCTTTACGTCAAATAGCAGCTGCTAGACACTAAAACGCTTCTACAGAACACCGGCTGTGGCGAAGATGGTTGAAACAAGGAACGTTTGTGAGGTGCCGGTGCACCCAGAGTGACGTCTGCATGCTTAGATCGACACATCCAATGTGGGGCAATGGTGTCCCTACAAACCACGTCTGCCAAAATTCTGCAGCATGTGCAATACACCTTGGATGCTCCCACATCGAGTAGAACTACTTGCCATTGATTGGTTGCTAGTATCCTGAGCTCATGGTGTCCATTAATAGGACTGATTGACCTCACAGCATAGACGCCAACGTCTGGAATGGTGCCAGATTAGAGCGATGTGGATGACAGAATGGCACAACTTCGTCTTCCAAGTGATTCACACTTTTGTTTCCTTAGAGATAGTCGCCGCTTATGAGTATGGCGTCGACTTAGAGATAGGTCCAATCCTGCAGCAATTGTGGAACGCCCCATCACACGAGAGTGCGGCATCATGGTTTGTCTGCCATTATGTACGATTCAAGGCACCATGAATATGACGTGCTACTACCGGTGACATTCCCTTACATTCAGATATGCCCAATGCCCTTAATCAGCAGGATAACGACCGACATCACATTATTCCCATCAGTCAAAGTGCCCCACAAGGTATACGCCTACTTCCTTGGCCACAGTGCAAGCTAGATCTCACACCAGTCGCACTCATTTGGGATGTGATTGGACGCCATTTGTAAGCCCTGCCTCCTTCAGAAAATGCACTTTGGCAGATGATTGACAGGGAAGGGTGAGCCATTCTTTAGAACTTCATTCATTCTCTCATTGACTCTGTGCCTAGAAGTGTTACTTCGCTGTCCACGGTGGTGCTACAATCTATTGACCTGACCCTGCTATCATTTTGTATTATATATATATATATATATATATATATATATATATATATATATATATATATATATATATATATATATATATATATATATATATATATATATATATATATATATAATATATATATATATATATCATTTTGAAATACAGACCACTCTTATTCCTTAACTTATCAATTCTTAACAAATTATCTCAGTTTAGCAAAAACACACATATAAAATACACATTAATGTATTAGTTTTATAATAACATTCTCATTAATGTAGTTTCATATTCTCATTTGATTATTAATATTAAAATTATTCATTGCATAGTTCTACAAATATTTTCTAGACTTGAATTATTGAGCTTAATAATGAATAAATATATTTACTTAATTCAAAATGATTTCTTGGAAATTAGAATCTTTTGCGATAAATATTTCCTTAATTACTCATTCAAATTTTAACTTATGAGGTGACAGAAAACCCATGACACATTCTGACTAAAGCTAGGAATAAATATGTAAAATTACCATTTTAAGATAAAATTTCAAATTAGTGGAAGTGCTTTAGATTCATTGGCTCCTTGTAACTTCTTTGTTATAAATAATTCTGAATTCTCAAATGATTTCTAAAAAGCAAAATAACTATGATTTTGTTCAGCCACTTTCAAATGCTCGTATAAATGTGATTTACATCTTTAAAATAAAAAATACGTTAAAAATAATCAGTCTTTCTTTTGAATGCTTAATCAATTGTAAAATGCTCTTAGAAAATATTGCCGTTTACATACATAAGATGTTTCAAGTAAAAGTAATGCAAATGTGCAGAAAATTTTTAATCAGCTATTGGAGCGACAAACATGAATACTAAGTTTTTTTCTATAGATAGCAGATATACTTTAACTTATAAAGGACAAGTAACTAAACAGGAGCCGCCCAACCTGTCTGTCAGTGGATGGAAAGACCCTTGGTTCAAATCCCGATTTGGGCATGGATGTACTTTTATTCTCTCTTTACTTTTTTTATCCTTTCCTTGTATGAACGGGTTGTGAATGGTTGCCTACCCTATAAACGGGTCCCTATGGCATGTGTATTCTGAGGAAGTCGGACTCCACACCAACTTACGATATAGTTGGAAAGTTGAGCATTTCCAACTATACCGTAAGTTGGTGTGGTAGTAACCAACTTACGGTATACGTAAGTTGATACGTAAGACTTACGTAAGTCAGCGCACCCCATACAGCAGTCTAGCTGGCACAAAACAACTAAACAGGAAAAGCTTCTAGCACTTTTTTCTTACAAAATTATATAATTAATATTATTGATATAATAACATTAACAAATAAGAGAGATTTATAGCACTAAATTAAGCTACTGAAATTTATCATTATAAGTAATGAATTTCCTTAATTAAAAATAACTTTGAATTAATTTGGCCGTAATGCAACAATTTTTCCTGCAATGTTTCCGGAGAATAAAGACCAAACAATTTAATTTTAGCCAAGCAGAATGAAATACATATTTCTATGTAACCCATCTTTGCAGAAATTGTTTTTTGGACAACTTGATAAACACTGCACTTTCTCCAACTTACATAATGTATTGGTAAATCCATCAGTAATCAAAAATTTGCACAGACTTATGGATGAGGCATATCAAACAAAAAGTAAGATAATTCATAATTACCTTAATTTTAGTAGGTCAAGCTCAATGTGGAATCTGCATTTACTTGAGTAAGCATTTTATGTTACAAGTTTTATAAATGTAGTAATGTTTTAAGAATTGCTATACCATAAAAACTATTTCATGGGTCTCACTTTCTTTAGGTGATTACGGGTGTCATAAGCCCGAGCCACCCAGGTATCTCTCTGTTTTTCCTCTCTTCCTTAGTCTTCCCATCCCTCGATTGCAAGTGGAGAGTTCTCCATGAGTAGCTGTAGCCGCTCTGTTTGATTCTTGCTTCTCAAGGAGAGTCAAGATACCCACGTATAGTCCTTGCTGGCAACCCTTTGGACGGGTAATGCACAGTGCTTCTCAGTGTTTCAATCGGCTGGTACCTTGTTACAGTCGGGGCTTGTCTGCTAGTGATCAAGCGAAGGTGTCGCATGCTTGGCCTTGGCATTATTGGTGGTCATTCTATCCAGGGATGATTCCCAGCGTATGGGTGTCGACTAACATTATGGTAAGCGCAGAGGCTAGAGATGTCCAGAGACAGTTGCTGATATCCCTTGTAGAGCTTCATAGTGGGGAGTGCCATCGAGCCTGAACCTTTACAAATATCCAATGATTTTAATTCTATCATCGTTGAAACCAATGCATGTATTCGTTACGTGTTAATAAAAACTCTAAACAAATTTACAGATATTGCCTTTTGTAAAACAAAAACTTCTCACATATTTTATTTTTAACATATAAAATGTTAAAAAAATACGATAGGGAGATTTTCTTGTTCAAGTTGACTTAAAACAAGCTTTGGTATATATTCACTAATTTTTTTAAAAAAATAGGTTCATTTCTAGTCGAAAAATCATTTTATAAAACTTTAAATTAATCTCGTGTTGTCCTTTCTAACGTGGATTTCATACATTTTGCAGAAGCAAAATTTTTTAAAGAATTTCATGATCAAGGAGTTTGTGCTGCACGTGGTATAAACATTCGACGTGATGGCATACTTAGCTCCATCCAACATTATGCTTTAACTTTTCAAACATCAGTATTACGAAAATCTATAAAAGCATGTTATATCAGATGCAAACTTCGTGAATACATTCCTAACCTTCTTAAATGTTTCAAATGTCAGACATATGGTCATTCTCAACAGGTATGTAGTAATACTGATCCTATGAGTAAAATCTGGTCATGAAATTTATGCTTTAATGCTTATACTTCAGAAATTTTCTAGAGTTGTAACAGTTCTGGTTCACTTGCTGCATTTTTCAAATCTTGCTCTATATGGACCTTGGGGAAAGAATTAATTGCAACCAAGATAAAACAAAGTGTTACTTTTTCGAAACCAAGACAAATAGTAAAAAAACAACACCAAAAGTTGGCGTTTCCTATTCTTCTACTTTTAAAATAGATGCAAAAGTAAACAACAATCCAGCAAAGAAGAGTAGTTTACCACTATCTGCTCCACTTTTAACTTTGCCTTCTAAATCCACTTTACCATCCTTACAAAGAAATTAGCACCAAGAAATCTACTTCAACTACCAATAAATCTAAGACTCGTGTTAAAAAACCGAAATCTCGAAAAAAGTATTAAAAAAACAATTGTTCCTGTTCTGAAACAGAAATGGAAACTTATTCTTCCTCTACATCTCAGACCATTTCAAAATGTAGAAAAGACAAGCACAAAAAAAATCAAATAAAATCTGCTCTGGATGATACTATTTTCTTGAAATTGCCCTGGTTCTCGGAAGACGTTGGAGTTTTTTTATAACATTTATATGTCCCATATTTCTGCCTTTCATGAATTTGTTTATTGTCTTTATTCTTCTGAGTCATTTATCTCAACAGTCACATTTAGTTCTTATAGAATTATTGAATTAATCAAGCACTTAACTTTATCAAACAATATTTTGTTTTCAGGGCAGCTTATTCCATCTGAGGGTCTTGCGCCAGTAAAATCAAATCAACCTACCATAAAAATATCTTGTAGTTTGAGACTACTTTAAACTTAATCTTTGAGGACGTTGCTCTTCAGGGAAGACATTGATCTTCTCAGCATTGCTTAGCAGAAACATACTCTTAAACCAAATTACAAGATCCGACTCCTATTCGTAAATAGCATAAATTGATCTACACCCACTTATTGAAGTTATTAATTAAAATCAAACATTAATAATTTAGGGATATCTATCATACCAACTATATCAGATTAGATTGGAAAATGTGTTGTGAAATCTTTGGCACTAAATGCCAAGGAGAAAAGTCATTGTTGTTGTTACTTATGACTCTTGAAGAAGGCAAACTCGTTGCACGAAAGCTATGCGAAATTATGTTGGAGAAGTGCGTCTTCCGTTTTAATCAGAGTACCACGAAATTGAAAGTACGACTTAGCTCTGAGACTTTTCAAATTGATGGCACCACCAGAGGATTCACTTCCTCTATTTTGATTTTGATCTGGAGTGGGAGGGAATTTTCTCCAGACCATTACACCCATAGTCACTGCTCAATTATGGATCACAGGACTTTCGATTCCACAGATTTATATATAACGAGCATCTATATCGCATGTGCTCAATTGGACTTTGATGGCATTGTGAATCAAAGCCAGCCCTTTTGGACGGAAAGACGATGTCTAAACCACTAGGCTACCACGGCCCTAGGCAACATATTTGTTGAAAGATAATATATGGGATTTGTAAGTTTAGTGCCTATCTACCGTAATGAACATATTGCACAAGATAAAATCATAAGCACCTGTCCCGATAGATGTGGATGCAGGAAGCATATGTAAACATTACATTCATCTCTCTTTCTTCAAAATTTACTGGAATCAAACATAAAAAATTCTGTTATCGAGATCGCAAATAAAATCCGCTAGTAAAATTGAACCCACTATGTAAAATGAATTTGAGTATTATTGAAACATTACATATTTCGAGTTGCCTTAGCTCAAGAAGAATTTCTCTCTAAATTTCAAATGAGATTTATTCTTTAACGTGCAAATTTCATATTCGAAAACTTTCGTTCTGCATTTATTCTAGTTTTTAACTCACTATACCAATATCTTTGATTTACAGTGATTTGCTCTTGCATAAAAAAATCCTCAAATTGTTGCTTTATTGTGTGAGATATTAAATGTTATTATATTAATTTAAACTTAGCAATATGTATTAATAATTATATTAGTTTATATTTTGTTGATCCATTAGTAATTTGTTTTCAAAATTAAAAAAAAATCTTTAAACTTTTATGTTAAATTTTTCAGGTTAGCTTTGTAGTATATAAAATATATAATTTTGTGCGACATTCATTTAAAAATCAATGTTTAACTAAACATAGCTACAGAAACCAAAACTACATAAAAAAACTTGATTTATTTCACAAAATTTTATTCTTGAATTTAAAAGTATATTATGTGCATGCATGAAATATTTTATTTATATTATTTTCGAAATATTAAACTTGAGTTTTAATTATGCAAAATGAAGCTTGAAATATAAGATAAGCAATTAAAGAAAATCAATTGATGTTTAATTCTTAAAATTAAGTTTAATGCTTAGAATTTGTAATAAATGTACAAAAATGCTACAAAAAAAGAAACTGAGGTATTTTAATTGAACTTTAAGAATATTTGAAAATTTATATATAATTCCATTTCAATTCAGTAATTTAAATGAATTTCACAGAAAATACTTGAATAGTTCTATTTTTCCATATTATCTATATATTTTTTACAAAGATAATAATTTAAAATTTTACATTTTGAATATTTTGTGAGATATAGATCTGCAAAAATTTTACTAGTATTCATATTATTTGAAATCTAAATAACAGTTTAGAAGATTTCTAAAATTTTCTCATGTATACTTTTATATATATCAAGCTTTTCCAATGAACATAACAAATTGAAATTTTCCAAATCAATGAAAAAGTCAAATTTATCTGAACACTAAAAAACGAATAGTAGCAATTTTCATAGTAGCGATGATTTCACAAATGATTGCAACAAGAAATTACATTATTCTGATACAGAATTTTCCATGAATGTAATTTTCCCGACAGAAGTTACGTAAATAAGCCCATATATTATCGTTCTTTCTTGCATAAAAGTAATTATCAACAACACACCTAAATTAGACAAATTTTCCTTTTTACATAAAACAGGATTTTATCATTCAATCTCCTTTGACATTCATTATTCAAATTTGTATTACTTCAGAGGGATATCAAATCTAAATGCAAATATTTTAAATGTAATGCATACTTTACCATTCAATGAATTTTTGATTTTCTTTGCTTGTTTTTTGGGATGTAAAATGATATTTTCGTGAATTTTTTTATCCTAAATATAAGCTTTTAGCATACTTAAGTAATATCATCTATGTATACCTTTTGTTTTTTTCATTATTATTTCTCTTAAGACTGTAGCCGAAATAGAAAACAAATTAAGAAATTTTCCTCTCTTTTTATCTTCTTTTCTCTCTTTTTCTTGCTTCCTTTCTTTCTATTTTCTCTCAATATCTCTCGTCCTGTTTCTCTCTCCCTGTTCGTTCACCTACGCTCTCTCTAATTTTTCCTCTCCCTATTTCATCCTCTCACTTTCTCTCTCTCTCTTGTTAAAATTCTTGAGACCTTTTATGAATTAAAACTCTCATAAGTAAAAATATCTGAAAGAAAAAATGTGTTGCCTTATATCATAAATATTTCACAATTGATCATAGGCTCTTCTTATCAAATAAACTTATATTATTATGTTATCGCTTTTAGAAAATGTGTATTTCACTGTATGCATTTAAAAATAGCACTAATAAAACAAGTAACACTTATCGGTTATTTAATTTTTATATTTTCCATCACCATTTTATTGTTGACAATGATAGAAAAAATGGATTTCATATGTGTATGAAAATAGTTTTTAACTTTACGCAGTTCTTATATAATAAAATCATTTATAAGAATTTAATCTGTTTTCAGATTATAAAAAATTAAAAATCGATTTCAATATCAAATCATTTAAAGGGAAAAAGACGTACTGATCAATAATTCAATGAGCAATAATTCAAAATTTAATCTATAATCTATTAATTTTAAATTTAATTTGTTATTCTTGTATGCCCAGAACAATGAAAAAATATGTATTATTTTGAATATCACTTTATTCTTCTCGAAAATGATATTCTATTTAAAATGCAGCTCACACAGGTTTATTTATATTTTTCACATTTCTATTTTTAAATAATAAATGTTACACTTAACTCTTCCATAATATATCATGAAGGTGTATAGAGAAATCCATAAGATTTATAGTAATCTTGATATTCCTTCAACCAATTCCTATAACTTTAATTCGAATAAAAAAGAAATTTTCAACTAAGGAATTGTCATCTTATACATTAAAACTGTAGTACTTCACTTTGGACTAATATTTCCAAAACTATTATGAATGCATTTTTGACGAAATTTATTTATCTTAAAAAAATTTAAATATATTTTTAAGATTCCCATTAAATTCCCAGATTCTATGGAAATCTTTAAAATACATTCCCAGATTTAGAGATAAAAAAAGGTTTCAGGTTAAAAGATAAAAAAAATTCCCAGATTCAGAGATAAAAAAAGATTCCCAGATTCAGAAAAAAAATTTAAATATATTTTTGGGTTGATAAAAGCTATTCAAATAAAAAAACAAGCATTCCTAGATTATAAAAATATTTGATTTCCAATAAAATGGTTATGAAATCATCATATTTTCTTCACATAAAAATTTTCATTTTATGCATGCATTTATATCTGCATTATTATAAGATATTCATGCAGATAGAATTAATATTTTACTTAAAAATTGCTTGAAAAGAAAAATATATTTTGGAAATCACTAATTTCTCCATAACATTATTAAAAATTACATCCATATATCAGTTCTTCATTACATAATAATATACAGATAACGATTTCTAATGATTTTGGTATTAAAATATAGGTTCAATTTTAACTTTGTATTTAGAATAGAGAAATAGCTAACAGAATTTCTATTTACTTTAACTATTATAAGAATTATAATAATTAAGTTGCAAGTGGCTTAATTGTAGCCCGTAGTGAAACCCGGTGACTTTGTGTGCTAACACTTCGCGCTCCCAAAGCACAGGTCAGAAGTTCGATCCTTGGGCTGTGCAAGGTGAAGTCAGCCTTTCAACCTTTTAGTGAATTGATACACACAGTACCAAGCATGCTTAGAAACTAAACTCTGGGTTTATTGTTAAACTGACCACCAAACTGAGACATGCATAGAACCCATAATTTGTCAGGAAAACAGATGTGGGCTCTGTAGGCCTTGCCCATATAAGAGTTGTCATGGCACAGATTAATTTTATTATAAGAATAATTTTATATTAGAAGGCACGAATTGTTTGACTAGAGTCTTATGAGAAATTCTATGGGAAAAATGAGAATACTAACCTTATTTATATAAATCACTCAGATAATGAATAATTTAAAAATAGTTTAAATTATTGATTTTGTATTAAATGATTATCGAAATAAATACCATTTTAAATCAGTTTATATATCTTGTAATATATTTACATGTACTAATTTTTTCTGAAAGGAACACCTTAACAATATCAATTCATTTAAATTTCTTGATATTGCAAAACAATTAGTAAAAGATACAGCTAATGAAATCAAACAAGACATATGAATTCAAATAAAACTCAAATGTTTGTACATAAATTATCGTTAGACTACTCTTATACTTAAGCTATCCTACAGATATATTTCACTCCAAAATAGAGTTCAATTGAAAATTCTAATTTTTATGAAGGAAACTTAAAACCTTGAATTCGTCTTACTACGACATACAATAAAATTTTAACTGTAAAAAAATATATGAGAAAAATCAAATGGCTAAAAAAAAAATTATTCAGTCTATAGTAAACTGGTGGAAAGTTTTGAAAACTAAAACTGTTTTCAAAACCGGAGATTTTATTCAATCCAATATACAGAATTTCCCAAGAGAATTCACAAATACTTTCTTTTAAAATTTCCTATATTCTATTCTCCAAGCAAGTTCTACCGATATTTATAGTAGAACGTTTTACAGACTGAAATTCTTTAAATTGTTCTAACTATTGTAATTCAAATAATCTTAGCAATCAGAAGTTAATTTTCTTGTGTACTTGTAAAAAGAAATTATACTTTGAGATCTTTCTTGGAACTGTTTTGTTTCAGTATTTCCGTATTAATTGTTTTTGTGTTTGTAAATTGAAACACTGACAAATGACCTGTTTTTACACAAAAAAGAGATTTATCTCTTTGATTCTTAAGTCTAATCTATTTTGATATAATTAACGAAACACGTGCTTCAAATGTTGTGTAAATCAGTCAAAATATGTATAATTATATAAGATCAAAGCTAAAAAAAGACATTCAACTTTATATATAGATAAAAATTAAACCCTTTATAAATTATATATACTTCAATATTAATTTAAAATCAATACTAAATTTCAAATTTCTTTTTTTATTTTTATGTTGGTCATAATCGTATTATTTACACAAAGAAATTGGATTGAAATATTCTTTTAGCTTCCTGTAACAAAAATATGAATCATTCAGAAAACAATATAATGTTCTTAAAATAAATTCCAGTAATGCAAATATATTATAATGGAAAGCTGTTTAATTAAAGTCAAAAATTTTATTATCTATAATGAAAGTTTTTTTCTAATTTTATTTTCTTCCTTGTCTTTTAAATAATTCCGATCTTAAGATTTCATAAAGATTGTTTATATTGTTCTCTTCGTATTGAATTCTCTTTCTATCCTTACTCACTATTAAAAATTTATTGTATTCTGCAATAGTTAAAAATTAAATAAGCACCTATAATACAGAAAGTTTTCAAAATGAAATTAGTGAGAAAGATAATAAGATTGTAATAATTGATATAAAGGATTGTTTATATTGCTCTCTTCGTATTAAATTCTCTGTCTTGAATTTCATTGAATTATTGAGCTTTCAATATTTATATCAAGTATTATTTTATAAAAAATTAAAATAATATTTATAATTTATCTCATAAGGAATATTTAAGTAAAATATACTTTGTTATGTATATTCTGAATTAAAAATTAAATTGTTTAAAAATTAAATTTTTTATTTCTAATTTATTTATTTTTATTAAATTTATTTTTTTATTGAAAAATGTTCATGTAATAGGAGAAATATAAGATACTATTAAGAATACATAACACATTATAAAACATTACACTATCAGGAAATATATAAAACATTTTTATTTTGAATGCAAATACAATTATATTATAAACTTTATAACTGATTTTTAGGTCGTAAATTTAGAAAACATTTATATGGCATACCATAAAAGTATGATATAAATATAAGAATTTTCAACCAAAGCTCTTGTGTATTTGGAATAATTCTCGATTTCCATTTTGATAAAAATTAAAAAATAAACTCAATATGTATAATATAGTATAATACAGTAAGTAATACAATACAATAACAGTAAGTAATTGACTAATAATAATACAAAATAAGTATAGGAAGTAAAATTACGACTACAATAATATAGTATAAAATATCTCTGTGTAAATATTTGCAGGAAGAAATATTCATAAATGAAGTAAAAAAGCAACGATTCAAATTAATTTTACAATCAACAATTTTATTAATTATATAGTATTGTTAAGTATTAAGTTAGTTTGCTGTAAATTAACAAAATGATTCTGTAAATTAAATAAAACAAAAAGGAATCAAATATGTTTCTTCAAATGTAGTTTACAATTCATTTCAATTGTATATTTTACTTGCAAAACATTTAATATTTAAGGGAAGGATTTTATTTTATTATCAGCATACATAAGACAAAGGATATACAAGATTATTATAATTTCAGTTGCAGTTTAAAAGCTCGATAAGATAAGTAATGACTATACATATGAACAATTTAAATCTATTATTTCAAGAAAAACATAGATTTGCTTGGTGAAGGAAAACCATGAATTTGAATTTAAATTTATTATTTTGATTTTGGTGCAAAAGTATCACACTTAATTACTCAATTACTCTTCCAGAACGATAATTGTTTTAATTATCCTTTGTAAGATTGAATTTTTTTATCTTCTAAAAAGCACTGTTCTTATTTCATACGAGATGCTTTTAGGTTCTTCCTTATTCTAAGCAATGCTTCTTTCCATAAAACTGTTAAAAGAATGCTGTTTTAGTTATCATCAGTATCTTCATTAAAATATTATTGATTCCAGTATTTTTAATTAATCTATAATCATGTCTACATAATACCAAATCTAAAAAATGTTACTGCATCAAAAATATCATTTTGATGCAGTGACTTTATTTTATATTTAGAAAGCTTACATAATATACTAGTGTTTAAAATAATATTTCCCTTTTTCTTTAATATATTATTTATCATTTAATAAAAGAAATTTGATTTGATAAAAGTTTAGCACCTGAAAAGGATAGCATTAGATATTAACATGCTATTAATAATGATCATGTATTTTTTCATAATTATACAATTAAAACTCCTTATAACTAAACATAATTTACCTATAAACATTCTATTATTTCTCTTTACACTATAAATAATCTGTTCAGCACTTTCTTGGGGTTCAGAATCAGATTACTATTCATAGAAGAAAGCTTATTATTAAGATTCAGATTATTTATTTGGAGGAATATAGATTGATTTGGCAGTACAATAAAATATTTTATTTTAGGCATAGATTTAAAACATCATTCATCGTTCTCTCATCTAGACATTCCGTTTCTATTCAAAATACATGCTCAAAAAAATAATGAATTCTTCAAATCTTTCAAGATAGAGGAATTTTCTTTCTCTCATTGCAAATTTAAATATGCAGCTTCATATTCAGTTCGTGAATTACTTCGAAAAATTTCAGAGAAATATATGTAAATTTTTTATCTTGAAATAAATATTTTCTGAGAATTGTCCCGCCAGACTTTGTCTTTCATTTTTCTTTTCTCAGTGAAATCTTCACATACCCGTTTGACATTAGAAAAATAATTCACGTTTTTGTCCAGATGAAAAACTCAACTTAAGATATTCAAAGTATACATAAATATATAACACGTCTTCCGAGAAATCAAAATACTTTGAAGATGCGAATTTCAAATTTAAAAGACAGAATATTAAAATCTAGATCATTTCAAATTCTTTGATATGAAGAATATAAATTTAATCATAAAAGCCTATTTGAAATACATCCGAAAACAAATAATTCATCTGTTCATAATCAAGATATGTTTCCAGAAGTAAAAGAATATTTTAACAGGATTTTAAGCTGTACTACTATGAAAATTTTTTTCAAATTTATTCCTGATTTACTCGAACTTTTCACAAATCATAAAAATAGTTAATTTAAAAATATTCTAATGTTTAACGTCTAATAAAAATCATTTTCTATTGATGTTAAAAATTTGATACAATATATGTGTTTCAAAATTTATGCAAAATCAAAATAAATATTTTATCAAAACTTACTATTTTAATAACATATTTATATTTATTTCAAAGTACTTTGATTTGAAAATCATTCAAATTACATATTTTATATTAAAAATATATTAATATTATCTATTTAAAATATTCATCACTAACCATCCTTAAAAATATATTGAAATTTTAACTAGTTTCATAAAAATTTTAGACTTTAAACCAAATACCTTTTTTGAATTTTGGTAATAAATGCAATTAGAAAAATTCATCATTTTAAGCAAAATAAAAAATGATTCACAGAAGAAATTATAAATGTGTGTGTGTGTGTGTGTGCGTGCGTGCGTGTGTGTGTGTGTGTGTGTGTGTGTGTGTGTGTGTGTGTGTGTGTGTGTGTGTGTGTGTGTGTGTGTGTGTGTGTGTGTGTGTGTGTGTGTGTGTGTGTGTGTGTGTGTGTGTGTGTGTGTGTGTGTGTGTGTGTGTGTGTGTGTGTGTGTGTGTGTGTGTGTTAATTAAAAATTACATTTCCGCGCACCTTCGGAGATATTCTGTACTACTCCTCAGAAAATAATATTTGTACACAAACATTTTAAAAAATTAAGTCGAAATTTCTTAGTTAAAATTTTTTAATTTACAAAATCTCTTTACCAGTTATTAATAATTTGATGGCTCTACAAGTAATTAAGAATGATAAACTGAGATCTTGAAATACTGATGATAAAAATGCAAAAAGAATGAAATGAGAGAGAAATTATGCAATTATAATATTTTATTTTTCATTTATTAGAAAAAAATATTTTTTGAGAATAATCTTAAGTTGGTAAATTATTTACATTAAAAAAGAACTTTTCAACCATAAAAGAAAATTTAATAATGTTCATTAATTTATTTTCATTGTTATAAAATGCTGAGCACTGCAAAAAAAAAGAAAATCAATTTGACAAAATTACAGGGTAAATATAAACAAAATATATTCTTTTTCTTTTAGTTTCTATCTTTGATAACTTCTTTTTCTGTAATCCCATAAATTTTCAGCTAAGAGGAAAAGATCAAGTGTACTAAGGAAAAGGTCTGTTCCTATGTTTCAATAGCTCTTTTTAAATAAGCTGCTCAATTTTAAAATTGACATTCATTTGCACACTTTACTATAAGCTGCAAAAATATTAATATAAATAATTCCATTGAATAATTTGTAAAATATATTAAATTTTTTATAATGGATTTATATTAGATCATAATGCAAAAAATATTTAATAATGGTAAAAAATATTATATTTAGTTAAATAATCTAACTTAAATGTGTTACTCCCAATTGAATGTAGCATTTATCCTTTTCATTCAAATGAATCCTTTTACATTTAATTAAATGAATACATCATAGTAAACAAAACGAAGCATACTTCATTTCAAAAAATAATTAATAATACCATTTAATTCAAAATAGAATAATGAATATATTTGAATTATGATTATTATTTTTATATATTTATTATCATGTATATTATTTATTATTATTATGTGTATTATTATTTATTATTATGTATATTATTATATATATTATTTATTACTCTTATATATTTATTATTATTATGTATATATTTTTTATTATTTATACATATTTGAATAATTTAATGAATATATTTGAAATGGGAACATTTCAAATAAAGTTTACATAAAATAAAAAATATCTAAAATCTTCCAAAATTACTTTTTGTACTTTATGCATTTTACATAATATCTATCTATCTATCTATATATATATATATATATATATATATATATATATATATATATATATATATATATATATATATATATATATATATATATATATATATATATATATATATATATATATATATATATATATATATATATATATATATATATATATAATAGAAGGAACTTGCTTTGTGTGCAGGCTATAATAAACTGAAAAAAATACAAATAACAGAAGATAAATCTCATGGTCTTTGAAATCCAGAACATCATTACGAAGTATATTGCAATCAATAAAATAATGCTATAAAATGAATCTCAAGATCACATTTTAAAATAGATGAATGACATTGTTAAAATTAAATTGGACCTAAGACTTATAGTTTCAAAAATCTCCTGGCAATAACTTCCATGAATCTGAGTAAAAGATTTACATAATTGCGAGATTAAAGTCAAAGATTTTCCATGCAAATGCATTTAAAAATATTTCCAGGCAAAAGTCTAAAAATAGATTAGAATTGATCCATTTTAAATTGATTTTATCCCGTTGGACTTGCAATATCTCCAAGAAAGGGATTATCTTAAGCCGAAATATTATTTTAAAAATTAAATATTTTTTAAAAGGATAAAATAAAATATCTGACAGGTAAATAAGTAAGATTCTTAAGCAATATAAATATGAAATTGATTAATTGGGAAAGGTTTGAAACAGTAAAGTAATTAAAAACAAGAAAGTATTTTGTTATACCTGTTATTAAAAGGAATTTAATCATTGTTAGAAAACTCTTTAACGAGTGATTAAAAAATATCTCATGTTTAAATAATAAATTAAAACATTTTAGTATGAATGTTCGACTCAATTAGTAAAATTACAGAATTAATAAGACTGATAACACTGAAGCCAATGCAATTGAATTTGCAATTGAACAATGTAAAAAGTATAAGCTTTTTAATGCATATTTATCATTATGTTTTAAAAACTAATAATATTTATTATAATTTATACAATAAATAGTCAACTTAAGGCTAAATACTACTAGATGTGCATACACTTATGTTGTAAATCACTTCGTTTCATATCAATAAACATTGAACGCTCAAAAAAAATATTTGATATAATTTAAAGCAATTACCACAGTAATTATAATTAAATATAATTTATCTCCATATATGAGCATGTATGTATGTACATATATATGTATCTATCAACACATTGAAACACATATTATTTAAATTATTTAATTAAAAAGTTAACATAAATACCTTGATTTTCAAATATAATTAATCTAAGAAATAAATTCAAAGTTTAAAATTTTGGTCTGCTATATTTACTGCGTATAATTCAATTTACCTTTATATTGTCTTTTTGAATTGTAAAATTTCTTCTTAACTATAACTATATTAATATATTTTCATTTTTCATATTATTTCTTTTTCTTGGTTATACATCATTGTACTAGTTAGAATCATGTATTAACTTTTATTTTCAATGAAACCTTATAGTCATTTTACTCATCTACTATACATCGTGAAAGAACAAATAATACATTTTATTCATATTTCCTTTTTAATGTTTCAATACCAATTTAAGGGATCTTAATACGAAACTACTAAAAGGATGTAGATCATATAAAGAAATAGGATATTATTCATTATTATTTATATATAATATTCTTAATGGTTGTCGTTTTCTACATTAAACTTTTTTTCATAATAGTAAAGGTATTCAGAGGATAAAAACTTTACGTACTTATATTATATAAAATTTTAAATATTCCATTCTCTACAATAGATAGATAAAATCTTTTAATTTCTAAAAGTTTTGAAACGAAATACTGTTTAATATTTCAATAGTATACTTTAAAACAATTCTTCCTATTCTAGAAAATTATTCATCCTATACAGGAAAATAAATCATTAAACAAAAGCAAATCGAAAATTCATAGGAATAACTTTCCATTTTAAATGAATTTCATAAAATTTGGAATGTAAACATTTTAAAAAATTAAGCATATTATTTCAAATTATGCACAATTTTAAAACAATTATAACATTGGAAAAGAATTGAAAAAATTCTGTAGTGACAAAATATTATACATAATATTAATTTGAACTAAGAACATGTAAATCAAATTGAAGAATGAATTCAATTCTAAAAATAATTGTGAACAAATTTAACATATTGATGAACAACTGTGAACACATAATAAAAACAATGCCTTAAATACTTTTAATTAATGTATTATGATGAATGTAATACTTAACATTCATTATCAGCAACTGCATGTAGTCTACAAATAATTATCAACTTATATGTATATACATAACTTTTAGTAAACTTATTATAAACTTTAGTAAGTTATAAGTATATTATCACACACACACACAAATAAATAAAAAAAATAACTTCTTGTACCAACTTATAAATTTCAAATCTTAATATAGAAAACATAGATTCTTCATATAAACTAAAGATTTATTCCTTGCATTTCTGTGCCTGATTATCTCCATTTTCTTAAAAAATCTCATTTAAGACGTTTAAATTCTAATTCAATAAACTCATTACTTTAATTTCCCAACAATAAATCAAGACACGCATTAATTCTCAATTACTTCACACTTTTGTGATCGCTTGTGTATATTTTATGTAAACACAAGCTATAGTTAAGCATAAATTATTAACAATATTCAATGTTATTACTTAAAATAAACTTTAAGCTGGTTTTTATGACAATTTTGAAATACATAGAAATCTCTTACAATATTTATGCTTTATTACATTTACTTTCGTTAAAAAACTCATTATTATCAAATAAAAAATCATTAATAATGTACATTTGAGAAATATTATATAAAAATAAAAGTTAAAAATAAATGATTTATTATTTTACAGAAATTCTTGTGTGGAAAAATTTTAACGAAAACTTAACAAAGAATTTTTTACAACTAATGTACGCAATTAATCATTTTTTGCATTAAATATATTATTTATTAGCTGTGATAATCAAAATCAAAGAACTTAGCAAAAATTTGATAAAAAAAAATAATAAAATATATATCTTCTAATCCTTTTGAATGAAGGGACACAATTATGATAAAAGATATAAGAAAATGATCAAATTTTATTAAATAGACAACAAATTATTCTTTGTTCACTTAACAGATTAAGTAGCTTTTCTCAATAAAAAACTTAGTTTAGAAAATCTCATAATCCTCTATCACAACTAAATTTTTTAATCCGATCACAAACTTTATCCCTTATTAATTTAAGAGAATATCCTTCTTAAAATTTATTTATTCCAAAAATGAAAAATCAGAATCTTAAGAATTTTGAATTAAATACTTAAATCCTCAGATTTTTCTTTTTTATTTTATTCTTATAAATACTTTTATACTTAAAATTTTTTAATTCATAAGTTTTATTAAATCTTACTATTGTGAAATCCATACATTTATTTAACATAATTTTAAATGTAAATCTGCTGTAATGTGTCGACTTTATAAGAATTATCGGTAAATATAATTAAACTAATTTTTTGCTTTAGACATAAATAAATGAGAATTTCTTTCTACTTTATATTCTTTTTCTTTACTCAGTATTGACTGACAGATAATATACAACTACTTTTTATATTGGTATAAGTTTAAAATACCAAATTTTACTAGTTAAAAAACTTTGAGTTCTTTTAAATATTTACTTTTATCAAAATTTACTGGTAATTGATTATATTTACAATATGAATACAAATAAAAGTTTTTATTTTCTCTTTTCGTTTCTTCAAACATTTGAGAAGCATATTTCTTGCAAATGCAATTATCACACACAGAATTTATTATAACTTGAAATATCCTCATCAAACACATAGTTTACGAAATGGAATTAAGATAATAGTACTTCCTTCTCGTTGTGACGCCCTTATTGGTTATTTAAAATAAAATTGTGTTTATTAATATTGCATTGTTGCTTAACTTTTAAAAACAATTTTTATATGTATTTTCTATGTTAATCTAATGACATTTTGTCTAACATTAAAGGGATACACACTCACATTGTTTCCATTGATCATCACACATAAACTCAATGACATATTTTCCAGTGGCATATTTAAAAAGAAGCAATATCAGAGTCACCTGCTGTGGTGAACTCGGTAATTTTCAAAGAATCCCGAGGAAACCCAGATTCGTTTTTTTAAATAATTGAATGACAGAGATAAATTCAAAACAAAATACAATAAAACTTAATAATTTATTTTAGTAACTTAATTACAAGAGAAATTTACATTTACAATCAAAACATTCTTGATTAAACAATTGAGATTCTAAAATTATTATTTGTTTTATGACAATTACACATTAATATCATAACTGAATTTGACCAGCTTAATGAGGAACGAGAGATCAGACTCACCCCTTTTAGAAGTAACTGTGTTGTCTCCTAACGTCAATGGCATCACCGGCTCAGGATCCCGATTGGCTTGCTCATTGCTCATGAGCATTCCCTCTTTTCTCTGCTATCTCTCCTCAGACTTTACCTTCTCTTCCACTCATCTATTTGTTGGACATCTGCAGCTCCATTCTGGAAATTCAAGGCAGGGTTCCTTCTGGAATGTGGTGCTTAGATCGTTTTGGCTTCTTATTATGCTCAATGAGGACCCAGTCCTCAATTGTGGACTCCTTTTCTATGTCGGGCCTCTCTGGGGCTTCTGTGTGTCTTCTCTGTGTTTGGATGCAATTTTTAATTCTTCATAATTTTCGGCTTAGCTCCTTCTCTTTACACCATTGGTTTTCCAAAGTTCTGTAGTTCCTCCTATACTTCTATGGGATAGGTCAGAAATCTCTCTCCCTCATTCCTGACTGGTCAGATTTACAAATAATACATATCATAAAACAATATACTTTGCCTGCAATTTCCTCCAGATCACTCATCCCTTCCGAAAGGAAAATTTATTCTTTTATTGCACTTGTTTCATTGTGCCAATTTTTATTACATGCTTTCCTTTATATTATTCCCGCTTAGTTTGAAAGGAAAAAAGGAAACTCTTAAATTTAAAGTGCAATAAAAATACACACACCTATTTTCTCAGGGTTTGGTTATGTCGTATTACACTACGACATCACCACTGTGAAAAAAGTTAATTAATTTTAATAAAACTTTAAACAATATCTTTCATTAGAAAGCTATAGTTTCAGTATAACATTTGAGATAGAAATTGCACTTAATAAACGGTAATACTAAATTTTACAAACAATAATAATGCTATACTTTGTAAATTAAACAAATACATATATTTCTTTTTTCAATATCCTTACTTCTATTAATTTAAGTTTAACTTAAAATATGCAAACATGTGACTCTTATGCTATAAATATTTTTAATGAATGATGTAATATGTAAATGTATTTATGAACGCATATGATATGTCATGCATTTCAAGCCCAACACCCACAAACGCGCACATAGAGAGGTTTAATGTTTCAATCATGCACGAAATAAAAATGCTTATAGCAGGAGTATAGTGCATTGCATATTGTAATGTATAAAATAAATAAGTAATTTATTTAAAAACTTTATAGTCTAATTACTAAATCGTAAACTAAATAGTCATCAAACAAATTGTTTTTGTATTACTTTCTGATTTATATTATTTTCAGAGTTTATTTGTTATACATAATGTTTTATTCGACAGACCACATTATAGTCACGTTCTCAAATAAACAGCAATTTTATATTTTTAACGTTTTTGCACAAGTCTCACGACATTTATGAGAATTTTTAATTCTTGTCATATTTGTATGCCTTCATGTATGATAAATTAAGTAAATGTCAGTAACTTCTTTCGGTTTCAAGAAACGATTATTATATAAGATACGGTTAATAGAAGATGTACTTTGAAAAGCCAGAATTCTATTACTTTACAATTCATAGTAACTTTTGTAAATTAAGCCTAATAATTTGATTGAAAATAATTAAAAATAAAAATATTTGCCTTCATATTTTAATATATATGCTAAATATTTTTTACAATAATTTGTAAAATATGAATAATATGTAACATTATGAATAAAATTAATTCTAATTTATTTTAATTCACGCATCCCATATATTGTCATCCCAAATTTAATTTTTAATCTAATGGATTAATGAAATAATAAATTAAAATGTAATATATTTATATATTTTTATAACATTATCTCTTCATAAAATATTGTTTTAAATTCAAATCATAAATTTCAGGAAGAAATACAGCTGACAGAAGTATCAACACAACCATGGAATTTTTAAGAAATACTGCATCAAACTAAAAATTTTTAAAAATTGAAATAGAGCTTCCCTTTTTCTTAAGAGATATAAAAACAAGTAATAAGATACAAAAATGTACTACTATCAGTTTGCTTATAAATTTCTTAAAAAAGAAAATATTGTAGTTAGAGATAAAGAAATAATATCTTAATAGAACGAGATTAGATTTCTCTATTTTAATTATTTCCTATTTTCGTCTTTATTTTTGCAGTTACAGTCAAATAAAATATATTTCTCTTCTTTTAAAGAAACTTCAAATGATGTTTGATCTTGCCAATTTAAATAATTGGCTTGCATCTAATGAATAACTAAACAATTACGTCACAGAATTCTTGATAAGGCTGTTTAATCTTGTCGAAAGTATTCATTGTTATGTGAAATAGCATTAAATAAATTAAGTAATTTTTTTTGCCTTTAAGCTTTTTTTCATAACTATGAGTATTTCTTAACTATGATTTTCTAGTCTTTGTACTTCGAATAAATTATTTGTACATTTATTTGGTGATGTTTCTCAATAATTTGAAAAAATGAGTGAAGATGACTAAAACCGATATCTTTTATGTTTAAATAAATACATCAATTTTACATCAAACATTTGATGAAACGCATTCATATTTTTCAAAAGAACAATAAAAAAGTGTATAATACTTTTTGCGAAGAAATCATGTTTACCTTTTTAATTAGATTATTAAAATGTACATGTACATGTAATGTTTAGAGCAAAAACTAAAAAAAGAGTTGTTTTACATGAAATTTACATAAACATCATGTAAAATTTTCCAGCTTAATGAAAAAATATAAGTTATTGTACAAAAATATTTGAAAAATTGAATTTCATTCAATCAAATGAAACTGCAGAAATATAGATATTTTTAACATCATAAAGAAACCCTGTACTTAATATTTAAAAATGTCAAAATAAATTTTGACAATCAAAAAACTTTTTCTCTATAAACAAATTTGGAAGGTAAAAATTACACTTATTATAGTTTTTAGCTATGAATATTAAATTTTGATTAAGAATTTTTTGGAGCGTCAATGAAACTGTTTTGAAGATTTGGATTAAAATTGAATGATGACTTCTGGAATTTCGTTCACTTGATGCGAATCAAGAAATATCACTTAACATTTCAATTTTGGGGCCGAGATAACCTAGTGCTTAGAGCACTGGTCTTCCATCCGGAAGAACGGGTATCGATTCCCAATGCCGCCCAAAACCCGCCGAGTACATGTGCTATACGTACTCGTTAAATTTGTGGAATCGAAAAGCCTGTGGTTAATCGTTGAGCAGTTACCATATGTGAAATAGTCTGGATAAATTTTTCCCCCTTCAGATCAATGTCAAAACTAAAGGAGTGGATCCTCTGGTGGTGCCATCTATCGGAAGAGTTCAGAGCAAAGCTGTACTTTCATCTTCTTTGTGGTGCTCTGGTTAAACGAAAGACGCATCCTACTGACTTAAATTCGCATAGTCAACAACGTAGCAAGCTTGTCTTGTCCTAGTAACAACAATAACACATTTTAATTTTAAAATACATTTTTAAGATTCGAAGTGTTCATGTCCTCACTTCACTGAATGAGTTAAAATTAATTAAATTACCTTTTAATTAATTAAAACAAATTTTATAATTTATTAAATAAAATTTTATAATTTTATTTCTTAAATTAAAATTTAATAATGAAGCAATTAAAAACAAACTATAGATTTTCTAGTTTCATAGTATTACATTTGCTTGTTTCAAGAACACCATAAAAATTATCAATCATAATAAATACATGATAAAAAAGTAATTGCTTGATTAGACATTTTTGTAAATAAACTATCTCGTCTAAAAAATAATTAAGTAAATAAAATTATCACAATTTTTGGACAATTAAAAATTTTCAAAAACAATTTTATCGCATAAGACCATTCATCTAAAACATTTATGAATTCTTTTATCTTAATTAATATTTAAGTTGGAATTCTATTAAATGTAATAGATTTTAAATAAGAATGTTATATTCATTTTCCTTATCTTGATATAAACATTTCCAAACTTCTACTTTATAAAATTTGCATCTTTAACAAAGTAATTCTATGTAATCATTTTAACAACTATAAAAATAAAATTATTATGGTACTTTTAAATCAAATCAGATAAAACACACATTTTAATATTATCTACACAATGATCTAAATATTAATTACATTTAATTCCTGAATCATCCATATTATCAATTCATCCTGTATAGAAATTTTACTTAACTAATGAATAATAAGATATTTTTTTATTGATTTATAATTGTTAAGTAATGTGACTATTTTAAAAATAAAAAATTCACCTTTAAATCACATCTAAATCTATTCATAAAGTTCATTGTAGAAGAATACATATTAAAATTTCAAAATATTTTTTTTTAATTTTCAGAAATCAAGTTAGGACATAGAGCCTTCTTTTCATTCAAAGTCCTAATTTTTTTACAACTCTGAAATATTTCAAAACACTAAGGACTAAATTTCTTGATATAAAACAGTTATCCAAAGATGAAATTTTCCACATGTGTACTTTTATGATCATAAATTCTTTTATGCAGCAAAGATACATCTTATCGACTCAAATTAGTATAATTGCCCAAAAGTAATATCCAAAAAGTTAAAAGTGCTTCATGCATAAAAACTGATAATAAATATTGCTAATGAGTTTAAAAAAATTTAATATGAGCATTAAGAAATCCTTATGGTGAGGTGATATAATTTTTTTTCCTTTTAATAATAACTATTTTTACTGCTTATAAAAATGATCCCCGTGAATAATACAATCTGTAAAAATGGCAATTGTAAATGAATGCTCTGAGCGTTGTTTTATACGATTAAAATTTTAATAACTCAAAAGTTTAATTTTTCTAAAACATATTGTGTAAAAGATTAGAGGAATTTTCTTCAATGTACCATAAAGATAAAAGTTAGAAAATTGTTAATAAAATATGCTTTTAAAATTTCACTTAATTTGTATTATTTTCTTCAATGATCAATTACATTTACGAAAACAAAGTTTATACATTTAAAAATAATCGCGAATAAAATATGTTTATATTAATTCTTTATATAATGCTATAAATACTCTGTACTCCTTAATAATCCATTATTATTAATAACGTTTTCATAACGTATTATATTATTATAACGGATTAATAACGTTATATTATACGTTATTATAACTTTAATAATGGATTAATAACGTTTTTAATCCAATACTGCATAACAGAAATAGTTAATTTCCCGTGAAAATATTTTATTTAAAATTCAAGACATATATGGTAATGATATATTTAAATGCAATATAATTAACTTTATTACATTTATATAAATAAACCTATAACATATATGTGGTCCAAGGCCTGCATTCCCCAATATATCTGTTTTCTCCTCTAGGGCGTTGGTTTGCGAAGCATATTCCCCAGTTAGGTGGTCAACCAAACGCGAAACCCCCAGATTTTTGTCCCCAAGCATGCTTGGTACTCAGTTTTATCGACGCACTGAAGGGATGAAAGATTGAGTTGATCTTGATCAATCCGATGGATCATATAACTGACACTTGTAGGCAAAATTTGGCTTCTGACATAAATAACACATATAGGTAATATATGCAATAAGGTAAGAAATCATTTTTATGTGATTAGAAAAAAATAATCCTAGATAAAGTATTTATAATTTGGACTTTTAAAATGCAAATTAAATATACATTAAAGTACTTCAATTTTCTTTTTATTCATGAGAATAAAATGCATAAAACAATAGATAAAATAATACATCAAATATTTTTCTAAAGGTAAAGGAGCTTGATCTTTTTGTTCCTAGAAAATATATGTATAAAAATTACTGAATTCTAAATTAAACTCACTGTTACCTGGTGACAACAGTCTATTCTTTTTAGTAATTAAGTTGAAAATAAATCTCAGTGGTTTGTTAACATTCTTGTTGAAGTGTGGAAGATTGAAATTGCACTTCTGTATTCCATTTGCTCATTTATATGACTGTGTGTTTAATCGTTTTCCAGGTTTCCTTTTTTGCTACATGTGAATGTGATATGCTATCACTAAAACATTATCCCAGAAGACAATATGTATCGATTGTTCAAATGCTGAACATGTTACGACATATGAACAATCAGATAAAGACTCTATCAATAACATTTTTTCATTTCGTGTTATCAATGCTTGCTGATTCATGTATAAAACGTATACTAAAAGTAAAAAATTGATATTATTTAAGGTATCAAACATTAAAAGTAATAATCAAATAATAAATTCATACTGTCTCGTATTTCTCAAGAAAATAAATTGTACAATTTAACTTACCTAGGGATAATATCTCCAGATAAGTTATATTTAGGTATTAATTATATTTAAGATAAAATATCTAAATGCAAATAATAATTGATAGGCTTTCAGTTTTTAAAAATCATGGTGTTATAAAACATTTATTCAAAAGTATTTATATCTTAAGTATCTAAAAAGTAAGATCTAAAAGTTAAAAATAAATCTGTTGCAGAACAGGCCATTATGACCAAGGCCTAAGGTGCCCAAATATATTTTAATGAACAAGGGCCCTGGAGTGCAAAGCCTATGTTCCGATTAGATGGCCAGCCTAACATGAATCCCCTGTGTTTAGTTGCCAAGCATGCTTGATACTCAGTTTTTCGACCCGCTGAAGGGATAAAAGATTAAGTGGATCCGATAATCCGATCAATCCGAAGAATCGTATCTCACACTTTTTCTTTGGAAACACGTAGTGCTAGAAAGAAAATTCAGAAAACACAAATTTTATAAATATCTTATTTTATACTAAGGCAAAGGAATAGAACTAAAATATTTTTACAAAAGCATATTTTAAGAAATTTCTGGATTTTAATTAAAATAGCATTAGAATAATAGTTATATTTTTTAAGATAAAACTACAAGCTCCATTACGATACATTATAATTAAAAATATTGTTATGTTTATATACTTAATTAAGTAATATAATTTAAATAGTATCATATCAATCAAATTAAAGATTAATTTTTTCATGCGAGTTATATGTATCAGACAAATAGGGATTTTTAAACCTAATCAATTTCAAATAATGACTTAAGAAATCTTCAAATTAAAATAATTATTACTATTTTACATAAAAAATAAGAATAAAGTGGTTAAACATTTGAAAATTACCTGTGATGATATGGAAAGAATAAGACATGGAATAATATTAAAAGATATCTGAAATATATTTGAAGAACTTTTAAATAGTTATTTTTAAATAATCATCGTAAAATTACATTACTCTCCTATCAAAAGTACTTACAAGTACTGAAAATTTTTCTTTCACAGATAGAACATTTGCTGCTTTGAGAGCAAAATATTAGAAGTGACATAAAGATGCATATGAAATATTAAAATGATTGTATTTGTTGTAAAAATTCAGTAGAGAGTTGAAAGGAAATAATAAAATATGATGCAAATCATTCGTCTAGGAAGTAAAAGAAATTTCATTGAGTGGCAATAAATAACGCAAAATTATTTTTAAATAAGGAACAGTATTCTTTAAATTTATAACTTTTTTAAAAAGAAAAGTCCATTTCATTAAAAATGTTAGAATAAAGAAAATGTAAGAAGAATAATAATCTAAGAATAAATGTTCAAGAAAGTGAGTTAATTAATCAAGTCTAATAATATAATTTCTAAAAATGATTCAATTTAAAACAAAATAATAAATAAAAACATTAATTTTTAGATTTCTGAGAAATATCATAAACAACGACAAAAATTGTAATAAATTCAACAATTTTTAATGGAATTGTTTTGTCAGGGCTTAAATTTGACAGCAACATTTCAAACTAAGAAATAGCAAAGATTAAGATTACAACTGAAATGGAGCTGTCTTGTTATACTTTGAAGTTTATATTAAAGATGTAATTCTGAAAATGACTGGAAAAACATATTTTGGAAAATCATTACTTTTTTAAGAAATCTATGAGTATGACACATTTCATGTCTAGTGTTTCTTGTCAAAATATTTCATTTTCAAAATGTATTAAATAATAGTAAACAAACTCCATTATTTTATTTTTCGAATTGTTACTAATATTATACTTGTAAAAAATTTACAATAAATATGAAGCATTTTATTTTCGATACTCTTTTAAAACTTGCTCTTGACGTTATAAAAATGAATTCTTCTTAAATATTTCATTTTAATTTCATTCATCTAATTTTTTCTCGCATAATAAATAATTTGTATAATTTAGTTTAATAAGTAAATAATATGAAATCTCTTTTAAAAATTTAAGTTTAAAGTGTAATTATTAAATATCATTCTTTTCAAATGTTGATCATTAAAAAGTTTTAATACAATTCAATTTAAAAGATAGTAAAAACTTATTCAAGAGTAGAAATAAAAATCAATATTAAGAAAAATAATCGTTAAAGTAATTTCAATCACACAAGAATGTTTTTTATTTGAGAAACAAAATCACAAGATTTTGAAGTTTTCTATTCAATAAAGGGGGTTTCAACAAAACTTAATAATCATAAAATTCCAACTTGATTACATTTTCAAGTAATTGTATTTTAAATATTTCAAGAATCAATATGATTTATAAATGTGTGATTGATTTATAAAATATATATGCTGGCCTCATGTTTAATGAACGAAACGTTTTTTGGGGCCTAATTTGTAAATGAATGAATGTAGAAATCCCAAATTTAGATGACTTGTGCGCAAAATAGGTATGTATAGATTACAATTAAGATTTTTACAAAAGAATAACGCATAAATTATTTACAACAAGAAAAACAATTTTTGAAAGAAAAGAATATTTACAGTTTTATGGGGTAAAATGTCATGGAAACATATTAAAAACGGAGTTTTAACTAGGGATATACTCACTCCTAATTTGAGTGCGTTGGCAGCATCTACTTTCCATTCTATCAACTAAGTTGTTGGTTTATAAAATGGGAAGCGAAGTCCCCATTGTAAATTGTTGCTAAATTGCTTTCAAATTCTCTTACAGACCTTCGAGATGGACTTAAAGCAGCAACCTGTCTACCAAGATAATCTCCCAGATGCTCTATGGGATTCAGGTCTGGAGATCCGGCTGGCTATTCTTTTCACTCCAAATACAAATTCTATCTCTAAAACCAGTCATTGTTCCTTCTTGAAAACACTTGTAGATCAATATGACCACCGAGGGAACCATTATTCGCTCACCTCTGTATCCTTCCATAGTGTTGGATTGGTGATATCAGGTGCTTTGATAAGTTCAGATCAGCATACGTCCTGAATGACTCTCCTGAGTGATTCTGGTCTCGTCTGTAAAATTTACAGAAGCCTATTACTGTCTGGACCAGAAAACCTGTTCTCTTTTGACAAGGTAAGCAAGCTCTTCTCTGTCTGTCGTCCATTTTGAAGGGACACACATAACTGGTCACCATCCATAGAGACTTGCATGATAAAAAAGCTTTCGCACCGTGAGAGAAGATATGCTTCCTTATGCTACAAAGCAGCAGAGAAATGCTTCTTCTTATTCAGGCCGAAAGAGCTATGAAATCTTCTACATATTGTGTAGCTCATATTCTGCCTAGAATATGTGTTCTAGACATAGAAGCTTCTGTTTGATATTTATTCCCGAGATGGTGGATCGCACGGCGAGATACATTAAGGCGTCTAGAATCAACAGTTTGTGATTTCCAATGATCCAATCACCTTAAATAATCGAACTTCTTTTCTCTAATCTTGCGAGACCCCATTGACTATTGTCAATGAATCTGCTAACAAAAATCAACAAAAGTTACAAGCCAAGCGTAATTACAAAAGCCTGGTGTTTGCATATTTTTCTCTCACTCGTATATATCTGTTTTTTCTCCCTCAAAAAAATGTGGTAGCATGATTACATAAATTTTTATCATTTATATAAATTATAAATTTTATTGTTAATGTCATTTGTTTATGGTGAGATTCGAAAATCATGTTCCTTAACTTTTGGAGGAAGGCCAGTCTAGATATTTTGATGTAATTTATTCACTCTGATTAATATTTAAATTATTCTATATTGTATAAATTAACTTAATTAACCAAACACTTCTATATAGAATACCGGAATTAAGTTTTCTTCACTTATTAAGATTTATTTTCATTTTTGTAAAATAACAAAGTCTCAAATAAAATAATAACAAGCATTTTATTATGAGAGGAAAGGAAGATATTTTTCTATAAGTGTTCCATTTAGTGCATACGTTCACACACACAGTAAAAAATTTTAATTTTTTTCTCAACACATAATTCTTAGAGAAGTTATAGAAATACAAATTGCTGTAACACAAAATATAACATAGGTAAACGCTTAATATTTTGCACTTTCTTTTTCGCATATTTGGTTTCATTTTTTTATTTTAATTCTTAAAGTAAGATTTATAATTTAAATTGTTAGCTTCTTAAAAAAATAAGGAAGTGAGAATTTAAAATGTTTCTGCTTTTGACATGTTTTAATATTTTTTTTATTTTCCTGTATCAAAAAAGCTGTGAAGAGTTTTTTTTTCTTTTCATTACTTTGCTGTTAAAACTAACAAAATGTTCAACATATAATGAGTTCTCTTTAAGTGAGATTGGAAAGAAATAAAACCAATTTTTTCAAATATTTTGGATTTCACAAAATATATATATATATATATATATATATATATATATATATATATATATATATATATATATATATATATATATCCTTCTTAGCCTCCATATAAGCAGAAAAACCATTTTATTCTGAAAACTAATTCAGTGTTATGAAAGTTTTTAAGAAAATAAAAATGCAGTATTCAAACTACTCAACAGAAAAAATTTATCTGTGTGTATTTATCCTTCATAAGATCTTTCAGTAAACGAGATTAACGCCCAGATATTTCCTCACACATGAGAGAGAGAGAAGAAATTTCAGTTGAAATTCTTTGCAGAGAAATTTATGCTCATGCCACTGTTTTAATGTGATATAAAAAAATTATATATGTATATATATATATATATATATATATATATATATATATATATATATATATATATATATATATATATATATAATTAAAAATACAAATTAAACAAAAAATTTAATTTTTTCTCAGACTAAAAAGAAAATCAGTATATGATGACATAAAATTTCTTATTTAACAACAAAAAAAAAAGAAATATTTCCTGTTTGTGTTTAATTTTTTAATTAAAATTTAAGGTTATATTATTATATTATTTTATTCAATAATTTGTTCTATGTTGTTTTTAATTTCTTTAAAACAATCAAAAATTTATACTATCGTTGAAATAGTATTTGTACAATTTTGATTATAGTCGTTACAGATTATGTTTATTCTTTATGTGTATCAAAAACTAATTCAGGAAAGGTTTTTTTTAAAAAAATTAGACACATATGAGATTTTAATGACTTGTATGAAAAATGAATATTACTGTTATACTCATTAAGAACATATGCAAATTTATCTTTTTTACATATTGGCCTAGCTTGTATAGCAAAAATCCCTAATAAAACTTTTTAACAAAGCCATGTAATAATTTATAAAGATTATCTTTCTTTTCTAAGTATTAAGTCCCTGGTTTTATACCAGTTACTATTAAATATTGATAAATTGATACTGTAGTTCTACATGTATATCCATCATGATAAAAGATTAGAAGTTATCAGGTTTGTATTCCATAGTGATCCGTCAATATACTTTTTCACCTATAAAAAAATTCGCCAATAAAAGGCAATATGCAACACATGAGCAAATACCTTACACTTGCCTTCAAATGTTATCTATTATATGGTGTTAATCTTTTTCGCGTAAAAATACTTTCTGATTCTGAAAAAGAGTAAAACGAAATTTGTATGGCATAAGTATGGAAATATATTTCCAGATTTTATAATTAGTTTTAATATCTAGACTGAATCGTTAATTAATCAACAAGATTATTATGAAAAATCATATAAATTAGCGAGATTTTTCTTAATATAATTAATGCAATACTTAATGTGAATTGAATTTAATTAATCTTAACATGTTATAAAAATTGAATATATACGTGATGTTTTCAAGAACCTGTCGTCTCCAAGATTGTTCAATAACACAAAATACCATCATTTTGGACGAAATATTTATTACACACATTAACATACATAACATTAATTATTAGCGCAAACATAAATTTAGACGTTTCTTTCCACATTACTCAAAGACACCTCCGCTACCACTCGTATTCACAACCACACAGTTCCTCTCGCCCTGACACGACTCAAACTAACACGTTCTTGTGTCTCTTCCATCGGCAAACAACGAAATCAAAAGTTCTCGTTTCCGTTAGGTGCTTGATTTTCACAATATAGTTAGAATTTTCTTATAAAATAATTGGTAAACATTCAATATCGTTTTCATTTCACACAAATCTGGACATCCCTGCTAACTTCTACATACCTAGAACTTATATTTCACAATTGCCGGAAGCTGGATCTAGAATTCATATAGAAAGCAAATGCTCTCAGAATAATCTCTGTAGTAAATAAACATTAATATACTCCAAACCCCTTTTCATACATTTTTTATAAGAAATGTCAAATCTATTTCAATATACTTTCTATGTCTCTAGAAGTTTATTCTTACCCTTATGCCAGAAACGATATTATTCACATTATAAATGTTGTTGCCAAAATAAACATTTTCTCTCAAATTCGTATTATAACATTTGCCAGCTTATTTTGCAGGAATTTTAATATATTTTTACTTTTAAAATTTTTCCATCTGTTTCTCTCAATAACTAGTCACATTTATGCCCAGCAACAATAAGTATTGTAAACAAATTTAGAGCCACCCAACTTGTCTGATGGTCAGCGTGCCTGACTGCAGATAAGGAGGTCCTAGGTTCGCATCCCGGTTCGGGCATGGATGTACTTTCTCTCTCTTTCTATCCTGTCTTTGTTCTTTACTTGTATGAATGAGGTGTAAATGGTTGCCTACCATATAAACGGGTCCCTATGGCGTGTGTGTACTGAGGAAGTCGGACTTTCACCTTCATGGTGCTCTAATTAAAATGAAGGACGCTCCCATTTTACTTAAATTCGCATAGCCAAGGCATAGCGACCTTGGATTGTCCACGTGTCATTAGTAACAACAACAAATTTAGAAATTTTGGCCGTATTTTTTTGTAACTGACAGAGAAAACTTTCCGTAACTTAATACAGAGAGAACGCATTTTCCGCGATTACGGAAACCGCTCCCCAGTGTCACCGATTTTCAAACAGCCATGCGCAATTATGCGACGTATAGCAGGAAAAAAGCTGCATGCTTTCCATTCTAATTGTTTACAAAGTAAAAAAGCAAGAAAAATTGAAAGTACAAAATTTAAAGTTACGAACTAATCGAAAAGAAACACAAATAATAACTCTGAAACAAGCAAAAACTTCTCCCGTTCCAGGAAATTTTATTGTAAACAATGTCAAGGACATTCTATTACATTCCAAAGCTATGGGTCCAGCTCTACTAATAGCAGAGCATTGCAGAGAAGCGTACTTGCAGAAAGCTTGTATATACATCCGAGGCACTCAGCCCACCAACTTAGATTGGACTCTCGGCCTTCAGTGGATTAATATTAAAAAGAATCTTAAGAAGCATGTTGCATGTCATAAAAAGAAGATAAATTATTTAAATGTCAGGAATAAAAAAAATCCACCTCCAAAACATGTGAGTGCAAAAAATCAGAAATTTAATATCCTTTTACGGTTGTTTAACAATGGCTGAGATAGAACATAAGATCTTCCACTCAGAATAGCATGATCTTATCTCTAACACAGGAAGGGCTCAATTTTTTTCTAGTGACAGTAGTCTAGTGGTAGGGCTATGTTAAATGCAGTTTGACATAAAAATTAGCAATTTAACAGAGTGCTTTCTACTAATTTCATTTGCATTTGTATGCCGATGAACTCTCTCTTTCTCTAGAGCTCTAGTGACTCAATATTTTCACTCCGCTTCCAAGCACCATTTTCCGTGATTGGGTGTGATCACATTATATCTTACTTGGTTGGTAGAGCCTTGGGGGTAGGGGGTGTGCGCAATTACTCTGTGATATCCAAAGTCCTTCCGCTAGTAAAACGTGGATGTGTAAAGGAGGGTACCAGCTCAGGTATGACCTCGTCATCTGACTGTGGTTCAAAATTACGAAGCACTTGGTGATGGGCGAGTATTCCAAACCCGTTAACCAAATGGTACAATCCGGGGCTTACCTGCACAGCTATGTATGTATGCTAGTATAACGTGGATGTGGAAAAAAGGGTGCCAGTTCAGGTATCACCACGTTATCTGACTTGACTCAAAGTTACGAAACGCTTGTTGTTGAGCGAGTATTCCAAATCCGTTAACCTTAATGTACAGTCCGGAGCTTGCCTGCACCGCTGTGTATCCATACCAGGTGAAATGGCAGAGATTTTGCTATTGTAAAGTGCGCTCTTGCAAATAGGAAAACAATACCAATCAACACCAGTTGATGCAGTCATTAGTGCATATTCAAGACAACATTTAGTCATTACACTTGTTATATCACTTAAATATATATATATATATATATATATATATATATATATATATATATATATATATATATATATATATATATATATATATATATATATATATATATATATATAATTGGTGATTTAATATATTATCATGACACTTTCAAACGTTACAGAGAATTTCAGATAGGAATTACGAAACGCTAAAGTTGATCAGTAATTTTAAATTTCTGATATTATTGAGATAAAAATTTCTTGACATTTCTGAATCATCGGAACAAGCATTTCGAGACTGTCATTTATTAGCATGAAATATCAATGCTCAAAAAAATGCAGTAGAAATGAGAATTTTGAATAAATTTAAAATTATTTCGTATTTGTACCACGAGGTAATATACTCTTGAAAACGAATAAATAAATTACATTAAATATAGACCCATTATTTTCTGATATTTTTTATCGTTTATATATTGTTGCAGATGAAAATTCATAAATGTATATTTTCTGAAATACTACTTCCATCTGGAAGAGCTATACTAAATTTTGTTTATCACTCTTAATGATTTTATTTCAGTTTCCTTCTGAAAAAAGAGGCTTTCGATCTGCCACAGAAGCATCCTCTGAATTGCGGCTTTGTTTCATTCCAGTAATTAATAATAACGGATCGGCGCTCATTTGCATCATTTCCACTTTGTTCAAGTTATCTTCAGGAACATATAAACAGATAAGAGAACCATATTCTATAACGGCTTTCAATCCCCAGTCCCTTACCTGTGTTGGTGAGTTTCTGGTGCTTCAGTATCAATGATGATTGGTAATTATAATTCTTATTATGTAAAAAAAGTTGCTATTGATTTGACGGAGTAGAAAGTTCATTTTAAGTTCATCTACAAACTTCAAAATAACTTCCGTTGATCTTTCATCAATAACAATGAGTGTAACATCGTGTTGAAAAGTAACAATTTTATTTATATATTTCACTAGTCGTGGTAGCCTAGTAGTTAGGGAAACCGCTTTCTGTCCGGTAGGGCGTTGTTTGATTCGCAGTCCCCCCAAAAATCCGAGTACATGCGATACATACTCGTTTAATCTGTAGAATCAAAAGTCCTACGAGTGTAATGGTGAGGAGAACATTTCCTCTTCCTCCAGATCAAAGTCAAAACTGATGCAGTGGATCCTTTGGTGGTACCATCTATCGGAGGAGTTTTAGAGCAAAGACGTACATTCACCTTCATGGTGCTCTGGTTAAATAAAAGACGCACCCTACTACTTAAATTCTCATAGCCATCGGTAGAGTGACCTTGGCTTGTCCAAGTGTCATAAATAATAACAATAACACATATGTCACCACTATAATGTGCCAATCATGGTATAATTAACCAAATTATTTTAGTTTAAAACGAATGGAATACTTTCTTTAATCAAAGATCCTTAACAAGTGCCCTTTAATTACTACTATTGAATTACTGTCTTAAAAATATATAAGCTAAAAAATACACGAAATTTTCCTAATATTATTTATGAAAGACATTATTGGATACGAGAATGTATGCTTTATAGAAAGCAATAGAGCGAATTTAAGATTTATCTGCATATTTAAAAAATAAAATCTGTGTGCTTAATCAATATATGTGTGTTTGGATTTTAAAATATTGAGTCTTGTTTCAATACGTCATACGTATGATGAAAAATTCTTTATTTAATGCATAATAAAAAGCATTGTCTTCAAAATCAAAAAATGCTGAAAGAAAAGGGCTTGTACTGAAATGAAATTCTTCAGATATTAACAATCGTGATTCCCTGAAGAGTGAGACTCTTTTTTGGGAGAAATAAATTACAAGATTTAGCAAACCTGAGTTAAGGAATAATTTTAAACATTCCACTTTTATTACTTTAACGTTTTGAAGCAACATTTGTTTCCCTTGAAAATTAAAAGGCTCTAATTAAAAGACACTCTAATTTTTTTTCATTTCAGTTTTAATTCTTACTTTATTTTTATTTTTCACCTCAAAAGTTTTTATCAATGTGTTATGTCTTTTTGGTTTGCGTCATACAACTAATTAACTTTCCTTCAAAAATGTTACGAATATGTTTACGTTCATTTAAATTTACTTTATGGACAAAACCTCAACAGTTCGCTATAAATTAAAGTTTTCTTAATTAAATTTCATTTTAATTGAAACAAATAAATTAAAAATGATTTATGTGACGTTTGCTGTTGTAAATATGTAACATCTTTTATTGTTATAGCATTATTTTTAATGCTGGATTACTTCCTATTTTAATGCTGGATTTCAAATGAAGAAAAATATTAAAAATAGTTTAGAATAAATGTTACTTCACGAAGTGCAGTTAAAACTTAAGACTAGATTTTCTCTCTAACAATAATTCACTCAAAAACAACTTTAACTTTAAAAAATTACTTCAAACTATGTTTTGAAACTCATTTTCACAGAAAAAATGTCAACTATGGTGATTTGATTTGAATTAGTTTTAGTAGAGTGTGTGTGTGTGTGTGTGTGTGTGTGTGTGTGTGTGTGTGTGTGTGTGTGTGTGTGTGTGTGTGTGTGTGTGTGTGTGTGTGTGTGTGTGTGTGTGTGTGTGTGTGTGTGTGTGTGTGTGTGTGTGTGTGTGTGTGTGTGTGTGTGTGTGTGTGTGTGTGTGTGTGTGTGTGTGTGTGTGTGTGTGTGTGTGTGTGTGTGTGTGTGTGTGTGTGTGTGTGTGTGTGTGTGTGTGTGTGTGTGTGTGTGTGTGTGTGTGTGTGTGTGTGTGTGTGTGTGTGTGTGTGTGTGTGTGTGTGTGTGTGTGTGTGTGTGTGTGTGTGTGTGTGTGTGTGTGTGTGTGTGTGTGTGTGTGTGTGTGTGTGTGTGTGTGTGTGTGTGTGTGTGTGTGTGTGTGTGTGTGTGTGTGTGTGTGTGTGTGTGTGTGTGTGTGTGTGTGTGTGTGTGTGTGTGTGTGTGTGTGTGTGTGTGTGTGTGTGTGTGTGTGTGTGTGTGTGTGTGTGTGTGTGTGTGTGTGTGTGTGTGTGTGTGTGTGTGTGTGTGTGTGTGTGTGTGTGTGTGTGTGTGTGTGTGTGTGTGTGTGTTAATGTGTGTGTGTGTGTGTGTGTGTGTGTGTGTGTGTGTGTGTGTGTGTGTGTGTGTGTGTGTGTGTGTGTGTGTGTGTGTGTGTGTGTGTGTGTGTGTGTGTGAGAAAGATACAGAGTGTAAACTTTTTTAGAAATAACTACATTATATTTATTATTAATTTTAAAAGAAAAAATGAAGGAAATCTATCAAATAAAACTAATTGATTAAAATTAACTATTGCTCGACAACTCTAGTCCAGCTAATCATGAATAAACCAAGAATGAATTGCACTTTTGTGTAGTATTATTAATGATTTTAACCTAAGATCACTTTTAATGTAAAAAATATATTGGTACATATCTCTTTATTTAAAAAAGATAGAATGACCATTAATTAATGCACAAACAAGTCACAAAAAAGTATAAGTCAAAATAAAAAACGTTGAAAATTTCTTTATAAATAGCGAAAAAACAGCTTTATAATGAATTGAATAATTTAAGATATGATAAAACAATTAGTAAGAAATAATTGTATAAACTTTTAATACTTTCTTAAATTTATTGGATCTTAAAAATAAATTCAATGAGTTCTTGTTGTTTATTGTCAATTGAATAGATCACTTTCGACAAAACTAAGACAAAATAATATAACGATAAATTTTCTCTTTTAATTTATACAAAATTTAATTAATTTAATGTTAAATCTTATAACAAATTAAAACTATTTATTAAATCCTACATATGTATTATATATATATATATATATATATATATATATATATATATATATATATATATATATATATATATATATATATATTCTATAGTAAACAATTAAAATCGAAAGTATTTTGACTAATGTGTACTAGTACAAAATATTTTTAATGTAAAAATTTTTAAATCATCAATTCAATTAAATTAATCTAAAATTCTAATCTAAAAATTTTGAAATTTTATGAAAGACGGCCAAGCTTCTTGATACTCCTAGCTATTTTTGAAAATTTGAAATTTTTCGTGAGCCTCACTTAAAGTAATTCCACCAATATTCTTTCTAGCTTTTGTATGTATATACGTTGATTTTTTCGTTTAATATTGAACAAATTTTTTATGACAAGGTTAATTTTAATGCTTTTGATTTTGTAATTTAGTTTGAAAACTAAGTATACACACTGTGAGAGTTCAGCGATATTATTTTATCTTTACCCTGCAGTTGTAAATTCAGTATTTACAAATGCTCCATGACATCAGTCAAAAACATTAAGTCTTGCAACCACTCGTCAACGTCTACTTCTGAATAGGTCATTACCTTCTAATTTAGAAATGCAATTATATATCGAATCAAACAAATCTACAAATCAATTTAATACGTTGTAGCTAACTAACATCAAGCAATGCAAAAGAAATTAATATCATTTGGAAGTTCTTCATCCTTTATATTTTTAAGGACATTTTTGAATTCTTGATGATTTTTTTGCATTGGTGCCAATGTAATTTGCAATGTGTAACACTGTTTTCATAACATCAATATATTTTAAATATTTTGTAACGAGATGTTCTCAGTGGATTATGCTGTTAATCGGTATGAGTTGTGGAATTGGAAAATCATCTCTGAAAAGCCCAGTGAGACCGATCTTTCATCTAGTATTGCCGGAGCTCCATCAGTTGTAGTGCTTAAGAGTTTATTAAGAGGCACATGAAAAGTTTTTCTTATGGAATCTAATGCATTTTTAATATCGACACCGTGGGTTGACTCTTGATTTGCTACTAAATCTAATAATTGTTCTTTAACAATGAAGTCGAGTGAAACAAAATTTATGAAAACTGCCAATTTCGGATGATTTCTGATTTCTGTTGATTGGTCGAGGGCTCAGCTGAATGCAATACAGTTCTTCAAATCATTTTTTAATTATATTCAAGAGATGTATAAATTGCAGTCATGCGTCATTCGGTTGTGTGTTTCAAGATGGGAATTTACGAAACAACTTTGTGCAATGTTGCCTTATTTGGATCTAAAACTTTAAGTACATCTTACAAGTTTTTTTTAATAAACTCTAAACCCCTTAATACGGGCGTTTTAAACGAGCAATATTCCATGCAATAACAAAACTGGCTTCAGCCACATTATTACCTTGATGGCTAAGGGTTATCAAATTTGACTGTTTTTATTTAAATTTGATTTTAAACAAGCAAGTTTATTTAATCTTTGTTTCAAATTTGGCAGATACTAATTACTGAACTAAGGATGATTGGTTTCATAATGTCGACGTAAGTTGCTAGTTTTATAATTTTTGACTGTACAACCAAAAATAACACATAATGCTTTTTCCATTATTGACAATAAAAAGGACATTCTCCTTCCACTCATTAATAATACTTGCGTTTTCTTGTTTGTATTTTCAGTTTTTTTTTTTTCGTTCTCTGTCCTCATATTTTTAAAAGAGCTGGAAATAAATAAAATATTTAGAAAATGCAAGTTTTTTGTTATTAAAACAATAACACGTGTTACATACTACGAAACAAATTACAGTTATTTTACCGAAAATTACAGATTACAAATTATATCCGTAGCAAGAGTGATACAAATTGTTTCCTCCAGAGCACGTTGCAGTGTAAGTTTACAAATTCAAAAACGGTCTGGAGTCCGTCGATTACGGACAATTACGCCACTGTTTATTTTCGTTTGTGCAGTTTTCAATGAGTCTTACCCATCCTAACTTGGACGGAAATTAAATTTATTGCAATGTTGCACCTAGTCTTTCATATCTGTTGTCAGTAATTTAAAAGTCATTTTGAAACACATATGGAATGATAATAATTTTTTTTAAATATTATAACACAAAAATGAAAAGGGAACTAGGGTAAATTTATCGAGAGCCACAAAATAAATCTTCAAAGGGCGCAGGTTGGCCACTCCTAATATAATATAACATTATATATATATATATATATATATATATATATATATATATATATATATATATATATATATATATATATATATATATATTTGTATGTGTATATATATATAATATATTAAATCACAATTCGTTGATTATAATAGTATCAGTAACTAAGGGGACTTATATTCTTTTCTAATAAATTATTTGGTATTAAATGTTCTCCTTTCCTATTTATTTAATTCTGTAACTTAATTTTGCAGTAAACTATTATTCTCTTGTCATTTTAATTTTTACAGCTTGCTACTATAAAAATTGATATTAAAATATCATTAATAAAACAATAAAATAATGTTAAATAATTTTTCCTAATATAAATTTTCATTTTTGATACTTCAAACATTTAAGTCTTATTTTTTGACAAATATTGTACCTTTACCAAAAACAAATGTCTGTTTTATGAATAAGAATTTGTTCATTTTAAATTTAAAAAATTAACTGATATAAAACTTTTCTCAGATGAGAATAACATTAAACTACTATTAGGAAAAACATTTATTCCTACGTACGAAATTTCAAAAATTTGTGCAAAGTTCAAAAGTTTTGAATATTATTATTTTTTTATTTCATTTGTCAATCTTTTGGCAATATTTTTATATCATTGCTCGAATTACTTCAAAACAATATGCTCTTCCTCACTTATGATAGATTTCAGTGCATCAATTTATGATCCCCCAAAAGTTTTGAATATTATTATTTTTTTATTTCATTTGTCAATCTTTTGGCAATATTTTTATACCATTGCTCGAATTACTTCAAAACAATATGCTCTTCCTCACTTATGATAGATTTCAGTGCATCAATTTATGATCCCCCAAAAGTTTTGAATATTATTATTTTTTTATTTCATTTGTCAATCTTTTGGCAATATTTTTATATCATTGCTCGAATTACTTCAAAACAATATGCTCTTCCTCACTTATGATAGATTTCAGTGCATCACTTTATGATCCCCCAAAAGTTTTGAATATTATTATTTTTTTATTTCATTTGTCAATCTTTTGGCAATATTTTTATATCATTGCTCGAATTACTTCAAAACAATATGCTCTTCCTCACTTATGATAGATTTCAGTGCATCAATTTATGATCCCCCAAAAGTTTTGAATATTATTATTTTTTTATTTCATTTGTCAATCTTTTGGCAATATTTTTATATCATTGCTCGAATTACTTCAAAACAATATGCTCTTCTTCACTTATGATAGATTTCAGTGCATCAATTTATGATCCCCCAAAAGTTTTGAATATTATTATTTTTTTATTTCATTTGTCAATCTTTTGGCAATATTTTTATATCATTGCTCGAATTACTTCAAAACAATATGCTCTTCCTCACTTATGATAGATTTCAGTGCATCAATTTATGATCCCCCAAAAGTTTTGAATATTATTATTTTTTTATTTCATTTGTCAATCTTTTGGCAATATTTTTATATCATTGCTCGAATTACTTCAAAACAATATGCTCTTCCTCACTTATGATAGATTTCAGTGCATCAATTTATGATCCCCCAAAAGTTTTGAATATTATTATTTTTTTATTTCATTTGTCAATCTTTTGGCAATATTTTTATATCATTGCTCGAATTACTTCAAAACAATATGCTCTTCCTCACTTATGATAGATTTCAGTGCATCAATTTATGATCCCCCAAAAGTTTTGAATATTATTATTTTTTTATTTCATTTGTCAATCTTTTGGCAATATTTTTATATCATTGCTCGAATTACTTCAAAACAATATGCTCTTCTTCACTTATGATAGATTTCAGTGCATCAATTTATGATCCCCCAAAAGTTTTGAATATTATTATTTTTTTATTTCATTTGTCAATCTTTTGGCAATATTTTTATATCATTGCTCGAATTACTTCAAAACAATATGCTCTTCCTCACTTATGATAGATTTCAGTGCATCAATTTATGATCCCCCAAAAGTTTTGAATATTATTATTTTTTTATTTCATTTGTCAATCTTTTGGCAATATTTTTATATCATTGCTCGAATTACTTCAAAACAATATGCTCTTCCTCACTTATGATAGATTTCAGTGCATCAATTTATGATCCCCCAAAAGTTTTGAATATTATTATTTTTTTATTTCATTTGTCAATCTTTTGGCAATATTTTTATATCATTGCTCGAATTACTTCAAAACAATATGCTCTTCCTCACTTATGATAGATTTCAGTGCATCAATTTATGATCCCCCAAAAGTTTTGAATATTATTATTTTTTTATTTCATTTGTCAATCTTTTGGCAATATTTTTATATCATTGCTCGAATTACTTCAAAACAATATGCTCTTCCTCACTTATGATAGATTTCAGTGCATCAATTTATGATCCCCCAAAAGTTTTGAATATTATTATTTTTTTATTTCATTTGTCAATCTTTTGGCAATATTTTTATATCATTGCTCGAATTACTTCAAAACAATATGCTCTTCTTCACTTATGATAGATTTCAGTGCATCAATTTATGATCCCCCAAAAGTTTTGAATATTATTATTTTTTTATTTCATTTGTCAATCTTTTGGCAATATTTTTATATCATTGCTCGAATTACTTCAAAACAATATGCTCTTCCTCACTTATGATAGATTTCAGTGCATCAATTTATGATCCCCCAAAAGTTTTGAATATTATTATTTTTTTATTTCATTTGTCAATCTTTTGGCAATATTTTTATATCATTGCTCGAATTACTTCAAAACAATATGCTCTTCCTCACTTATGATAGATTTCAGTGCATCAATTTATGATCCCCCAAAAGTTTTGAATATTATTATTTTTTTATTTCATTTGTCAATCTTTTGGCAATATTTTTATATCATTGCTCGAATTACTTCAAAACAATATGCTCTTCCTCACTTATGATAGATTTCAGTGCATCAATTTATGATCCCCCAAAAGTTTTGAATATTATTATTTTTTTATTTCATTTGTCAATCTTTTGGCAATATTTTTATATCATTGCTCGAATTACTTCAAAACAATATGCTCTTCCTCACTTATGATAGATTTCAGTGCATCAATTTATGATCCCCCAAAAGTTTTGAATATTATTATTTTTTTATTTCATTTGTCAATCTTTTGGCAATATTTTTATATCATTGCTCGAATTACTTCAAAACAATATGCTCTTCCTCACTTATGATAGATTTCAGTGCATCAATTTATGATCCCCCAAAAGTTTTGAATATTATTATTTTTTTATTTCATTTGTCAATCTTTTGGCAATATTTTTATATCATTGCTCGAATTACTTCAAAACAATATGCTCTTCCTCACTTATGATAGATTTCAGTGCATCAATTTATGATCCCCCAAAAGTTTTGAATATTATTATTTTTTTATTTCATTTGTCAATCTTTTGGCAATATTTTTATATCATTGCTCGAATTACTTCAAAACAATATGCTCTTCCTCACTTATGATAGATTTCAGTGCATCAATTTATGATCCCCCAAAAGTTTTGAATATTATTATTTTTTTATTTCATTTGTCAATCTTTTGGCAATATTTTTATATCATTGCTCGAATTACTTCAAAACAATATGCTCTTCTTCACTTATGATAGATTTCAGTGCATCAATTTATGATCCCCCAAAAGTTTTGAATATTATTATTTTTTTATTTCATTTGTCAATCTTTTGGCAATATTTTTATATCATTGCTCGAATTACTTCAAAACAATATGCTCTTCCTCACTTATGATAGATTTCAGTGCATCAATTTATGATCCCCCAAAAGTTTTGAATATTATTATTTTTTTATTTCATTTGTCAATCTTTTGGCAATATTTTTATATCATTGCTCGAATTACTTCAAAACAATATGCTCTTCCTCACTTATGATAGATTTCAGTGCATCAATTTATGATCCCCCAAAAGTTTTGAATATTATTATTTTTTTATTTCATTTGTCAATCTTTTGGCAATATTTTTATATCATTGCTCGAATTACTTCAAAACAATATGCTCTTCCTCACTTATGATAGATTTCAGTGCATCAATTTATGATCCCCCAAAAGTTTTGAATATTATTATTTTTTTATTTCATTTGTCAATCTTTTGGCAATATTTTTATATCATTGCTCGAATTACTTCAAAACAATATGCTCTTCTTCACTTATGATAGATTTCAGTGCATCAATTTATGATCCCCCAAAAGTTTTGAATATTATTATTTTTTTATTTCATTTGTCAATCTTTTGGCAATATTTTTATATCATTGCTCGAATTACTTCAAAACAATATGCTCTTCCTCACTTATGATAGATTTCAGTGCATCAATTTATGATCCCCCAAAAGTTTTGAATATTATTATTTTTTTATTTCATTTGTCAATCTTTTGGCAATATTTTTATATCATTGCTCGAATTACTTCAAAACAATATGCTCTTCCTCACTTATGATAGATTTCAGTGCATCAATTTATGATCCCCCAAAAGTTTTGAATATTATTATTTTTTTATTTCATTTGTCAATCTTTTGGCAATATTTTTATATCATTGCTCGAATTACTTCAAAACAATATGCTCTTCTTCACTTATGATAGATTTCAGTGCATCAATTTATGATCCCCCAAAAGTTTTGAATATTATTATTTTTTTATTTCATTTGTCAATCTTTTGGCAATATTTTTATATCATTGCTCGAATTACTTCAAAACAATATGCTCTTCCTCACTTATGATAGATTTCAGTGCATCAATTTATGATCCCCCAAAAGTTTTGAATATTATTATTTTTTTATTTCATTTGTCAATCTTTTGGCAATATTTTTATATCATTGCTCGAATTACTTCAAAACAATATGCTCTTCTTCACTTATGATAGATTTCAGTGCATCAATTTATGATCCCCCAAAAGTTTTGAATATTATTATTTTTTTATTTCATTTGTCAATCTTTTGGCAATATTTTTATATCATTGCTCGAATTACTTCAAAACAATATGCTCTTCCTCACTTATGATAGATTTCAGTGCATCAATTTATGATCCCCCAAAAGTTTTGAATATTATTATTTTTTTATTTCATTTGTCAATCTTTTGGCAATATTTTTATATCATTGCTCGAATTACTTCAAAACAATATGCTCTTCTTCACTTATGATAGATTTCAGTGCATCAATTTATGATCCCCCAAAAGTTTTGAATATTATTATTTTTTTATTTCATTTGTCAATCTTTTGGCAATATTTTTATATCATTGCTCGAATTACTTCAAAACAATATGCTCTTCCTCACTTATGATAGATTTCAGTGCATCAATTTATGATCCCCCAAAAGTTTTGAATATTATTATTTTTTTATTTCATTTGTCAATCTTTTGGCAATATTTTTATATCATTGCTCGAATTACTTCAAAACAATATGCTCTTCTTCACTTATGATAGATTTCAGTGCATCAATTTATGATCCCCCCTTTTATGTGAAATCTTAGTTCAATTAAAATTACAATTTAAAAGCTATTACAAAACACTACAAACATACGGCATTAAAGCTAATAATTGTTGAATTAAGGTCATATAAATAGATCTGGAATCCTAATTCGAACGTGGGAGTTTGTAGTTCTTTGGAATCAACTTTAAAATTTAGATTTGTGGAATCAATGGAAACCAATATATATTTAAATATAAATATATCATAAAAACAGTTCATAAATTTTTTTAAATTACATGAATATATGCATTTAAATAAAAACTAATCGTAAGAAGTTCATTTTTCTAAAATAAGCAATAACATGTCGCTATTGGAACGCTATTTCTCAAATGTAGTCAAAAATTCAAGAGTGAAAGATTTTACAGCAAAAATAAAAGTTTATTTAGAGCAAAAACTGTGAGTCGGAATTCTTTTAAGGTTAATAAAAGTATCTTTTGAAATAATATCACTCTAAAAGATATCAAATATGGAGAATGCTTTTAAAAAATTTTATCAACTTTCAATATTACTTCTCACTAAAAAATGAACATCTTTTCTCAAATGTTACTTTAGGTTTAAAAGGTTTCACTAAAAAATTTCATATCTGCTAAAATATTTATAAACCAATATTTCTATCGAAATTCTCTAAATAATAAAATTAAGATTATTAAATTCCTTTAAGATTAAAAAAAAACGAAAAAAAATTAATTATTCTTAAATTAACACTAAAAGTTTGAATTTTGATATTTTTATATTTTGGCTTTTTTATTACATTTCTTTTTTTTCTTTCTTAAAATTTTACTTCAGCACTTCATTCATTTTTTGGAGCCAGTTGATACATAATTTTATCTTGCTTTCACTACAATTTTCCTTATTTAACATTTTTTTTGGCAAAATTATTATTCTTTCTTATGTTTGCCTTCTTTTTACTTTCAGTGTGATCTTTTACTCTTTGAAACTTCAATTCTAGAATTTTTTTGCATTTTCTTTTATATAACTAATTACTTTATATTAATAACATTATATTTTAATACAAAATATGATTGGCAGAAACTAGAAATATGAAAAAGTGAAATGAAGAAAAAATTAGTTTAATCTGATTCTTTTATTAAGAGTAAATGAACTCGAGTCAATTTAAGCAAAATTACGTGAGTAATAATGTTACTAGCAATATGATTAAAGACTAATTTTATCATAAAACCATCTCTTGACTTTCGGTACTAGAACAATAGGCCGCTTGATAAAGTCGTTCGCTTACCAGAACTTTCTAACAAGCAATTGAAGAAGATAAAAAGGAAAGATCAAGACACGTCTTTTTAGTGTGTGTGTGTAAACAGCACAAGACTTAATTGCAATAAATAATACACCTTTTGTGTATACATTCCTCTTAAATTAAATCTTATCACCGTTTAAAAAAAAAGAAATAAAAACGCATTTAAATGAAATATTTAAATTTTGTATATCATTTTTTAAAATCAAATTGCATTCATCAACATCAGCACACACACACACACAAACTTAACTGAATAAACTTGCAGTTAGGTACATACAAAATATAAATAAAATTTAGTTTTCTCAAGAAATTTGTTTTACGAGATTCGAAACTACGAAATCTTTGAATTTTAGGAGTTATTACTTAATTTTACAGGTTTTACGAGTTTTTATCCAAACTTTCTAGTCTAGTTTAGTGTTTGATAGTTTGTTACTCTATTATCACTTTTCCACGTGAGAGTACTTTCAATCAGAACTCAGGATTAAAATCAATTCAAAACCTCTATAAGCATTCCTGGCAGTGGTTGTAATCAAATACGCAAACTGTAAACTCAGCAAATCTTGCAAACTCCTGAAAAGTATTTTTATTTGATTTCAACAGACAAAGTAGACGTTGTAAAAGAAACAAAGTGAATAAATGCAGAGTTAAAATTAACGCATAGTCAAGATGAATTTGAATCAAATTTTTAAGGTATATAACTTATTTTAAAGTATTTCTAGTGAATAACAGTGATATACGCAGAAAAATCAATTGAAAAAAAATAGTACAAATGATTTAATAAATACAGTTTTAATGGATCCTTTCAATCATTAATAGATGTATGAAATTTCAAAAGAAAAAAATTTCTAAATAACATCTTGCTTTCAAGTTTTTATCGGAACAACATTGGGAGAAGAAAATGTATATACCTTTTATAAAATAAAAAGTTTCTTAAAAGCAAAGTAAAATTTATTTCGATTTCAATGTATTACTTCTGTCAATTTCAGCTTATTGTATGATGTATGTTAAGTTTCCTAATCCAATAAATATGAAGGTATTGTATTTATATCAGGTAAATCTGTATGCCTTTCCTTTTTAAAAAATTTTTAAATTTGCAGTCTATTTTTATTTTTGCTAAAAACTCATAAAAGCGAGCATACAGTGATTAATAACCGAAATAATAATAAATTTAATAATAGTATAAAACAAATACAATTATGAAATTACAAAAACATTGTGAAAATACAAAATAATTCATGTAATACTTAAATATATATTAAAGTAAGTAAGTATATTATAAAGTAATTAAGTATATTAAAGTAAGTATCTAAAGTCTTGAAGTAACTCCCAATATGATGAGAAATACTTACTTCACAAATCACAATTTATTGTAGTCATACTTGTCTGTTAACTAAATATAAATGTCATAATAACCATTTATTTGTGATAATTCTGTATCACCAATAAATGAAAATTGTTGCTGCTTCAGCAATTTATATAGAAATCTTTCATCTCTCAGTCATGCACGGAAGAATCCATGTCTTGGTCATCAAATTTGTAATTGTTATTACATATGACTTTAGATGTTTACACATAGCATGGTCATTCTATAAAATTATTATCTGGAACCCTTAAAAGTAATTAAAACATATACATATGATTTTATATGTTGACAAGGTGCATGGTCATTCGGGAAAATTTCCTTATTTGTGTGCGCCATATGTATCAAGGATTTGAAATTATTCTTAAGTAGATGATCTCATCATCTTCAATGAGATTGGCTTAGTGATACAAAATACAAATTCTCTAAACTATTAAAAAACCTCCACTGACGTACAAGGTTTCTTCTAACTCTTTAAATGCATACCTGAATGAGTCTGAGCCCTATTTGAATTCATTCATTATCTATCGTATAACACCAAAATCAAACAGTCACACCGAATCAAAACAATCCAAAAACGATGAATTCAATATCCCCATGATGATGCTAGTGATGATTCATTACGTTATTAATTTAAATGTGCACAATCTATGTCTTTTGTATTATATCAACTTGATTTTTTTATATTGCCCTCACAGACACATCTGTCGCATAACCCATAGTAATTATTGCTGTTATTTGTTGCTAACTAATTAAATTTCTCTAATTATCTCAGATACCAAAGATCTCTTGATCATTAAGTAGATGTGGTTGGCTCCTGTGCTGTCCATAGTGAAAGAAAATTCTTGAAATTATAAGTTTATGGAGTTATTTTGATATTAAGGATCGAGTAACATTGAATTTACAAACATTTGAAAAATGTTATGAGGGAAATTTTTACTACCTGCGTCTAAATCTACCTTGAAAATAGCAGGTAAAGGCATGTTCAAAGAAAGATAATACAATTCATGTAGCTAACATTTGAGACAATGCTCATCGCTTACTATAATCCAACTATTTTCAAATCATATCTTTAGTTACCAGGTCATTACTGCCACTTTTACAAGCTCGGCTCAACATCACAAAACATCCTTCATAGTCTTCAAGCTCCGAATTCGGCAAAGCTTTTAATCCTGAATTTTGATTTTATTTAACACCTTATTTTCAATGGACAAGGCAACAGCAACAACATGCGACTCTATAACCATATCAGAAATCTTTTCACACAATATCACTTGAGAATAAATGTTTCCCCCTTTATTTTCTATTGCAGATTTTTTATTTGAGGCTTCTAGAATTCTAAATGTGTGCATGCTACTATCTTACTTTTCGCACTTAAATATAGTAACGTAATAATACAAGTAAGAAACTTTCCATAATTTTTAAAATTGAGATCTAACTACATTACATGGTGTCTTAAAATTATTATTAATTATTATCAAATCCAGGTGTATGAATTTCATGGGTCGTAAAGTAAAGTAAACGCCAGCAGAGGTCCCTGTACCTAACCCTGAATAGGGTTTTACCAGATTTGATGGACCCGCTGGAGAGAAAATAAAACGGAACACAGTACATACAAGACAATACAATTATGCTTGCAATCATATGGAGACACTATAAATTATAACTTTTACACAGTAAGGAGGTTTTGTAAAGTATACTATTTAACACAAATTTGGTTGCAATTGAAAGTTAACACGTGGATACATAAGAAGCATTCAAAATAGGTATCAGACAAAATACATGGCAGGAAATGGTAATACAGGCATATGAAATACATATCAAATAGCATGCATATAAGAAATAAAGAAAATAAATGGAAAAACAAAAGGAAATTAAAAATGATAAAACAAAACTGAAAACATATACCTGAACTTACTGCAAACTAATGAGGTAATAATGATTAATAAATAATTAATGCCTTTAGTATGGATTTGATAATTGGGTGTATCGGCTCAAAGTAAGTTAGGTCATATAAAATTCTAAGCTATATATACAAAAAGTTTAGATAGGTAGTACATAATGCATTAAAATAGGTCAATATAACATGATGACAATAATTGTGACTGAGTAATTAAGTGAGAGCGCTGGAATGATGGTGAGAAAATGGCAAACAAATAATAATGAACTATATACAAGGAGAAGAAAAACAGGCGAAATGTTACAGGTAGAGAGGGAAATGTCTAAATGCAGAACATGAGAGAGATGGAGTATGCGGCTCATCTACTTCCAGGTGATGGTTAGGGTATCGACCTTCCATCCGTAAGAGTGGGGTTCGATTTCCAATGCCACTAAAGACCCACCGAGTACTTGCGATACACGTGCTCGTTAAATCTGTGGAATCGAAAGTCCTGTGGTCGGTCGTTAAGCAGTTACCATAGGTGCAATGGTCTGGAGAAATTTACTCCCCCTTCAGATCAATGCCAAAATTGAGGGAATAAATCCTCTGGTGCTGCCATCTGTCGGAGGATTTGAAAAGCATAAGTCGTACTTTCACCTTCATGGTGCTCTGATAAAACGAAAGACGCACCCAATTGATTTAAATTCGCATAGATAAGGCATAGCGAGCTTGGCTTGACCAAGTCATTAGTAACAACAACAACATGAATTTCATTGAATATGTGCAAAAATTAGGAATCCGTAAGAGGTGTCTTTATACGATTAAAAATTTATAAAAATTGATATTCAATTCTGTATGTATTCCGCGGAATATTTAAATGACATTCAGGGGAAAATTTTAAATTTAAAAATCCTACCTATTAAAATATTATATTCATTGAGATTCATTCATTATTCATTGAGAAAGACAGAGTTCTTTTTCTCGCATCCTTTTCCAACTATCTTCAAATCAATATGGCATTAGGAAAATAGTTCAAGTTTTATTCGGTTGAGAAACTTAACTGAAAATATTTAGAACAAAACTTTATCAATAAATAAGTACAATATTTTCTGAAAGTGGGAAATATTGCTGAAAGGTGGCTTTCAAATTTAAAAAAGTTATTCAGCATAAAAAATGTAACCAATGGATTATATTGATTGCAGTGATATAAGTTTAATCTAAAATGCTTTTGCATATATAATATTCCCTCCAACAAATAATGCACTCATTAGTAGTATGTAGATAAATTTTTCTTCTGGAGGAAATTTCTATATTTTGTCAAAAAATAAAAGAATATCTCAAATACTATTTTCACAACCTCTTACGTAGGAATGCATAATAGCTTAAAATTTATTTTTATTTGATTTAGTAATTCAAAATGATTAGTATCATAAAAAAATATATTCTTATGATTTTCATCAAAATTTTCTGATTTAAATTATACATAACCTAACTATTTATTTTCTGAAAGAGAAATACAAAAAAAGGAATTTTTTCAAAACATTATTTGCATATATTATTAGAAAACAAAATAAAAATGATAACACACGATAAAATTCTTCATCTTTGAAATGCATTTCTTTAAATATTATTTTATACTAAATCTAAATCCATTTTTGAAAGTATGAAAATTTTTTTGCGATAGCGCTTGCTCTTGAAACAAATTAATGGCAACATGCATTTTTTTTCTAGTGTAAGTCTTGCTAAGTAAATTTTCTTGCTCTTCGAAACAAAAAAAATCGGTTTTGTTTTTAAAAAATTTTATTCAAATTTATAACTGTCGGAATGTATCAAAATAAAAATGTAAATATTTTTCAAAAAAAAAAATTTCTGCATAAAAAGAATGTTTTTAATTTTGTAATTTTTATTGGAAAAAATTTAATTACCATGTATATTATATTAAAATGCTTTATTGTTCTTCTTGTATGCTAATATTAACTATTCATAAAAAGTCTCAACACTTTAATGAATTCAAAAAGCACAAAATACAATCAATTTCCAGATATTACTCATATTTTTATTAATAAATGATTATCTTCAGATTTTGGATTAGATATTTTTAAAATTTGGATGGTGAAACTGTCTAAGCTAATTTAAGAGTGAAAAATATAGCTTCCAAGAACATTATTCTTAAAATATTTTTTCCTTGAAAATAAAAAAATAATCAAAGCAAAATTAATAAACGAAAATACTCAGAAGTTAATGTGATTTACATGTAAATATATTGTTTACTATGTGTTTTTGCTTAAGACGTTCATATTTGTTTTAATCTTTAATTTCATTAGAAATATTTTAAAATTTTTAATTTAATTTAAAACATTAAAAATTAAATTATCTTTAATAATAAATAATTAATTTTATTATATTTTATATAAAACATTTAAAGTTAAAATAAAAATATTAAATAATTTTAAAAACTTTATCTTCAAGAAACCCTTCGCTTAGTTATAACAATCAAACAGCTTTGCGTGAGCGCTGAATTTTTTTCATGAAACTGAAATTGTTGAGTTTATACTTACATGGCTATATAGAAGCATTAGAAATAAATTTTTATATATATACGAAATAAATATTTTATTTATGTTAATGTTATGTTTTTAATAATGTTACGAACAATTTACTAATATTGATTAATTAAATAATTAATTTTCATTATTATCTATTAATTATATTTATTTCATTTACCTATTGACTAATTAAGAAGCAACCACTTTTAATTAATTCTAGCAATGTTAATCTTTTTTTATAGTTTGGATTCTCCCTTCGAGCACTTATAGAAATCATAACCTCTTTTGAACTTAAGGTGTTGGTCCAAATTATTATTTTATATTAGATTAATCGTCATGATCAGAAAAGGACCATATAAACCTAGAAATATACCCCAAATTTCCTCAAATGTAATTTAGTTTTGCTGAATTAAAAGTTCAGTAATATATTTTTAAGATAAATTATAATAGAATACTTGGAATTAGTTAGTATTTCTCAGAGAATAATTTGTATCTTTTTTTATTAGTACTTAAAAAGTACTAGTTAACAGTATCATTGTATCTTTGAATAAAGAATCATTTTTGAAAAAATTATACCTGTGAAGCAAAAGTTCTTAGCAAATTTAACCAGAATGACGATTAACTGTTATAATTATTTAGCTGATAATAATTTTTGGTAGTAAAACATGTTAGGATAAAAGGAGAAAATAATAATAAATACTATTGAAATATCTATCATTTTTTTACTATTTTCAAAGTAAGAAAATCAGTAAAGTTTTCAAGGAAATTTTGTATCATTCAAAATGGTTTTGCGTCTGCTTTTAAGATAAAAATCAATGAACATTTTTCTTAATTATTTTGAAAACGTGACCAAATCCTGTGAATGACTTTCAAATTCACTTCATTTTAATTGGATGTATCATTAATTTTGCTCAATCTTAAAAAATTATTTAATATATACCTCCTAATAAATTTATAATTTTTAAGCAACCTTTAATTTATTCATGGAAAACTATTCAATTAAGTATGTTATAAATTTGGTGGGTAATGAATCTCTAGTATACTAAGGAGCTTTTACAGTGACACACACACACAAGAGAGAAATGCTTTTTAAAATTATTTGATTTTTATGCACTTTGAGATAATTTAAGTCAACAATAAAACTTAAACTATGTATATTTTTGCCTTTTAATTGTTTATTTTGTATGCACAGCCATGTGAGAATTTTCAGAGTTTCCTCCATTGCTGAATATGAATGCGACTCTCTGTCCATGAATATAATTATGTGGTGGATGCGAAAGAGCTTTATAACAGCCATAAGTTGGTAGGCTATTTATGACGAGGCATCAAATAATTATAAAACTCATTAACTGATTTTAAGGCAAAAGTTTACTTATGGGTACCACTTGATTTTTTGGCGATTTTTTATGCTAAAATAGGCACCAAAATATGAATAACAAAATGGTAACTTTAACACTACATTAGTTAAAGCGCTGAAAATAGCACGGTTACTAAAACTTAAATCTTATCTCCAATATTTGTCACCAATTTTTTTTACCATATCAAGGGTTACCCATTTATTTACCAAAACCGATTTTACTTGAAACCACATAAAATATTTTGATACCTTCATTGAAAAGGAGATGATTTGAAACACTTCATTTATAGAAATGCAATTTTTATCTTCTGTTGTTGTCTCTAATCTTCCATCTGGTCTGACTATGTCAGACTAGATCATTAATATCACTAGGCATATTTCAATAATGTCAACGGTTTGATTGATCTAGTCTGACAGAGCAGACCAATTTTAATGATTTGATCGATTCAGATCAATTAAACCGTGACATTAATTAAATCCAATACAAGAAGTGGACAATTATGTATATTCCTCTACTGTAGTCCCAGATATACTGAGGTGATGCCTGTTCCTGCCATCCTTTAGGGCAAAGAGGAAACCTCTTGCTTTCCTAAGAGAGACCCTTCAAGTACCCAATGACAAGTCGGGATAGATATGTATTGGTTTGCTTGTCACTAGGGAGAGATAGGTAAAGTCCAGGAAAGCCTTTATACTAATTATGAGATTGAGGTATTAACTACTTTTCTTTATTTTATGCCTCGAGAACAACTCTAAATATGTGAGCTCTGAGGTGAAAGGGACAGGAAGATTCAATCCCTGTCTTGCAATAGTGTGTAAGCCCATTTATTTTCATAGATATTAACAAGGAATTGAATCCAATGAAAATATATTTTGTGCTGGTGAGAGATGGCCTTTACTTTTCGTAACCATTAAATCCAGTTAGTGACCTCATTGGGGCAAGGAGGTGTTCTTGAAAGGAGTGAGAGATATACATCGGGTGCATACACTCCTGGTAAAGTCACCAAAAGCAACAAGATCACTCCATTATTCAACGCTAACTCTAACAGCCTTGGAGCTAAGACTGAGCTTTCACCTTAAAGTGCTCCAGTCCTTGGAATACAAATGCCGTTTTTTATTAATATGAACATGTTATTGTAAATTTTATCTACTTTTCTTCAATGATGGCCGGAATCGAACCCTGGAATATTTTGTTTTGAAAAGCGATATCTTACTACTAAGACATGGTGAGTTCAGCCTTAAACTAATTTGAAATAATAGATCTTCAGCTGTTGGTGTCTTAATTCATTTTAATGAAACCAAATGAAATGATTTTTACATTTTCGAACTATCAAGCTTATAATCTTGCAACCTCAAAAAGATTCCCTTCTATATGAAAGAAGGCAATAGGCATTAATTAATTTAGCATAATATCATGAATTTTTACTTAGATGTTTCAGCTTTAAATAAAAAATTATTTTTTTCACCTTTCCCGCAATGTATAAGAATTACATTTAAGGCATATGTATCTTTATTTTAACCTAGGAAAACAATTATTATTCAACATATCATTTTTTAATTAATACAACCAGTTAGTTATTTTGCAATAAAATGTATCTGAATGCAAATAAAATCTTACATCATAAAATGATTATTTACAGAGCATTCTTATAGTCCATTTTATAACCCTATAAATTAAAAACTTTATTTTTAATTTTTAATTTGGTTTTTTTTCTGTTTTAAATATTTTAAAATAAATATAGTTGAATAGGACATATACTTTGATCAATATAAATTTAATTTTTATTAATTGTATTCATAATTTATTTTTATTAATGTAACTGCTCATAATAATGATTCCCATACTTCATTCGTATCTATAGTAGCATGTTTCATATGAATAAGAAAGCCTGATTATGTGCCTAATTTTTAATAATTTTTACTTCTTCTAAATGTTTTTGATAACAATACTTAAAATAAATAGTGAAAAAATATATATATATATATATATATATATATATATATATATATATATATATATATATATATATATATATATATATATATATATATATATATATATATATATATATATATATATATATATATATATATATATATATATATATATATATATATATATATATATATATATATATATATATATATGTATATATATATATATGTATATATATATATATATATATATATATATATATATATATATATATATATATATATATATATATATGTATGTATATATATATATATATATATATATATATATATATATATATATATATATATATATATATATATATATATATATATATATATATATATATATATATATATGTGTGTGTGTTTGTGTGTGTGAGCATAAAATCTAAAATATTATATTATATATCTTACATCATTTCTCAAACAATCGAGATATAATTTTTTAAATATTATATTTGACTCAAAAAATTATTGTCAACAAGCAGTGTAACTTTAATTTATGAATGATCTTGTGTAGAGAGAATAAAATTCATCTTTAAATATTACTAAACCTAATCATATTGGGATTTTAAACGATGTTAATTTTTTTATGAAAACATGGTTTAAAAAGGGAAATGGCCATACAATAATATTATGCTTATAATATCATAAATTATAGTTGCAATATTTTGAATATCAGTATCTGAATTATTGTGATACACAGTATTCAATATTTATTAGAGACAGCTTAATTACTTTCAAGAAATATTAACAATGAACTTGAGTTTTGCAATCTCAATAGAAAATGAGGCCCTTTCCATATTGTTTCAAAATTTCATAACTGTCATTCGAATGCAAATGCCGGTCGTTACTTGCATTTATTAAAATCCGTAGTTAGAATTTTCGAAGGAATTTGGTTCTAGAATTTCGCAATTATATTTTGATACAATGACTATAAACATGATCACTTATTCAGCTTTTACTTCAAGCTATAGTGTTGGATACATTGTACATAGTTTGAAGCAAATCTTACTAAAAAAGTTATAAAGTTAAAAGCATTTTTTTAAATTTTTAGAAAATGAATTTTACATAATGTATCCTATCTAAATTTATTAAGTTAAGTATTTAGGGATATTTCTGGTTTTCTTTCGATAAAAACATATTTTTCTGTTTTATTAATAATATAAATATTTTAATTTTCTGTCAATAATAAATCATTATTTTTAATAAATCAAATAATTAGTCAGTTATAGCATTCTGTAGGAGAAAAGCATTGTTCGCTGACCAAAAAGTTAGTAAATCTGATCGTGAACCCAAAAAAGACAATCATGATTTTAAAAAGCCTATGTGTATTGAAAGCTTCATTTCCAAAATTCCTCCGTTGGTGTGGCAATCTGGTGTAAAAAATAGAGTTGTGGCTCTGCTGTCTATCTCGTCACAGGAACAAGGTTTAATATGTTTGATAGTACAAATGATTGGTTGTGTGTGATTTATAGAACAGCTTTGATTGTCAGAAATAGACAGACAAAAACTTATCTCACTAGCCTATCAATTTATCAACTTAGAGTCACGACATAAACATTTATTGAAATAACTAAAATTAAATTTTTCTTCCAGTCAGCTTTCAGCAAATCTTATTTATTTTTTATCAATTTGCATAGAAATGTTATATCGTCAGCTATGCGCAATCTCTATTAAAACAATATGTCATTTTACTGAGGATCTCATAACCGCCGCATATATTACTCAATAAGATATTATGGAACCTAAATGCGTTGCCATGACAGAATTACATCTATGATCTAGCTAATATGCAAAGATGACCTAATTTAATGACTATCAATGTCACTGGACATAACCGATTTACTTCAATTTCCTGAGATTATCTGATGTAACGTGCAATGTGTTCAGGAATGTGAAAGCAATTATGTCAGAATGGCAAGTATTCTAGAAAATTTTGATTGGTAATCGTCTTCATAACAAAGCACACTGAAGAATATGTAGAGAAAATTTAGAACTAGTTTTATGTGAATATCTGCAAACTAATATCATCTGTAGCCTTATGGGGGGGACGAAACCTATAATTTATATTATCATTAACATGATATAATTGGGGATCCCATTAACATGATTATCATCAATTATATATTTTATTATTATTAATATGATTAAAAATTCTTAAGTTATATCCAATATTTATGTTTCTTATATGCTCCTTTTGATTAAATAAATTTTTTATTAAAAAAAATAATTAGCAGTTATCCTCTGCGTTAAAGTTATGATTTTGTCTGAATATTCAAAATAAAACTCATTACAAATTAATTTGAAAATATAATAGTTAATAATAAAATAATATATTATTTTAATAAATTATAATTATATAATTAATTAAATATAAAAATGAAAATATGAAAGAATATTAACGAAGATAAATTTTTAATTTGTTAATTTTGTTAATAAGTCAATTTTCAACTACGTCACATTTTCTCACATTAATTTTATCATTTATTATCTGTAATTATCCATGGCTGATGACTTAAAGGAAAAATTAAAAAAAGGAGTAAAATTGACATCCCATAATCCTTTTCAAACTACATGACGTAATTACCATAAAAGACGGGAAATAAATTATCGATGCTTCATTAATTAAAGAATGATAATTTTCTTTAATTTATTCACTAAGACAAGTGATTTTAATTCCATTAACAGGTTAATTTGATAAGTCTCTTAATCATATTGGGGAACTACATTTTTCAATTTTAACATAGAATTTCTCGTCTTTAGTACGTAACAAATGTTATAAAAATTTTAATTGCAAAGTTTGGAAACAAGCGTCTTAAGCAACAATAACACTTGAAATTTTTTAATAAATAGTCACATTTAAACGAAATCAAATATGCTTATAAATTAAATTTGGAAACAGAAAAGTGTGCATTAATTCTAGAAGTATGCTTTCATTTGTGAAAGGCAATGTAAAAACATTTATATGAAGTTATCATATAGGGTTGAAAATTTATGTAAGATTATTATCAATATATGTATATAATTTAGCCTCGTAAATATAACAAAATATTAATGTGTCTTAAAAAACATAGTACATACAATTATATTTCCTACAATACGACTAAAACTATCGATTCGAACTATGTACACAAAATCTTATATCATTAAAATTCATCACCACCTAATTTCTGTAACTTAAAGAAACAACAATCTAATTATTTCTAATAATACAATAATTTAAGACTTCTTCTAAATTAAAACAATTAAATATTAGTTCTCTCAATTTATATATAACAAATTTCCTATAAAATTATAAACATTAATATATATTTTCATTCGAATTAACTTTCCAGCATCAACTTTCCAACATCACTCAGTTGGTAAATTTCTAATAAAGAAATGCTTTTTCCGTAACTGGCGAAAGATTAAAGAAATAAATATAACAAAACAAGTTTTGCAAATTAATTACTTCTTATTTTTCTATGAATGAGCTGTTTGGAGGAAATTGAATGAATGTCATTTCTCTTTATTCAAGAAACATTTGAATGTTGTTCGAGTGTACTAATTTAAATATAAAACTTCGTTCCCTGCTAATGAATGAAATTCTTGATAAAGCTGTTAATCTTGCAGAAATAACATTGTTATAAATTAATGTCAAATAAATTCAAGGGAAATACATCTTGCATTATTTGTTTGACGTGTTGTATAAGCTTTCGCTTTGTTTTTGTCTTCAATTTCAATTGTTTTAGATTTGTTCTGTAATAGATTACTTTGGATAATGAGAATCCCGTAATTTGCAATATTTTATGTTTGGCACAAACATACAGCAATTATTTTTCAAGTAGTTTATAAATTTAGTTTTATCATTTATAAAATGAAAAAATATTTGAATAAAATTTTATAAACTAAAATCGGATTCATCTTAAGATTACGATTTACAAAATTATAATTACTAATATAATAAAGGTAAAAAATGAAAGAGTTAAGTAATAGTTGAATTACACAAAAAAGGAATGCAAAAGTAAAATTGTTTAACCACTAGATTTAATCGTTATTGTTTGAAAATATTGAATCTAATTTAATTTAAAATATAAATATGACAGAATTATTATCTTTGTATCCTCATGAATCTTCATATCAAAGATCAGAGATAAATATCAGAGGCCATAGCAGATAATGGCATCTAAAAGGAAATTTCATTATGCTACTTATTAATTTCGCTGTATTAATTTCAATGTATGAAGAACAATCAGAAATATTTATAGATTTTTTTTTCTTTATAATCTATACCAAAATGTGAGAATACTTTCAAGAGGCATGATTATTTATATGATTTTTGTGGCTCCTACTGACTAAGTAAATACTTACCAATTAAATATTTCAGGTAAGAAAATAATAAGAAGAAGAATATATGTCTCATCTCTTCTAATTTGATTCTAATCTATTGCACCAATACTTCAAAACTGCATTTCAGATTGCCTATAAAAATTGTCAATTTTTTATTCCGTGTAGTTTGCAGAGAGATTATCTTGTATGTAACAGTTTCAATATCCGATGGCAGAATACAACACATTCTGCTTTATAAGTTATATTTTATCCTACTTCACATAAATAAACTATAATGCAAAAAACTCTAAAGACAATGAACTTTACACAGATAAGTACCATTCAATAAAAAAAACATTTAATATAATATCGAAGACCGGTGGCTTAGTGGTAGCGTTTCATGCCCCCAAGACACGAGTCCGAAGTTCGATCCTCGGGCTGAGCAAGGTCAACTCAGCCTTTCATCCCTTCAGTGGGTCGATAAACTGAGTACCAAGCATGGTTGGGAACTAAGCAATGGGGGTTTTCGCTTTAGGCTGACCACCAAATTGGGACATATAATTTGCATCCCAGGGCCTCTCGGTCACGAAAATGGATATGGGCAGGTCTTGTGTGGCCCACATGAGCTGTCGTGCCAGAGTTTAGTTCCATTATAATAACATTTTGCATACATTTTTAATGAAAAAGTAAATTTTGTTTAATTCGTATCTATATCAGCATGTTTCATATGAATAAGAAAATCTGATTATATGTATAATTTTTACTTCTCCTAAATGTTTTGATTACACTTAAAATAAATAGTTAAAGTGTGTGTGTGTGTGTGTGTGTGTGCGTGCGTGCGTGCGTGCGTGCGTGCGTGCGTGCGTGCGTGCGTGCGTGCGTGTGTGTGTGTGTGTGTGTGTGTGTGTGTGTGTGTGTGTGTGTGTGTGTGTGTGTGTGTGTGTGTGTGTGTGTGTGTGTGTGTGTGTGTGTGTGTGTGTGTGTGTGTGTGTGTGTGTGTGTGTGTGTGTGTGTGTGTGTGTGCATAAAATCTGAAATATATTATCTATCGTAAATCATTTCTCAAACAATCGAAATATAATTTTTTAAATATTATATTTGACTCAAAAAATTACTGTCAACAAGCAGTGTAACTTTAATTTATGACTGATCTTGTGTAGAGAGAATAAAATTCATCTTTAAATATTATTAAACCTAATCATATTGGGATTTTAAACGATGTTAAATTTTTATGAAAACGTGGTTGAAAAAGGGAAATGGTCATACAATAATATTATGCTTATTATATCATAAATTATAGTTGCAATATTTTGAATATCAGTGTCTGAATTCTTGTGATACACAGTATTCAATATTTATTAGAGACAGCATAATTACTTTCAAGAAAATATTAACAATGAACTTGAGTTTTGCAATCTCAATAGAAAATGAGGCCCTTTCCATATTGTTTCAAAATTTCATAACTGTCATTCGAATGCAAATGCCGGTAGTTACTTGCATTTATTAAAATCAGTAGTTAGAATTTTCGAGGGAATTTGGTTCTAGAACTTCTCAATTATATTTTGAAACAATTACTATAAACATGATCACTTATTCAGCTTTTACTTCAAGCTATAGTGTTGGATACATTGTACATAGTTTGAAGCAAATCTTACTAAAAAAGTTTTAAAGTTAAAAGCATTTTTTTTTAAATTTTTAGAAAATGAATTTTAAGAAACATTTTAAATTTATTAAACTAAGTATTTAAGAAGATTTCTGTTTTACTTTCGATAAAAACATATTTTTCTGTTTTATTAATAATATAAATATTTTAATTTTCTGTCAATAATAAATCATTATTTATAATAAATCAAATAATTAGTCAGTTATAGCATTCTGTAGGAGAAAAGCATTGTTCGCTGACCAAAAAGTTAGTAAATCTGATCGTGAACCCAAAAAAGACAATCATGATTTTAAAAAGCCTATGTGTATTGAAAGCTTCATTTCCAAAATTCCTCCGTTGGTGTGGCATGGTGTAAAAAAAAAAGAGTTGTGGCTCTGCTGTCTATCTCGTCACAGGAACAAGGTTTAATATGTTTGATATTACAAATGATTGGTTGTGTGTGATTTATAGAACAGCTTTGATTGTCAGAAATAGACAGACAAAAACTTATCTCTCTAGCCTATCAATTTATCAACTTAGAGTCACGACATAAACATTTATTGAAATAACTAAAATTAAATTTTTCTTCTAGTCAGCTTTCAGCAAATCTTATTTATTTTTTATCAATTTGCATAGAAATGTTATATCGTCAGCTATGCGCAATCTCTATTAAAACAATATGTCATTTTACTGAGGATCTCATAACCGCCGCATATATTACTCAATAAGATATTATGGAACCTAAATGCGTTGCCATGACAGAATTACATCTATGATCTAGCTAATATGCAAAGATGACCTAATTTAATGACTATCAATGTCACTGGACATAACCGATTTACTTCAATTTCCTGAGATTATCTGATGTAACGTGCAATGTGTTCAGGAATGTGAAAGCAATTATGTCAGAATGGCAAGTATTCTAGAAAATTTCGATTGGTAATCATCTACATAACAAAGCACATTGAAGAACATGTAGAGAAAATTTAGAACTAGTTTAACGTGAATATCTGCAAACTAATATCATCTGTAGCCGTATGGGGGGACGAAACCTATAATTTATATTTTCATTAACATGATATAATTGGTGATCTCATTAACATGATTATCATCAATAACTTATTTTATTATTACTAACATGATTAAAAATTCTTAAGTTATATCCAATGTTTATGTTTCTTGTATGCTTCTTTTGATTAAATAATTTTTTATTAAAAAAAATAATTAGCAGTTATCCTCTGCGTTAAAGTTTTGATTTTGTCTGAATATTCAAAATAAAACTCATTACAAATTAACTAGAAAATATAATAGTTAATAATAAATAATATATTATTTTATAAATTATTATAAATTATAATTATATAATTAATTAAATATAAAAATGAAAATATAAAAGAATATTTACGAAGATAAATTTTATTCGTTAATAAGTCAATTTTCAACTACGTCACATTTTCTTACATTGATTTTATCATTTATTATCTGTAATTATCCATGGCTGATGACTTAAAGGAAAAACTTAGAAAAAAGGAGTAAAATTGACATCCCATAATCCTTTTCAAACTACATGACGTAATTACCATAAAAGACGGGAAATAAATTATCGATGCTTCATTAATTAAAGAATGATAGTTTTCTTTAATTTATTCACTAAGACAAGTGATTTTAATTCCATTAACAGCTTAATTTGATAAGTCTCTTAATCATATTGGGGAACTACATTTTTCAATTTTAACATAGAATTTCTCGTTTTTAGTACGTAACAAATGTTATAAATATTTTAATTGCAAAGTTTGAAAACAAGCGTCTTAAGCAACAATAACACTTGAAATTTTTTAGTAAATAGTCACATTTAAACGAAATCAAATATGCTTATAAATTAAATTTGAAACAGAAAAGTGTGCATTAATTCTAGAAGTATGCTTTCATTTTTGAAAGGCAATGGAAAAACATTTATATGAAGTTATCATATAGGGTTGAAAATTTATGTAAGATTATTATCAATATATGTATATAATTTAGCCTCGTAAATATAAAAAAATATTAATGTGTCTTAAAAAACACAGTACATACAATTATATTTCCTACAATACGACTAAAACTATCGATTCGAACTATGTACACAAAATCTTATATCATTAAAATTCATCAGCACATAATTTCTGTAACTTAAAGAAACAACAATCTAATTATTTCTAATAATACAATAATTTAAGACTTCTTCTAAATTAAATGTTAGTTCTCTCAATTTATATATAACAAATTTCCTATAAAATTATAAACACTAATATATATTTTCATTCGAATTAACTTTCCAGCATCAACTTTCCAACATCACTCAGTTGGTAAATTTCTAATAAAGAAATGCTATTTCCGTAACTGGCGAAAGATTAAAGAAATAAATATAACAAACCAAGTTTTGCAAATTAATTACTTCTTATTTTTCTATGAATGAGCTGTTTGGAGGAAATTGAATGAATGTCATTTCTCTTTATTCAAGAAACATTTGAATGTTGTTCGAGTGTACTAATTTAAATATAAAACTTCGTTCCCTGCTAATGAATGAAATTCCTGATAAAGCTGTTAATCTTGCAGAAATAACATTGTTATAAATTAACGTCAAATAAATGCAAGGGAAATACGTCTTGCATTATTTATTTGTCGTGTTGCATAATCTTTCGCTTTGTTTTTGTCTTCAATTTCAATTGTTTTAGATTTGTTCTGTAATAGATTACTTTGGACAGAGTGAGAATCCCGTAATTTGTAATGTATTATGTTTGGCACAATAATACAGCAATTATTTTTCAAGTAGTTTATAAATTTAGTTTTTCTTTATAATCTATACCAAAATGTGAGAATACTTTCAAGAGGCATGATTATTTATATGGTTTTTGTGGCTCCTACTGACTAAGTAAATGCTTACCAATTAAATATTTCAGGTAAGAAAACAATAAGAAGAAGAATATATGTCTCATCTCTTCTAATTTAATTCTAACCTATAGCACCAATACTTCAAAACTGCATTTCAGATTATATAAAAATTGTCAATTTTTTATTCCGTGTAGTTTGCAGAGAGATTATCTTGTATGTAACAGTTTCAATATCCGATGGCAAAATACAACACATTCTGCTTTATAAGTTATATTTTATCCTACTTCACATAAATGAACTATAATGCAAAAAACTCTAAAGACAATGAACTTTACACAGATAAGTACCATTCAATAAAAAAAACATTTAATATAATATCGAAGACCGGTGGCTTAGTGGTAGCTTTTCACACCCCCAAGACACGAGTCCGAAGTTCGATCCTCGGGCTGAGCAAGGTCAACTCAGCCTTTCACCCCTTCAGTGGGTTGATAAACTGAGTACCAAGCATGGTTGGAAACTAAACACTGGGGGTTTTCGCTTTAGATTGACCACCAAATCGGGACATATAATTTGCATCCCAGGGACTCTCGGTCACGAAAATGGATATGGGCAGGTCTTGTGTGGCCCACATGAGCTGTCGTGGCAGAGTTTAGTTTCATTATAATAATGCTTTGCATATTATAATGAAACTAAAGCTTCTATATTAACTAAAAACTAGAATCTCAAGAATTAAAATAAAAGAAATTATGTGTTATCATAATTAAGAGATTGTTATAGTATATATATGTGTGTGTGTGTGGTGTGTGTGTGTGTGTGTGTGTGTGTGTGTGTGTGTGTGTGTGTGTGTGTGTGTGTGTGTGTGTGTGTGTGTGTGTGTGTGTGTGTGTGTGTAAAATTGTAGTTAATTTAATTTTGTATGATAAACATTAAATTTAAAATTTGCATATGCATAAATATTGACTTTAGTATTTACTGTTATGATATTGTGCATTTTATCTTTCATAACTGTTTTCACGATGTATCACATATTTACAAAAATTGTTTGAATACAATTTTTATGACAACTTATATCAAACTTATATGAAGGACAAAGCTTAAAATTTAATTTTTCAACAAATATGCTTGACTCTTATTTAAGAAATTTAATTGAAAACTTCAGCTTGATATCGTAAGAAATTAGTTTTCAATAAGTATGTCAACAAGTTTGCTGATTTCCGATGTTTTTTTATTATCTTTTTATAATATTCTTAGATTCTGAATAATTGTAGTTTCTTTTTAATAACACAATAGCATTCTTATGTTAATGCGAAATAAAAATAAGCAATTATTCTAAGAAAATGATTTCCTTTTATATTACATTAATATAAAAAAGTGCTTTTTCTTGAATATAATTTTCGAATAACTGTACACTAATAAGGAAAGTATTTCTCATAAAACGCAAAAAACCGTTATTAATTTGTTGAATAATAACTTCATTTTTACTTGATAAATTTTCCTTTCTCTCTAGTAAGCAATTTAATATTAAATCCTAAAAATAACGTTGAAGTTTTTGTTTACATTTAGATTTCACAAAATCACGATTACTTCAGCTTGTAAAGTTCTCTCATTTTTACTTATTATTAATAATTATTTTCATCAAAAAATAATTTCTCTCTTTAGTTTCTTTTATTTTAATAAAAAAATCAAAATATTCTTTTATATATTTTTTTAATAATAAATTCAAATTAATTTTTACAAGATTGGTTATAATTATACACTATTCTTCATTATTTATCTAATTTCTGTGTTCTTCCATATAATCCACAACTGCGTTAATTAATATAAAAAAATAATATTTGAGGTTATACTTTAGGATTTGTTTCCTTATTTAAGTTGTTTACTTAATCATTTCACTTGAACTTTTCTCTTGGTTCAACAGCTTTAACAGAACTTTAAAAATGCAATTTAATTGAATTTTCTATCATAAAAATATTTCCAAAATGTTGCTGCTTAATACGCTAAGCCAAATTATTTTTAAAATGCTGTTTATCATCTACGTTTACACAATAAATTTAATTTTATTCTCATTTTGTCATTGAATTTTTTGATGAATTCTTTTTTCAGTAAGAAGCAGGCAGTATCACTAATTTTAATAGCGTATTTTATATAATCTTTTGTATGATATCTAAACGTGATGCCTTTACAATCACATTATTTTAAATTTTATAAGTATAGAAGAGAAATTGATAAAAATATTATTTCGTTTAAAATGATTAAATAACTTTACATTAATTTGATAAATTTTAAATATATTCATAAACCAATATATTATTAAATTAATTGTAAGTTTCATCTAAGTTTGAAATGAGATGAAACACGCACAAACTATTTAAATTTTTAAATAACATAAATGATTAAAAGATGATTTTTTACTTAATAATTCGTTACAAGTATTAAAGAAATGTTTTTCGTTACATTAGATTTCTATCACACATAATTTTACATTCTTAAAATAACTTTCATTAATATAATATCAGTTTTTTTAAGAATATGTATTATGGACTTTTCTCATATAAATACCTAATTTTTAAATAAAAAATAAAAAGGTCAAACCTCAAATCTCATATTTTTGGCTAGTTTTAATTTTATTCAGCTACTTTATGTCTCCTTAAAATGATAAAAAAATATGAAAAGAAAATACATTTCATCCAATTTATTTCTTTGTTTGAAATATTATTCAATTTAGAATCGTAAAATAAGAATAACTTTTAGTTTCAATTCTTAATATAAGATTGCTTAAACATATTGTATGAATTTTATGACAAATAAATATATTACTTGTAAGAAAATAAGCAATGAATTTTCTTCATTAAAACTTTTAAGAAGCTTTCTGAAATGTAAGTGAAATTTTAAATGAGTTTTGAAAAATGCTGAATAAATTTACTGATATTGAAATTAGAAAAAATAACACAATGCTGAGAGCAAAGGAGGATGCCAACTCAGGTGTCAACGTCTTCATTTGATCGTGGTTCAAAATTAAGAGACAGTTATCACTATTTAACGCTTTTAAATGACAGAAATTGAAAGCTAGAACTGCATCGCAATAATCTAATTCAAGATCCTCATTTTCACCTTTAATCAAAAGAAACTTTCATTAACAACCACATACAAAATAATTTTTTTGTTTTAATGCTCTAATTAAGTAAAAAATAATACGAAACAAAATCATAAAATCAATCAGAAAGAGAGAAACTGAAATCTCACAAATTATATAACTGCGTTGATTTTTAGATAATGAACATAATTTCTATTGAAAACTGATCAACGTATGCAGAAAATTAGGAAATTTTAATGAAATTTGAGGGAATACCTTCCTGATAAAAAGAAATGAAAACAAAATATTCCGAAAAAGGAATTATCATTACATCTGAGAATAATATTCTGGTATTGAATTATTACTCATTCAATGGATTTTTAAAAACAAAATAAAAACAGATAAAGAAATATATATTTTTAGATGTTTCTAGTAAGATGTGTGTGTATATGAATATATATATTCTACATTTTAAATCAATGGGCATTGATAAATATTTTTTGCGGAAATTTTTACGAGACAAATTTGAAAAAGATATAGACTGATTTAAGTTACCATTATGCATAATAATAAATTAACTATTATTATATTAAACCCATAAAATTTTGACAAAAAAATTATTTTACTTAATAGTAAGTTTTAAATTTGACATTATAGAGAAACAACATGTCAGGAAATATTTTAGACTTAAATCAAATTGAGCTGCCTTGTTATAATTAAAAAATTACATTCAAGAAAAAGGAATATGTTTTTATAATTAAACTAGAGAATACAAATTTTGTAAATAAAGAAAAACGAATGAAATCACTAGATCACTGTGAGATAAAATAATTATATATTTTTAAGAAAATACAAAAATGTAATTTCTACATAATAATTAATTTTCTTATCATAGTATTAAGATATTTTTGTATTTGATTTTGGATACTATTGTAAAAAATATTATTAGTAATTAGTTCGATCAAACGTTACCTTCATCTCTTACCGAGTATGAATCCAACGCGCGCATAAGCTTTTTTTTATTTCATTTAAAACAATATTTGTTTCCCTACTGGTTTCCGACGAATCAAGAAGTTATAACAGAATAAATTGCATTCAAAATTTTTTTGTCTTAAATAAACATAATATTCTCTAGAACTTTTCATAATTTATTTTAAGATAATAAGAAATCCGTTTCGTTTTTTCTATGTTTTCGTAAATTTGACTGTTATACATTCAACTTATTCGAGCGGCAGCAAACAAGGCGAAGTGCACTATCGAATATCTGAGAATATTGTTGAAGCTCATTTTGTTAATAAAACGATTTCTTACATAAGAATCAAACCATTGGTTTGAGAAGCCATTTTCCACTGATTCAATCCATTAACACATGGACAATAAAACAGCAGAGAAAGCAAAATGAAAAAGATAAGACGAAATATCAGCTTTATGGTTAGTTTAAATCAACAAGGACGATTTAAAGTTTTAAAATTTTCATTAATTAATATAATTCTAAATTAATAATGGCAATATTTGTAAACAATCTTTTTTGAACATTAAGATTATTGTCTTGCTTACGCTGGCATTAAAAGCTTCTTTTAACTAATATTGATGAAATAATAAAAAGTAGAATTGTAAAGCATAAGCTCGAAACTTTCGTTGAATTTCTTAAAATTGTTGTATTATTTTATTCATTTTATAGTAGCAAATGTGGTTTAACGAGTAAATATAATTATTTACAGAACTATTAAAGTTGCAATTTTATTAAGTATATCTTTCAAATTGGAATATTTTTTAATTTTTAATAAATCAATCATAGAAAATTAAAAAATAAATGAAAAAATCAACTATTTTTTAGGCTGAGATCATTTATTGTTACATGGTAAATTCCAAAACTAATTAACATTTCCATGATAAATTAAAATTTCAATTCAAGTAAAGCGTGAATAAATATAAGAAATTTTCATTTTAATCTAAGCAAATTTAGTGATTATTAAATCATATATGAATGCATTTTAATTTAAACTTGAATATTTTTTTACATTTACTTTAAAAAATTAAATATCAACTTTAACAAGCTCACAATTTCAATAAATCTGAGAGAAAAAGGAAAATGGGAAACATAATGATTGCATTTTTCCAAAAATATCTGCTCAAAATTAGCAAATTTTAAAAAGTTTTATTTTTTTTTAATTACTAATTCACAATATGCAATTCAATAATCAATTATTTACAGCTGAAAATAAAGAGCGATATTTAAAATTGAAATATCTTATTTGGATATTTGAAGTATTAAATAGATTCACTGTGGCCTAGTGACAGAACAAAACTCTTTAGAGAAGATCTTCGATTCAATCGCAAGCCTTATTGAACAACCTAAAATCCTAATTCCGCACCTGCCTTTTGCATGCATGTCTGTCGAGGTGAGTGCTTGGGAGTGTTCAAAACTTCCTTAAGTTGGTTGATGTGTCCATGGGGAGAACTAAATATGGCCATGTTTGTTATGCTGGCTATCTCCTTGATGTTTTCGGAGTATAAAGTTTTTTCTATATCGAACAAGAAGAATACCTCGAGAAGAGATCAAAGATCTTAAAATGTGTTCAGGGCAGTCAAAAATGTGTCTTGGTGTTAGTGGAATAGTAACGCAATTAATTGCTAGACGGTAGGTTCTGTTTCCCTCTCTCTGGATCTTCATATCTCGATAGAGGCCAGTTCTAAAGTGAGTGATAGTTTTAGTAAGGTCTCTATTTGCTCTTATTTCACATATTTAAAAAATAACTTTTAATATAAAAATGTTTAATATATTATTTATTTTATAAATAATATTTATTTATAAAATAAATAATATATTAGACATTTTATTGTTAAATAAAGATAATATAATATAGTAAGCTTTTTTTATATATTCATGTCAAAACTTATATATCCGTAATTCTGCTTTTTTCCTTGGTATAGAATCGTATTCTTATATTATTTTATTGTTTATTTATACAAATGTCATATATTAAACCACTAAGCCATATGTATTAATCTTTTGCTTCCCAATATTTAAAAAGATAGAATTATGAGATAATAATGCGGTGATTTTGTCAATATACCTTTTATTTATGGACTTTCCAGAGTTATATAATTAGAGTAAGACATTTTACAGTAATATTTCTGAAAAAAAATTTTACAACCAAAACAAATTCTGTAGTTGCAAAAAAAAACATTATATTAAGCTATTTAGATTATTTTCCAAATGTATTCAAAAATCAAATACTTTTCAAATATTGCTCTCGTTTTATGAATTAAAAATATATATTTCTTTAATCGTAGTGACCAAGAAAAAAATTTACTTTCCATTACTACATTATTTTTCTTCAGAATTTTTTCAAGAATGGGTTAAATTACTTTTTTCTAAGAGATATTTGAAGGAGTCAGCAATTTTTATAGAATAATCTAAGTTGTTCGTGTTACAACAAAGTGTTTGGGCGATCACAATTTTTAACAGATTGGACACGTAAATCTTTCTTTTCTTTACATACTCCAATGTCTTTTCACTTTCTTTCCACTATATTCTTTTATGTTTCTTTTTTTTTAAGGGTTTTTGTCTTCGTCTCTTAAAATAAAATATGTGATTTCCTACACTGATAACTTAAAAACATCGAATATACCATTGGGATTTCATATTAAGAGACAACTTCGAAATATTACACACATATGACCTGCTTTCATTCTTGAATGTGAAATCTGAATTAATTAATGAAGAAAATAAACCTAAAAGCTTATTATATATTAAGTTATATGAATATAATAAACTAAAAAAATGCTAGTGAAAATTATGAGAAATTATCGTTCAAAATTATCCAATCAGCACAAAACGTTCATATAAAAATTGTCATGATATGTTATAGCACAGACTGCACCAAAATGTGCTGAAAACGACGCTGTTCATATTGTGTCGCCTATTTAAACAAGAATTAATAATAATTTATCTTTATTATTTCATTCTATATTATATGACGATAAGCGGGCAGTGGTAGCCTAGTGGTTAGGGTATCGGCCCTCCATCCGTAAGGGTGGGGTTCGATTCCCAATGCCGCTAAAGACCCACCGAGTACATGCGATATACGTGCTCGTTAAATCTGTGGAATCGAAAGTCCTGTAGTCGGTCGTTGAGCAGTTACCATGGGTGCAATGGTCTGGAGAAATTTACTCCCCCTTCAGATCAATGCCAAAATTGAGGGAGTAGATCCTCTGGTGCTGCCCTCTATCGGAGGATTTGAAGAGCATAAGTCGTACTTTCACCTTTATGGTGCTCTGATTAAAGGAAAGACGCTCCCAATTGACTTAAATTCACATAGCCAAGGCATAGCGAGCTTGGCTTGTCCAAGTGTCATTAGTAACAACAACATGACGATTAGCACCCTTTCTCCAAATTTTCATTCATTATGTTCCTAGCTCTCTATTTTCATGTTTTCCTCAACGCAAATATGCTTAGATAGAAAAGTGAGCTATATTTTTCTAACTACATATGTTTGTGTAATCAGATATATTCTTCAAACAGTTCTTTAGGAATTAAATTCATGACTATACATTCATTCAAGTGCCTGCAATTCAATCTTTCATTTTTTGTTTCAATATTGTTGAATAAACATTATTGTCGGTTAGTTTAATCAAATGTTACCTTCACTTCATTCCAAATATGTATCCAACTCATCAGCTTATTTTATCCAAAGTAATATTTATTTCCCATCTAGAGTCTTAGACGAGTCAAGGCGTTATAAATAGAATAAATTACTTTCAAAATTTTTCGTCTTAAATAAACATTTATATTCTCTAGATCATTTCATGATTAATTTTCAAAAAAACATGGAATGTTTCATTTTCTCTAAAAATTCGTAAATTCGAGACAAATTTTTTTATTTACATTATTATTTGAATAAACATTTTCACATCTCCTTAATCAAAAAATAGTGTCTAGTTTGATCAGCATAAATTTTGATAATCTTTTTCTCGAAGCCGTAGCAGAGACTCAGATATTAGCAACATTTTTTGCCCTTTTATATTTTCATAATGCCGACCGATGGCTGAGTGATTAGCGCTCCTGGCTCTTGAGCTGTGGCTCCTGGGTTCGAATCCCGGTTCGGGCATGGATGATACTTTCTTTCTCTGTTCTCTCTGTGTGAAGGTTTTTGGTTCACGAATGCCCGCTGGGTAACGACAAATGAGTAGCAGTTTCTGGCCTTGTTGTGGCATAGGGTTCAACCCTCAGGTGCCCGCCGTTGGAAAAAAAGTATTTTCATAATGTGTCACATTTTCTTTCCTTTTGATTTACAACCCTTTTTACTGCTTGGTAATATGTTTTAGAAATAACAAACTCTTTTAGTTATCACTGTGTATTCATCAATGTGTAATCTTACCTTTTATGCCTTCTTTACACTACAGCGTTTATTAGTGCTCCTTTTACCTTTAATTTTCCCTTTCTCCTTGATATATTGTTTTGAAAGACATATACTTTGCAGCTTTAATTTTATTTTTATAAATGTGATGCTTATATTATAACATTCATAAATATTTTGTACGCTTTAAAATTTTTATACTCCTTTCCTCAGTCATTTATTTATGAACAAATAAGCCCGTTTTAGGGACATCATTTGTACCTTTATGCATGCTATGTTAGTATCACATACTTTTAAATACGACTTTTACAGTTAATATTTTATCTTCAATAATACTAAAACAATAAAATTCTGGTTTTTTAACATTTTTCATTATTTTATCGTTATTGCATTATAATAAGATTGATATTCCTTTTAATTTTTGTTATATTATAATCATAAACTTTATCAATATTTATTCCTTGTAATAATAAATCAGTGTATCATATTGTATTTGCATATTATTATGAAGTATATGTGATATTTAGGATTATGAAATATTTGATAAAATGTGAAAAAGTTTAAAAAATTTTAAAATATCAAATAAAGTTATTAAATTTTGAAATTTAAAAGAGTTGGAAAATGTTTAAAGATTCTGATGTGTATATTTTTATTAAATATTTACTTAAAATGACTAAGAGATATTTTTAGAAACCCAAAATGATAAATAATCAAGCTGTCGTTAGGGCATTTTGTATATGTTATTCTGTAAGATTATGATGAGAACAACTTGATTTATTTATTCATTAAATAAATTAAATATGATTCTTAAATCTCTAATTAATAATTTAATTTTCAAATCGTGATACTTTGGAAAAAGAATACGAGAATTTGTAAAAATCATGCTTTGAATGATATCCTTAGTTTTATTTTTATTATTTTGACAAAATTATTATTCAACATACTATAAATCTGAATGTCTTATTTAAATTAAAGCCTTAAAAAAGTATAATACTATGATAAAAAATTTTATTGGAAAATTAATTATCAAAACTATATTTTGACCTTCTGTGTGTTATGTTAGAAAAATCCTCTTGATAGCAATTTTTCTTGGATGCTCTTTTAGAATTTACTTAAAATATCATATACAGTGAATAAGTTTTTAGCAGTGAAATATTTGGCTGATAGTAGTTTTTCCAGTATGAACAATCACTTATCCATGTAAAATCCTCATTAAATATTTCAACAAATGTATAGAAAATATTTTTAAAAAAGGTTAATTTTTTCCAATATATTCTAGCAGTTTAAGATTTTCATAATATATTTTGGTAATCGCTGGTTGGAAACTTTTCTTTTTTTACTTGTTTATTTTCCATTCTTATATTTCTCAGATAAACTTTTTTTATTAGTAACATTTTTTATTATTATATAAACAATTTTTATTGGTGTTGCATCAGCATGCTTACCTATAACTAACTCTGAATTGGACTCTATTAGTTAGAGCTTTACAATTGTAGTAAGCGTACTAGCTCTTAGTACTACTATATATGGGGATGCCTCGGTGACCTGGTTGGTAAGGGTGTCGTTCTCATTATCGGAAGGTAGTGAGTTCGAATCCCACCCTAACCAAAGATCCGTCATGTTCGCTAATGGCGGCTAGGTCTCCTTAAAACTGGGCGTAGTCGCAATGTCCTCCAAGTGAAATGATACCTCTGGGGGTGGCAGGTAAAGTATTGGGGGTCTTCTGCTTGATCCCTGCTTCAAAATCACGAGGAATCCACCTGGCTGCTTCTATCTAACTGGTACAGCCCAACTCAGAGCCAGGTACAGGGAAGCATACTGGCTCAGCAACAACTACTATTTATGGACATTTTAAGGTTTCATAATGGATAATAGGGCGTTTTATTTAAAGCTGATTTTATCATGTGATTTGAAGAAAATAGTTTCAAAGGAGTAGCAATTCAATTTAATGTGAAGCAAGTAAGTATACTATTTTAAGAATAAAAAATAAATGAAAAATGGCAAAATAATATGTACTACACCTTTTACTTCTGTAATCATAAAAGAAAACGGACCGAAAACTAATTTAAATATCATTTAAAAAATAAATTCAGGAAAATTAGAAAATTCTAAAAAAACTATTATTTTATTTAGAATTAGCTAAAAATGTTAAGCAAATTAAATCATTTAAAACTAGAAAGTAAACATTTTAAGACTTTTAACTCTTTTATGTTTAATTTTTTTAACTCAAGGAGTTTTGTTTTCTTTGAAAAATATAAACATAATTTATTTTTTCTTCTTTTTTCAGCGCAATCTCTCTTCTGTACTTTTTTGTGTATGGTACTATTACTATTTACTTCAGACAATAAATTTAGCTTCTCAAAGAAAAACCCTTTTAGGTTATTTATTTTTATTTAAGTTTGTTTTGGAAAAAGAAGTTATATACGCCAAATCACATTAGCCAAATATTTTTAATTAGGTTTAATTGACTCGACTAATTCACAAAACTTTTAAGGAAACTTACTTTTGGCATTCTAACGACTTCTCATATTTTATTTGTACATTATCATAATTGCTAAAGTGGACTATTTAGCTTGAAATAGGACAATTGTCCCAGAAGCATTTGAGATTAAGAAACTAATGCTCACAAGTTCATTAAAACATTAGTAAATAACCCATTTTGACAATGTATAAAATATTTTACTTAAAATTATTATAAATTATATAACAGTTATAATTATTAACTAATAATGAGGTACTCTGATAAATATATTAACTAGTTATAATTACTATCATAACTTATTAACTGAAAGAACATTAATTCAAAAAACAAAAATTTTTATTTGTTTTGACAAAAATTAAATTTTAGATTGAAATAAATCCCTTTAAAAACTAATATTTTCAGTAGCTTTTTAAGAACAATGCATGTTAAATCGCAATTTTATATAATAGTTCTGTTCATTATTGTTCTGTGGAACCAGCTTAATACTATTTATTCATCAAAAAATCCTATATTCTATGGTCACAAATTAAAATCTGATATGATCTATGAAAATATAACTACTTTTTGAAAACTATATAGTATAAATATTTTATGTTACAAAAGTGCAGAACAAACAAGGTTAAAATTTTCTCGATAAAAAGAAAGCAACATTTTTATATGAGCTTAGTACTGAATAGATTAAATAAAACTTGAGTAAATTAAAAAATTTTTAACATTTTATTGATTTTCAAATACTATATTGAATCTTGAATTTTGTAAAAAATTATTTTTCACATATGATACGCGTTGCTTCCATAGAGTTATTGGTACAATGATTATTTGCTTTTCATTGACCTTATTTAAGTGCTAACTTTCTCTCAAGATATGATTATTATAGTACACAAATTCTACACATATATGAAGAGTTAGATATCAACACACTTGAATTTCCTCAATCCTATATTTTCAAAAACTATTAGTATTTTTTTATTTTTGTTACCATTTAAAATAACTCGCTTGTATTGCATTTTTAGACATGAATTAAATGTCTTCTTTCAAAGGTGCATCAAAGATTAATCAAGAAGTAGTTTTATTTAAAAAAACTTATACAAATTTTCTAGCACAACTGTAGTAAAACTTTCTCACTAAATTGCTTATGAATATGGGAAGTTTCAATGAGAAATTTTTAAGTAAATTTAATCATTTATCGTATAAATGAAATTTTTATTGCATTAAAATTGAACTCGCCTCCAGTTTTTTCCATCCAATCCAAAACAATCATAACAATAAGTTTCATTCATCTGTTCAAAAATATTATTTAGAGTTGCCATTTTTATTTTATGGAGACAGATCCCCTAATTGATAAGAGCTAAATCAATTCTATGTGACGGATGACCCAAAATCTCCTGTTTGAATTTCTTTCGCAAAGTTTTTTTCTTGTAAACATCTTAGTGAGTGTAAAACTAATGTATAATTCATTTTCAAGTTTTGAAAATCATAACAAAACGAAGTAAATTGCTGAATGGCTGGACACCACAGACCAACTTAGAACAATAACTTCTTGTAAACTGGTCTGTCTGGTTTTCAATGCAATACTATGAGACCAGTTTTAAATTTCTCACGTCCAAATTCTTTCATTGCCTTTCTCAAATTCTTTAATGTTTTTTTTTTTTTATTATAAATTGTCTGCTGTCTTTACATTTTTCGTTTCGAATATGGATACAGCTTACGCGCCATTATGAATCATATTTCGTGTGTGTTCGCTAGCAAAACATAACTATTTTTCCATTTGAAACTTTTGTGTACATTTTTTCGCGTAGTGTAGAATCAAATATCCCTTGGTTTGGCAAAAACATTGGCGATACATCTTGACGATAAAATTCAATTTCTGGTAACCATGGAAATTGTATCATCGTATAGCTTTTGTGTAGCGGCTATCTTGTTAACCACATTTTGATACCTATCTTGCTATCAAAAAAATCGCCTAAGAATTAAGGGGTATCCGATTATAAAATTTTATCTTTTATTCATGTGAAATTCCCGCTATAATGTTTCAATTAGCTTCAAGTGTAATTTACTTTTTGATTTGTAATCATATTATTCCATCGGTTTTTACGGCTTTCTAATAAAACTTTCGAATATTTATTTCTTTTAATCTTTTTATAAATTTTATTAACTTTTTATAAGCTTTTCAAGTTTGTTAACTTTTTATAATCTTTTTTATTAAATTTAAATTTTTATTAGGATTTTCAGAAATACATTATAAATGTTTTAATCACTAGTCAAAAAATTAATTTCTTACTTTTTTATTAGAGATTTATATTAAGAATGCTCATATGCACATATTTATCTACATTTATCGGTTTCATAAACTAAATAAGACTTTTCGAACTTTTCAGAAAAAAATTACTTATATCATTCAAAAAAAATTCATGTCTCCATTTTAATTCCAATTATTGAAATAAGAAAAATGTAAAATTTTATACCAAAAATAAGCTTTTTGTGAACAAATAAATTCTGTCATTTTTTGGGGGAAAGTAAAAATGTCTTTCAATGAAAAATCTTGTTACTTTTTCGACCTCAGAAAAGTGCTTTTAAAATTTTCCCTTTTTGAACTTTTACTATAACTTTGGCCCCCAAAGACGAACTATATATTTCAAATGCCATTTTAAATTAAAAAGCTTCTGAGAAAAATTTTTCATGTGGTCCGAAATGCTTTCAGTCAAACTTAAGAACTTCCTTTAGAATAAATATTAATATTTAAATATGTGAGAATTAAACAAGACATAAAAGCATGAATAATTTAAGCAATATATTCCTTAAAGCTATTTTAGACCCTTTAATATAAAATTTTACTTTAATACTTAATACCTTTTCGGTATTTTATTTTGTGACTATTTTAACCTTTTAGGAATATTTGTCAAGATTTTACAGTTAAAAAATGAGTAAAATTATTTAAGTAAATAATTATATTTTATTTTTATTTTTAATTCAATATTTTATTTTGTGTAACCTTAAATATGAATTCATTTATTGTTACAGAAAAAGAAGATTTAATATCTTCTTTAGAATTATATATTCTAATTCGAAAAAGAAACAGTAAAATTCACACTTACTAACTTTATTGTTCAGTGATTTCCAGTAAAGTTTATGCGTGAGTACTTGCTTAACTAAAGCTTTTTATTTAAAGAATTTAAATAATATTATTTCATGCATTTTTCATACATGATACTAACAAGAATGTAACAAATTTTTTTCATTTATTTATTTTCAAAATATTTAAATAAATTGAAACACAATAAAGAGTATAAAAATATAAAAAATAATAAAAATATAACAAAAATATAAAGCATCAATGAGCACAAAAATTCACAAACATAAAATCTTTAATTTAATTAAAATACTTATTATTAGAATAAAAGTTTCATGCAAAAAGTTATTTTGCTCAATTATTAAAATTATAATTTCCGTCTTAATAAATCAATATAGATAAAGTTACATAACGAATAGCTTGAATTCAAACCTTGTATCGACTCGAACACTCTTAGTAGCCTCAAGGCAAAAAGTTGAAGCAGGTATCAGCTGCTTCAGTTAAGCCTCGAAGAGGAAGACTGTAAAAGAATACAAAGAGGCTCATCCTAAGTTTTACAAAGGGATTCTGTTGAAGTCACCCACTTATTTGTATTATGGGAACTAAAAATATATCTTTTCCGGCTTGAAATATTCTTTTATCTTATAGAGTACTTTCATGTTTTATATAAAAATTGCTAGTTTCCGTTAGAATCTAAGCTATGGTTCAAAATCTCAATTTTTAAATTATTTTTGCAAATTTTTTTTAACGTACTGTTATTAAAAATGCAAATCAATCAAAATATATTATTACAAGTATATCGTTGCAATAAATATTAATGTGTTATTGTAGTGTGTGTGTGTGTGTGTGTGTGTGTGTGTGTGTGTGTGTGTGTGTGTGTGTGTGTGTGTGTGTGTGTGTGTGTGTGTGTGTGTGTGTGTGTGTGTGTGTGTGTGTGTGTGTGTGTGTGTGTGTGTGTGTGTGTGTGTGTGTGTGTGTGTGTGTGTGTGTGTGTGTGTGTGTGTGTGTGTGTGTGTGTGTGTGTGTGTGTGTGTGAGAGAGAGAGAGAGAGAGAGAGATGTATTACGTGGTTACCTCCTTTTTTTGTTTTGGTGAAATTAAGGATTATTGAATAAGCAGATTTTCAAGAATAATTTTTATTAGTACATGAACAATTTGTGTGAAGACAACCATAACTCTCTAACACGTCTGATAGATAGGAGAGCTCACCCGAAAAGCATTTAGAGTACTTAACCCCCTCAGAAGGGTACAGAATACTGGTCACTCATTCGTTAAGAATAGTGGCGCGAGACGACATCATCGGTCAGTTCGACATTCCTTAACCAATGTACATTTTAGAATTCCACAACAAGAGAGGTGTAGCTCTTAAATTTTTTAAAAGGGGCCATATATACAATAAAATGCTATAAATTACGAGATACGTATATATTATATGCATATATATACATATATATGTATGTATATATATATATATATATATATATATATATATATATATATATATATATATATATATATATATATATATATATATATATATATATATATATATATATATATATATATATATATATATATATATATATATGTAAACATAACTAAAAATTTTCAGTGTTTCCAAATATATAGTGTAGTAGATTATTTGTAATCAAAATATATAAATGCAAATATTTTTACATAAACTTTACCTTTCATGCTCAGGATTTTTAATGATCTCGAAATTTACAAGCATATGTTTTTTTATAAAATTACAAAATACCATTTTTAAAACTAAAAGGAGAATCATTTCAGAGAAATTTATTAAAAACTAGCGATTTTTAAAAATTAGTTTAATGTTTCTATAGCACTTAAATTCTTCCTAGTATAAAATGTCTTGATTATTGTTGCATGTTATTAATTACTTGAGTATTCTTCTACCTTCTGAAAAATCAAAGAAAGAAGAGAAATTATATATCGGGAAAATGTTTCGTTAGAAATGTGAATATTTATAAAACGTGTGTGCTTTGTGCAATTATACGTTCCTTTCAAGCATTTAATATTAATGCATTGGTTGCTTCATTCAGACCAAAATATATTTAGAAAAGGTATTATAATGTTTAATTTCCTCAATTAGTTTAAGATAAATTCTTATGGTTATCCTATTCGCTTCAAAATATTTATTTCATGATATCATTTTTTTTTACTTCAATTTCTATACGTAATGTTTAAAACATAAAAAACTATCGAATGTAAACTATTAAACATTTTTTTTATTTCAATAATATGTTGCTAGAAACTTTAAAAGATTCATCATGTTTTAGAATTTTACAGATATTCCAGTGCAAAATTTTAAAACAACACTAGATATTTATATGAAACTACGGCATAGTTTAGTGAATTCTATTTCTCACATAATAAGCGAACTTCATTTAAAACTAAATAAATAGTTAAAATATCAGTAAAAAGTTAAGTTTTTATATCAATAATTCGCTTTTAAGACTATTGTTTTGTATTCTAAACATTAAAAATACCTTAATAACTGTTTGGATTTAAAATATTATATAATTTATTCAGTAAATATTTTTTGTTAATAAAATAACGAGCAAAATCAATAGACATTTTTAATAAAACCAAAAGGCCTTTAAGTCAAAAAGTATAGAAAGTAATTGTTATTTTTCATTTAATAAACTGACCATTTAAAATTGTGTTTTCTTGACATTTTTAATTTCATTTTTCCAAAGTGCATAAACGTATTTTAACACAAGTGATAAAAAGGTTGTGGTATATTTAGCATTTAATTCTATGTGTTTCCCTATTCTCATCATAATCGTACATAGTATTTATCAATTTCAAATTTATCAGAAATTTTAAAATAGCTTGGTTGAAAATAGGAGGTTTGATAAAAGTGCTTAGAGCTACACACTTTTGTAATGAACAAAATATGTGCGGAGAATTTAAAATAAGAAGGAAAAATGTGTAAACTGACGGAACAGAAAGCAAATGTGCGAGATTCATTTTGATAAATAACAAAGTGGGGATAGTAAAGTTCCCGATTCACACGGTTCGTTTGCGACGAACGTGATGGACATCAAAATCGACCGCACCCTTCATAAATCTACGTGTACATTCTCTTTCTATTTAATCGTACTTAATAATAAATCTCAAAAATATATTAAACAATTTTTTTTCTATTATGTGTATGTAAACATGATAAATAAATTAAACTAGTTGCATTTTACGTTTCGCATCATCATAGAACATACTAATTTTCTTACTTTATGCAAAAGTTACATATGCTATAAAGAAGTTTTAGACTAAAAAAAGTCAACTTTTTGCAATAAATTCCTCTATTATTTTCATAATCAAAGATAAGCTAAAATTGTTGACATGAAATTGTGTTACAGGATCCTCATTAATACAGTAATAATTGGTAAATCTTTTGATTATATGAATATATTGTTAGTAATTCATGTGAGCTCGTCAGGACTGCGCTCTTCAGAGTGGGAGTTTTCAGATTCGATTCTGTGCACACACCTGATGGTTTATCTGATATCATCTCTTGTGGCATGGAAATGCAATACATGCATGAAACACTCTCGCAGGAGATTGTTGTGCCAACATGCTTTCCTGTACCTTGTCCTGAGGTGGGATCTACCAGTTAGATAGAAGCAATACGGTCGAGTCTTCATGATTTTGAAGTAGGGATGAAGCAGAAGACCCAATACTTGGACTGGCACCCCCAGAAGTATCATTTCACTTGGAAGACAGTGCGATCTTGGCCAGTTTTAACATCTTCCTCATATCAAGAGGTATTACACGATGTATGCTTAAAATTGTTTTTAACAGCTTTCATCTTTTAAACTATCCAGAATGCCACGAAATATAACATTTCATATGCGTTAATTATTTTAATTAAAAGCGAATAGTTTTAGTTATTACTCAAATTTTATAATCTATCTATCCTTAAGCTGAAACCTATAAACTTCAGTCTATTTTATACCTTTATTATTTTCCAAATATTTGTGTTTGTACTGTTCAAAATTGGTTTGAAAAACTAATTCACTTAGAAGAGAACTTTTTGTTCTATTTTATTATGATTATTATTTACCAAATTTTTTTGATAAAGTTTACTCACGGGTACTCTCCTTTAGTAGAGAGAAATTAATGATGTAAATTTTCATATTGCAATAAGGTATGCATAGATTGCCGAGAAAAATGGAAAACTTATACAAAAAGAAGGAGTTTTGCACTTAATATGCTGTGTGAACACCTTTGGCTGTTAAAACAGCTGAGTCTTATTACGTATACAAGTTTTTCGATCGTTGCAAAGAAAGATGCCGGCCTTCTACAACATCCTTCCACATCCCTCTCGTATTGGAAGATTAAACTATTTCTAAAGCATCCATTTGCTTCCAATGCCTCACGAGATCCATACTTTCTTTTGAGCTATACAGACTAGTATAGTTCAAAAGTAAGTATAGTTCCCAAATATTTTGTTTATGCAATTCCCTTTGAACTGTATGGGTCGACACTAGGTCTTGTTGATATTCATTCAATTCAGTAGTCACTTTTGACCCTGAGTATTTCATTCTGGAGATCTCAATCTTTCTTAATGTCTTCCTGTGTCTCTCGCTGGGACGAGCTCCAATGGCTCAGTAGCTTCACGCTCGTTCCCTTTAAGAACTACAAAGTGAAGCATCATTTGCCACGGGCAGTGATTGGGAGGGTGACCACATACACCCCTTCGCTTGATTGATTACATTTCTTGAAATACAATATCAAATTCCTTAAAAATATCCAGACCGATATACTTCCCTTTCAACGTTATTAGTTTTATTAATTCTTCTTTCAATATTTTTCCTGTCTTATATTGAATAAAAACTGCTAATATAGTGCATAATCTTTGACATCATTTCTCTCATCTAAAGCAATTGAATGCGCGCAATTCACACAAGTATAAAAATATAACTCAACATATTCTTGAAAAGTGCATTTTATCTGAAAAAATGTGCTTTAAAAATAATTTTTTGCTTTTTTCGATTTTTTATCAAATAAAATGAGTGTAAAATTATATACTTTATTTCATATTTTATAAATACTTTTGCCTTATTTCAAATGCTACAAACTCATTCGTCATCATTTGCATAACTTTAGAACTGTAATAATCAAGCTGAAGGTTATAAACAACATTTAAACTGTTTTTGGGTCAATGCAGTACTTAAAAAATATAAATATATTATTACACATATAATATATTTAATATAAATAAACCCTCGTAACCCACGTTGCCTGGCAATCGTGGGTCAGTTAAAAAGCTTGCGTGAATCAGTGTCTGACCCACAGGTCATAGGTTCGCCATTATTGTCATAGGAGTAAGATAAAGTTTATTACCATTATGTATATTAACAAGATTTCTAATCATGATAATCTTTGATAGCATCACAAACAAGATCAATTCCTAATTCACCTTAAAGTAATTTTTGTCTTCGTGTAACGAACAATTAAAATCGCTCTTAAGCTGAATGATTTAAGTTGGATAAAAAGAAATGCCGCCTGGTGAAATTCTAATCTGTTATTCGAAAATGCTTTGTTATAAGTAAAATTTAGATTTAAATTTATTTAGTTCTAATTGTTTTGAGAGTGTTGAAACATTAAATTTAACTATCAAATCTTTATATTAAAATATTTTTTATATTATTTATTAATTTTTATTTTATAGAATTAACAATGTGTAGTTTTATAATATTTTTTTAAAATTAATGTAAATATATATATATATATACATATATATATATATATATATATATATATATATATATAATATATAATTTAATGTCATATATAAACTATGAAATACATAACATTCAATGAAAATCATTATTAGGTATGTGCGAATTCAACATTAAATGAAATATTTATTTTTCAAATATATTTTCCAAAATATGTAGATTTAAGTAAATTTTCAGTTAACATAGCAACAAATAGCAAAAGGCTAGTCTAGGAAAATATTCGGTAATTGCAATTAGTTAATTCATGAGTAACTCAAAAAAATTCCAAATCAAACTAAAACAAAATTAGTAAGTTTCACTTGCTTTTTTTCGCCAAGCATCGTTAAATTCCGGATAAAATACTAACTCTGACGGAAATTCCTTGTTGGCGCCTCCCTGATGAGGAAGATGAGTCGCGAATTGTTTATCCGTGGCGTTTCATGGCTCTTGGAAGTTAATATGCACATCAGTTTGCCTCATGATGAGTTTTTCCTGTTAATAACGACTAAATAATATAAGTGGTAATAAATTTTTTACTCTTACAAAATTTTTCCAAATTATCTAAACGGGAGTACAAGCGTTTGGAACTGTAAATATAATTAGATATGTGACGCATAGTTAATAAAATTGGCAAAAAAAATTTTCTTAAATAGTTCTTTAAATATTTCGCTAAAATCCTCCAAAATAAATATTTCTAAAGTTCACAATTTTATGCTTTATCTACACGTTTCACTGAACTTTTCTAAAATATTCATATTTTTAATTAATAAATAATTAACAGAATTAATTAATATAATATTTAAATTTTAATAATTAATTATTCAATTAATTTATATATTCAAATCAGTTAATAAATATTATAAAAAATTCTGTCAAATTATGTATATTTATAGCAAATATGTAATGTAAGTTCTTCAAATAATTAGGTTTTTAAATCAAATACTTTATATATTGATATTTACCCTGTAAAGTCTAAAATTAAATTTAGCATTTTATCATAGGTAAAAAATAAACACCTTGCATATGTTACATAATAATATAATTTCATAGAACAATATGAATGCAAAGATTATAAATTTCATAAATCAAAAAGGAAAAATCCAAAATATATAATTCACTTTCATTTGCTTCAAAAATTGCGAATTTCACCTTTTTAAAAACGTTTCAATCTTAAAATTATATTTGTTATTTTGTAACATAATAGCTGACTGAAATGAAAAGATCCTTAATTTTTCAAACATCATTTCAATTCAATATAATTTCAATAAAAAAAAATTGCTTTAATATTAGCTTTAAAATCAAATTATAAGAAAATAAATTCTATTTAACTAAATTATGTGGCAAGTTCCCTTTAATAAAGTATTTTATCATAGTATTAAGTATATCTTTAAAAATAAAAAGTCTCAGGTGTTGACTTGCACACTTATCCTTAAAATAAAATAAAACAAAATAAATTTCTAAAATTTTATTTATTTTTCTTTATAGGTATAATTTTTTAAGGAAACCAGAGAAGAAATTATTTTTCGTAGGAAAAAATACACGATTATAAATATATATATATATATATATATATATATATATATATATATATATATATATATATATATATATATATATATATATATATATATATATATGCTTCATAACTGGGCACTACTATTTCAGAAAACACCTCCACAAAATGGGTGTTTCAGCAAGACCATATCTGCAGGAAATGTCATACGCAAGAGGAAACGGCCAAGCATATCATTTACGAATGCGAGGCTCTTGCCCTCCCTAGATTAACTTCTTTAGGCATCATCCATACTAGAGAGTTACACCTGGATTCCATTAAAGGGTTATCGGACTATATTAATAAAGTGGGTGACCCGAGTAACTGGAACTAGGAAACATTGGATTTGGAGTTAATGGTACAAAATGCTGATTAAAGCAGAGGTGCCAATGACATACAAACCCAACCTTAAGAAGAAGAAGATATATCTATATACATTCATATATATATACATTCTTATGGGGTGTAAGTCTTAACAAAGATGGTACATAACTGTTCATGGTACATATCTGTTAATTATCGAAAAGAAATTCAAAAATCTTAAAAATATACTTAAGCTATAATTTTACAAGTTTCAGCAGGATGAGAAAAATTTTGATATTAATTGTGAAACTGGTAATATGCAATCAAGAAACTTTAGTGGGTGAATGCTCACACACTGACTCATTTTATTAGAATAAAAAATCGGATAATATACTAAACTACTTTCCAAAAAAAGTATTTCTGTCAAGTCATCCCCGATAAGTTTCTTACAATATTGTTACAAATTTATAAATAATGATTTTATTTGTCTTAAAATATCTCAGACAGATCGGAAATTCTCACATTTTGGGCAAAAAATTGCGGTATTTAGACGTGTTGTACTTTTAAAAGCGGATTTCCTAATAATTTGGCGACTTGGCGACAGTTGGCGAGATTCTTGGCGACTTGGCGACGGTTGGCGAGATTTTTGGCGACTTGGCGAGAAATCGATACTTCTGGAAACATCCATCACCTAAGCTCTAGGACCAATATTTTCCGAGATAGCCTAGAAGCTTCCAGAGCCTTGGCGAAATTGGTAGATTTCTCCGCCAAGTCAGGTATAAATACCGCAGCCCGACATGGAATAGTAGCAGAGTTTTGTGAAGACAGTCAGTGAGTGAAGACGATTAGTTGTGACTGCTAGTTGTTCTCTGTCTGAGGTATTTGAGACCTGTGATTGGAAGCTATTTCTTATTGTATCTGACGAATTGTAGCTGTATAATTGTGATTGTTACAGCGGGAATTTCGTTTATCTAGTGAAGTTTTTACGAATAAAAGTCTTGTGTTCATTAAGTGGTTGCTTTATTCAACTCTCAATCAACACGAACCCGTGAAGCTCGGTACAACTGGTGTCAGAATCGGGGTTGAAGAGTTGATGCAGCGTGTCACAAGAAAAATGGATATGGATTTAATGAAAAGTCTTCTCGAAAAATTAGCGGAGCAGATGGCTGAGATGAAAGCTGGACAAGAAGAGATGAAAGCTGGACAAGAAGAGATGAAAGCTAGACAAGAAGAGATGAAAGCTGGACAAGAAGAGATTAAAACCGAGATGATGAAAGAGATGAAAGCTGGACAAGAAGAGATGAAAGCTAGACAAGAAGAGATGAAAGCTGGACAAGAAGAGATTAAAACCGAGGTGATGAAAGAGATAAAATCTGGACAGGAGGAGCTTAAAAAGGAACTTAAGAAGGACATTGTAAGTGTTAAAGAAGAATTCTCCAACATCATTCAGGAGAAGATGATTGCAATGGAAGATAAGGTAACTTCAGTTGAAACTAAAGTTCTGGAGATAGAAGAAAACGTTGAAGAAGCATTAGACAATATGAATAAGAAGATTGAAAGCTTGGAGAAGCAAATATCAAACAAACATGAGGAACCGAACGTGACATTTGTGCCTTCCCTAGCCAATATTAAACTCTCAACATTTGATGGGAAATCATCCTGGCAAGTATACAAGACCCAGTTTATGATGGTAGCGGAAGCTAATGGATGGAATCCCCGAGCCCAAGCTTTTCACCTGGCGGCTTCTTTAAGAGGAGACGCGGCTGACATCCTCGAGACGCTTCCGGAGGAGCAGAGGCACGATTTCCAAGCCCTATCGAGTGCGCTTGAGCTGCGGTTTGGAGATAAGTGCACTAAAGAATATAGCAGACTACAGTTAAAGTCCCGCTATCAAAAAGCGGGTGAAAGTCTGCAAGAATTGGCTGCCGATATTCAACGACTTTCCCATCTAGCATTTTCGGACTGCCCAGCTGAGATACGTCAAGATTTGGCCCTCCATTACTTCATCGATAGTGTGCGGGATCCGGAGATACAGAAAACACTTAGACTTGCCGATGTCAAAGATATTGGATCTGCCCTAGTCTACGCACATAAGATAGAGGCTGCCCAGCAGGCCACGCGTAAAGACCAGCACTCAATCAGAGCCGTTTCTGCTATTGATACGAACTATGATCTAAGAAAGCAAATTGAAGATTTGCGGCGAAAATTACGTAGCTTAGAATTGAGTAAAGGTGGCAGAAACACGAAAATTCAGTGTTGGACTTGCGGTGGAGTCGGACACGTACGTAGATACTGTCCGAAAACAAAAGATGGTGGAATTCCTAAAATGGAAATACGTCAACGCAAAGAAACTCTTCATGGAAATACTGATGCATTATCAAGGAAACCGTGTAATGAAAGCTGCCGATATTGTTCTAGAGTAGAGAAAAACTATCAGCTGATAAATCCTTCGGTACGCCAAGTTACTGTTTTACCTCCATCAAAACCAGACCCATGGAGTGATAAAGAACTTAGAGAAGCCCAAAAGAAGACCCAGATATAAATCCAATTCTTAGAATTGAAAGAATCTTCCAGTATGAAACCAAGTTGGCAGGATATCTCCACCTACAGTCCTGCTACTAAACAATATTGGGCTCTTTGGGACTCACTCCATATAAGAAATGGTGTCTTATACAGGAAATGGGAGTCCGATGATGGACGTAATTTCAAATGGCAGCTTGTTCTTCCAAAATCAAGAATTTCAGATGTTTTGAAAGAATTGCACAGTAGCTCAACTGGAGGCCACTTCGGAGTAATGAAAACTCTACAGAAAGTTCGAGAACGCTTCTATTGGAGCAAAACGAGACAAGATGTAGAGAAATGGTGCCAATCTTGTGATGACTGTGCGGCACGTAAAGGACCGAAGAAACGTAGCCGAGGAAGGTTGCAGCGGTACAACGTAGGAGCACCTTTTGAGAGGATAGCATTGGACATTTTGGGTCCTTTACCACGATCCTCAAATGGCAACAAATACATACTAGTTGTCATGGACTACTTTACTAAGTGGCCTGAAGCGTTTGCAATCCCCGATCAAGAGGCGACTACAGTAGCCGAGGTTCTAGTGCAACAATGGGTTTCCAGATTCGGCACACCCTTACAAATTCATTCTGATCAAGGGACAAATTTCACCTCTGTTGTGTTTAAAGGAATGTGTCAAATTCTCGGAATAGACAAGACGCAGACCACGCCACTACACCCACAATCGGACGGCATGGTAGAGAGATTTAACAGAACCATCTTGAATAATCTCTCACTTATGGTTTCCAGAAATCAGCAAGATTGGGATTTGAAGTTACCGCTGTTTCTGCTTGCATATCGCAGTGCTGTCCATGAGACTACCGGATATACTCCTTCACAGATGCTCTTTGGTCGCGAACTTCGTCTCCCTTGTGATCTTCAGTTTGGTCGTCCATCCGGATACATCTTCATCGCCAGAGGAATACCTTCGAGACCTTCAGGCACGTCTTGAAGATGTCCATAAATTCGCTCGAGACCGAATCAACCTGACGACCGAAAGAATGAAGACAAGGTATGACACAAGAGCGACAGGACATGAATTTCAAGAAGGTGACAAAGTTTGGTTGTGGAACCCGATTCGACGTAAAGGACTTTCTCCAAAGCTGCAAGCCAACTGGGAAGGTCCCTACACAGTCCTAAAAAGACTGAACGACGTCGTGGTTCGTATAAGAAAATCATCTTCTTCAAAACCAAAGGTAGTACATTATGATAGATTAGCTCCTTATCGTAATGTAGAGTAAAAATTAGTAGACCATGGTCTCTTTGTAAATAGTATAGATAATTTTAATCTTTTCTCTTTTCTTGTATTTTTAGTTGCTTGTGTATGTAATGTGCTCTGTATCATCTTGAAATGTAAATTCTCTTATATTAAATTTGGCCTCCTATCAGGGGATTGTACTGCCCGGGACGTGCAGTCCTTGAGAGGGGGGCAATGTTACAAATTTATAAATAATGATTTTATTTGTCTTAAAATATCTCAGACAGATCGGAAATTCTCACATTTTGGGCAAAAAATTGCGGTATTTAGACGTGTTGTACTTTTAAAAGCGGATTTCCTAATAATTTGGCGACTTGGCGACAGTTGGCGAGATTCTTGGCGACTTGGCGACGGTTGGCGAGATTTTTGGCGACTTGGCGAGAAATCGATACTTCTGGAAACATCCATCACCTAAGCTCTAGGACCAATATTTTCCGAGATAGCCTAGAAGCTTCCAGAGCCTTGGCGAAATTGGTAGATTTCTCCGCCAAGTCAGGTATAAATACCGCAGCCCGACATGGAATAGTAGCAGAGTTTTGTGAAGACAGTCAGTGAGTGAAGACGATTAGTTGTGACTGCTAGTTGTTCTCTGTCTGAGGTATTTGAGACCTGTGATTGGAAGCTATTTCTTATTGTATCTGACGAATTGTAGCTGTATAATTGTGATTGTTACAGCGGGAATTTCGTTTATCTAGTGAAGTTTTTACGAATAAAAGTCTTGTGTTCATTAAGTGGTTGCTTTATTCAACTCTCAATCAACACGAACCCGTGAAGCTCGGTACAATATATTCCACACTTCTGAAAAATTCGCATTATCACATAATTAGCAATAACATTTTCTAACGTAAAACGATTACAATAAGTTCATCATTAAAGTAATATTTTTCTTCCCTTTCTTTCCACTTTTCTTTCTTTTTCATTACGTCAAAGGACAGGAATTGCCGTAGAAGCATTCACCTCGCAATAAAACCAGTAATAGAGACGAAAATGTATCTTGTTTCGTTTCCGTCTTTGTGATTCCCTTAAAAAATAACGAATGATGCTTTCACGACGTTTTAGTAGACCTTACAAACAACTGAATGACTTCGAACGTGGTCGTATTGTCATAATACCTGAAGTTGGGTGGTCATGCCGAGCAGTGGGTCGTCACCTGCAACGTACAAACACATCTGCGGATAGATGCTGACCGCAGCAGTTGCGACGAGGAACTTGTTGATTAAAAGAAGGTTCTGGACAACCAAAGTACACAAAAGTTAGGCAAAATCAAATGATTGTTCCACAGGCCCGAACAGTTCCAACTGTAACATTATCTACTCAGCCTTTGTTTTATAAAAGCATATAGCCATAACTTCGGGTGTGAGTGCTAACTCATACGGCAGCAAGTCATTTCCAGAGATCCTCTATATATTTTTAATCGCTCAATTTTATGTTGATACCATTCTGCTGCCAGTTGTATTACATTTCATTGCAAGTTATCCGGGAAACTGTTTCCAAAAAGATACTGTCGCGCCTCATACTCTCGAAAATATCTGGATTGCTTTCTTACTGTTAATCTCTTCGTTGGCCAGCAAGCTCAACAAACCTTTCACCAATCGAAGATATCTGCGACATGGTAGATCGCCAGATTCAGGAGTTCCAAGATATCACAAATTTGGAGTAATAACTGGTAAATACCTGATAAAATGAATCCAAGGATGTCATTAGGATCCTCTATCACTCTTTACCGAGGCGTATATAAGTTTGTATCTCCGCCTGGAGCGGTTCCACCAATTGCTTATTAAAACATTGAAGCAGTAATCGAGAACCAATAAAGGGCCCTATGGTCTTGCTTTTTTTTATCATATCATTATATTAGTAGAAGTCACACATATAAAATTTAATTAAGAATAACCACTTCCTTCTTGATGCTTCGATTTTTTTTTCTTTTTTTGGAAAAGTGTCTTTAACTTCCACAAAGTGTATATTACGAGAATTTATATTAAATATAAAATTCATGTTTTATATTTAAAATCATCGGGATTTTAGTTAAAGATATATGGTGCTTTTTTCATTAATTTAAATTCCTTATTATATATGTGGAATGATTCTTTGTATACCAGTACCAAAATTTATATTCAAGATTTGAATACCTACTTAACTTCAAATCAAAAAGAATTAACTCTTATTAAAATTAGATTAAATTGTATTCTCATCAAACAGATAATGTGTTGAACATGGAGAGAATTGAAGAATTCATAATACATTTTTCAATCATTGAAGTTATGGGATATTTTTGGGGAAATTTATGATTCTACGTATTAAAAAAATGGTCAGAAATTCACGAAATACATCTCAGTGCTTACTTTTATCTTTACCTTCATAAAGTCTCCAATTTAGTTCACTGGAAAGTTGTATAATCTTGAAAACTAAGAAATATCTATAAATTTCAGTTAACAAAAAATATTAAGATGCATTTTCATCAAAAAAATGGAGATTCCAAAATAAAGGAAATGCGTATTTTTATTGTTACTTTAGCTTATACATAAAGCAACATCAATTTAATATTTCTAAATGATTTCCACTGCAAAAATTACAGAAAAAATTCTTACTCAATATTTTTATTAAAAAATTAACATTTTGATATAATTTAATCCTATTTTTTTAACAAGTAATTTTTCCATTTGAAGTGTCGACTACATCTGTTCGTCGTAATTCTAAATTACAAAGCGGCTGGCTCTACTTAACTCAAGAAATAACCGGCCGGGGAAAAAGAAACATACGCAACACAAACAAAAGAATTGGCGTGGTTTCGAACTCTTCGTATACCTTGATAAACTTAAAATAGGGATTTCGTTTTTTTATTGAATTGCTGCATTTTTATATCTTTAAACTATAGACCACTTTTTATTAATTCTTTTCTACTGTTATTTTGGGTAAATTTGTCTTTGAATATAACTTTTATTTTATTAAAGTACCTTTTGGTTGAAAGAAAAACAGAAAGGGTATACTACTAAATATTTTACTATTCGAAGAGAATTAAAGATTCTATAATTATTTTAGTTAATTTCAATGTTTTTAACATTGATTTTTGGATACTTACGTGCTTTAAAGGGGAAGTTAAGGTGTAAAATAATTTAAAAAAATAATCTTGTTAAAGACCTTACCAAATAAAACAGCATTTTTAAAAAATGGAATTCAAATAATACTTTTAATATGATGTATCTCCCATGAATAAAGCCGAGCTGGCAGCTGAATGGTTAGCGCTCTTTCCTTCGGTTCAACAGTTCGTGGGTTCGAATCCCACCATGGGCATGGATGTTTGTAGTGGTTCGGAATCCACTTTAAGCCGTAAGTCCCGGTCTAATTAGCCCTTGTGTGCAAAAAATGACCGGTTGAGCGACAAACAAACCAACCAACCTCCCATTAATAAGGATGTTGGTTTTCAATATCAGTAATTTTTTATGAAGCCTGTCTAATTTACTAGCTAGTTATTAAACTAGCCTGACGGAACTTATCATTTAATTAGGCAAGAAAGTTACCTAATAAAGAATGAGTTGGTTAGTTTTAATTTTATTATTATTCCAGGCTGCAAAAATTTTAATAAGCTAGTAATCTTTTTTTTATTTATTTGTTTTTTTTTTCCTACTTGTAAAAATTTTGTTAATGACCTAAAAGTGTTTTAAATTGTAATTATCAAGTTATAATACTTGTACTAATAAAAAATATTTTCTTTTATTCTCATTAGCAATCATGTTCTTTGTTCCATGCAGCATATAAATGTCTTACATTTATTATATATAAATATTTATATATAAATATGCTACATCATATTATAAATTAAAGAGTAATGTATTTTAAATTTATGTGTAAAATAACTTAGTATAATTGAGATTTGGAACTTTCCTGATATTTTAATCAATCCACAGTATCTTAAAAATTAATCTATCTCCAATCAATATAAAAATTATCCTGATAAATTTAATGAACCTAAATTTATGGAAAATTTTGTTTTAAAAACAAATCAGTTTACTATAATACATTAACCATACTTTTTCAATTATTTATATATCTAATTTGATCTGTGTGGATATTTGTTGCCCTATATTTGGAAAATAAAAGGACTGTGTAGTTTTGTTTTTCTATTTCATTTGCTTTGAATAAAAATTTTTAATCTGGAAATCCAAAACATTAGTAAAGTTACAAGATAGAAAACATTACTTTTTTAAGATAAATTATTATACCAGACTTTAAAAAGTTTTGACTTACAGTTTATTCAAAATAAAAGGAATAAAAACCTATCTGCTGATGTAAGCATATACATTTTATATTTCTTAAGGTGGAACACACTAGAACTCCAATTATTTGAATCAATTCAAACCAGACCCCATTCCGATAATCAAAAATTTAGATAATTGGATTTTTTTAAAAACCTTATTTTAATTCATTATTGTATGTTAAAAATGGGAGAAGAAACTACTTATTTTTAAAGAACAAGAATTTTTAATCAATTTAGGCAATATTTTTATATATTAAGGTATTTACAAGTGCTGTACATTAATATGTATGTACAATGCTGTAAATGAAAGTCATTACTTGCTAAGCATCTTGTAATCAGAGTAAGCTATTTCACAGCCCGCATACATTTTTGGTCAGCCAAATCACTCATCTGCTTGACAGTGCTAAGTTGCATGTTATACTTAAGCTGATTTACTTCAAAGCAAGCAAATGCATCCCAAGCTAATAGTCCCATGTTTGCTTCAATTTGGAGGTTAAGTTCGTCTTCCATGACATTTTCAATAATTTGACCATAATTTGAAATCTAGAGTCTGATTCATGATCCATACTCCTCTATCTTCAGTTATTACTTTTGAACATACAGAAATTTTCAAAAGAATGTTTTTAAATTTCTCAAGTGACACGTCTTTCTTATTCTCATATTCTCCCTTCTCTTACATTTCTTTTTCTTGAGATTTTACATTTTTATCATTTTCCTTCTCTTCAATATTTATTTTTCTAAAGTTATGAAAATATTTTGGATTTCTACTGTATTATTATCTAAGTCATATATTGTTTATAATTTCTACTGATTTTTATATCAATTAAAAATAAATCTAAGTGAAGGATATTATTTCAGATTTTTAAAATCTTAAAAACTATTTTTTGTTACAAATAAATTTTTAAACAAATTCATATTTCTTATAATCGCACATTTTAAAATATTTGTACATATTTTTTGCTATGTAGTTTTTTGTTATGCTAATTTACAAGATTTAGATTTTTTAAACTTTACAGCATTAAGTTTCTGTCACACAAATGAGCAACTATTTAGCTGAATGAAGTATAAACCATTTAAACTGGAGCCTTTTAAAATGCATAAACTTTAAAGCAACAAGAGAAATTGTTGCTTTTAAAGCTGCAATTGTACCTAACAATCTACATTGGATAAATATGCTAAAATTTTGATTAAAAAATATTTCTAAAGCAGGAATTTTTATATTGGTTATAACTTATCCAAGAAAATCGAAAAAGAATAATCAATTTTTAAATACAAAACATTTTTAATTGTATTGCCAAATAGGAAATTATAGTTTCTGAAGAATAAGCAATGGCAATTCCTGCAAAAGAAAAATTTTAATTGCAGTTAAAGATTTATTAGTAGAATTCAATATAAATATGTTGAGCTTTTTATAAGATGTTTTGAATAATCAGGTGAAGAAAAAGTTCATTTATGAACTAATGTAATTATGTTCAAAAATGCACTATTTTAGTTTAAAAAGCTTTATGTTACAAAAATTGTGATATGGAGGTTTTTGAAATTTATTACCAATTTTTTTAAATAATACTGTTTAATTTTTAATGCAAAATTTTGTATGTTATGGTATTCAACAAAATTTACTGATAGTTGACATTTCAGTGGTGTGTTAAATAATAAAGATTTAATTTGTGATAGCTAAATAAATCTGTCATTTATGCAGAATTTATAAGAGCTCTCTGTATAGAGCAAAAAAGGTAAACATAAAGCTAACACTAATAATATTTTTTTAGTATAGTGTAAATTAAAAAATAAAAAGATAGCCATTGATCATTAGTATTTAAAGATAAATGTAGTTAAATACAATGCTTAAATAGTTAATTTTTAATAAGAAAAGCATTTAATTTTATAAAGAAAAAACTGCTTTTTAGAAAAATCATTTTATTTAAATATTCAAAAATAGTCCGAATATCTAATATGCTGGAAAATTGCCTGCATAAAAAATCTTATTATAAAGTAGCAGCTATATTTCAATGTCAGTGCTTTTATGTGGGGAAAAATTTTTCTTAATGAATCTGATAAAATATAAATTAAAAAATGAAATAAAAATGGTTATAGAACATTGATTTTTCAAATAAATCACATGAAATATCTTGATAAATACAATAATGTAAATACGATAATGGAAATATTAAATTATCTTTTTTCATGTATTTTCCTGCTTAGTATTATGTAAATACTAAACAATCAGGATATTTTTTATATTTATATTGTATGTATATTTGTTGGTATACTTGCTTTTTTTCTGTATTTGAACTATTTCAAGAAAGTTGCAAATATCAGCCATAACTCAAATTTTAGCAATAGATCAGGGAAAGATAAATCTCAGTGATTTAACGATATAAATCATCATAAGTTGTCCTATATTTCTTTCATAACTAAAAGCAATTTTTGTTTAGGTTTTTTTTAAGATTGATATTATGTTACTAATGATTATAATGAATGAGTAGCTCATTATAGTCTTAAATTAGTAGCAAATTCCTATTTGTTAATATTTTTCCTCAATGTTGATATTTTTTAGCTAATATATTAGATTTCTTATAATATTGAATGGCTATATTTCAGATGATTATTGAAAGTCATTTTCACCATGAGTGATGATCGAAAACTTTTGAAAAGTATTGTTGAAGCTGCTACTTGTATAATCTTAGATGTTGAAGGTACTACAACATCAGTCGATTTTGTCAGGGTAAACTATTTTTATAAATTGTTTCAAAATAATATAATTAAATATGAATTTTATATCATTAAAAAAACTTATGGTGTATGCATGGGATTTTAAATAAAAAAATCCATAATCAACTTACAATAGATGTCATAGCCTTTTTATATTTACTAGCCATTTTTATTTTTTACAGTAAAAACATCTAATAATTTAATTTATTGCAAAATACTATGCTTCAAACTGTATTGCTATGTAAAATATTCAGCTGTTTGCTATGACTTTCATGTTCAAAGTATGTGCCCACCATTTCAAAATTTATTCCTTGTATCAAAGGCGTGTATAAGTTCACATTTAGAACATTAAATAAAATCCCTATCACCCACTATTGAATCTTAGATTGTATGTTAATTGGTGGTAAGCAAAGCAAGTTGGTCATCACAGATATACAGTGAGCATAAATTTATGTAGAAATATGTTCATATAGCAATTATCTCGTTGATAAAAAAAAAGTGCTTCTAAATAGATATGATGAATATCATGGTTGAAAAAACTGCTTTCAGGAGTACCTTTGTTCAGTAGTACTGTTCACAAAATGTATTGGAAATCAGCAAAATTGGAAAGAAAACCAACTGAAGGAAACTTGAACTGCAACTACTTAAGTCTGTGGATTACAATCAGAATGCTCATTTGTAATTTTTAAGATAAAAAATTATGGGTTCAGTATAGAATTGAGTATACTTTGGTTTGGCAAAAAATTTGGTGATACATATTGACAATAAAATTCAATTTTTAGTAACCTGAGTAACCCTATCTTTGTATAGCTTTTTTGTATTGGTCATCTTGTTAGTCACGTGTTGGTGCCTATCTTGGCTTCAAAAAAATTGCCAAAGAATCAACAGGTACCCAATTGTAAACTTTTACCAAAATTACAAATAAGTATTCTGATGAAGGAAACAGTTTTCTCTATAAAAATAACACTAGGAATAAAAGCTCAAAATTTATCCTAAATCAAATCTTAATTATATGGAAAATAATTAAGATTGAACCAAGTACATTGTTATTGCATGTCCCCTTTGGCCAGCAGCACTAGACCAAGTCCATACTTAAAATACCCCCAAAAAATCTTGCACCATCAAAGGATTGTCATATAAATCTTGCATGAATAGCCCCAGGCACTCAGGGGTGTGTTCTGGCATAGCTTGTTTACTGATTATATTGTTTAATGTGGCACTTCTATATCTGACTGGTTTGGCGAATTACAGGCTTTTATTCAAGAGGAAAATTGAATCTATTACTAAAACAATACACAATCATTGTGTTACTTGAAAAAAAAAAGCTTGCATCAAAGTATCTGTCTTGCACTCAATCTGTTGTTAAAATGTGCAGCAAATGTAAAAGTTTATATGTGGAACTAAGAGTTTTCAAAAAACTAATATGTCATAGAAACTTATGATACTCTCTTGTTTGTAATGAAGTTTTAAAACAATATTGTTTTTTAAGAAAAAGACAAATTCAGTTAGAATATTAGGTTCTGTACTAGTTTAACAGGTATTTTAACATCATTTTGATTGGGGGAAAAATTGATGAATTTAAAATCACATCCTGTTGCAATATCATTTTTAGCCTAAATTTAATATAGTTAATTCCTCCTTGATATAATATGAAGAGGTGAATAGCTTCATAAATTTGAAGACACTCATATTGTCTACTGTAATTTTTTATTATAGTAATATTTTTATTATGTGCTTGCTACAATAATTGTATGATTATAATAGGTGTATCATTATTTTAACCATATTCTTTTCAGATATTTTCCTGGTGTTTTACATTTGTGAATCACAAATCTGAAATATTGCTGTTATCTTTGTCATAAAATTTTATGTTTGAAGAAATATGTTAACTTTAAAATTAGAAGTTTGATGGATAAAATTTTCATACTTTTAAAAGGCCTATAAATTACTGCTGAAATATGTATAAATGGTTTTATTTGACATATTATCTTATCAATGTACAGATAACTTATATCATCTGTTTTCTCTCTTTCTACTTGAAACTTATTAAAACTGTTTAAAATTGATTATTGAAATCAATTACAATATTTTTATAAACTTAAGTAATTACTCAGACAAACTGAATAAAAGGAGGTTCTAAAAATTTAAGAAACATGTTTATTGAATTATTATATAAATGCTTCATATTACTCATCCTACTTTTTAAAATCTCTGTTAACACATTCGCTGCCACCAAAATTTATATATCCATCCTCAGAGGCCGAATTAAAAAAGAGTTTTAATGATTAAAAACGTTCTTTATATTTTAATAGTAAAACCAGAAAAAAGGAAAAACCTTTTATTTTCGTGTTTAGTGTAATTTTGGACGCTCTAGAGCATCAGTGGCACCTCACGTTCAACTTATCATCTGTACGCCACTGACTCTCTAGCGCGTCTCATCATTTTTCTGCGAAATTATTGACACATTACATAAAAAGTCAGAGTTTAAAAGCAATAAAACCTTTAATTGGATAAAAAAAATGTCAAATTTATGAAAAAATGTCAAAAAATATTTTCAAATAGCTAACACAAAATACAAATATTAAAATACAGATATAGCTAACACAAAATACATTGCTGAATTATTCTTACTATTTCAAAATGTTGCAGCAAAATGAAAATTATAAAAAATACTCATAATTGCGTGTCGAATGCTCAACTCTGAAGATTATAAAACTTAACAAATATTGTATAATATACATGAACAACATAATAGAAAATGAAAAAAAAATTAAACTTATTGTAAACAAAATGTCAGTGTAGAACAGTAATGCATCAATATATTATTACTTACGGTACATTTCACAGCAGTTCAATAATATCCTGATTTGTCGGGACAGTCATGGCACTCATACGTGGTGTCGGTGTGTTTGCCTTGAGAGGCACAAGATTTACACTTTTTATTTTGGTTTTGCCAGATGCAAGTTTTCTTTTCTCAAGAGTATGTCTGAGATTCTTTGGAGTCGGCTTTTGTTCCTCTGTTGATGGCAAAAGTGATTTTACAACGTTCAGTCGGTAGTCGTAAAGTGGTATTTTTTTCCGGAATATTTATAATAAAGAGCATGTTAATTCATTAGCATTACTTCAATAATATGAAAAAACAATTTTTTATATCAGCGTAGTGATTTTCTCACCAAGAGATAATATGACAGCATTTGATCTTGCCGATCTACACCAGACATAAATGCATCTTTTGCACTATTTCACTTGATGTGCTCAAAATATAAAGTTTTATACCGTGTTTATGTCTTTTATTCTTTATGTATTGGCGAAACAATTATCTACCTCTCCAGAGAACTATAGTTTCATCCAAAGAAAGTTCTCTATTAGGATAATATATCTCGCACATTCTTTCGTTAAAAAAATCTATAACAGGGCGTATTTAATATAATCTGTCTGTAGGTTAAGGTTCTGAGGTCCACTATTTTTTGCAAAATGTAATGCACGTAAAATTAATAAAAACCGATTTCGGCTAATGCTATTTGCAATGCCTGCATAATGAGATAATGGGTCCTTCCTCCAGTAATCCTGAAGTCTATTCATTCTTACGGTCCCCATTTGCAAGAATGCTCCCAGAAAAATTAAAAATTCATCCACTTTTAAATCTTTGCAAAGCGTTATTCGTGACTTTTCTTTCGTTTTATCGCTTTGTTGCATTTTAAATGCGTAATGATTTGTTTCTTTGACTATTTTTTCCAGAAATCCTTCAGTGAGGAAAAGACGAAAATATCCGACAGGAGTACTTTCAGTTGGCTGTATTAGCAAGGACTCAAATTTTGAAATGTATGACTTACCATGCAAATTGAATCCGTTTTCCAGTCAACCTGTCCGATTGCTGGTAATTCTTGATCCTCTATGTCAGAATCCAACATTTCTAAGTTATCCACAGTGATATCACTATCTCTTTCCGATTCGCTTGTAGAATCCCAACCGTACTCTTCATCGTCTACGCTGTCATAATCAGAAAGATCGCTCTTTTCTAGTAATTCTAATATTTCGGCATCAGTCAGTTTTTTATTTACTTTCCTTTTCTTAGGCTGTGAAGGTCCTGCAATACTTCTACTGTCCGCCATTTTTAAAAATGCACCTTAAAAATTTTAAACACAAAATTTAAAAACCAAGCACTGAGAATATAAAAATAATGCTTCATTAACGTGCCTCAAAAACCTCATCGTTCAACCTCCAAATCCAAACTAAAAATTAAGCAGTTTACTTATCATACTCAATTGTTGTCCCAGAGCGTCGCCGGCATGGGATATAGCAACATGCTGACGCTGCAGCACGTCAGTGGCAGCGAATGTGTTAAGAATTACTTAATTTCAACATATTTCTTACTGTTTCAAAATTTATTCTACTGATAACTTATTTTCACTACTATTATTTGCGATATAAATGCAGCCCAAATGAATTTTAAAATTATATCCTCTTCAGAGTCTCTTCAAGATTATCTGTTTACTTTGATTCTATGAAATAATTTAAATTTATTATTATTGAAGAAATATAGTTTATAAGCTTTATAGTAAAGGATTATTAAATGAATACCATTTTATTAATGTTTTGGGCACAACATGTGTACCTTTGATATTGTTTATTTGTTTGACTTGTTTTGTTTTTTACAGAAAGATTTGTTTTCCTACAGAGACCAGCATTTAAAAGAATATGTTAAAAGCAATTGGGAGACAAGTGAAGTTCAAGATGTTGTCAAGGAACTATGTCCATTGGTAATTACTTTTTCTGGTTTCTCAAATATTCTAATTGTATTCTAAATAAGAAAAAGTTATCTACTATATATTTATAGAGAAGATAAATCTTTCAAATTTTGCTTATGTAATTTAATTTAATTTGATTCACTTCAATAATGTATAATATGAAAGTTTATGCTTTTTATATATTTTTTTCTTTTACTTTTGATGTAGTTTTTAGTCTTTTAAGATTGTTGTTAGATTGATAAATGATTCAAAAAATATTTTCCAAATTTTTCTGTTGCCATTTATATTTTTTATTAATGCTCAAAGCACTTGTTTGGTTCCTTTGTCATTTTATCCTCTTGAGGTCTAATTCTACTAGATTTTATGTATAAAGGGTATAAAATCTAATTAATTTCTCTCTTTGGAATTAATATTATTTTTAAAAAAATTGAAAATATTTTAATGAATTAGTTACATAGGTTAGTGAAATACAAAAAGTAGTGTTTATCAACTGTGAGTCTCACACATAATCATGTCAGCTTTACAATAATTTCTTCTTGAAAATGAAATATCATTTGAAAAATTATGCTCAAGCAAATTGTTTTACTTTAAATTTAATTATAAGTAAATTCTAACACAAGAGTTAAAAAATACATTATTTTGAAACTTAGTTCAAAAAGATATTTTAAAATAATTTTTAAATTTTAAATGGTAGGTATAAAAATATTTTTCTTAGTTATTTGTTGTGTTAAATTTAATTAATCTTTTCTTTTAAGGGAAAAAATCATCCAAAATCCTCTTTGGAACCTATGAATTTGAATTCTGAAAATATTTTGGATAAAAATGATTTTCAAGATGCTGTAATTAATCATTTACAAGACCAACTTCGAAAAGGCAAAAGTAGTCAATCAGTAAAAGCTCTTGAAGGTTCAATTTTCAAGAATGGGTTTGTTAGCTCTAACCTCAAGGGCCAGTATGCTTGAATTTTTTTATATTTGTATGTACTTCTTTAAATAGAAAAAAATGTATTGATATTTATGTTCTTCATTTAGCTATAATATTTATATGTAAGATGATAACTTATTAGATAATATTTCATATTGGAAAATAGTTCAAATTGCTCTTTACCCCAGTATCTAAATTTTCCTACAACTGTATTTTTTTGTGCAGACTTTAACTTATGTTAGTAATATTATCTCTGATGTGATATGGAAAAGGATTCTCCCTTCATAGTAATATGATCATTTTATGGTGGAAAGAATAAAAGTTTTTTAACCATCAATTTGAGGGAGCTTCATAAAAAACCTAAAAATCCAATCAAATTTGGAATTAATTAGAGGTGGATAGTTCTTTCTATAGATTCCAACTTCCAAATAATAATATGATTAAAAGTTTTCTTATACATTTTTGGAATTGATATACAAAAAAATTTCAAATAATGATAACCTTTTCTAAGAAATATTACTATGATAATATAAATTTCCATAATGTGTGAATGATACACAAAACTTATACTGCAAAGCCATCATTTTATACATTTGTGTTGACTATATGTAAAAAATTATAAACAAAAGGATAACATTTTTTATATTATTTAAAGTACCGTATTTTCCTGTATATAAACCGCAGATTATGTGTTTGAAAAGTTCTGATTTTCATTTTGCGTATTATATGCCGCCTCAGATAATCTGACAAAAAATTATTTTTCATCAGAAAAGTCTACAATTAAGTTTTGAAAGAAATGCTGTTTATGTTTTATAGAATAAATAGCACATGGCGCCAATACTCAGTTGACTTATTTTAACTGTAATCAGCACTGTCCAATTACGTTCAAGAACAAATTCAGTTCTGAACTGTTTTTAAAGTTGCAATTCGTTAACGTGATTTTGCATTCTGTCTTGACCTAAACTGTTTCGCTCTGAAAACATTCAAATTCATATATTGTCATAGGGAAGTGAAAATTATTAAGTTACTGAGTAAATTTTAAATTGAAAGCTATAGGGAAGGCAAATGAAAAAAATTTTGGCAAACATGTAATGCCAGGTGAAAAACAAAGCAGGCGCAGTACAAAAGAAAGAAAAGTATTCCATACGTAGTTAGGAAGTAATCAGTTTCTTTTATTTAACTATTAACGAAACAATTTCTTTAAATTTATTTTTAGATTTTATTCTTAAAATGTCTAACATTGTTTTAAAAATTATTAAAATCTAAAAATCAATAAGTTTTACTAGAATCTTTTCGAATTGATCGATAACATGCTTTCATCTCAGTTAATCGCACTTTGCGTTCAGGTAGATTCAAACAGATTTTTATCTTTATAAATGGTTTTTTTTCTGTAGAATTTATTTCATTTTTTATTATAATGAATATTTTTTATTTTATTTGTCACTATATAAATTATCAGCAGCATTAATTTTCGACTATTCTTCAGAAAATTTGCCACAGATTATATGCCGCTGTGGATTATGCAACACTTTTTTTTTCTTTTGCTCGAATAAAGTTACTTGGGGATAATACACCGCTGTGGATTATATACTGGAAAATATAATATATTTTTTAAATAACTGCCATTTTTGGTTTGAAATTCCTTCCTTATATTTAAAATATACTGGTAATTTTAAAATTGCTTACATTTTACATTAAACTTTATTTTATTCATAAATTTTTAGTTAATTATTAATGTAGTTAAATGATTTTATAAGCATATCTTAAAATTATCAAACTGAATGATAGTTTTGGAGTTTGTAGATCAAACATCTTTTGGGTATTTAAAATATAATCATGACACATCATAGGTATATTTTTCATGTTTTGCTGAAAATCAGTTTTTCTAGTAAAATAGTTCTTGATAATTTTATAAATAAACAATGTTATTCAAATTTAAAGTTTTTCCTTTTATTAATTTGTTAAGAAATAGTAAAATTGAAATTTTATTTCTGATTTAAGCATTGAAGGAATATTACTTTTAAAATATATAAATTTTATGTAATAAAAGATTTTTAAAAAATCTCAGGCACCTGTTTACCTTCTTTTGTACTTTTGGGATTTTTGTTAAATTCTGTTTTTCCTTCATTGTAATTGTAATCAAAGTAAACATTTTCATATCATGGCATTATCCAATTCTAAATTATTTCATTTGATATTCTATAAGTCTAAATACTTAAAACTTTCAAATTTCATTCACATAGTGCAGGCTTGATAATTTAAAAGTTATATTAAAAGTGAAAATGTGACTTTCAACATTCATTATTTTATCACAATAACATTCATTTTGTTGTAGTCCATGAACAAATGAATTACACTTCCCCTAAACTAAATATTTAATCAATGACAGTGTTTTTATGCATGACAATTGTTTTTTTAATTAACTGTTTTGTTTTTATTTAATACATTTATGTTAAATAAGCACTTTAAATAATTTAATCAATTGATGAAATCATTTTATTTTATTTAATCATATATTGGTTTTTTTATTTCAAACCTTAAAAAAATACCTTTTAAGTAGTCTAAAACTTTTGACAAATGAAATGGCAGTTTAAGTTTTTTAACACATCACTTTTGAAAAAGTTCACTTTTTAATCTAATGTTAATTGTGTAAGAAAGTGAAAGTTGATAAATTTTTTCAGGTGGCATGTTGACAATTGTCAGCAAAATATAATATAGTGGATTCTTTTGTTCTGAACAATGCTACAATTCTGCAAAAATGATATTGTATTTATGCTAGAAGGATATTTCTGTAAAAATTAACAAATATTTTGCAATGAAAAGGAAAAAGTTTAACTTATGATAAAGCATTTGAAAGTAAATACAATTTGAATTAAAATGAATTTTTTTCTTTGATTATTATAAACAAGAAATTTTGGTTTTAAATATCTTCTCTTTGTTAGTAGATTGCATGCAGAATAGAATTGGCTATTTAATTCTTTCTATATTTATTTGTATAATGCTACATTGACTCAAACTTAACTCTTATTAACATTTGAAGGATTAAAGAAAATTTTAACATAATAAAAATAATTATAATATCAAAGTCAAACATACCTGTGCAAGTTGCTTCTAAGGTATAAAGGTAGATAATTTATGAGATATTCTAGAAAATGAACCAAATAAATTCAAACAGAATAAAATGAAATTCAAGATTGGGTTCTCTTTAGTGGGTCCACCTTATTCGAAAATTTTAAATGGAAAATTTTTTGACTGAATAGTTAAAAACAAAAGATCCAGTTAAAATCTCCAACCATAAATGCAAGGTAATATAAGTATGTAACTGAATAAATAATGGCATTTATAATTTTATTTAATTATGTTCTTGTAATTTTATAACTAATTAATTTTGTTAGTAATATACATATATTAGTATATCTTATTGTTTTTATCATTGGAGGCTTTGAGGTTTGGCTAGGTTTTTTATTTTTAAATGCCCTGTTTTAGAAAAGCTTTTATTTTGAATTCTTGGGTAGGATAGACTCTTAGAATCTCTAAACCAGAATTTATTATTTTTTTATAGGTTTCATTGATTTTCTTAAATAGTTCTCATTTAGAATATTTAATGATAAACCCTTTCTAAATTTTCTATGGTTTATTTCTGCTGAATAATTTCTGTCATTTCTCCATATCTAAACTATTTCACACTGAGTCATATAACCTTTTAGACTGAGCTAAATCAACATAGAGGAATGAGGTATAAAGCCATATTATGTAAGATGTTCCAATATGATAAAAAAAATTATTATGTAAACTTTATATTATAGTTTAAGAATTTATCATTCAATACTTCGGAAATCAAATAAATTTTCCTTTTTGTGAAGCATAGTTTTTATTGAAACAATTCCAAAGTTTTTTAAGCATATGTAGTATTGTACATTTCATGGATATGAGCTTTTTCTTCGTAATTAAATAGTCACTTAGAAAAACTATGTTGTTTTCATTAAAAATAAGCCTTTATTAATATACAAATTAATTATTGAAAAAACATTGTTCATGATTATGACAATAGCTAAAAAGAGAAAAATCCTTGTGTGTTGTACTTTTTTTCATGAGTCATTTTCTTGGAAATAAATTATTAGCACGAATAACATTTTTCATACAATTTCAGTTTAATAAATTTTCCATTAGAAAATAAAGAATTCTTGTATTTCAAAACAGTCATGCTATAATAATGAGAGAAACCTCTAAATATGAATAAAAAATATGAAACAAATTAATTTGTCATTAAAAATGTGGAAAAAACTTATTGTAAGTTAAATACCAGAGGACAGTGTTTTATTCAAGAATTTTAAAAATAAAAATGATTTTTATGTTATTCTGCAATTTTCTAATGATACTAAAGAAGGCATAACTAAAATTTGAAAAAAAATTACATTAAAAACCTGATTCTTTATTATGGAATTAAGTGTAATTAATGATGTATTTCCCAGGCAATGAGCTGTAGGATTGCCAAAAATAAAACCATGAGCTATCCAAAAAAACAAGACTAGAACATAAGTTTTTAAAAATTATTTTATAACATCATAAGTACCCATCATATTTTATCACATTTTCTATTCCATTATTATAAACCTTTGCTGTACAGAAAAAATTATTTTGATAAACAGCTTTAAAAACTCTAAATGGCTCAAATATAAGCAAATGGTAATATTAAATATAAAATATTTAAAATAACTAAAAATATTTTTTGTTTCATGTTTTACTATTTGATTGCATGATTAAAGAAAATTGCAAAAGTCCTTGACTTTTTATATACATTAAAATATAAAATAATTCACTGTTAGTAATATATTTTTCTGATTGATATATTTTTAAATATTTCTGGCCTTAAAATATTTTGATGTCAATTTTTTGTTTGTACTAAATATGCTATATACAGTAAATTTAGCAATGTGTCTTTAAGTCAAAAAATCGATTTTACCATTGATAAGTGTCAAAAATTAGTTTATCGAAATCTTTTTAACTAGATATTAGTTATTTAAATAATTAAACAATCAATCATTAAGTAATTATGTATTTTATTTTATATTATGTATTTTCTTTTATTTATTTTTTATTAATTTTGATTAAAGTAAGCATATATATATAAACACAAAAGTAAATGTATAACTTACAAAAATAATTTACTATATAACAATGCATATTCTTTGTTCATATTTTTTTTAACTAATTTTGATTTATTTATTAAAGAATATTATTTTTATATTAAAATCCATTATTTAATTATTCTTGAAATATAAAATCAATAGTAAATGAACCAAATGGTTCAAATAATGACCAAATTTTATAAATTTGTCAATTGTGAATACATTGTTTGAATTTTCCTTTAAATTTACTGTAATACTAAATATTACAATCAGTTAGATCAGGGGTGGACATTAAGGGGATTGCCAGGACATTTTGGAATGATCATTAATGTTAATTTTTATAATTTGCATAACTAAAAATACACTTGTTGAACCCCCAATCATCATTGAAGGTGATCACAAGAAAAATTAAAAGTGTCTCATTACCCAGAATTACCAGAACTCTGCCCTCCCCTGATTTAGAGTGTAAGAATAAATTTGATTTATTAAATTATTGATTGATTTTTAAAATAAAAATTATTTTTTTGGTAGTTTATTTCTGATTTACATCATTTTTTCCTCGCAGTGTATATTCAGATGTGCCAAGTGCTTTACGCCATTGGAAAATATATAATAAAAAGGTTTTCATCTATTCCAATGGGAGTGTTGAGGCTCAAAGATTACTGTTTAAATTCAGTATGCAGGGCGATATTGAACAAGTAAGTAACATAAATGTCTTTAATATACTGGTAAAAATACCTGTCCTAATATAAAAAAGTATTAAATCAACTGTGTATTATGCCAAATAATAAATTATTCAACCTATAGGTTTCTATATAAATCAGTTACATTCCAAATTATACTTATATATGCCTAGTCTTATTGCTATCATGTGATAAATATCATTCATGAACAATTTTTGTATTTTTGACTTAATCATAATGAACATTCAGATTGTTTTTTAATAAATTTTCATTGTTAACTATTCTGAATTTAGTTATTTTTAATAAAAATTACTGTTTTTATATGTGTAAATTTAAGTGATTATTTGATTCTATAAATAAAAAATATTTGTATTTAAACAATTTATTAAATTCTTAAGTATTTAATATATAAACAGAATATTTAGTGCTAAAAAGTACAGAACAAACTTTGTCGAATATTTGTTATGTTAACATATTTCATAATTTTTTTAATCAATTGTTATTAATAGCTTTGTATTTATTTATCTGAAATAGTTTATAAATTGCTTTTCTTTTCAGTATATCGATGGTAATTTTGATACAACCATTGGTTCTAAATTGGACCCCATAAGTTATTCTAAAATTTGTGAAGCAACTAAAACATTACCTGCTGAAACTGTTTTCATTTCAGATAATCCACAAGGTACATTTTATATTATAGAATATAGTTGGTAGCATTAAATGCAACTTCAATATACAAAAATGCGAAATTTATATTTAGAAATTAATGTTTTTAAATGATTGAGTATTTATATTAGATTCTCTTTGATTTTAAAAATTTTATTAAATTTATCTTTGTTTTAAAGTTAACAGAATCATAATTTTTTAGCTTACTAGTTATGACTTGTTTTTATTTGCATTGATTTTATAAATCTCATATGAATGAAACTGAAAACTTTCATATAAATTGAAAATTACGTTTCATTACCTGTTTATAATCTTTCCTGATAATCTGCATATTGTTCTCATAAGTTTCCTTATTTTCTTGTGGTTAAATGAATGATTTAATCATAAGGAAAAATCATAAAAGTGGAAAAAATATATACAACATATATATAAATTATTAGATTTTAATTCCAATGTTTATTCATTTATTTTCAACACAAATATTTACTCATTATAAATTAATATTTTGTACGATCTTTGCTGTAAATTCCTTCCATGTACTTACTGATTTATATGTTCCTTTGTTATTTTTATTGAATTATAAATTTTCTAATAAATTATTTGTGAAGGTTTGAATATATATTTGAAAATTAAATAATATTTGAAAATGGCTTGTGAGTGTGGATTATTAATTACATTTATTGTAAATGCTTTCTTTCTTAATGATTTACTATAATAAATATAATTAAAATACTTTTATGAAATATTCAGTAAATTCTGATATTTTTTATTTCAGAACTTTTTGCTGCCAGTCAGTCTGGCTTACATATTGTTCTAATTGTACGAAACCCAGACAATCCTTTATTCTTACAAGATGAGAACTTCCCGATATCAACTGAATACACCATCAATTCATTCTCAGATGTGTACTAGTATTTATTTTAAAATTACTGAAGATATATATATCTATAACTAAAGAGTAATATATTAAAATGGATTAACAAAATTTCCTATTTTATGCAAATACAATGAAAAATATATTTTTTAATTCATTACATTTTGAAAGTGAAATTGCTTACACTTTTGTAATTGTAATTTTTAATTTATTAAATTCCCTGTTAATATTTTCTGTAGGTTTACTGTGTCTAAGAAGATAGCACATTTACTCAAACTTTATATTTCATTACATAAAGATTTCATTTATCTTGTTAAAAATCACATAATATTCTACTTGTGAACTATAAAATTTCTCATTAATCTGCAATGGTTATCAACAATTAATTCAGAAGGGATGTAAACAAATCTAACTTTTTATCTTATACTTTTTAATGATATTTGTTCTATGAAAATGTTTTAAATTTGAATAGCCATATTTAAGATTGAAATTTTCTGTGGAAAGAAAATGTTTTGCTGTACATTCAAAATGCATTTCTTTATATTCATGTATTAAAAAATTGAAATATCATTTAAATACATTCTGATTTGGAGAAGAACAAAAATTTTATTTAAAATAATACTAACAGTTTAAAGATTTTTTTCCTTCCTTTTCAAGTCTTTAACTTTAATCTTTTTAAGAATATTTGAAAACTTCTAAAAATAATTCCTTTTAACATCAGCAGCTAAAAAATTAATTAAAATTTAAGGAGTTATTAAACATACTTTGAAATGTTTTCAAGTTCTTGTCTACAAATGTTCACCAAATTAGGTATAAAAATAAATGCATTTATTTATATGACTTTAAATTTACAGTATTTCTCATATATTTAAGAATTTATTTCCTATAAATATCTCAATTTTTTATAATTCCTAAAATTGGAACTTTAGTGTCATATTCAATTTAATATGAGACATTTATTACCATTAATACATGTCATATTGTTTTTCACAAATAATCATTGTTATTATAGTGCTCAGTTTACTGACTATTAATAGAAAAGTATGTTAAAAATATTGATTAAATGCTTATGTATTATTGATTGTGGTGGAATTTATTATTTCATATATTTACCAGAAATGGTATTGTGTGTTTGTGGAAATTAATTTTGTGTATTATCCTGCATATTATTACCAGAGTTAGCAAGAATGATTTATTTGTTTTGAAAAAGATATATTTTCTTAAGTATTATTCATAGATATATGTGAAAAGAATCACAAACTCATCAAGTTTGTGTTGTGTATTCCTGGTGGCATAACTTCATTATCTTTCCAATTAAGCAGTGTGAGGTTTATATTGGTTGAAAATGAATGATAAACAAGGAAAAAGTTTATATGTTCTTGAGTATGCAAGTTGTTCATGTTATGGCTGTGCAAAGCACTTTCTAGAGAGAGTTTGAAAAGAAATCATTGTCTAAACAAAGTAATTTGTGGTAATACCAACTATTCAAGGGCTAATTGTTTGATACAAAATGCACGGAATGAATTCGATGTGTGTTGTGTCATCAAAGGGAAACATCATGCACATTTGTAGAGGGTACATAAACTTGATGAATTTGTAGCTCTTCTCATACATTTCTAATCTGTAAATATTTAATATTTTTTGAAAAATATAGCCTTTTCAAACCTAATGAATTATTTATGCTAGCCCAGTATTTTATTATGGGACTTACAATCAGTAATATTAGTTGTAACAAGCACATGAAAAGCATGATGATAAAAAATATTAATGATAAAAAAAGTTTAACCAATAAAGAGTTTATAATATCTTCTATAAGAAAATAGCAATACAATTTAATGTTCATCTCATGTTTAAATTATGCACCCTGTGTGTGTGTGACTTTTGCTGTCTTCAGAAATAAGTTAATTACAATTAACATAAACATTGATGCTATCATCTTTTACAATTGTGGTTTTCTGAAACTGGAATTTATCAGATAGTCGCAGTGTATTACAATGTCTTTGTGACTGTTTCTCTGCAAACAAAGATACCAGCTTATCAATTTTGCTGAAACAAGTAGATCTTTCAGCTCCAAGACATACAACTCTAATATTAACATTAAGTCACTGGTGGTAATGAGGTCACTGATGAACTTGCCAAAAAAGGTAGTGAAAATAAAAACTAAACTCGGTTTTATATGATTTATTACACCTGTGCACCATTGATGCACATGAACATCTTTTAGCACTCTGCTTGAAATCAAAATTCATCGTGACACCCAATCTGCTCTAGCTACCTAAGTGTCTTTCCTTTGATTAATGTAGGAATTGCATGTAGCTTCAAATATTGGTTCATGCAATTATGTAGATTGCTTAAAGAAAAATATTTACACAAGTAAAAAATATAACTATTGTTCTTCGCATATTAATTTTTTAAAGTAAAGTCTACATTATAAATTATGTTTTTGTATGTATGTAATTTCATACCGAATTAATCACTTAATGTGCCACTATAACTTAATCCAAAATAAAAGAATCACAATATCTCCATTTATCCAGTAATTAACATTGGAAAGATTAAATTTACTAATTTCAAATAATGGTCATCTTAACTGATTTTAAATAATCTTACTTTCTTATGAAACCATAAACTTTATCTTTTTGTTTCTTAAAATATTTTTCTTATTAAATTTCTGGATATTCAAAATGTATTGTTAAAACTTTGCATTTTTAATAGTATAACTAAACTACTTTTCTCAGTGGTAAACTCATTGCTTATATTAAAAAACTTATTTATTTTAACAATAATTTATTAATTGAATTATATATTCTTGTGATCACATCTAGAAATTTCGATAGTTTGATAGTGCAAAAGACAGATTAAAAGATTAACAAGAATTCATTCTTATTAATCTTCAAACGCTCTTTTGTTCACCTTAATAAAATCTAGGGTTTTTCAACTTAAAGTTGCACCTTGATTAAATTCAGCATTATTCCGAAATGTTGTATATATATTTATAATATAATTTTCGATTTAAATTTTTGAAGTATCAAGCTATTTATTATATGCTTTACTCTTATTTGTAACAAAAATTAATGTAGATTGCATTCACAATTAATTTGCATATGCTCAGAAAATTTATTTCTAATTCTACAATATGTACTCTAAAAATGTGAGAAATCTGACACACTTCCAAGACTTACAGAACTTCAGTAAAGCTATCAAATGCTAAATATATACATTTCTATTTTTAAAAAAAAGTGTGGTAGCTATTGTCATATTTTATTCTTTACAAAGTACATTAAAAAATATTGTTTTTATTCCCAGTTTCCATTATTTTGAAAACTACGTGTTATTGGTTGGTTTGTTGCACTCTGCTCGTTTTTTGCACAATAGGTCTACTTTGATCTGTACTTTAAAATTAAGTTTTTAACACTTACACACGAACATTATTTTGAATGTAGATGTAGTTTTTAACATCTTCATTCAAAAATATCACTTTTATTCACAGTTTCGAATATTTTGATAACTATGTAACTGGTTGTTTTGATGCTCTTTGATCCTTTTTTGCACAAGTGGTCTACAACATCTACACTTGAAGTGGTAATTTAGCCCAAAAACTATTGGAATAAGACAAAAGTGTTGCCATTCAATTATACCTTCTGCTCAAATGTAGTAAAAAAGAAAGAAAAGCTTTTCATATAGTTGCTTGTTGTGAACACTTATTGGATTAATAACTTCTGGCTCTAATGTATAAGTTCTTCAGTTTACTTCTTAAAGAGTGTATTGTAAAGAAAACCTTCGTAGAACAAAGAATATATAATATCTTTCTTTTTAAATTAAGCTTCAGCATTCAGAATCTCAGATAATATGTTATACCATAAAAGAAGGCAAACAATAAAGTTATTTATTGTTCTTAAAGAGTATGACATGAAGACAAAATGAATACATTTACAAGCAGTTTAAGTACTTACTGCCCCTACCAGCTAAGTATGCTCTTACTAAAGACATACATCTGTAGGCTTTACAGCCCACCTGGGAGAACCGTGGACGGTTAGCCACGCTACCCATCTATCTTCCGTGGCAGAAGGCGTAGGAGGGGCGGCGCCCCTTTCTATTCTTTCTCACAGCATTCCTTATCCTATCTCCTTCGAGCGGATAGGATAAGGTCATCATCACTCAGTCTTTTCTTTTTCATTGAATTCATTTATTTTTTACAAGCTTAGTTATTCACACCTGGTGGAATCGTTTATATAATTATTGCTTAAATTAGATTATGATTGGAAAAAAGTTCTAATAGTCTTTAACGACGAGTTCAACGATGTAAAGAAAACAATTCAGTGCAATACACTTTATAGTATTTCCATTATCACCAGGTCTGCACATTTAACAAGCAATTGAAATTGGATATCAGTAACTGATGTAATGGTCTAGAAGTGCTGTAATAAGCTTAATTTAGTAATTGTATTTTTCCCAAAATGATTGAAATTAAAAATTACAGAATTATAATGATACAATATGATATGAATCTTATTGGAAGAATATATAAGACCGAAAGTATTTGTGAGTATTCGGAAACATTAGTCATAAAATTTCCATAAAATACTGCCAGTAATTTTTAATATCGATCCTTTCTTGTAATATTTACTACTGATGTATTTTTAACATGTTATTCCAGATCCTTAAGTATGTAACTTGTTATCTTACTCAAAAATTAATCTCTATATAAGTATGTTACCAAAAAATTTTCGTTTATACTCTCTGGATTTAATAAAGGCGAGAGATTGTAATACGTTCATTTTATAAAAATGTGTGTGAAAGAAACTCTGGAAAATATAAGGAGAAGATATTGGTGATACTTAGCAATGATTATTTTAGAGGATGCCCTCTTTTCAATTGATTTCTAATAAAGGGAACGCTCTTGTTTGAATAATGAATGAAACTTGCACTGAATACTGTATTCCATACTACACTCCTTTGCAAGAAAAAAGTTTTTTATGAAAATGAGTTTTTCTTAAAATTAATGTGTATTCCTCCTGTATAGGTAATGTATTGATTAAAACTTTTCCATGTAGCACAAGACTCATCAGCAACAAACAGTTACATTGTATGGTTCAAATCTTTATCTGGTAAAACCGCCCCTTGGATAAATGTATGCATACAATAAAGATAAAAATTCCTTATGTCATGTTGCAATATATTTGCAGTTCAATAAATTAAGAATCCTACCATTTATCAGAAAAATTCTTTGACATGAAATATCTAATAATTTTTCTTTGCAAGCAAGTGTATTGACCTCATTCCATAAAAATGTTGGCATTCCATAAAAATGTTGCGTTGTGCAGAAAACTTGCAGCAAGGAATTGCGATATGAAGGGAATGCATTCCATATCGCAGGATGGAATCAACATAAAATTTTAGGCGGAATGATTATAGGTGACTTGCTGCTATGAAAAATGTCTCCACCCTTCTTTGTGGGAAGCCGAGATAGTAGTCAAATAGTTACCGCTCTTACTTTCGATTCAATAGTTCGTAGCTTTGAATCCCACCATGGTCTTGGATGTTCGTTGTGGTTCGGAATCCTCTTTAAACCATGTCTCACTATAATAATGCCTTGTGTGCTAAAAATGACCGTTGAACCACAAATAAAACCTTTCTTTGGGGTAATGACTACGCATCTGTAAAACAAACGATGAAAATTCTGATCCTGGTTTTTAAATGGAAGAGTACAATGATCATCTGATTCAAGGGAAACGAGATTCATCTCTGGACACTGTTGGCTGGCGTCTAAGATGTGTAGATAAGACATCATTTTAAATAATTTCGCCGTTGTTGTAAGGTTAAAGGTGATGTGAGCGTATTCTCTCATCAGCTAACCATTTTGGGGTGACGAAAAGATATACTATGATGAGGCTTTAACTTATTAGATGTCTTATGCTAACCTATAAGGCGTTCCAGCCTAACGCATGACAATCCGATCTGTCCTTCCATCTTAAGCGCTACTGCCATGATCACCCTGTCTGAGCTGTACAGGCAAGTGTTGATTGATTTGTCTATCCAACTCCACCCTTTCCATGCGTGCAACCACATTCGAAGTAATCTATTTTTTATATAAAATTTTCTCTTCAAAAATCTCTAAGAAGTGTCTTCGTTATATCTCGAGAACAATGAGAAAAGTTGAACCTTCCACAACTGTTGCTTGTTTTATACAATACAAGTTGCACAGTAAATACAACTGACATCCATTAATTTTGAAAATTTAATCACTTGCGTATTTGGTTTTCAGACATTTGCCTGTGAAATTTCGAAATAATTAAATTGTGGTACTTATATATAAGTGTTACTCCAACCAATTTTGCTGCGGTATTATCATTGGCACTAATATCACATAATTAGCAAGCACAACTTAGATTACTTTTTGTGTATGTGCTATATATTAGTCTATTTTGGTGCGATTCCTATAGTACTAATTCAGTTTGGCCCAAAATTGATTGGAGTGACGCTTATACGCCAATATCCAAATTATTTTTAAGGATATTTCGAGATAAATATAAAGTGCATATAATGAGAAAAGTTCCAAAACTTTTATTGCGAGCTATAAAGAACTCTATTTTTGTGTCTCCGAAAAGATTTATTTTTGAAATAAAACATGACATCAAAAGTCAGCTCATTATAAATGAGCTACAATTCAAAAACCGTGAGTATTTCATCCAACTAGACCTGTAACTTCGGAGGTAAAGATTTACAATTAGTTTTTTTGGTGATTTTTTATGCCAAGATATGGCTACTAAGAAGGCCGCCACACAACAGTTTAACTAAAGTAAATTGAATATTATCACCAATCCAAGGTGTACTCAGTTCTACACTTGAACACCTTTGAAGGTACTTGACAATTTTAACATTTGAAATTTTAAAAATATGGCTTGACAATAAACTATTCATCGAACTTACAATGTATTTGTATTTTTAAAATAACATTTCATGAAAATCCAGTTTAACGTTATATAACCTGGAATTTCGCTTTCAATGTTATCTTTAAATTAACAAAAAAGGTGTTTTAATTTTATTTTAATTCTTAGAAAAAGCTGCTATTAAAATACTAAAAATCAAGTTTTCTTCTAAATGCTAAAATTAAGTTCACTGTGTTAATAAATTGTATTCAAGTGAGTAAGTTATTTTTCTCCATTATTCTTACTTGGCTAAAATATAGAGCAAGGAGTAGGTATTCCTAGCTCTATGGGCTAAAATGTCACATATTTTCATTGGCACAGCATGCCCATTTATGGACCTTGCGCCATAAAACCCAACCAACCAGCCACATTTTCAAATCGCGTACTACATGAAACTCTCATTTCTTAAATATAATCCAAAAATTGTGTCCCAGTTTAATAAAATTGTAATACATTCAAATAAACTTATAACCGTACTCAAATCATTTTCAACGCTTACCAAAATTTTACTTTTCAAAATTTGAATAGATATATCATCAAATTTTTTTCATCATTCTCCAAAAATGAAATAATTTCACTCTTATGTTGAAGAAGTTAAAAATAAAATCACAAATTAAATAAAACTATATTAAAATGGATGAAATTTTACATAAACCCAAAATGTGTCAATGTTTTGATTGCTTAAAAAAGAATCCCACACCTTTACATTTATTGCCAGAATTTCAATCTATTGAACCAACAGGTAAGAAAATTAAGAATGTCGTATTGGGGATCCATCTTTTTATTTAAGCTTGAATGTAAAATATTCGGATTCGGTGTAGGTGCGGGTATTCCTTGGTTTGGCAAAAACTTTGACTATAAAACTTAATTTCTATTAACCCTGGCATGGTGTTAGGGTTGCTATTTTGTTATTCACATTTTAGCGTCTATCTTGAAGTCAAAAAAAATCGAGGAGCATCCGTAAATAAATTTAATACCAAATATTCAACATTATGATTAATTCTAAAACTAAACAGTACTAGTGATCAAATAGGTGATATTAATCATTGAATTTTAGTAAATAAATTTATTTATTACTAATTTATTATTATACCTATTAATAGTATCATCAAATCAGTCGCTTAACATTTCATTTACTATTGGATGAATTTTATTAATGAAAATAGAATATACGAAGATGTGTCATGTAAATATTCACAATGCTACTGTAGGAGTATCACTTTGATATCGAAATTCTGTACTGTTGACCCTGAGAAATCTTGGCGATATTATTAACATCAAACTGATATATTGTTTATTATTGAATTTTTCAATATATATATATATATATATAATGCTGGAAATTTAATTGATAACTAACAACGCTTTGTTGTATCTGAAACTGATAAGCAACTCTGGAACATGTTTCCCTATGTTGGATTTATAACTTGAATTGCATCTCTTATACATGGAGTACCAAAATTGTACCAATGAATTATTTGTCTTCTGAAACTTATAAATTTATTTTATGAACAACTAGGGGTAAAAATCATGGGTTATAGATATTTAATATACACAAATGTGTGTTAAAAATTTAATGGTTTCATTCTTCCTTTAAGATTCTATTTTATTTATTCTCTCTAGAAAAAGTTTAACAAATGGCGAAAATGGTACCAAAAATCAAGAGTTTGGCGATATTTTTTGAAAAATTAATTTAAATCACCAATTTTAATCTGCTGCCTAGTATTATAAAATTGACGAAAAAATATAACTTTTTTAGTTGAAACATTGTTAAAACATCTTTTGCAAAATAGGTGACTCTAAACTTTTAAGCTTAACTTCAATGCATTGTTACCAAATTAATTTGTAGAGAATTCCCATGAGATCTCTTGTTATTAATACTCCATTAAATCTTTTGTAATATTGATGATATCGTGCTAGGTTGTTAGCTTTTAGTACATGTCTCATCAAAAAGAAGAAGAATATAACAAGATTAAAGCTTATAATTCAATTTCATGAAATAATTTGTATGCTAGTTTTTTTGCCTAAGAACGTTGTTCTGATAATATGTAAAATAAACTATAAAAAAAATCATGAAAATTTTTAAGCTTGTAATAATCATTTGATTAAGTATTTTTTCAAAGAAGAATTAGCATGTTCCACAGTAACCTGTCAGTTAAACCCTACTACTTGGAATGGAAAGTCCTACATTCCATCCTAGACGCTGTTTAATAAAGGAAGATTAATTCTGCTTTTTGGTTTTCTGCATATACTGTATGGAAGTTTTCCAGATTTTTAACCTCACATGTGATTTTACCTAACCATCTATAAAATGTTCGCTTAAAAAATAAAACGTTCGAATATTCTAACGAATACTGGACATTTGCTATGCTGAGTCAGGAAATCATGACCAAGTCTGATGGTTGCTTTTTCTTGAAAATTTATTCAATCAATTCAGCATTCGCTTTTTTAACAGAATGTGCATTAATAACTCTTTCATAGTTATTACCCTGACAATTTTTCTATTTCCAGCAATATTTATACGTTAATTTATACATGTGGAGAAAACCTGCTATCTTCGGAGGATCTTTAGATTTCTTCAGAAAAGTGTGACTAGCTTTCAAAAAAAAATTGTGATTTGGGTAACAATATCCCTTCAATTTGTTAAAGATATTCACTATTTACTTAGCTTACTAAAAAACGCTGTTTGGTTTTATTAAAGTAGGTTTTATGTATCAGCTTAAAAAACAAATTGAATAATTTGAAAATTCCCTTTAGATACGAAGTTATTAAATATTGAAGTCGTCGTTGTTGTGGCTTATCCACTTTAAAGACCTGACATTTGTCAGATCAACTCTAATAAATTGTTGACAGTCAGAAAGTTGATGACTAGCAAGGGATCTGAGGATAAATCCTCTCAGGAAAGTCCGATGCAATCCAGAATATGTTTCCTTGAGGCTGGATGGTCAGAGCAATTTTTACAAGTGGGATAAATTTTTGTACCTCGTTCAAATGATAAACATTTTAGATGACCATTTGAGAATCTGGCCAAGGCATTCTGAGATTTTCGGTCACATTTTATTTCCAGAAAAGTTCCAAGATATCTTCCAGAGTGGTACGCGTGAGTGGAGTTTGCAAGATTGAATGTAGTCTAGATTTTTTATTAGAGTAAAATTACTGGTATGTAAGTGATGAACCAGTGGACGTATCTTCCTCACTACCCTCTTTAGCCAGTCTATTTGTGGTCTCATTGCCACTAATATTTGCAAGGGATGGAATTCATTGAAGATGTACTTAATGGTCTTTTGAGATCATTTTCAATTTGATCAGAAACTTGTTTCATCGTTTATAGTAAACCAGACACTGAGATGTTGTAGTGCACTGCGGCTGTCCGAAAAAATCCTGAGTACTCCAAAATCACAGTTGCTGGAAATGATCGCTTCAAGCCCCATCTTAATCGCTATCAACTCACATCTGAAGACTGAATCAATCACATCTGAAGTCATAATTCCTGTCAGCCGTATCCCACAGTATTTTCGATGGACGTACAGTGGGTGATTGGTTAAGGAACATAAAATGTTATATGACTATATTCGCTATCCGAATTGTTCGTAAACTGATCATCCATTTACCATAAATTTTTTGTGAAATCGATTAATTTGCTCTGGAGACCCTTAAAAATGAAATTAAAAAAGGATGTCTAATTTCTTATTACGTTTATAAAAAAAATAATACATATAGTCTTGCATATTAATCAATCCTTTTCATTTTATGTTTATGGGGTGTTACAGAACATGTACAGTGTCGAATGCTTTATCAGGATTTTCCGGATATAATAGCATTGTCATTGTAAAATGATTTATAACGTTGTTGTTGTCGTCTGGACATATTACATATTAGACAGTGAAGGAACAAGGAGGAGGAAAGGCAATCAAAATGAAATCAGTTTTGGTTTTGATTGAAATCAAAACTGAAACTAACGGACTGCTTTGGCTATAAATATATTATTGGGGGAAAATGCTTTTTTTTTTTCCTAACATAGAATATTGAAGTTCAATAGGCAGACAACATAATTCAAGAGAGATGAAAAACGACTTTGGGTCCATTGGGTTTGGCAAACCTTCTTATTTTGCTTGAACACAAAAATGTTTCGTGAAAATGTTCCTTGTTCGATTTGTTCACAGTCCGAACTGCTCGTTATCCGATCACCCACTGGTGAAACCGAAAACATTTCTTGCATCAGGCAAGTAATGAAAAATAATAAATATTTTTATATTTCTTAATAACAATAAATACTTTTATCTTTCTGATCTTCGTTATTGTTGCATCACTATGCCTCCCTGTACCTAGAGATGTAAAATTTCGGGGAATTTTGAACCACGGGAATTTACTTTGGAGTTTTGGGGAATATTGGACATTTTGAGGGAATAAACTCAAAAAATCATCTTTCGCTTAATGGATTGTCTTGCCTTTAATATGAAGAGAAGTGAACATTACGCAAATATGCAATATATATATATATATCTGTCCTGTCTTCTAGTACGTAAGTTAATTAGTTTTGGACTGAGAAAAACAAAAATACTTGTTAAAATGACAAAAATATTGAATTAATATTAGATATATTTCTCAGGACTGTCGAAATAGGTATTAACATTTCCGTGTATCTATCGTAATAAAGTAATAAATTCATACTGACAAAGGAAGAAAAAAATTTCCTCAACAATAATTCTTGAAATTATTCTAAATTAATCAGTATATCAAACTTGTTTCTCTTTTCTGGAAAACTTTCTGTTACCATAACTAGTAGTAGAAATAATAAAATAAGTAGATTTTTATTTATAGGAAATATCTGATAAAAAAAATTCTAAATTATTTGAACATTTTCAACATTTTCGAGGGCTTTCAAAATTTCCAAGGGAATAAGCCTGTGTGTTTTTTTTTTTTTTCCCCTTCCTTGTAACACTACCTCTAACTAGCCCAGAGTTTGGGTGTACAAGTTAGGTGGAAGAAGATGACTGGGAATCTTCGTAATTTAAAAGTAAGGACCAAGCAGAAGACCCCCAATATTTGTAGATCTGATGCACAAATTTTTCCTCTACCTCCAGCATGTAAATATGACAATTTAAAAAATAATGAACCTTACACACCGGGCTTCTTCAATCAGGCAATATTTCTGAATAATGTATATTATTATATAAGAAACTCCAATGAGTTCAAATGTAAAACGAAATGAAACAGTCTTTATTTTAGGTTTGCTAGCAATCAACATCATGTAAGTGCTATTGCACAATCTCAACTGTTCCAAATTATACCTGAAAACACAAAAATTTAAAGGATATATAGAATAAGGACCATATAATATTTTTCTCTCTGTCCACTTTTAATTTTTATCTGACATTAACTTCTGAATTCTTGATTCATCATCATATATCAATACCTTATTTATTTTTAACAGAAAAAATGATTTTGCTGAGGCATATGTATTACGCAAAACCATTTCATCGAAGTTCTTGGAGCGATGTTTGGAAATCTGTTACCCACAGAGATTATGCTTTTCCAAACGACTATTGGTCAGGTCATTTTGCCGAACGAGTTCCTATTCAAGAATTCACTCAATACCTGTGCAAGAAATGGTGTGATAGGCAACATGACCAACCAAGTATGTATTCAGGTGCTTACACCTGTCGATCATTCTTTCGAGTGCCCCCCAAAACGTAGCTACTGAGTACAAGAATTTTTTAATGTACAAATTTCTGTTTATGTTAGTATTGATGAATATCGCAAGTAAGTAAATTAGTAATACCGTTTTTTATATAAAAGAATTGAAATGTATTTGAGAGAATACCAATTAGAGTGAAAGATCTTATAAAGTCTGGGTGATGTAGGTTTTCAATTTGTTATTTAAATCTTCTCTGTCGACTTTTCATAAAATTTATGCTTATAGTAACTTCATAAAATGAAACAGCATTGAAGTATTTTTTTGTGGGAAAAACTTTTTTCAATTGAAATTTGTTAAAAACATATCACAAACTTTTTAATATACAAACATATTTAAATTCATCTTCTTTAAGCATATTATATTTTTAAAAATCATCTAAAATTTTTATATTTCTTTTTTCTTTACGCATATTTTTACTGTTTCTCAAAATTAATCAAAATCTCATCAACTTTGATTATTATTGTCTCAAATTTATCATCATAGCAAATTTTAACTAAATAATTTGTATACCATTTACGCAATTCATTACAGAGTACAATGCCTCGTAAACATCGAGAATTCAGCCATTTGGATTTTTTCCCTTGAGATGCTATTTTTAGTTACATCATTGTTCTTTTTTAACAGTGATTCGAAGGGTTTAATGACTTCTTAAGTATCTCATAAATTCTGGTTAGACAATAAAGTTACTCATTGGCTTTATTCAGCAATTCTAGTCAACCTGGTGAGTGAGAAAATTTTAACTTAACTGAAAGATTATTTGGAAAAATACTATGGTATATATATATATATATATATATATATATATATATATATATATATATATATATATATATATATATATATATATATATATATATATATATATATATATATATATATATATATATATATATTAAAGTTAGTAGAACAGTTTTGAATAAATTTGAAAATGTGAATTCCAATATATGTATTGTAGGTGATCGGTTAACGAACATAATCCGTTATAATAATACGTTTGCTATCCGAATTGTTCGTTAACCGATCATTGATTTAACATAGATTTTTTATGAAATCGATTTATTCTTTCTGAAGACTCTAAAAATTAAATTAAAGAATTATGTATAATTTATTAAATACATAGTACAGTCTTGCATATTGATTCGTCCTTTTCATTTTTTGTTTATGGAACATTAAATAACACACCTAACGTCGATTGCTTTTCTCTCTTTTGTAAGACTTTTCGGCAGTGAGTAATAACATTGTTATTGTAAAAATATGCTAACTTTACTGATATCAACTTGAGTGGGGGTTTCTAAGTCCATTGCTGTGACATTCTCCCACTTCTTCAACGAATGAACGAGGGGCTGCGGCTCAAAATAAAATCAGTTTCGGTTTTGTATAAAATCAAAACTGAAATTGGTGGTGTACTTTGGCTATAAATATTTTATTGGGCAAAAAATTTCCAGTATAGAACCTTGAATTTTAGTAGCAACATAATTCAAAAGAGACGAAAAACTATTTTCGGTCCGTTGGATTAGTAACCCTGCACATCATTATTCCAGGGCCGAGAAGTGTTCGATAGAATTCACTTTAGTTCGTTATCTGGATATGTGTTTGTCTTTCGAACACAAAAATCTTTCTTGAAAGTGTTCGTTGTCCGATTTGATAGCAGTTTGAACTGTTTGTTAACCGATCACTCATTCTACATTTTACTTAGATTAACTAAAAAATCACTATTCCATGATTATTAAATTTTAGTGAAAAATGTTATATCACACACACAACATATTTGTTTCAAAATATGTTAAAGTTAAAAAAATGTACTTTTAATTGGATCTGCAAAAAAAATTATTTCGTGTGAAAGAATGTAGTTTAATGAAGTATTTGACGATAATTGGTGATAAAAGGGAAAAGAATAGTTTTCCATCGCTCTAAAAATGCTTTCATTTGGCATTCTTTCGTTGGAAATATTAAGCTCTTATTTTTTATAGCATATTTTTCCAGCAATTTGCATTCAATTAAATGAAATTTTACTGTACGGCTTATGAATATTTGAACTAATAATTAGTATACTTTTTTAATATTTAATATTAAAATTTAATTTTGAAAAAAAGACTCTTCCCCCATTACTACAATAGTACTCATCGAATATTAAACTTTACAGTTGACATTAGTATGTATTTAGAAAACGGCGTAAAGCTGCTGAGCTACTGCATATAAAGTCTTAAAATTGCTTTCAAATGATGAGTTATTTACTACATAGTGTCAAATATATAGTCACAGTATATAATATAAATAAGTGGATAATGTTGTTCCTAATGATTAAATATTGTGCCATCGTGAATTGCAATGTATGCTCTATCACACTATTCATTCATTAATAATATTATTAAAATAATAACAATGATCTGAGTCATTTTTTCACAAATAAATCTGCATAAATTTTTAAAGTTGAATTTAAATAATTTATTTTTTTCCCAACGGCGGACACTTGGGTGATGAATTCTTTGCCACAACAAGGCCAGAAACTGAGACTCATTTGTCATTACCCAGCGGGCACCTGTGAACCAAGTCACGGAGGCGAGTAGCGGAAACCGCGCCATACCACCACAAACCCGTTTATAGGGTGGGCCACATTCATACATCATCTCAGAAGAAAGGACAGAGAAACACAGAGAACAAAGAAAGTAACATCCATGTCCAAACCGAGATTCAAACCCAGGCAGCTCAGGAGTCAAGAGCGTTAACCACTTAGCCATCGGTCGGCTTTTAAAAATTTATAGTTAATTTAATTTGACAATAATAGGTGCAATACGAGTATAATTCACTTGTTTTTGATATTAAATTTTTGAATGCATTTTAGACAATGTTATCAAGGAACTAAAATGAGATTTTAATTAATTTTGCGAACAAATTCATTTGGGTGTGGGAGAGAAAATGTATGTGTAAATTTCTTGGTGATTTAAAATCTGTATTGATTTTTATTTTAATCATTGAATTAACGATATAGCAGTAGGGAAAAAGAATTAGTATACTTATTTTAATGCGGAGAGTTAAGCCCCTATTACATTAGAGTTGCCCAGATTTCAGTTTGAGCAACTCCCGTAGACTTAACATTACGTGACGTCACAGCTAAAAATTTGAGCAACTCGTTCTATCCGTCCAATAATATTACAGATTTTTTTCACAGCTGCGCAGTTGAAATTTGTAAATCATTTTGTTTTCGCCAAGTTTCATGCCAAATGAAAGTTATTGGCGTTATAAGTTGCCGAGAATGAGCAACTTTTTTGTGCATGCAGCAGCAACTCGAGCAATTCACATCGCCAATGATTTTAAACACGGATCATGTTTTGTCTTTTTTTCGCCAAGTGGAAGAAATAACATGTAAATAAGTGATTGGTTTTAATTATTGTATTCCATTTCAATCCAGCAGAATTGCCGGTATGAAAAACAAACAAAAAAGAAATAATCAACTTAATAAACTCATTTGATGAAGATTAAAAATTTTTTTGCCTTTATTGTATACTTTTTCAATATTATAAATGAAACACTTAATAAATTTAATAGATAGTTAAAAATTCAGATATTTAAAATTGTTTTAATTTCTTCAGCAAAGTAGATGAGAAGTGTTCCAATTTCAATATTTATTAAATTTATTGAGTTTTTAAACATTAATTTCATTTAAAGTTTTGTTAAATATTCAATACATGAGACTATTTTGTCATTTCACAATGTTTACAGTTTGTGTTAAACTAGCACATTTAAACTTAAACTTCAGTAGAAATGCCATATAAAATATTTTGTGTTAATTTTGCTTTTATTTTCATTACATTAGTTTCCTGTTTTTCTTTTTAGCAAATTAATGCATTATAATTAAATGTTGAAGGTACAAGCATTTTGGTTTATTATTTATAAATACGTATTTATAACGATTTCATTATTCTGCATATAATTTAATTCTTTTACACATTAAATCCCTTGAACACACTTACATAATGTTCATTTACTCACGCAAAATATGTTGCTATCTTACTACTCCATTTGCTTTTAACTGTATGTAAATTAGGCTTAAAAATAAATTCCTATAATGATGAAATTACTGGAGTGAACCAATAAAATAAAGTGAAATTATTTTAATGTAAGCAAAAATTTATATTTAAATAAACATCAAAATATTATCCCGGTATATATTGTATACTAAATTAATATAAAATTTTAATTATTTCAAGCCTTTTTTCAATTATTTTTTATGATGAAGCATTTTTAATATATTATAGATTATAGTAAAACTAGTTAAAAATCATATTTAAAAAAGGCTGTGGGTAAAATGAGTGCTTAGAATATTAAATAATTAGTAGAATAAAGAGTGAGAAAAATCATTAAGCCCTTTTCTAGCTGCAACTACATTATTTACAAGATATGAAGTTTTTGCAATACAAGTGCTGTTACAAGATATAAAATAGAAATCTTGTATCTGTATAAATTCTCACCAAGTTACAAAAATTGTAATAATGAAATTAAATCAATATTTGATTAAAATAGAAATCTTTTTTTTGTTCCTATTTGCAATGTAAATACAAATAATGTGAAAGTAAGTATAAAAAATGTAGATGATTGCTATATTTGCAAAATAATTTAATTCACATCATAGTTAATATAGAGAAATATAGAGAGTATTTTGACTTCCAATGTAAAGCAATTAACTAATCATTGAAATGAACAATAAAGACTAATTGCAGTCACTACTGAACAATTAGAGATGAGTGTCTTATAGATGAGCTTTCTCCATACACGTCTATCAAGTGCTTGAGAGTTTTACAATGAGCAATAACAAGTGCAATAAATGAATATGACCCACAACTTATGTGCACTCTTCCTAGAAGAAAATTCACTGTAGATATTCAAATGCCTCACCATGACCTTCTATTGCAAGATTATCAGCTATGAGGCTAAATAGCACTTCATTCTTTTAGTTTCATACAAATTTCTTAACATTTTTTTCAATTTGAAAATGTAATATGAAACAAACTATTCATATAATGTCATCACAAAATGCTATTTATTTCTTTTCTTCATTTTTTTCCCACAAAACTTAAAAATATAAGTATATATTCATTCAAAATATACATGTCATTTTATTGCAGATTATAGTTTAAGAAACTGCATGTAAATAAAGATAGTGTAAAGAAACTCTGCTTTTTTGTGGTGTTTTTGTTTAAATGTAGTAAATAATTAGTATAAAAATGCATCTTATTTTAATATGCCACAATAGAGATTTACTTTAATAAAAAAGAGAAATAATTGATTTTTTTCATTTTAAAAATTAATTATAAATTAAAACTCAACCAATACATATTTTTTTTAAAAAATATATAATTTGTGTTTTTTTTAATATATCAATAGTTAATTTAATTTTTTATAAACATTGTTGTTAAGAAATTATTTTTGTTAAGGAAAATCTTACAATACTATATGTACAATTTTGTGTGGTGTTTGTAGAATTTCCTGTTTAAATTGAAGCTTCAATCTGAAATTATTTTTTCTTTCAAATTCTTAGTCTTTTTTATTTAAGAATCAATTATACACAAAAATGTGTTACTTATATATTAGCATTGATTTTCACGTCGGCAAAGATTATCTTTCCCCATTTTAAAAGTAAAGATTCACACGAAGCAAGATGGCGTATACTAAATAAAATTTGGCTACAAATTAAATTCCCAAATAAAAATTCATTATGAAATGTGGACACCTTCTGAGTAAAATATGGCAACCTTAAAAATGTTAGCCAAAAAAGGGATCTATTATTTAATCTAGTAAAGCAGTTATTTTCTTACAGCAAACCTGAAAGAAATCTCAAGCATTCATTGGACGAAAAGAACGAGTTGCTCAAATTTTTAGCTGTGACGTCACGTAATGTTAAGTCTACGGGAGTTGCTCAAACTGAAATCTGGGCAACTCTAATGTAATAGGGGCTTTAGATATTCTTGTGAATAAGTACTATAATCACAATTATATTTTTTTCCTCTAAAGTTCAATAAACATTATTTTATTTACAAAGATATATATGCATTCGTTTTTTGAAATATCGCTAATTGTAAACCTAATAATTAAACTTTCTGTTAGCGCTTTTAGTAACTGTTAAAGATTTTCTATAAAAATTCGAAAATGACATTGTAATTTACTCAGAATGCTATTACAATTTAAAATCTTGTCAGTTAGATGCCTAATATTAAATTATCGTGAATCGGAGTGAAATTATTAATTTCAGTACATACAAAATCGAGTATTTAACAGATATAACAAATGTAGAACTTCAAATTAAAAAGTTAGATGTGTTTGGTAAAATATTTTGGAACATTCTCACGCGAACCGTTAAGTTTAATAATTCGACCCATTGGCACAATTTTTTCACTTAAATAAATTATGAAGACAAAAATAATATTTTAAGAATAATTCGAGAATTAAAACAATTTTATAAATTAAGATTGATATTCACAGCATTCAAGTAATCAGCAGTTCTCAAGGCAGAGGGGCACACTCACTGGTGTACTGAGTGTACGGCTCAGCAATTTATGATTGGCGATTAGGTAAATTAGATGCCAGTTTGTTACATTTTTCATCATCGATCATATTATTTTCTAAGCTAGTGAACTATTATTATTGCAATGTAGGTGCTGTTTTAATATTGGTTGTTGGCAGATGATACTTTAGATTTTAGACAGATAGATGGATATTTCTTGAACTGGCAAATATTTCTTGCAGACCGGGGTTGAGAAATATTGTTTTATGTAACATTTCTAAATTATTTGATATTTAAATATAAGAGTAACACTTATATAACAAGCTAATACTTTTTTTACTATTGAAAAATATGTATTATTAATTTTGAATGTAATATTTACAGTTTACCATTATACTACTCCACCAATGCCGTATCTTTTTGAAGAACCAAGAGAAGCAATCTACAAACCCCCACGGAAATGCGAAAGCGTTCAAAGTCAAGATTTTACCTGGAAAGAGGACTACAGACCGAAAGGAACCTTCCCAGGATGGTGCTTAAAGGGTAACTGGTCCTTTAGATAAATGATTTTACTTACATCAATTCATTTTTTCTTTATGCCATTTTTGCAATTCTTACACGGTTGTAAGACAAAATTTGAGTTTTTCTAACCTTTTCAATTCAACGAGAAAAAATATATTTTACATGCATATTTATTAGTCGTTAACAATAATAAGTGTTATAGCTATTAGGCTATATGAACAACCGTGTTTGATAATTATTGAATTTGTAAAAAATTATAGCCTTTATAAGAACTATTAATTTTACTGATTTCTCACAAATGATATTTATTTTAATTATATTCGTCCACATCTCTTTCTAATAGTAGCTTTATATAGCATTTTGTTTTGAAAGATAAAACCATGTGCAACTTTTGTGATAATTCATTTCCTACTTTTATACATTAGAATACTAAAAAATTAGAAAATAATTTTTAAACTAATAATTTAAAAATTTGTAAAAATAAAAAGAAAAGGTTCGCAACAACAGATGAAAAACTTGCAAGGTTTTCCTGTGACCAATAAAGCTTACTTTATTAATTCTTAAACTGGCGACAAAAACAGCCCTGTTACTCTTTAATTAACATTTGATTTAGAAATCGAAAGTTACATTCTGGATATAGGTGTTTAATTTGTTCGTCATTCCGTGGCTTATCTGTGAAAAAAAAAATTACTCCCTTTTCCGTTATGAGGCAAAATGTCTTAAGGAATAAAAACACTGGGATATTTTTCGTTCGTAAAGTTAGTACACGTTATTACACAGCAAGATTGTAAGAGACGGTTGATTATAGCGAAATTCGTTTTTTAGAATCTCTGCAATTATGTCATAAGATATCGCCTTAAAGTTAGAACACTCCTTCGGAGTGAGAGAACAAGCTTCAATCATTGTCATACGAGAATTGCAGTTACTGCAAGCGAATTTGAATTTTTGGGGCAATCTTCCTCGCTACAATTGTGAATACAGTCCACTATAAAATTCCTTCGAAAAAAAGTCAGGCTTGTAAGTTAAAAAAAGCTTAGCAAATATAGCAATTCACTATACGAAGTCAATGGTATTAGATTGGAAAATCTGGAGGCATGTGTATGGAAATAATCTAATGATAATGCAAAATGTATATTTCAAATATCAAGCGTAGAAGACCTTATATATATATATCGGTTGGGGAAATTTGTGGTAATGATCCTGCATCAAAATGACTATGCATGTCGGGGTTGCACTTCTGAAATTATGGTGTTTTGGAACTACCCTACATAACGCTCTCTAGTTGACAGAATGCTTCTTAAAAACGTCTGATGTTCACGAACAAAGTGACTATTAAAAAATTGTAGAATTATAATGCTCATTTTAATTAATAAAAGTAATATCAAGACTACTTATTACTAGGCTAATATAGGGGTGCTTTAATAAATATACACGAGATGTCACATTGTTCTAAACATGATTATAGTGAACGTTAACACTATCAGATAATATGAAATAAATTACAAGATAAAATGTAAGCACGTTGTGAAAGTAGTTGTTTTTCCACATTTATGAATACCGATATTGCTAAATTCTGGAGAACGACGCTATCATCGTGTTTTAGTTCAATATAGGAGGCCAATGAATGTGTAGTTAGAATTTCTCATTTTAATCAATGTAGTTGTCAATGAAATTCATTTATCACGCATGCCATATAAAAGGCAGTAAACTAGCAATATTAGAGTGACAATTTCTGTATATAGGTATGCCTTTTATCAAATCTAATAGGGATTCAACTAAAGAAGACTATATACAATTACAATCTCCACATGTTTCTTTTATAAGATCACCGAACTATTCGAAAAATTTTTAGGTGCCTCTATCAAAAGAAAAAATATTTTTTCTACTTGTTCACAGCAAATTATTTTCGAAATATTAGATTTTCTCAGCTTTTTATATTGTTGAAGGTACAAAATTATTCGTACTAAGCTTAAACCCTCAATATTATCGAAAAGATCCAGGCTTAATAATAAGTTTATTTAAAAATAATTATAAAAAATCATGTTTCTATTTATAGTCATTTATATCAATTTTTAATGTTTACATTTGTCATTCTAACCAAATTTTATTTTATAAAATAATTACATCAATTTTTGTTACACATATATAAAATCTGAGGACAACACATTTATTTTCTGGTCGAGCTGACTGCGCAATGGTTAACACCCTGACATTCAATTAAGCAACTAGAGAGTTCAATTCTCACGTCTAACACAGATGTTTGTAGTGGTGAATCCATTTAAAAATGTACTGCTCAAATTAGCTCTAGGTGCAAAAGGTGATAACAAACCAAGCTAATTTATTTTCGTAATTGTCTTTCAAATTTGCAGTTTTGATTTGTATACAATCATTATGAAAATGATTATTTCAGCGCTCTTACATCCAAGATCAAGTTAATTTTTTTCACCATTCATATTTTCTCAAATCGTGAAAAAATTTAATGGGTCACAAACTATGCTTTAAAGAGTTTTTCATACCATGAAATAAAAACAACTGCAGATATTTTGTTTTCCAAATATGCAGTTTTTCTGTTGAACAAACAATACAAATTCACGATGATGCATACATTTTTGTAAACAGATATCGTTTGAAATTTCTAAAAATGGAACTCTGAGGCAATTCTGATTTCCTTCTTTGAGGGGTAGGGGAAGCAAATCCCAACTGATCAAGAAATTTATTTTGAACTACAAAAATGATTTTAAAAAGGACTATCACAACTAGACATGAGAAAAAGATAATCATTTTGTAAAAGTAATATAAGATATTCTTTGTTTCTTTGTATATATACATAAGTATTCTTTGAATATATAAAAATTCTTTCTTCCAAGTATCATTACTCTTTGACATAAATCTGAAGAATCGAACATAATGAGTACTTTGGTTTGGAAATTTTTTTTCCATGATTATAGACGAGTTACTGTTTGGATTGGTCTTCAGGATGATTCTTACGAACATTTTTAGCAAGAAAATGAAATCTCAAGCATCTATTGCATATTTTTCTAGATTTAAACTGCAGTTTTTACAAAATTTGGTACAAATGTGCATGATAACTATTTTAAAATAAGTTCCTAAAAATTTCTGTAATTTTTTAATGGATTTATGAACACTACAAAATACATATAGGAAATGAATTTAAAATAAAGAAAACTAGACAAAATATTTATTAATTAATTTTGTTTAGGTGTTAGTTTGGTTTTCTTATAAAATGATTTTATATTTAATAGTTTGTATCTTTATAATTAAGTTTGCATTTCTACAGTGAAAATTGTTTTTGGAAACACTGTACTGTGTACATAATTTTGATTTCAGTGACACTAATTGCTCAACAGAGTTTTGACTGTAATCTGTTTGTAAATATACAAACGAAATATTTTTTTTATTTATTTGTGATTAAATTTTTTTTATGAATGTTATACTTTCAGGTAATCCTCCAGATTTCAAAGATTGTGATAAAGATTAATAAGAAAACCATTTATTGGAACATTCTCATATTTTTAAAACTTTTGCTTGACCTCTTTGTAAGATAAAGTATTATGTAATTTAAAAGTAAACAGCTATTTTAAAATACAATCATAGTTTTGAAGTAAAAGAAACTTCATTTTTTTAACTCTTGTACAATATAATTACAATGAGAAATATTTTGCAAACAATATAGAAGAGAATATCTGGGTACCAATAGAAAAAGCATATATTTTTAAATAAAAATGTATACATTTACATACATATTGCTATTTAAAAGCAAGATTAATGAATGTCTCACTTTTACATAACTTTGAGAAAGTGTAAAGCATTTTGTCTTTAATATTGCATCAGTGTAGATGATTCCAGTTCTATTTACAAAAGCAGAGAAAAGTATTGTTTTTTTAAGATCACATTTACATTGTTTTGAAACTTACATAAAATTTATTTTTAGGGAAAAGAGATAACTGAAAAGTAATATTGATCAACTTAGAAAATGTATAAGAACTTACTGATATAAATAAAAAATATGAATCAAATCTTCAACAAATGTTTATTTACAAAGTACAATGCAACACTAATAAAATTATCATGAAATAAAATGTATAACGAAAAACAACACTGTAAATAAATTATTAGTCTTATATAAGTAAAAAAAGACTTGAATGCTAATCATCTTCATGGTTAATGATAAAAAATGGGTATGTAACACAAAGTGTAAATGAAGCATACAAATTTAGATATCAAAATCATACTTGCAAAAATTTTTAAAAACTGTACACAACTTGGACATAATTAATATTAATATTTTATAGCTCTCCTTATAAACATACAACATTATTTTAAATATTTATTTTTAACATTTAGATTCACTGTTAGAAACGAAAATTTTATTTCAGTTTCGTTGTTTTAGGATAAATATTCATAATGACAGCAAACTTGATACTGTTGATAACCAGACATAATCGATCATTTTGGAAGAAATGTAGACTTTGAGAGCTTTTTATTAATTAAGCTTTCTGATTAGCATTGCTAAATATAAACTTCAAAAATAAGTTTTACATTTAACATTATGAGTTTAAGTCTTATATGAAATAATATCTAACAAAAATGTAATATCTTTAATTATTTGTTGTATCAGTTTTATTTAGTTAAATCAAAAAGTTTAACTATCACAAATTTTTTAAATAATTTTTTTAATAAGAACATTTAATGTTTATTATTGAAAACATTTCAAAAAGAAATTTTATTGTTAAATTATTCAAAAAATTTATTTCCCCTTTTTTTATTATTTTTAAATCATGAGAAAGTTTTACTCGTGAAGATGTTAATTAAACAAGCAAATTAGAACTATTAAATAAGTAAACTAAGTTTTAAAAAAATCATAATTTTTAAAAATAAAGCAAAAGATTGAAAGTACATACATTTTGTCCAGAATAGATTAATATTGAAAATATTATTACGATGGTACATAAAAATAATTTCTCTTTTAGATACTTACAATAAGATTAAAGAATTTTCTACTCTATAGTACAATTTCATAGCTAATATTTTTATCCTATGATTATTGACATAGTTTCAAAAACAAAACTTCCAAATTTAAGATAAGAGACATTTTAACATATCCAGATATAATATATTTCTTATAAATATATTTAAATTAATAGTTTTTATAGAATAAGTTATTTTACTTAAAAAATGGAAAATTATGTATTCTGAAAATAAAGAAAAATATTCAGTGGTTGTCATGATTTTCAATACTAAAATTTTCTGGATCATGATTGTTTGTCAATTCCAATCAACGCTTCTGGAAAGATCTCAAGATTTGTTTATTAGATACTTTGATTTATCAGAAAGAGAAAAATGCTTTTTTATAGTTCACATACATCAATAACTTTTTTCATAACTGAAACAAAGCAAATTATAAAATATGCATTCATGCAATGTACTCATTTATATGAGTAAAAGACATAAAAATATTTTAAATCAATAGTAACCTGCAACATTTCAAAATTAATTAAAATGCAATACAAAATAAAATATATTAGAAAACAAGCATATTTAATTTTAATACCTAATTAAATCTCATGATATAAATTATTATACATAATAAAACTTATTAAATAAAATTTTGAATAAGCACATACAATCAAGTATTTTTGTTCCATACCTTCAACATTAAGTGTTTTTACAATGGCTATTTTCTAAACTGTTTGTCATAGAAATATAATTCCGCTTCTGAAAATATTTAAAATAGGTAGCACATTATTTTAAGATAGAAAAAGACAAATTCTTGTTAAAAAATGTACACAAAAAGCAATTTTTAAAGGGTCTCCTAATTTTAGATTATATGTAAGATAATTTCTTTGTTTACTATCATAAGAAAAGGAAGAGGAAGATATTAAACAATAAAACATTATACTTTCTGATTTCTTTATTTTTATTTGTCTGAAAACTTGTTACTCTAAATGATTATCTAAGGAATCAGGAAATGTGTGTGTTGAAATAAAACATTTTTTAATTTTATTTATTTTTTGTTATTATTAAATAAGAACTTGCTACATGCAAATTATAAATGTTATTTTTCTATTCAATGTACGATAATTCAGAAAAATGTTGTGAAATTTGCTTAAATTTAACTATAGTTTTTTGAATTTTTAAAATTTTCTTGGAATAAAAAATACTTAAATAATATAAAAATGTATATACAAGACTTATTTTTATTTTGTACAACAGTGTGATTTTCCAAATCTACAAAAACTGTATGAAGAAGCTTTTACTAAAGATAATTATTTAAAAAACTGAAAGAACATCTAGAGATTTGCATTACAAAATTTTCATATGAACTTATGTATTGACTTCATTGACATTTGTGGTAAATATGTAAACCACATTTTAAGTATTTTGTAATTGCAAATATTTATAACTAATATCTGCAGAGATAATGGTTAGATACTATTAGCACTAAATACTGTATATGCATTTGACCTTCGATACAGAGCAGGTAATAGATACATAGTATCCAAAATCAGATACACAGTATAAAATCTAAAAGGTATTTACAAAAATGTTAACTAATATTTACACTGAGAGGCACTATTTAGTTTCCCAGTTCTCCAATGAAACGAAATATAAATTGTTTTATGATACAGTGGATTCAGAACTAATTGATTTTTTTATATCAAACAATCTCTATTTGTACCCCTCCAAAAAACATTATTAATTTGGCTTGATTGCTCATTAAACATTTCTGAATACTTTTATGAAATTACGAGTACAATAAATCATTTAAGTTAAAGTAATTTAAAAGCAGTATTTAATGACTAAAATCATTTTTTTACTATACAAAAATTAGAAATTGTAGATTTTAATTTAAAGTGTAAATTTTAAAAGAAAAGAGATCTTATTTTTATTACAAAAACTTTTTAGCAATAATTTAATAATATTTCTCAGTAAAAAAATACAAACTTAACTATTGATAAGTACATAATTTCATTTTAAGTAACAACTCTGCTGATTTACTAATAATTTCTTGAAATGTCACTAAAAACTAATTATACTCCTGATAATATGACTACCTGAGTGATTGTGAAACAGTATTAATAAAATTTTGGAGATAGTTAAAAAGAAATATGATATTACACAATTCAAAGTAAATATTGCATCTCAACAGATGAAACTCAAAGGCTGTGAAGTTGTGCTTAAAATACTTTAATCTACATGATCCTGTATAGAGAAACACTAAAAAATTTCAATATCTTAAATACGCAATGCACATTAGCATACATTTAATTTACAGACATTTTACAATATGATCACAGATGTATTTGAAGTGAGTTTCCCAAAAGTCAAACAATATTGATTGTACATTATTCAGCCTTATATAACTTATTTCTGTTCAGAACTATTTCTATTGAGATACTATTTTATAGAAAGTCATCTAAAAGACTGACATAATACAAACCAATAATCTATAAAAAAATAACAATGTGTCATGAAAAATATCACAAAATGTAAAACTAAGATAATAAACTCATTTCTATAGCCATCTCTCATTACTATATCAAACACTAGTACAAACACTAATAAGCAGAAATGATCACAAATAAAATTTTATACTTCAGATCTTGATTATTCACAGAATATTTTAAACTGACCAATACACAGAAAAAAATAATGTTTCCCAACCAATAATAAATAACATACATGGAATTTGCAATATTGGTTTTGTTTGTTTGTTGCTCAACGGTCATTTTTTGCACACAAGGGCTAATTAGACCTGAGAGAAAAATCATTAATTTACATTCAGATAACTGTTCCCATGTGATACTATAAAAAAATATTTTAAGTTACTGGCATCTTGTACAAAACAAATTTTTAAAGCATATCACATTTTCAGTGATATAAATTTTATGACAAAAAATGTTTTTAAAATAAAACAATGAATAGATTTTATAAAAAAAGCATATAATGCTGATTCATAATTAATTTCATTGAGTTTTGAATTATTTGTTTCAGATTAGATTGCAATTGTTTTGAAATTTCTATAAAAACAAACAGGTATCTGATGCCTATAATGTGTAATATATTTTCAGCTTCGGGCATGCATAAGGCACTAATATCTGAAAAGATTTCATTAGAAAAACTGTTAATTAGAAAATGATTTCTGTATTCTAATACTCGATGGCTAAAAAAGCATGTGTATAAATTAAATTATTATTAATGAGAGACATTTAATGTGATAATTAACAACTATTTTTCATTCCATTGAGTGAAAAAATTTCATTCTACATACCATTTGTTGAAAAATTATAACAAATTTACCTGCAGTTTTTGTAATACTATGTAAAAATGTACATTTGATATCACATGGAGCCTAGAAAATAATTAAGGTTCTGGGGAATTTGTGGTATGAGAAAGGTTGGGAAACACTGGCATAACATACTGTATACTTTTAACAGTATTTATACAAACCAAAGCAGTTGCACAAAATTAAATCTAAAATTCTATCTTTTTTGAAATGAAGAAAGAGGAAATAAATGATAAGCTATTTATTAAATTATTGAAAGTTTTAGAAAATATATAGGAAGTAGGTACAGTAATATTATTAACATTTATCTTCCATTGACAAATTGTATAACATTACTTTAATATTTAACTGAGAGAATCCCTCCTGTAGAAAGTATTGCTGATTTGTTAATTTTCAGTAAACATAGAATGGTAATATTATGGGAAATATTTTCCATTACATAATGAAAAAATTTACAGAATAATCTATACTTTATACAAAATACTATGGGCAAACATGATTTTGTTTTATATAAATATAAGAATAATTTTATTACACAATACTTCATATGCAACATAAGTTGAAAATCAGCTGATAATGAAAATGTTGTAGAAGAAAAGTCACTACTAGCTCTTTAGGAACCAATCACATTTCTGGATGGCATATTGCCCCCTTTCAACTGTAATAACTGCTGTATTCCATAGGGAAGAATTCTCCATAATGAACGGCTTTGAGGTATAGCCATCAGAGCATCTAAGCAAAGTCTGAAAAAAAAAAAAACAATGTTTTTTCAACAATTATATATTACATTTATTACTTCTGAAGAAATACTAATCTAGTTACATACTAAGTTTCAACAAAATATCAACTAAGTTCTCAGCAAAATATCAACTTAAAATTAATTTCCCAAAATAAAATAAATAAATAATTCATTAGAAGTTTAACACAGAGATTTAAGAAAAATTATTTAAAAAGCATTGGAGTTAATAATTTTTGGCTTCATCTAAATCATTGATAATTAATATCGCACTACATAATGCATCCGTTTTTGAAGGCATTTTTTTCAAAGGAATACTAACGGTGGTGAAAAAATCTAACAAAATAAGCCAATATTAAACAATATAATAAAAACAATTTAATAATTAATATTAAACTATTTTAATTTAAAACATTTTAGCGATAATAACTTTTTTATTTTATTTATTATTTTTAGCAGAAAAAGTACTAGCTTCTTTTAAAATGGCCCATGAAAATACACTATATATTTTTAAAACTTTTAGAAGTCATTTAGTTTGTCAAGAACTTTCTTTCATATATATATAGTAATAACTATGAATTATATTTACTATTCATTTTTTATTGTAATGATATTACAATGAAAGATGATTAAATGCTTTGGTAATTTTCATCAGATAATGAAGGAAAAAATAATTTTATTAATAACACAAGTTTTTAAAAATTTATACCTTGGTATCAAGTTGTATGAGCATTATTAGTCAATTTACACATGATAGCTGTTACTGCACAGGTATTTTGCATTTATGTTTTAAAATAAATAGTATTTTCTATCTATAAAAATTAATTTAAAATTGAAAACGTTACAATTTTTATTAAAATACTACAGACCAGATACAATGAATTTTTTAAAATATAAAATAAATTTGTTTATTCTCATGGCACACAAAATGATCATAACAATAAAAAAATAACTTAAATTCAAATAATTTAAATTTTAAAACATATTAACAATTCAAAGAAAAATTTTTATACATTAAATATTGTACACATTACAATTTTAAAAGTAGGTTGTAGTGCGGCACGCTTCCTTGTGGTGCACCCTGGATACGCTAAACATGATGCCAAGACCATGATGAGCATAATTTAAATATGACATTAGGTTAAAAATATGAATTATTCAAAGGATTATAACATAAAACATTAACAAACTTAAATTGAATTATTTTTATTGCAGCAAAAGTATCATATACTAGTTTTTCTCTCTCAATATAGCAAAGTTTTAAAATCAGATTCAATGTTTTCATGATCATAGATCTGTAGTTATTATAGAAATTTTCCTACTACACATACAGATAGTACTGGGAAATATTTGTAGTTTTCTCCATTAACGAATAATAGAAATACTCCCTTCTTATCATTCTAACAATAAAAGAAATGTTAAATTGATAATTATTGAACATTAAACTGCTTATTTAAAATTTTAAAATAGCATACAATTTTGCTTTAATTATATCATTTTATACTCTGGAATTTTTCATGTCATTTGAAAAATAAATTTCAATTACCAGGTGTATGCAAATGAAATGAGACGATTGTTTTAATAAAAGACACAATGAATTTGCGAAAACTGTTAACATTTCTTTATTTGAAATAATATTCATCGCTAGCTATACATTTTCCCTATCTTTCAGGCAATTTGTGAATACCACACGAAAAAAATAATCAGTCTTTTGAGGCCAGCCAGTCATCAAGTCAAGATTTGATGTTTTCGTAAGAAGTGAAGTGCTGGTCAGCCAATGCGTGCCCAATTAGGCAAATAGGTGGTAATCGGAAGAAGCCAAGTCTAGTGAATAAGCCGCATGCGCTAAGAGCTCCAGGTCGAGTGCCTTAAAGATGTCCTTGGTCAGTTTAGCATGGTGGCTAGGGGCGCTGTCATCAAGGAAAATCACTTTTGCTGCCGTTTCTTGTATAGCACCATTCAAATCAAGTAACTGCTACTTGTAGTGATCAGTATTCGCGGTTTCACAAGGTTTGAGACGCTCATAAAAGATTGGCCACTTCTGGTCACAGAAAATACACAGCATTGTCTTCTGGCCGAAGCGATTCAGCCTTGCAGTCGATTTGGACAGATGTCTGGGGTCAGCATATGATCAATTACACTTGGGATTCTCAAAATAAATCCATTTTTCCCTGCCAGTCATAATATGATGGAGAAATGACTTGCATTTGTAGTGGGCAAGCAACATTTCGCACACAATTTTTCAGTTTTCCTGCTGATGATCCATTAGCTTGTGTAATACATATCTACCAACTTTTATTATCTTGCCCATTGCTTTGAGACGACGGAAAAAAGTGCTCTGGTCAACATCTAATTGTTCTGCAAGATGTTCTTGCATTTGGTTATCATCTTCATCGAGTAATGCTTACAATTAAGCATCTTCAAATTTTTTTTAAAGGTCTGCCACGCTCCTCATTTCTCACATCAAAATTACCATTTTGAAACTTTTCAAACCATCTGTAGCACTGCACACGACTCAGAGCATTGCCACAAGCATTTGACGCGATTCCGCAGCATTTTTCTTCAGATTGTCACAAAAAAATAATGCTGTCCGCAAATCGTGGTTGGAAGGCATAAAGTTCGACATTTTTAACAAAGTAAAATAAACAATGCATGCTGAAACTCGTCCAAAATGTGAACTAAATGCGAGTATCAAAGGTCAAACTATAAAAAAATCATATGTCACAGTTTCGTACTGTTTGTGTACACGCGTGGCGACATCTGTTAGCAATCGTCTCATTTGATATGCATACACCTGGTATATAGTAAGAATGCCATTTTTTTCAAAATAAACTAATATCTGTTTCAAAATTACTTAAAATTAAACATGATTTAAAAATGTTAAAATCAGCATTTTTATGGTGTAATAGTAGTATCAAAACAAATTTATAAATTATACATTTAAAGTCAGCTATAAGAATAATAAAATGTTTCTATACCTGAAGAGAGTTTTTGGTACTATTCGAATAATGATCATTTCTGTCGCCTGTTCCTAGAAAAAGAGACATTAAATAAAAAATCAAATTTAAAATGTTTTAAAAATGAGATATTTTACAAATTAAACTTACAGGCGTTCTATCCAGATCTAATATATTTGAAGAACAACCACCATATATTAGGACTTCATTAAATACACTGAGGCATGCACAGTGCCAAAGGCGAGGCTTCTGGAAGGATAGTTCTATTGGTTGCCAAATTTCTGCATTAGTATCAAACATCCAACAGTCACCTAAAACAAAAAAATAAAACATTTTTTTATATCTTTCATAAACATTAGACTGTCTAGTTATAAAAAGACATTAGAATCCAATAAAATTTTTGTCCTCAATACTAATACATTGCGACAACATAGTGGCCATAAAAATTTTATGATTGTATCTCAATCACTGACAGCATTTGTTCTGCAACAAATTATCCAAACGGCAAAATTATGCAGAAATATTCAAGTAGAATTTAATATTTAAGGACATTGAGTTCATACTATGAGACAAAACTTAAATAAATAGAAGCCAGATGAAGTTATAAGTGAGAAGGAAAACAATAGTAATAAGTGAAACTAAATATAGAACTAATTAAAAAATTAAAGACAAATTAATATTAACTTATTTTACATGTAAAAAATTGTATACATAGAATAACATTAAAATAATTTTTATCTTTTAATTAAAGTACTTAACAATGATTAAAGGCTTTTTTTACATATATAGCAGCATGCTTAAATCCTTCTGTAACATTGAAAATTAAAAAAATGCAATATTTAAGTATTACGATTTTTGCACACACATCATTACTTCCCCTTTGTTAAAATAATCAATTAAAAACTAACCAGAAGGAATTTCACTTTAATGTGAGATTTTGTAATAACATACCTTTCCTCATCTTAAGAGTGATGAAAATTGAATGTAAGTTTCTTAATAAGAAGCATTTTGGCTTCCAGACTTTTTTGATAAATATCTCAATTATGTAAATTAAATTCATTAAATAATATTTAGAGTCATTTTATTTTCTTCCACTTTAAAATATATGGTCAACATATTTTAATATTTTAAACATTAGTAAATTACTAAGAAATACAGATTTTATATGTTCATTTTTCAAAAATTGTTCACAAATACATATAACCCTTAATTAAAAAAATTCTTTGAAAAAGATAGTTGAGAAATTTATTACATATAATTCTTTCAATTTTTTTACTTTACTATACTAAAAATTGGTTTTAATTATATACAGACATATTCTTATGTAAAATACTATTTTGAGATATTTAATTTTCTTTTTCTGCATAAATGAATAAGTAAATAAGAAGTTGAGAAACAAATGTTAATTATTATATATAAATCATAAATATATCATAAATGACTTGTTATTTTAAGAATATTGCACTGGATTACAGGAACCAACACATGGGAAACATACTTGAACTAAAATATAAGACATGCTACAGCAAGAAAAATCCTTTTTTTAAAAACATATAAAATAATAGTACAGATTAACAGTTGGTAAATTTGGGATAAATGTTGTAAGGAATTAGGCAAGCCCATTTCATTAAAGAATTTAAGAGAGTTTTTATTTCTGATAATAAAATCAGTTTACGTATTGCAGAGCTGCCTTAAAAACAACTATGGTAATGATATCATACATGATAACTTAGCCAAATAAACTATAAAAAATTAATTTTTTCCTGAACTCCTTTCCTTTAATAAATTACATTGAAATGAAATGAAGTTTAAATTTTAATAGACACAAAACATACTAAAACAAATGAGTTAGTCTCTCCATATTTTAATACAATTATTACATAAAGTTGTTCTCTGACATACAAATAATATCCATAGTATCACCAGAATACTTCAAAAATAACAAGTACATGATTTAGTCATTTACTCTGCATGTAATTGCATATTTGCTTATAATGATTTCATAGAAAGTCTACAAATTTTAATCCAAAGAAAATAATTGATCAATCATAGGGGTGATTAATGATTTTCTTTTTATAATTGTCATATTTATAAGAAAATGGAAATCAAACATTAGTCTAAGCAATTCAAAGTGAGCAGCTTTTGTTTGTATGTATTGGTCAAGTTCACAAAAATTATTTAAAAATAGATGATTTTCAGAAATTTCAAATCTTGTTTGATAAATGTACATACCTGTCAACTTTGGAGAAAAAATCAGGAGACCCTACTAGCGACATTTTTGCTTTGAAACAGAATGCTTAAACTGTAGTACCGCAAAACGACACAATTTTGCTCTTTAGATTATACATTCTGAGAATTATTTATGTTAAAAATATTTATCTTATTTTTAACATAAATCATTTCCATGACCAAGTGTTTATCTTAATTTTTTTTAGTAAAATATTAATCAGCTTTATAAAGAAACTATGAAATATAAAAGAATATACTGTATGTAAAAAAATAAACATCAATATTTATGTCCCAATATCTATTTTATAGAGCAACTTTTACGATGCTAGTGCAATTTATAAGTATTAAACTTATAAAATTACGTAGAAACATAAAAACAAAAATTAATTTAATTCAGTGACAAATACTTTGATGATATATTTTCCAAATTAAATTACTAATAACTGGTATTATTCCTTCTAATTGAGCTGCTTATGAAAATAGGCACCTGGTCTGTAATGTTAATTATATGATTGCCCACTCGTAGGAGTCTAGGTGACCAAGTGTTTATAGCGCCATCCACCCATGGAAACTTGAAACTCGGAGGAAAATATTAAAAAAGAATATAAATGTGTTTGTGTTATTAAATATATATGTCTATATATATAAATTAACTGAAATTTTGGATCACCAATGTTAAAGTCACAATGCTTAATAATTTAATACATGAATATATATGTATATATAAACTTTTGGAAAACCCTAAGAGCCAATACGTTTTTAGTGTGATTTAAAATTTCTGTATGGAGTGCCACACAGTTATCGTGAAAACCTAAACTACATAATTTCGAATAATAATCTGTTTTTCAAAATCCTGATCACACACAGGCTTGAATTTTGAAACATTGCAATTACATGCTATTTTAAATTTAAAATATCAAAATTTTGAATATTTTATTATCTATACTTACTACAGAAGTATTAAAATGTTAATAACTATATACTAATTGCCAAAGATTACACGTTAAAAAATAAAAATAAATATCTGACATTCTACAGGGGGAGACAACTAAGCAATAAAACTGGATCAATATAATGTAAACAACAAACATTTTTATTAAAACTGGAACAGGCAATGGCATCTATCTTATGAAAATATCAGTGTAACAAAATCTACCATGGAGACAACCAGACAATAAATCTAAATCTGTAACAAACATACATTTTAATCAACCGAGCAGTGGCGTTCACCTTAAAAGAAATCATCAGGCCCAACTTCAGAGAGAACTAAGCAATAAAGCTAAACCAATAGCGTAAATAATATACACTTTTATGAAAACCTGAGTTTAAGCATTATAATTCTCAGTAAACCTAAATAATGTCCAATATTTGTACACAATACTCAATAAATTACATAAATATTATAACATCAATTTTAATCAAACAGCACATAAGTTACTCACTTTCTCATCATTTGCATAGTTAAAAAAAACATAAATTCAATGTATTATTATCCATATTGTTCATTTCCCACACAGTAACTAAAATTCAAAATTTTTAACTTGAGATACAATTTTAAAATAAAACTTAACTTCAAACACTTAAATTTCAATCTGATATACCCTTTCAAAAACCAAATATAATTTGCTATATTAAATACTTGAATTTTTCACTTTGATAAACTTTCGAAACAAAACAATTTCAAACACTTGAATTTCAACCATAAATGAAAAATACTTCAAGGGTTACTAAATCTTAAATACATTTCCCACATACACATATCAAGATACATAAAAAAATCACAAGAATATATTCTGTTGTCATATACCACAGTTTGGCACATTTATCACCATACTGTCTCCAAAGAATTAGCAAAACTACTTTTAAACTGAATACAAGTAACAATTAAATATCAAATGAATAAATGTTACAGTTGAAATTATATGTAAAAGTAATAAGAATATTTCCTTGAATGAAGTTTTCAAGTACATCTTATTTAAATATTTAAAAATATTTCATAATAATTACATACAGAATAAATAATAGGCTTACTCAAAGCAACATTGTTCTGGCTGAAACCACCATAAAGAATGAGGTATCCGTGAGATAATGCAGTCAAACTATGCCAAGATCTACCCTCGGGAACTGGGCTTTTCACAGATATTCTGTATAGGAAGAAATGTTTAATTAGATCAAATAAATTTAGTTGAAATTCTTTTATGAAATGCTTCATGAGAAATTTCTAAATTCTATAATGTACTATAAATTTTATCAAGTGCAGTTTCCAATTCACATTAATGAATTCTTTAAAGAGGAAACAGTATAGTACTTTTAAGAGGAAACAGTACATACACTAAACCCCTTGAACTAAAAACCTTGAAAAACATTGAATAATTTTGTAAAAGTAGATATCTGAAACTTGAAAAATTATAGACGAATTTTACATATAAGATATAATGATCAATGAATAATAATATTTCTTGAAACTTATCTTACTGAAGTCAGACCCTTTATTAATATTTTTAATAACTAAAATGATGAATTATAGTTATTAAAAATTAATATTATCCAAGAATTTCTATATATTTAATGCTTTTCCACTCTAAGTTTTAGATATTTAATTTTACAAAATTATTATATCTGTTGTCTTTCAAATTTAGAAATTTAGACATAAATACTTTTTATATATATTCTGAGATAAATTTCAACCGATCAAAATCTTGCATCATATGAAGAAATATGGATGTCATGATGATATTGCTCAAAAAATTTTTTCTTTTAAATAATACGTTATATAAAGTGACTTAGATGATAAAAGTGTAAAAAACAAACTGAAATTTTATCAAGGGGTACTAAAGAAATATTGTTTAATCCTATTATAAAAATTATTTATTAAACATTTATTTAGAATTCACAGTTAAATAAATCTCACACAAATAACATATATAATTAAAGTTATTTTACTAAATGTTCTCTCGCTGCAAATTTCCTCCTTTAAACACATTTAACTTTATATAATTTTAACATATAAGTTTAAATAAATTCCTTTTTTTTATTTCTTTTAAACATACAATTGAAAGTTTTATGGATAAAACTTAACTTAGTGATCTCTATATGATTAATATTTATGTGTAACTTTTTGTTTTTAGTCTAAAATTAAAATTACATATCTTATTCAATAAACTGCAATTTAAAATTTCATTAAATAAGAATTTAAAAAAAACAGTTAAAATTACTTCACATTTCAAATAAAGTTTTGCAGAGTATTTCTCAATGAATACTCTTTACTTTGCATTTAAACAATCAGAATTCTAAACATTCAGTTCTGCTAGTATCAATAAAAAGCTGAATTAAAACAATCAGTAAGTACGAATTTTAAAGTTAAAATTAACAATTGTATTAATAAAATAAAAAATTCCATCATTTTTATCTTTAAAATTAATAGCTTAAAAAAAGTTATATCTTTCACAAACATATGTCTTTCATTATTGACATAAACATTAAAAACATAAGTATTCAATAAAAAAATTTTAAACTATAAAAATATGTATTAATTTTATTTTAAATATCAGTATTAAACATTTTAGTTATATACTATAAATAAATATCATTTAAACATATAAGAACCAATATTTAACACTTATTTTTTCATTATCAGCTTTCACAATTTTAGGATAACAATAATTTTATTTAAATAACACAGCCTAAAGTGTCGGGAAAATATAAGTTTCCTTCAGAGAATCGTACAATTGGGCATGCTACCAATAATACTTTATGTTTAATTGAAATTCATTTTATGTCTTCTTTCCAAAACAATTAAAGTTTGTTTTATAAGTAAAAAGAATGCTTAAATTTAAAGAATTTGCAATAACTAATCATCAAATTAAAAAATTCCAAAAAAAGTAAGGCCAGAGAAAAAAAAGGAAACTCCCGATTAAACTTTCTTACTGTCTTGCAGCAATACCCGGAGGAAAATGTATATTATAATGCCTTAGTATTTTGAGAGTTTAACATGGCTAAAAAAGAAAGCTTAATTCGAAATTTTACTGCACATTTACTCACATATTTAAAAACTTCATATTTATATACAAATCCATTATTGTATTGTATGAAATAGTAAAATTTAATCAATATATTTTAGAAGATTACATTAGTTCATGCTTCATTGTATTATGAGCACAACTTTACTAATTTGTACCCAATTTACAACTTATTTTATCAGAATTATAGAAACAAGGTATAATCATTGAATAAAACATCCTATATTTGACAGCAATGAGTTTTAAAACTGGTTTTTCTGAAATATAAGGGAATATTAATAAGTATTTTGTTTTAGTTAATATAAATATAGTTATCCTTCATAGAAATTACTTAATGATTTTTCACTTTTTGTAATATAACATATTGGGCACAACATTTGCATAACAAAGCGTATTAGAAATATGATAGAAAAATTTAATCCTAATTTTACTTAGCCTAAAATTTTCCTTAAACATTTGAATCAAATTGAAATTAACACTAAATTATTCTTTTGATTGTAACAACTTACTCCCCACTCCAATGCCATGTTGTCATGTCTAAACAATGCAAATCATTAAGTCTGTAAGAATCATGTCTTCCACCAAATATATAAACTTTATCTTTTAATACTGTAGCAGCATGAGCAGCTCGAGCACATGGCAAGTCACCCTTGAAAATACAAATTAATCAGACAAAATGAAAATTTCAGAAATATTTTTAAAGAAGAAATAAGATGAGACAAACAATGCTTACTACAAATAATTTCCTGACATCCAGTTCCATTTGGAAAATCAGCACTTACATAAGTATTAAATAAATTGATAATTGGTTTTAAAATAAGAGTATGTAAAGATATGAAGTAACAAGATTACTAAGATTAGTAGTGTGAATACTGCATTAAAAACAAATATTTTAATGCTAGTTTTTTTTGCATATTTATAGTTTGAATGAAGCAAAATATTTGAAAAGACAGATTTTACTTATTAAATTAAAATAAATTGCCAAACTTGGATAATGCTATATGCAGTATTTTCACTCAATTCATTCACAAATATCCTCACACACAAATACTCACAAATATCCAGCCAGAGTATTCACTCTGGCTGGATATTTTTTGGTAATTAACCCCCCTTTTTCTTGACTGGAAGTCCATTTAATATTTCACTCTCTAAGATTTCATTCCCTTTTACAAAGTGAAATATGCTAGCACAACACTTGAGAAAAACAAACTAAAGAATGAGGTAACAAGATTGATGACTGTTGGAGGTTCGAGGCAGGAGAAGAAGTTACAGTAATTCAAAGGTAAGGGCTGGAAGAAGTTAAAAAAAAAGTGGTTCATGGCAGCTAATATGAAATAGGTTGCCTGAATTGCATCAAATGAATTCTCATGACTACAAAACCAAACAGTTGAATTAATCAAATCTTAAGAGCTCTTAGACTGGAAGAATATACTTCTATTATATGGAACTGGACTGTGAAAATAATTTTGAAGGAATAAGCTAAACTTGTATTCAAAAGTCATCAAAACAAGCCAGCCTATTGATACAAGTATCTTCTGCAAATTGATGTTTTTTTTATATAAATTATTCTTTCAGCTGGTACGCTTTTTAAGTGGCACCACTTATTTTATTGTATTAATTTGAGTGAAGTATGAATACCATGTGGGTACTTAACAATATTATTAATCAATAATGCTTAGGTATTTAAAATAAGGGGTGTAAGTAAATTTTGTAGGGATGTAAATGGATTGTTTATGATTAAATTAAAAGTAATAAAAACGACCTTTACACAAAAACAAGGTTAATTATAAAAACAAAGCCACCTTCTGCATCCATTTAACACAACCAAACCAAAACACAATTTTCATAAATTCATGTAAAATTTAACACCTTTGCTATCACTGGAATGTCAATATAGTGCTATTTCATATGCCGGCAATGCTCTGGGAAAATGACTGACTGATATGTTTTATTTTCAGTACAGCTTTGGAGGTTGAATGAAGAGATTTTGGAGGCATGCTTTAGTGAAGCTTTATTTTATATTTTAAGTGCATCGTTTTTAAATTTTGTGTTCCAATTTTTTATGTGCATATTTAAAAATAGAGGACAGTACATTCAGCTTCTGAGGATGGATGTAGAAATTTTTATTGACATGGAATGTGTTAAGCTTTTAGGACATTCCTAGGAGCTCACATGATTTATTAATTTGAATTTGTAATTTTGTAGTCTCAAGGATTCAATAGACACAAATCAGACTTAAATATCGAGCAGTATGTTTCATATTAACTGCAGGAACTTCCTTTTTAATTTCTTTTTCAGGTTCTTAAATCTGAATTTTTGTAGCTGTTTCTTCTGTCTTGAACCTCTGTCTTTGATTTTGTTTCTTCACTCTCTGGAACTGGTTTTTCTCAAGTGCTGCAGTTCACCTCATAGAAGGTGAACAGAGAAAAATAGGGGATAGAATCTTAGGGAGAATGAAGTACAAAAAATGATTTACAGCCAAGGAAAAAATGGTTAATTTAGTAAATTTGCTATAAATATCCAGCCAGTGAATACAACATTAATAATCTAACAGAAAAAAATAGCTTTTCCAAACTTAAAATATCAGTCACAAATCTTCTTTCAACCAAATAAGAAATATTTCTTTGACAATTGCAGAAAAAATGCAACTTTTATCATACAATTATATATAATTTATATGGTACTTAAACAAATTTAAGCTATGACACAATAATTTAACATTTTTGTTTTAGTATATTCCCATTTTCTTCTTACAATAATACATATAATGCTACTTAGTAATATTTCCAATAAGAAATAACATATAAATTATACATTTACACACAATGCAATCTTGGCTAAACTAAAATGCTTAAATTTTTTGCTTACATGTAATTCATAAATAGAGTCAGTATTTTTATATAAGTAATTTATGATATAAGAACATATCCTTTATATTCCTTTAGCATCAATTTTCTTTTGGTAAAAACCATTACATATGTTTATTTAAAATAACAAAGTAGCATTTCCTAAATCTGTTACATTAGAAATAGTAAATATCTGTTATAGTCTTTTCATTTAGCTTCCTAAAGCCAGTACAAAGTCTGAATGAATTATTTTTCTTTTTAACAAGTATCAGAGTGCTTTAAGGGGAATTTCTTTCTTTAATAATTTCTGTCTAGTAGCTTATTGACTGGTGAGTTTAATTCAGCTTTTATGGATGAACAGTATTTTTGTAATAGCTGCAGGGACTTCCTTTTCCTTATACTTTATATACAAACATATGGGTTTTGTGCTGTTTGGCCTTAAGTACCTGTTGCATTCAATGTTTTAGTGGTGAAATGGATGGTGCAATTAAGATGTCAAAATGTTTCCAGTTCATTCAATGATCAATTCCTTTGATTCAAATATTTTAACTACCACATTGAAGAATCATACAGATACAGTATGGAATCTCTCAATACATGACTTAAGGACAATTGTTGTCCTGTTCTGCTGTTGTTAACTTATGGGCACTTTAAGAGTAAAATTCCATGATTGCATGCATTGGATGAGATATTGCGGATGGAATTTCTACATGTGCTAATTACCAGCATTGCGATATGACACAAATGGATGTAGTACACAATTCTTCAAATTTGGTTATATTTGACTCAGGTAAACTAATTATTCATTCTGATAACAATTAAACTCAAGATTCCATTCCTCAAGGAAAACAAATTAATTGTATTGTATACCATCCTATTTTGCGTCTATCACAGCTTATAAAGACAGGCATATATTAAGTTTTTCAATAATAATATAGGGAAAATGGTTTATTCAGAGGTAATGCACCTGGATGAAGTTACTAGTCTTGCCAGTAACCTGTTATAGGCTTCATACTATTTGTCAGATGACGAGTGAGTAGCTTAGGTGGGGAAGGAAGAAGTTCTTATAAATTTACTAATTAATAAAGGTTTATTTACAGAATATTTACAGACATCTTTAAGGTAGCTCCTTCATAGTGAGCTCCTTCTTACAATCTCTCTTCTCTCTTACTTCTACACACCTCTCAACATTACATATTAAACACTGCCATCTAGTGGCCACTCATTTTATAAGTAATATTACAATTTGTTGCTAACATTCGGCCAGACTGACCTTACAATTGTCCTCAATTTATGTAATAATACTAAATTACTAATTAATACAACAAATATTAACATTAAAAATTAAATTAAACACAGCAGATTAAATAAAATTATTAACTACATAACTATCATTATTTTTCACTCACACAAACAAATACTGTAATTATTATCATTAATAATACACTTCTTCCATTAAAAGTAGAAAATTATTAAGTTAGATTACAAAAAAACTATAATAATATATAATACACTTTTTTCCACAAAGTAATTCTTGATACAATTCTAATAAAACTACTTACAACAAAAGTTTAATAGAAAATAAATGAACTTAGGAATATTAAATCATTCACAGAATAAATTTAACAAATTTTCATAATACTTGATGAATACTTCAGTATACAATAAATGATCTTTAAAGTTATTTATTTTTAGAGTCAATAGTTTATGATAAGTTCATTGTCTTTTAATTGCAACGTTTTCTTTAAATAAAATTGAAAAGATCTCACCATTTAGGATCCCTCATTCAGCTTTAGTCCTTGCGAGTGGATCTATGTGGATTGCGTCTAGGGCTATAGTCCTCATCATCACTATTGGCACTATCGGTATCATCTTCATCCGAATCTGGTTCATTTAGCCATGGTTTTAGTTGACTAATGTGAGCTGTTGTTGCGTAGAAGTGGCCTTTCTTTTTTCTTCTAGCTGAGTCACACGGTAGACATCGTTCGGCAATACCTCGGTAACAATAAGAGGGCCTCGGTACTTAAATTGTGTCTTCGTAGGTTGGCCTGAAGATTTCGGGGCTCTTTTCATTACGACAATTTCTCCTCGTTCAAACGTCATTGCTCTACATCTCTTTTTATCATAATACTGCTTCATTTTTTGTTGACTTTCTTCTATTTGTCTTCGAGATTCTTCCTGCACTATAGATGGATCTTGCCAACTCTGAGCTTCTTCATCAGCTAACTTTCTCAAAATTCCATCGTTGAATCGTGGAGAATAACCATGGAGCAATTCAAATGGTGTCTTGTTCGTTGACTTGTTTACAAAATTGTTCAAATTTCTCTCAACTTCATGTATTTTAACATCCCAATCTTTGTGATTCTGATCTTCCATACCAGTTGTTATGGTAGACAATATTGTTCTATTAACTCTTTCAACCATTCCATTTGCACATGGTCGCTTCGTACAATTGAGTGTATGATGTATACCATTTTCAGTACAATATTGTTGAAATTGATGCGAAGTGAAACAAGTTCCTCGATCTGTTATTATTTTCTCAGGTAGACCATAAGTATTTACAAACTTTTTCAGAGCCTTCAGCACATGGGATGTTGACGTGCTCTTTACTGGAGTCAATTGGACAAATCTTGTGAAATTATCTATTATGACCAGAAGTTCTTGATTACCTTTAGAACTCTTAACAAAAGGTCCTAAATGATCCATATGTATAATTGAAAAAGGTTTACGACCTGCTTTAATTGGATTTAACAAGCCAGGCTGTTTTCCTGATGGCGTTTTGTTCATTAAACATTCAAAACATTTCGAAATGTGCCTTCGTACATAACGTTTCATGTAAGGAAACCAATACAATTCTCTTATCTTATTTACAGTTCTGTCAACAGAAAAATGTCCCATAAGATCATGGAATTTAATTACTGTACTCTTTCTCATATTCCTTGGAATAACATAGAGAAATTTTCCTTTTCCATTTTCATTTATGCACCTAAATAATCTATTTCTCTTAAAGATGTAATTTCTTATAAGCTGTTTTTCTTCTTTTGTTCTATCCTGATCTTTTTTTCTGAATATTTCTATTAATTTTCGTATTTCTGGATCAGCCTGCTGTATCATCAATATTTGCTCATCTTCACTCAAGGTCAAACAAACTTCAAATTTTCTCTCAATAATACTGTGCAAAGTATCTTCTGGCTCTTCAACAGCTGCTCTGCTTAGTGCATCCACGTGTTTCATTCGTTCACCTGATCTATGCCGGATCTCAAAATCGTATTCTTGCATGAGGTTAAACCATCTTGCCATCTGAGGATTTGATGACTTTTTAGCGTTTAAATACACGAGTACTTGACAGTCTGTAACGATTGTGAACTTTATTCCTATCAGAAACTGCCTTAACCTTTCTAATGTCCACACAATTGACATCAACTCTAATTTACTCGAATGGTACTTTTGTTCAGTTTCTGTAGTTTTCTTGCTAACGCAATAAACCATCCTCCAATTCCCTTTACTATCTCTTTGAAACAATATTCCGGCCAATCCAACTGAACTTGCATCACAATGTACCTCAGTTTCACTTTGAGGATCATAATGAGCTAGGATCGGTGCTTTAATTAGATTACTTTTAAGTTCCTCGAAAGCCTCACTTTGCTCTTTTTCCCAAACAAACTTTGCATCTTTTTTCGTAAGTTCAGACAATGGTGCTGCCTTGAGAGAATACTTTGGAACAAATCTTCTAAAGAAACTAGTAAGCCCTAAAAATCTTTGGATGTCATGCGTATTTTTCGGAATAGGAAATTTTTCAATAGCTGCTACTTTACGTGGTCCAGGTTTCAAACCATCTTTACTAAGTGTGAAACCGAGAAATTCAGTCTCTAATTTTCCAAATTCACATTTTGGTAATTTTAAAGTTAAATTGGCTTTTATTAAGCATTCAAATACTTCAGTAAGTTTTTGTATCATTTCGGTCCATGTTTTAGCTGGAATCAATATATCATCTAAGTAGCACAGTACTTTTTTGTTGAATAATGGGCCCAAAACAAGATTCATGAGTCTTTGGAATTCTGCTGGAGCATTCGCCAATCCAAAGATCATTCGCTCAAATTGACCTGTATCGCCTGGAGTTATAAAAGCAGTTTTCAATTTTGCTTCTTCAGTCAATGGTAACTGTAAATAACCACTAGCTAAATCTAAAGTAGTATAAAATTGGCTTCCTCCCAGACATTCTAAAATGTCATCAATTTTAGGTAATGGAAATTTATCCTTTATTGTTTGAGAGTTTAATTTCCTATAATCTATAACCAATCGCTGTTCCCCTGTCTTTTTCTTAACTAATAATACAGGACTGGAATAAGGAGATCTTGTATCTGAAACTATTCCATACCTCTTCCATTCGGATACAATTTCTTTTATTTGCTTCCTCTCTTCAGAATTAGTTTTAAATGGTTTTTGAAAAATGGGCTTACTGCCCTCTATTTCTTTTATGTCCATTTTGCATAAATTCGTGCAGCCTAACTCGTTTAAGTTTAAAGCAAAACAATCACGATACTTATTTAATAAATTCAAAAGTTCCAATTTTTTATCACTTTCTAAGGATTTGTCAAAATTAATATCTTTCATTAAAATAGGAGACTTCTCTTTGTTAACTGTTATAACTTCAACTTTTTCATTATTACTTTTAACTTTATTAGATAGTATTAAGCTTTCCTCACTTACTTCCATTCCTCTACCTAAGCACTGTCCTTTCCTAATTTTTAAGTTAAATTCTTCTTTATTTATTACTGGTACAACTGTTTCACCGTTAACCACTTCAAGAATAGAATCGAAATTATGTCCTATACTTTTGACTAAAACTGTTGCATTAACTATCGAATTTTCGGTTTCTTCAATTTTCGCTCTAATTAAATTAATTGAATTACTTTCGATTTCAGTTTCATTTAATGTTTTCAATTTAACTGTATTTTCCTTTAAATCTACTTGAATTTCTGAAAAAACATCGTCATTTGCGTATTTAAATTTTAGATTACCCCCAATACACGTAAAAGCAATGTATGGTAAATCTAACCATGTTCTACCTAAAATTAAATCGCATGGTTGGGAATTATCTTCGACAATTAATAAGGGAATAAATTTTCCAACTACATCATCTACACGAATATTTACTACAGCTTTTCCAAGAGCTTTAGTTACTGGGTTATTTTGATTTCCAAAACCGAATAAATTACTGCTATCTGGGGTCATATTCAGATTCATTTTTATTGCAATACTTTCTCTTAAGAGGCAACAGCTGCTTCCTGTATCAATTAACGCAACCATTTTATTTCCATAAATATAAGCATCTTTCAAGTAGTTCGTAGGCGCCAACAACGCACTTGAATCCGAATTGTTTTGACTGACAGATAAATTATTCCCCTCGCGCTTTTGATCTGTTTCAAACTTACACATTCTCTGAGAATGACCTACTTTTTTGCATTTCTTACAGTAAGCTGAAGTCTTCGGCGCCGGGCATTCACGAGCTATATGACCATAATCATTACAATTAAAACATTTAAATTCCCCTTTTTCATTTCGAATATCCGAACTGACTAACTTTTTTCGATTAAAACCTTTATTTTCACTAAACGGAAATGATTTCTTTTCTACCTGAAATTTATCATTACGAGAATTATAATTCGATGAGTTTCTTAATTTAAAACTGTTAATAGATCGAACATTATCATAATTATCCAATTTATCGGCTAACTGGTCTGGAGAATTAATTTTAGGCCATTCATCTACAAAATGTTCCCGAGTTGTTGAATTTACTTGTTTCTTTAATTGTTCAGTAATAATTAAATTTTTTAAACTATTAAAATCTGAAATCTCGAGTCCCGCTATCCATTCCTCAAAATAGTTTTGTAATTCGAATGAATAATCCTTCCATGTACTTTCTGGATTTTTAACATGATTTAAAAATTTAAATCTAAACTTATCAGCACTTAACTTATATCTCTTAAGCAATAACGATTTTACATATTTATAATTATTTGCATTTTCTTCGTTTTCACGTGCTATTAGTTGCGTAATTTCATATGGGAGCAGTCCCAATAATTGTGACACCCAATACTCTTCATTCAACCCAATTCGTCTTGCCTGCCGTTCAAATAAAACTAAATAAAAATTTATATCCCCATCTTTAATTTTATATTCGTGCATTAACTTTCGAAAATCTATGTGTACGTTTCTACTTTCATCGTTGCTACTTATATCTGAAATATTTACATTTTGAGCTCTATTTTCGATACGTAAACGTTCAAGTTCATGTTCACGGTCAGCCAACGTTTTGGCGGCTATTTCTGATGCAATTCGATCTTCAGTAATCCTACTTAATAAGCTCTTACTAAACTCTTCATCATACGTCTCTGATTCCGTTATAATACGTTTTAAATCAATTATTTTAGCATCTTCAGGTAAGGAGAGACCTAATTCTGTTGCTAACTCTATTAAATCTATTTTTTTAGCCTTCCCCCAAAATGCCATACTTTACAAATTATAATACTTAATTACTTTATACATAAAAATACTTTATCAATAACGAAATTATTACTTTTACTTCATCCAAAACGAAAATAATTGTTTCTTTAAAAACGAAATTACTTTTTGCAAACGAAATTAAGAAAATACTTTATACTTATACTCAAAATTCTTAAATCTCGTTCACTACTTTATAAAACGTTACTTAATACGTTAATATACATTTCGAAACGAAACAATTAAAATTCGCCTACCTCAATTCCGAAAGCGTCGCGAGTTATATCCCACTTCTGATTTGTTATCGGCTTCATACTATTTGTCAGATGACGAGTGAGTAGCTTAGGTGGGGAAGGAAGAAGTTCTTATAAATTTACTAATTAATAAAGGTTTATTTACAGAATATTTACAGACATCTTTAAGGTAGCTCCTTCATAGTGAGCTCCTTCTTACAATCTCTCTTCTCTCTTACTTCTACACACCTCTCAACATTACATATTAAACACTGCCATCTAGTGGCCACTCATTTTATAAGTAATATTACAATTTGTTGCTAACAAACCTTAATAGCTTATATTTGCTATAAGGAAAACACGACTGTTTAATATGTTTGTAGAATATGGACAAAAAAATTTCTGTGAAAGAGATAACATCTCATTGGAAAAAATTAGATGAAATTATTTTTGATGTAGCTTTTCACTCTTCCAAGCCTTACATTGCTCACCTTGGGGCTAATACATTAGCAAAATTATTTGTTTGAAAATTAATCAAAGACTATGAAACAATTATGGGCATAGATGTGGAAGTTTTTAGCCAGTGTTTCAGTCCACAGATTAATGAATTGTACTTTACACTACTCATTTAATTATATAATAATGGGGAATGAATCTTGATTATTTATTGATATTTATATCTTTCGGTAACTTTTTTAAAAGTTTATTCCCCCCTTAGGTGTTAATTGGAGAAATGTGTTTACAAAATGTTTATCAGCTGTATTTTGTTATTTAGATTCATATTTATTTTCCAAAAGATGCACATTAACTATATTTTAAAAATCACTTAAGACAATTTTTAAATTAAATTTTTGAATTTCTTTTTGATCTTTTGATGAGTAACTACTATTCTTAATGTTTATGTAAACAAGAGTACTTCTTGTACATATGAGTAAATGAGATGAGTAACTTTCAATAGTATGAAGAACATTGCATAAACTGCCTTTCATCAAATAGTAATATAAGTAGAAATTTGACGATTCCTGTTTGCAAAGTATATATTTGTGATTAATTTTTGTCTTTTTTTTACTGACACACAAAGTGTGCATCACTAAGACAAATATGCCATGTAAAAATTAATTCCTTTTTATATAATATTAAAAAAATAGATAATTTATATATATATATATATATATATATATATATATATATATAATTTACAAAAAATATCCAACCAGAAAAAATTTCTTCAGCTTGACCAAATAATGTAATAAAGGAAGGTCTTAACATTGATCATTGCTTTTGAGAAAGATTGTTTAGCCATCAAAAGGGAAAAATGAAAAAGTTTGACCACTAATTGAACATACTGGAGATGTTTAGTTCAGAAGACTTCAATCTACATTGGGCTATCACGCCATTATTGATAATGTGTACAGATAAAAATGAAACAACTTATAAGGTATATTAAATGAAATACTTACAGTGCATTTTGGTCTACTCCATTCATTTTTTTGTGGATCATATTCAAAAAACTGATTTGTCCAACCTCTCTGTAAATAAAATTCCCTTTACATCAAAATCTTTACTGTACTTGATTAGATTTAATCAAAACATAAATTGAATATATAAATAACAAGATAAATAAAAAGTAAAAATAAGATAGGCTTTTTTTATGAAAAAATAAACTTACAACTAAATTTTAAACTAATGAAGTTATTTTATTTCATATTAGTATTTAACAAATGCATGTAAAATATGGACAACTGAATAAACAAATAAATGGATAAATCAACAGTTTTAAAAGTCAAATAATTTAACATATACAGTAATCCCCCATAGCATGGTACTCTTATAATGTGATTCCATGTCCCACATCTAACATGTGTTTTAACGCAATTATACCCCATGCTATACTTCTGTACTGCAAAATTTATAATGATTTGTACAGTTCACAATCAATTTTGCATGGGTTTGAACATTGTGTCAATTGTGTTCTTATAAAATAAGATTAAACTATGTTATTAACCTTTGAACATTCTGCTAAAAAAAATGTTGGTGGAATGTTATTTCAGATAGCTACGACAGCGAATAAAGATGAACTAATGATGAGTAATAAAACTGTTTCTGAAACTATTATATTTATTTGAAATTAATAGTTTTTTGTTACATTTAAATTTTAAAAGTTTTTTTTATTTAAAATGTCCTTAATATTTGATTTAAACCCCTTTAATGAGAAAAGTTAAATGTGAATCAGTGGTACATAACACATTATACATGAGATCATATGAGTGTGTTTTCTCATAACGTGGAACCAGTATACCATTTCATAGAGGAAATACAGTACTCTTGAGAAAAAAAGATATGATTAAATTTTTAACGATACTATACAATTAATTTTATTTTTAGTATTTTTGTTTTAGTTTCAAATTTCTAATTCTCTTTATCAATAATGTAAATCTACTTTATTAAAATTTTTTAACCAAGTATATTTAATCAAAATTAGGAAATTTTCATTAAAAAAGACAACATTTTACACAATGACATCTTAATGGGTAAAATATTTTTTCATTATAATTGAAAATAAAAAAAACTTATAATTTATATAGATTTGTTAAATTAAACTGGTATGCTTTTAAAAAAATATTTCTTGCTTTTTTGTAGATAATTTTCTATTAACTTTAACAACTTTTGTAAAAATATATGACTTAAAGAATAATTTAAATACACATGTGCATATTTAAAAAACCTGGCATTTCAATGAGATGATTAACTGATATAATAAAATTAATTATTCTCACATGCAAAAATTTAGTTAATGAATGATTTTGACATCTTTTCCTCTCTCTTCTATGATATTTAGGATTAAAATCAAGTATTTATTAAATTTAAATTTTAATAAAACATTTTAAAGCTGGGTATTAAAGGATATTAATTCTAATTTAAATTTTACTAACAAGCAAAATTTAGAAGTTACACACATTACAACATGCGAAAAACCACTTAATTATATACTTAATGTCATCCAGCTCATTGATATAGCATAAATAAAACAACAAAATTGATCACAACCACCATTAACAAAGTTTGCCGGAAGAATCAAAATTTACCTAGCAATATCAATTTTTTATTTATATAAAGTTGTCATATTAATAGATTATGCCTTTCATGGTCTCATAAATAATGATTCAATTATTTCAACTTAAGAAAGTAAGGGTATATAATATGCTTGTGATTATCTAGAATACATGTTTATATCCTAGAATTAGTTAAATATATTTCTACCTAATCACAAATTTGTCTACTTCAATTAACACTACTAACATTGTACGTAATTCACATCTCTTTGACAGATGGCTGAGTGGTTAGTGTTCTTGTCTCCTAGGTTTTTGGTCTTGAATTCGAATTCCTTTTCGGTTTTGGATGTTTCTTTTTCTCTCCTTTCTTCCGAGATGATGTATGAAAGTGGCCCACTCTATAAACAGGTTTGTGGTGGTACAGTGTGGGTAATGCTACAGGCCTATGTGACTTGGGATAAATGAGCAGCAGTTTCCAGCTTTGTTGTTGCACTAGCATGCTTTCCTGTACCTAGCCCAGAGTTGGGTTCTATCAGTTAGAAGCAGCCAGTTGGAGTCTTCGTGATTTTGAAGCAGGAACTAAGCAGAATACTCCCAATACCTGGCTTGCCACCCCCAGAAGTACTGCTTCACTTGAAAGACATTGCGAGCATGCTCAGTCTTAACGTGCCGCAGTCGCCATTAGTGAACACGATGGATTTTTGGTTAAGCCAAGATTCAAACTCACTTAGTTTCGATAATGAGAAAGACCTCGTAACTAACTAGGCCAATGCAGCCTGTTTCCGGTCTTGTTGTGATGAAGGATTAGTAACCCAGTACCCACATTATTAAAAATAAACCATATCTATTCCACATACAGGCTTTAATATTGCACTTAGTCAATATTGTATTATCCATGGAAAATAGAAGATTCTTCAAAGAATGAAATATTTTAACTGTATATAGAAGTATGGGGCTAAAAATAAAATAAATTTCCTTAAATGCAAAAGATATAAATAACTTGAATTAACTATTTTAATAGATTTCAGCACTGCAATTTTTTTCTTAATTTTTTTAGCAATTACAAAATATAACAATTAAGGCAATTAGTTGAATCATAACAAAAACAGTTCATATCAAAGTGATAATGACAAAAATAGGATGATAACCAATTATTATGTTCATAACTTTTACTACGAACTTCAGCATTAAAAACTTAAATAAATTTACATGCTAAATGCTCTAGCGTATCAATATATATTTGATATTTAATTTCTCAGATTAATAAAAATTAAAATATAACACATTTAATTTTAAAAAAATCACTTGATGACAAATAATTCCATAAAATTTTTTTAAAAATTGTGTATAATGATAATATAAAATACTCACATATAACAAATGATAAAATACAAATTCAAATTCATGTGAAGCTGGATTGCCAAAGCCTCCAAATACATAGAACCTAGAAATAAGATAAAAGTGGAAAACATATAATACAAGAAAAAGTACAAAATAAATTAATGATAATCTTGTCAAATGATTAAATAGACAAATTTTTATAACATTATTTCATTAACAACCTCATCCTTAAAAGATAGATGAGAATAATGTTAATCACATCCCAGTTTACTTTTTTTCAAAACGAATTCATTACGTTATCTAATAGCTTTCAAATCAAAATAAACTTTAAATTTTAATAACTATAAAATGGATTATAAAAAATGAAACATTCCTTTCGTTAAATGAAAGGAACTTTATAATGATTTGTCAAAGAATATGTACTGACACAGGAGTACCTAATTTTTTTTAAGAAAGGATATATCAGGTTTTATTAAGATTTGATGATATTATATACAGCTTTCCTAAATCTACTTTAGGATTTATGTTTCAATATCAAAAGTATTAAACATTTGATCATAAAAAATGGGCAAGTGAAGCTGCTTGCCCATGCTGAAGAAAGGATATATCCAAATTTTCATTGAATAAAGAAATAAATTTGCAGCAATATTAAAATTAAGACATATAATATGAAGAAATGAATTTTGTAATAAAACAAACATCTAACAAAGTTATTGCATATAACTGCACACACCTGCAATTATTTTGATATATTTCATAACACTGATAAATGTATTTGTAAAAATTATAAAAAAACAGTTGTTTATATAAAAATTGGAAGTAAATGGATTTCAAAATCACAGAAATCAGTATTGCCCCAAAGACAAAATGGTGATTTATATAACAAAAATATAAAAAAATATCTAATATCTTAAAGTTTCAGATGCAGCATATAATTCAAGATCACTAAGCAATCAAGCTAAAGCAAATATTTTTATATTTTTTGGATTAATTTGACAATACTGTAAATTTGTACAATTTTACCACACAAACATATGAATTTAATGTTAAATAACCTCATGGTCAAAGTCTTAATGTTCAATCAAAAAGCATAAACTGTGTAGTCAAATCATATTTATTTTTTATGTTAATCATAAAATTCAATCCTATTAATCAAATCACATTAATCATAAAATTTGTTTTTATTGTGTTATATTGTCTTATTTATAGAGATGACATAAACTAATACAAAATATATCCATTTTTAATAACATGTAGGGACTGGCAAAATAGTTCTTAAAATTAAAAGTTTGTAAAATACAAAAATTGGTAGGTCTTAAAACTACTTTTTACTACCAGCTCTATTTATAAATAAAATACTGTTGAAAATTTTAGCCAGCATTACATAAAAAAAAAGAACACACATAGTAAAATTTACAATTAAAAACAATTCTTACTTTTATTTCATTGAAGAAAATTCTGTTTAAGTAATTTTTCATTTTTCAACTACAAAACTATTTTTAGAAAAACAATTTTTTATGTAGAAAATCATCTCACTGTTATTTTTCTCAAAAAGTACTTTAATCTTGTAAGTCATTAATCTATTTGTTTATAGATGTCACAGCACTAAATCATTTTTTCATATTTTATATCCTGAAAATTCTGCTTCATCCAAGACTAATATATATATATATATATATATATATATATATATATATATAAGTTAAATTAAAAATTCTTCATAATTTCACAAGTTATTCACTATTTTCAAAGTATCAGTTTAAAATTCCAAGGATTTCCAGAGGCCTCAAATTTTTCAATTTCCAGGCAATGCATGAACTCTGCATAGACTCAAAAGATAACACATTGAAATTTCTTAAAATTGAAAACACCATTAAGAATTATTGAAATATTTAAAAAAATGCTAAATATAAATAAAGTTTCAAAACATGAAAGGTTTTGAAATAGAAAAAGTAAGGAACAATGAGAAAATAAAATTAATTAGGAAACTAATCTCAATTAAAGAAATCATTTGTTGCTTAACATATCATTTAAAATATTAATATTTTAATAAAAAAATATCTTAATGAATATAATAGTTGATCATAAACTCTTTGAATGTTCATAAAAAATATTTCCTATATATAATAAAAGTTTAACATTCAATTATGTTTATGATTATTTTTGATTACATTTTTAGAAATATTTTTCTTTCATAAGATACTGAATAATTATTACATAAAGTTAATAATTCTCTTTACAACTTCATGAACACTATGTTAAAGAAAATATACTTCATTATTAACAGATAAAATAAATTTTTCCATATAACAGTGTTAACAATTATTTATTATTTGGGGGGAAGAAGAATAGCAACAGTAAAAAATCTTTTTTTCATTTCCACCAATTTCCATTTTTGTAATGGAAAATAACATTAAATTTTTTTGATAGTTGACAATAACTATTCTCTTTTGATAACAAAAAGATTAATAAGAGATATTTAATAAAGATTTAAATGAGGGAAAAGAAAATTAAAATTTTTACTTTCGATTATATTCCCATCCAGCCATCTTGTCCACTGGTGTAGGAAGTGTTCCTGAAGGCTTCATTGGCTCCCACAAAAAAGTTTCTAAATCTAATTTGAACAATTTGTTTGTGCATCCTTCACCATCATACCCGTAACCTCCAAATAAATATAAAGCATCATCAATCACAACTGCAGCAGAACCAGACATTCCAGGTGGATAACTGCTAGAAAGACACGTCTTCAGATACCTAAGAGGAAATTATTTATCTCAATGTGTGTGTGGAGGAGTAACAATAAATACTTATGATACACATACAACACAAAAGTATACTTCATAAAATTTTGAGAATAAACTACTGCTCAATACTGAGACCTTACATAATAATTCTTTTATTTTTAAAAAACTAAATCCCGCAAATTGTATTTTGCTTGAGATCAGTTCCCATTCAAAACAAAGGTTAGGCAATGGTAACTGAAGGTAGTAATTAAGAAAACAATGACCAGCTCGTTTACAGCAAAACTTATGGCTTAAGGCTGTGTAAGACAAACTGCTAAAAGAATTGATCTTTCTCAGACTTAACTGAAGCTGCTCAGTTGAAACGATCCATGCCATAAAACTATATGGTTTCTCCACTGATTCAAAGTGGAAAGGAGGATATCAATTCAAATGTTGAACTTATCACTTCATTGAAGTGAAAATGACAAAGTATTTCTTGCTAGTAGGCCATTAATTGGTAAAATCCAAAATTTCCCTATTCCCACAAGCTATTCATTTTTAAAAATTTATATGGTTAATGTTTCATTCATTAACTTGTACTTAAAATATACTCATTCAAATATCAAGATTATAGGTTTCAAACATTTTATTAGATAACAGATAGTGACCAATTTCTCAATTACTTTAATATAATTTAAAGTTTTCTTTGATTATGAATATCTCATACTTTTAAACTAACCTCATAAAGGAAGATAAGTCATGAAGAAAATCATACCATATAGTAAGAATCATTGAACTAGATGCATGAATACTTTTTAATTTTGAACATTTAACTATTATTTTAAATAGAAACATGACATTTATCAATGATCCTTGCAACAATATTTAGGAATTTAAAAGAAAAATACTTTAATCTTTACAAGAAACTGAAAAGAACTTCTTTCCTTAAATATAAAAAAATATATTAAAAAGTATAAAAACTAATATATTTAGCACTTAATAACCTTTCAAAATTAGTATTTAGAATTAAAATCCTACAGATTATATATTTGAAAACAAAATAGTCATTCAGAAAATTTGAATTAAGAGAACACATTTGTGAATCAAATTGCAAGCTTTTGGTTATTTTATTCAATACTCATAATTACAATAAAGCAATTTAGATAATTTAATTTTTCTATACTAAGTAAATTAGCTTATGAAAAATTTCAAATATACCCTTCTATAGCAACAATTTCATAAAAGAAATTGCATTTTTTTACTAATCTAATTGGGATATGATCTCAATGGTATTCACATGTACCCCTTCATGGCACATATATGAATATAAATTGAGTTACATGAAAATGTAATAACATTATTAGGAAGAAAATTTGAATATGCACACAATTATAGGAAACCTACAGCATTAAAGAAATAAGCAAATATTTGAAATTTAATTATAAATACTATGAATACCATCACAGTTTCTGGGAGAAATGCAGCAGTGTTTATGTGTCTAGAAGTTAAATATTCAATAGTACAGCACCAACATGTACATAAAAAATTCTACTTTAAATTACAAAATGGATAGGAAATGTGGAAAATTCAGGGATTCAAAGCTATCTACAGTCAATGAGGTTATACAAGGTGTATAAAACAGCATGACAGACCTTAGTTTCTAATTTAAATCCAGATTTGCAAATTATATTTAATTTGAATACTGAAAACTGTAATTTTGAATTTGTAATTTTGTAATATAAATTGAAAATGATAAGAAATTTTGTAATATAATTGAAATTGTAATTTTGAAATATAAATTCTTCATGCAACATGAAGAATTTACATTCGTCCAACTCTTTTCCTAAGCTTTACTTTAGAAAATAAGAATTCTTTATTTAATTAAAACTCTGAAACAAAAAGCATCAAAAGTTAACATTTAAACATATTTCTTTCAATTTCAGATACCAGGACATTTTACATTTTAAAAACAAATCAGGCAATATTTATGGTTATTAAATATTGCATATTACTAAGAAAAAATTATATTCATATATTTACTGTCAATCATTTCTATGAAAAATATGTTCACCAAATGTTGCTATGTTGTGACTGACACCACTTGAGCGAATGTTCAGATTTTTTATTTTAGTGCATATAAATTTTGAATTTAAGATTGTTTCCTGCAAACTGTACCATTGTAAATATTGAAATAGGAATTAAAAATAGTGCTTTTATCTACTTTTTACAACAAAAATATAATTTAACTGTTTTCTCCCCTTCATATTTAAAAATAAATAAAATTAGCAACATTTGGTGACACTTTTGCTGATAATGGTCATCAGAAGAATACATAAGTTACAAAAAATATTTTGCATTTTAAGGACAAATAACTATAATTGATCAGTTAAAATGAAAACACAATTAAAAATTTGTCCAATTACATGAATTGCCACAAATTAATTTTTCAATAAAAGACTTAAAAATGCAGTGCTTTTTTAAATAATTAAACAAATTCTTTCAAAATAAATAAATTATAAAATGATACATAAATAACATTTTACTTAACATCCCAGGAAAGTATTATATGAGGTATTTCAAATATATTTTGTCTAATAAAAAATATTCCTCATAGCACAACAAATTAATTAATAAAAGTTCCTTAAGCCACTGAAATTATCTGAATAGAAGCTTCATATATGCAAACCTATAAGCATGAAGTCAAATCTTTAAATTGAAAGTATTGTTTAACAATTATTCTAATCAAACATAAAAATATTCTAGAAATATAAAGAAAATGTATTTACCATCTCTCTGAAATGCAACTATATATCCATATTTCAGAACCACTGAAGTAAGTATTAGTCAAAGAGCCAGGATTTTCCTAGGAAAATTGTAAGAGATATTCATGCATATAAATTTTTCCAAATTAAATTCTTCAACATGCATTTATATAATTAAATTATTTTGCATATTAAACAAATATCAATGATAATAAACATAATCAATGAGAATTTAAAATAATTTAAAGCTCTTTTTAAAACATAAAATAGTTTTTATTTGTATATGGAATAGAACATTTACTTAAATGAAATTTTGAGACCAAGTTCCTTATTTGTGGTTAATTTAGTTAACTTGAAAGCAGTAATGTTTTCTAATTTTCAATAACACTAATTGATTTTGCAGGTTAGGCATTACAAAATTTATATTATAAACACTTAATTTGCTTCAGATGACCACTAAGGCAAATGATCTAGTAAAATTGAGTAAGAAAATAAAGTTTTCATTTTGAAATAAAATTTTTTAAGTATATCAAAGTTACAAACCAAATAAAGATATAAACTCCATAATTTCTTAATACAAAATTTATTTTCAAATAAATTTAAAACTCTAATAAAATTGCATTTTTGTTATTTTTATTTAATATATTTTTGCTTCACACACAGTCATTAAGGACACATTTTTGTTACATTACAATTAATATATAGTTACATTTTTATAGGTCTAAGCCCTATTACCAAAAGCAAAATTCAGAGATAAATCAGAGGATCTCAACATCATATTTTTTAATAAGACAAATTCTGAAATGTATCTAATTTGATTGAGATTAAATAACTTTCAACATGCATGGAAGTTGATTACTATTATGACAACCTTACATATCATAAGATATTATTCATTAAGATCAATGTAAATTTTTCAGAGTTAAGTTGGAAAGTCAAGATTAGTTTGTTAAAATACATTACCATAAGAAACAATGATATTCATGCTTTATTCATTTAGTGGTATCCCTGGGTATATGTATTAAATTATTAACTAATTAAATTAGGTAAAGGTGTGCAGAAATTTTAAAATATGCATCATTCTAATTCATAATAATTACAAGTAAAAATGTTTTTTTTTTTTATCCTACGCCCGACCTTGGTTTTTCAACCATCAGTCTCTGTCGGGCAGCCCAATACAATCTTGAGGTGAATGAAAAGTCATCTTCTGTCGAAAGAACGTAGTAGGCTGCACGAAGCGACAGGAGTCAGTCGCTTAGTGAAAACAGAGGGCACCACGTGAAGGCGACTGACCCCACCCCCTAGTAAAAATGTAATTACATCTCAATTACAGCTATTATATATATATATACTTAGTTACTGACCAATGCTCTATTAATTAAAAACCAAGTTCTGTAAATTTGTTTTTCATGCTATGATTTAGCTTCATTGATTGTTAATTGACCCCAATCTAACAGAATGGAATAAAATACTTTTCAAAGATGTATTTGCTTGGCTGATTGAATAAAACAAATACTATAGATACCAATGTTACTTATGTTATTAATACAACTGTATTTCCCAGTTATATAATCCTTTTTGTCTGTATTAAATAGAGTATTTCCTAATGTTAAGAGAACACTGCTTGATTGATTAAAAACCAAGTACCATCTTGAAAAATCAACCTGCTGTGTAAACTTGTTAATGAAATGAGCATGAATAAACAAATAAATTAACAAAAATATATATTAGTAAACAATAAAGCCACATGTGAAATATTTTAGTTATTTCACATGCAGTTTTATTATGTTTACCAATGTATATTCTTGAAAATAAAATTTTTATAAACTTTGTTATAAACTTTCGAATTCCATTATATAATTTTTAATATAATGGATTCTTGGGTTAAATCCTACAAGCTGGTACAGCTGTCAAATGAGCCACACCTGTTGATTACTGTGCTAGATTTCATTCTTGCTATTTAAATATATAATTTGATGTGTGCATGCATGAATTTTGTTAAAAGTTATAATCAAGTTTTTGCTAGGGTTGTGTGTTAAGTTTTTTTAACATTTATGCTTGAAGTTGTGACACATAAATATGAAGTTTCAATATTGAAATTAAAAAATTTGAATGTTCATATTTCTATGTAGTCAATTAAAGGTATGGAAGTTTAATTAAATTTGTGATTTTTTAATTCTTTAAAATCTTTTACAAGTGACATTAGGTGAGTACTTTTATTTAATGTGTTGTTCAATTGGTTTCGCATGTAATAATTTATGCAATTTATTATGTATAATATAGAAATGTTTGGCATACATTTAAATTTATTGTGAATTGTAATTCTTGTTAATTAGAAACCAAGTTTTCATATATATGTTTATTTCTATTGAATTGTCCTCCTATACTAGATTGCCTTAAAATTTGATGTTTTTTAAGGTAAACACCACTACCTAGTCAACTAAATACAAGAGTTTTCATAAAAATGTATTTACATTACAGATTTAGCTTTACTAAATCATGTTCTCTAATACTAGATGAAATATTTTAAAAGTAAAGCCCATTCCTAAAGTCCAATGCAGGTGATAAAATGTAACAAACTGGCTTACCGCACTGGAATATTTTCTTGCATTTTATGATATAATGTAATTGTGAATATCGAGAAATTTGTGTTTTGTAAGCTAGTAACCCTTGAAGTTATTGATAAGTAATTTGTTTTTCCTTCATTACGATTTAAACTATTATATACATTGAAGATAATTAAATATTAAAATTCAATTATTATAATAAAAAGGTAAAGTCATGAATTAATTTTTACAGATTCAATAGTAAAACTTATTAGATTAAATGTAAAAAAGAGAAATAGAATTCATTTACAGAAATGAGAAATTTTTAACTCTTTACAAATCAATATAACAAATTACGGATCTGGTAACTTTTACCTAGATTTTTGATGTGATTATAAAAATAAAAAACTTTATGAGAGATTTTTACTATCCTTATAAATAAAATCGTATCAATATATCATCACAGATTATGTACATACAATGGATGCAATTTTGAATATTAACAATTACTAAAGTCAATATTGTTAATATTTAAAATTCTTTCAGGTAATTTTAAAAAATATTATTTAAGTTAAAATATGCAATATATACTAAATATAACGGGATGCTGAAAAAAAAAGAAACATTTAAATGAATTTTTGAGAGAAAATCTGAAAATCGAAGGAATTCTTAAATATATACATATATTGTAAATAAATGTTGAGAAAAATCTTAATATTATTTCAGAAAATTATCGATGCTTTCTGAAAATCAAACAAAAAATCTTAATTCCAACATTTAATTTGAAATAAATACAACGATAAAACTTCAAAAGAGATCGCTATGCGCCCTTATCTTCGGATTTCTGAATTGTGATAATTTTCTTAAATGAGTTACCATTATCACTGGACAAAACGTTCGCAAATACATTAATCAATTTTAAAATATAAAATTTCAGAAAAAAAAACGATTTTTATAAATAATTTTTAAAATAAAATACTCACTGTATAGCCTCCCCATACAAACATATATTTTTCATATGAAACAGCAACATGTCCAGTTCGAGCAGGAGGCATTGAAGGCTGAAGTAGTTGAAAATTTCTAAGAACAGCATTCATAAAGTCGTATTCTTCTTCCATTCTTACCGTAAATAAATTTGCGTCTCACTGTTCCACCACAATACTCTCATTCTACCTGCGTACTTGCCTTTCTCCAAACGTGTTGTTCTGCCTTGTTTATTTTGTTTTAGATTTCGCGTTGGGCACAGTGTCGAAGAACGCCTTGGACAAGGGTTGCTGTTTCTTTAAAAAAAATGATTACATAGATAGATAATAAAAAAGGTGGGACTTAGAGATGTTGGCGATGTAAATGTCAATAGCGTGGACGCGTCAATTTGTTGCCAAATATAACATAAATCCCTTAATATAGTAACCTCTCAACCTTCATTACTAGGAAAAGAACGAGATTGACGTGCAATTTGTCCAATCACTACTTTGATTTTGGCGTAGTAAAATGGAAATTGCATGCAAGGCTGCCAATTTCATTTTATTAATATTTAAATTGTGAGCATCTTTTTTCCACTTCTTAAAAATCGCTGGAAAAATATAAAAGACACTGTTATTTGCCAATTTTTATAGGTTTTATTTGTATACGATGTTTTAGTTGCTTTATCTATTGTATTATATATGTATCTGCTTCAGAAACTTGTTTTTAACGATAAATTCGTTGTTTTCTTTTATTCATATGTGACTTAATGTTTATATACTAGTTTTAAGCATTTTATTCAGTTAATAGCATTCAGTTTTAAAAATTTCAGTACTATAGCCTTAAAAATTTCCTGATTTTTTTTTCTAAATTAACTTATACCAGTTTTATCCGACTATCAGGCCTACCATTTTCCATATTAGCATTTCAAATTCATTTTGTCGCCAAATGTCTTACGAGATCAAATGTAGTTATAAATGAGAAGTATTATTTATTTATTTTATTACATTACATATATTCAGACTTGTATGCTTGATTCTTGAGATCCGCTTGTAAGTCTTCGTCAATAATAGGACAAATAGCACAATGACAGATGTACAACCACAGAAGAATAACGAAGGAAAACACCCAGGGCCACGGTGGGAATCGAACCCACACTCCTACGCACTCAAGCGATTAGCAGTGATGCCTTTGACCACTCAGCCACGGAGCGCCCTAAATGAGAAGTAAAGATTAAAGGCTTCACAGCAGTAAGACAAACTATTAAACAGTGTAATTATTGTTTAACTCGTGTCGAATTTAATTCAAATTTTCTGAACAATGCTGGATTACTCTAAACTGTGGTAGACGTAAATTTAAACTATTATTTTTTTACAATAAATTTAAAGTCAATATTATCTATCCCTTTTTTTCATATATAATTATAGTCTGGTTATAGCTTTTATTTCGATTGATCAAGAGTGAATATTTCTCTGTTTTTTTATTTTTATAATTATTAATTAACCATAAAATGGTTGTTTATTTCGTTTCAGTTGAGAGCATGATTACTTCACTTTATTTTATAACTGTTCTCATTGGTTTAAAATATCCATGGTGTCAGAATCTAAGTCACGCAAAGTTAATAACAACATCGTGTTCTCAAGTAGAAAAATATCTTGGTTCTATATTGGTTAATCGTGGCATTGCCGTCTATTATTGGTGGTCTATATTAATCTAATTCTGGATGGTCTACATTTCTTTATATAGGAACAATAATATGGTTTGTCAAGATATCAGCAAGCTATATAGGAGCAATCTGGGCAGTTAAGATTGAGCTAATTCGGCTGTCAAAATTAGTCCAATCTACGCAGTTTAGATAGGACGTATCTGGGTGACCCTTATAAGTTTATCTACATTATATGTAGCTCACATTGATAAAAAAGATCATATTTAAAATTATTAAATTACAAGGAAGCTATTTTAAATTATTGCAATAAATGAGCATTTTTTTCCATTTACAGCTGTATTGTTTCATTTTATATAAGTAATATGATTCTCATGCTTAAAATTTACTATTTTACATTTTATATAGAAAAGTAAACAAAAGTGACAAATTTGTTATTCTTTTAAGCAATACTTAAAAATTTAGCAAATTTTTTGAAATTATTGCTATATGACTAAAATTACATTGTTAAGTTGAAATTAACATGCAAAAAAGAAAGAAAGGTGAAGTAAAAACAAGTAAATGTTTACTGACTACCTATTGTGAATACATGATCTATATTTATCATATACATATTAAAATCAAATTACATTTCTGCATCGCTTATAACTTGTTAAATCAAATTTTCAATTTTTGTGTATAAATGAGTATAATCACATTGTTATATTTTACACTATTTTTATTTCGCTAAATAAATGAGGTTTTTTTCTGTTAAGTGAATTCCAATTAAACTAAAAATTAAATTTTAATTTCTTCAAGAAACTAAGTTGAGTACTATACACTTAAAATAATTTTTCTACTTATGGCTCTCTCATGAAGAAAAAAATCCTTAATTTTATCAATATTTCTGAATTATAATGAATGTACTTACCAACATTTAAAAAACCGATTACTATTTAATGCCCAACATAAATGCTGCTAGATAGATTACTAAAAACATTTTTTAAATATTGTATTTTGATTTGGTGAAAAGTCAGCATAAATGTTAAATTTGATGAATCAAGATTATATTCATGAGCTCCCTAATGTGCAAAGGCAGAGTTCATTTAATACGACATTAACGTAAAACAAAATAAAAACTTTAGCATTTTTCATAGTAGAAACATTAAATAGAAAATGTAAAGTTACCATTAATCATATATTTAATAAATCGTTAATTTTTAAATAAATTATATTAATGTATTTTTAGACATATCAATTGAGACGGCGTCATAAATCCGACTTGACAAACGAATTTCCTGCTTGCCTTCAAATCGCATTCTTCTAACAGCAAAAAACAAGGCGAAGTTCATTATCGAATGTCTGAGTGTTGTCGGCAATGTGAAAAAATCCATTCATGATTTTTAATAGCAATAAAGAAATATTTTTAAATTATAATTTTTTTCCAGTTGTAAATTTTTCAAAATCAGGAAAATTACATTTTGTTCTAGAATTAGTTTTAAAATATTCACATCTTTAGCGATATTGCTTCTAAAATTTCCTGAAATTGCTATCTTTTCTAATTTGTGTCTTTGAATGGTTCAAGTTTTCTTGCCTGGCTCTCCAGATCACCAACATTTCTTGTGTCATTTCCCGTTCTCTTGAAATCCATTGAAGTTTCTCTAATTCTCTTTTTTTATTTTCAATTTGATGAACATTTTGTGAGCAAAACATTACTTGTTTCGAATATCCGGAACCATGATTCTAGAAGTCGTTTCCAATCGCTTTGAGCAAAATCCCCTTAACAATTGTCGAATAGATTCGGACATGACACTCACATCGAGTAAAGACTCTGTGACTTCAACTTGTTGGAATCAAAATTAAAAATACTGTCCAAGTTTATTTTGTTAACAAAAAGGTTTCTTATATCACCAAAGCATCAATTTGAGAAGCCGTTTTCCAGTGATTTAAGCCATTAAAACGTTGACAATAGAACAGGAGAAAAAACAAAATGAAAAAGAAAGACAAAACATCCATTTTATGGATGGTTTAAATCGGCAAGGACGGTTAAAATTTTTATTTTTATTTATTTACTGAGCAGTCAAAGTTACTTTCCTTAATTTATTATATTTCTACCATTATTCTGTATCATGGTCCATAATTATGGCTTCAAAATGAGTGTAGTAGAAACATTAATCATTTAGTCAGATTGTGATTTGAGCATTATAAAAATAAATACACATAGATTATTGAATTGTGAAGATTCTATCCCATTCTCAAAAGGGCTGATGGATATTATCCAATAAGCTGCAAAAATGTGGTATTTAAATTCTTTATTTTTCTGCTTCCTACTGGTGGTATTGAGGCTATTCCAATATATCTTATAACTTAAAATAAGAAATAATCCAATTTTTAAAGAACTGTAACACAACAATGTAAACTTTAATTCAAAATAGATTTCCCAGATACTTACTGCTGTGGAAATAAACAAAATACCCAAACTTCTTGTTGTCCAAATCCACGTTAGTTTAGTTTGAACAATACATACCCTTAAGAATTTTGATAAAGGAAATTAAAATAGCACTACTTTTATTTCTCGTAGATGAAGAAAACTCTCAAAAAGGCTGAAAGATATTAACCCTTCGGATATTCCGAAAAAAAGTTGTTTTTTTCAGAGAAGAGAGGGAAGATATTTTATTGAAAAACATACATTACTTCAAAACTTCAAACTATTCGCTTATTCTATTCCATTATTCCATTTTCTTCTTTTATTAGTAATATGTCGTCAATGGATAAATGCTTTATATTCACTCATCCTACGAAAAATGCAACAAGGTTTCACATTATCTGTCTATCTATCTATCTATCTACTATATATATATATATATATATCACATTCACATATCACAATATATATATATATATATATATATATATATATATATATATATATATATATATATATATATATATATATATATATATATATATATATATATATATATATATATATATATATATATATATATATATATATATATATGTGTGTGTGTGTGTGTGTGTGTGTGTGTGTGTGTGTGTGTGTGTGTATATGTAAACTGTGAAAAATTCCGCGACATTGTGTTAACTGTGTAAACTAAATTTTCCACTTGCTTTCGAGAGAGGTCTCAAAATATATCCAAATTGTCCTAAATGCCAAAATGAACCGGCATCACCGGCACACATTTTTGAGTGTCTAGGTTATCTCTTGAGGAGTTATACAAGACTCGTATGCTTGCTTTTGATTTTCTAAGAGTGAGTGGACTCGTGGACCTCCCCTAGTATACTCCTAGACTTGGAAATTAGTAACAATAACAACAACTCAATTCATGATGTATAAACTTTCAAGGGAATTATGTCGCTGCCCTACAAGGGTGAAAGAAAATTTTTTTACAATTTAAAAACCTGAATCATCTTTTATTTATTGTTGCAGGAAGACGTTATAATAAATCGACCAAAATCAGTCAATCCAGTGTAACTAAAAGTCATCTTCTATATTGTCGAACCGTGATAAAATCACAGATACTGTAAAGAAAAATGAAGTGGCATCTACTTTTGAAGCAAAATTACTTGCGTTGAGGGCTAGACAAGATCGAATTCTTCAGCAAATGTTCATGTTCATTAAAAAATGCATTAAAACGTATTTAATCTTTTCATACCGGTGGTACAAATTTCATAACATGAAAGTGATTGTCTCAGAAGACGGTTGTGATACAGTAGTTTGTACCATGGGTTTTTCCCCCTTTAAAGCGATAAACTTTCTTGGAATAGTTGAGGGGGATTTATTAGATGAATTGGAAGAAGAAAAAAGTTTTTAGATAGTGATTCTCTGATTGCTATGGTGAACCTGAATTCAAGGATAATAGTTTTCTTCATGTCAATAATGATGCAAATTCATTCTTATCGTTTAATTTTGATTGGTATAATGCTGGAATATATGACAAGCCCATCATTTTTAAAGATTTACGGGGAATTTAAGTACTTCTGAACAAAATAATAATATTGTTGTTGGACATAAATTTAATTTTTATTTGTTTCTTTTTTTCTTTATAAGACATTTTAAATTTTTTGAGGATGAAACAAATAAGTGTGCTTCACAAATCTTAATTACACCCGGAAGTTGTTAGAAAAATATGAGTCAAAATGGACTAATATTTATTGAGTAGAATTAAGGAAATTCCTAGGACTTATTCTTCTAATGGGTCATATAAATAAAAATAATATAATATTAAAGATTATTGGTAGACAAAAAAATTGATCGAAGTTTTCGTTTTTAGGAAAATTATGTCCATTGATTCTATTATGCTCCGTGGATTTTTTAATGTGTTAGTATTTTTTATTTTCACAGACAACGCAGACAAATAAACCAAATATTGATTAAGAATATGACAGAATGTAATAGTAACGTGAGATTTCTGATTTTTTAAACAAGTATTTTAATAAGTACTATCTTATCTATTTGAAGAACTAGCTATTGATAAACTTATCATAAGTCAGGTATGTTAAAATTATAAAACGAAGTTGACTGTGACTATCTTTGTGATTTCATATCCAAAAGATTTTATTCTAAAATTAAAAAAGAATATAGTAGTTACACAAAATAGCTAAAGGTAATTTTAAAATATCTTTATTATTAATTAATGATAAAATTATTTCAAATTTTGAAGTTATTCATGTGATTATTTTTTTTATAAGATTTCTTCAAATTATTATGTATATTTGCTTATTTTCGGAATAACTACATGTATTATTCGATTGCAAAAACGATAATCATATACACTTCTTATTTTGCTTATATACGTATAAACCTATAGAAATTCATTAATGCATAATATTTCATATAAAAGTACCATGCGAAATAAAAAATCAGCAAATTATTTTTATTTGAAAATACACTACGGTATTACCATAATACAGTTCAAAATAACAATATCTCTAAATTGTTTGAAAAAAAAATTTTTTTTCCATGAAAAATATTTTTTTACCAAGACTGGTATTTTTGACATATACTTAAGTTAAAAATACTTTCTAAGTAAATATTTTCATAGTCTGATTTTTATGATACACAAATGGAGTAAAAATTCTAGGCACAAGAAAATACTTGAATTTCACATTTTCTGTAATTTTTCTCATAGTGAAATCACCAAGTTTTTTGATTATTTACTTTTGATTTCTGATTTCCGCATTTTGAGATTTTTATAAATTTAATTATAAAAAGTCAAAAAATCATTGGACAATTTTTGTGTTCTTAATAGAAGACTTTTGTAAATGAGCCATTTAAAAATATATTTGCTGTCTAATATCGAAATTACTGCAAAATAAATTAAACGATGACAATTTCCGCGATTTTAGATTTTTAAATTTATTTATAAAAATTCAAAAAACTTAGAAGAACTTTTTGTGTTTTTAATAGAAGGCTTTGGTAGATAAACCAGTTAAAAATATAATTGCTGTCTGATATCGAAATTAATACAAAACAAATCAAAGAATGAAAATTGGAATGTATTCATAGTTATCAAAAGTAACAGATATCAATACGAATCTACTCCTTACGGAGAATACAATAATCGCAGTGGACTTAGTGAGAAAACCCCTTGCTTATTGTTATCACAGTAAATACTCTAGTTCTTTTTGATATCTGTAATCTAAATATACAGCTTCAGTAAATTCATATCTATAATATTTCAAAATTCTTACTGAAACCGTTTCTTTATTTCACGATATTGCTAGGTGTCGATCGACTTGATGATATCGTGAAAGGGAAAGTTTATTGGCCTCGGAATTGATTCTTTTATTATTATAAAATGACTGATTCTAATATTAGTGAATCCCTTGAAGATTTTTGGGCAATTTTTGTTTACTTGTAAGCCTAAGTTGGTCATAGTGGCCTGGTTAACCAAAGCGTTCGCTCTCCTTATCAGAAGGAAATGAGTTAGAATCGAGGCCAAACCGAAGATTCAACATGTTCACTAATGGCGGCTGTGGCACGTAAAATATGTCATGGTCTCAATGTTCTCCATGTGAAATGATGCCTCTGGGGATGATAGGCCAAGTCTGGGGCCTTCAACTTGGTCCCTGCTAATAAATTTTGAAGACATACCAACTTTCGAGGCAACGATGGCACACCTACTGGGATTCTCAGTTATATAAATTGCCCCATCACTTTCACCCCTTTTAATGCTGAAATGGATGAAATATCCAAATAGCAGCCAGCCAGGTTTTAGAAATAAACAAAAAAATGTTAACCTAAGTTTGAATTAGAAGCGATTACCAATTACAGTATTGATAACTTGTTCAAAACTGTAAGATATTTAAAAAAATCAGTCCATACTTTAATAATTCTGCAGATCTATCATTCAGCTTGTCAATATAATTACTGTTTACATTTCTGTGAAGAAGACCAATGTTTATTTGTTTAAAATTAATAATTATGTTTAAATTTCACAAAATTATAAATTGTGACTATTCATAGTTTTTTAATCATTACACAATAGTAATTCTCCTTTTAAAATACTTTGATCTCACTTTTGTGGTTGCTGCATTAATTTCCTTACTCCAATATATCCAGAAGAAAATATTGATTACTTTTCCAGGAATTTTCTCATAAATTATATTTTAAAATTAGCACCAATTTAAAATTTATGCAAATTATAAAACAAATTACTTGATTTAAATTCAGAAGAAATATTGAACTCAATTGATTAAAGTTCAGAAATATTGAAAATATATTTTTTTTCCAACGGCGGTCACTTGGGTGACGAACCCTATGCCATTTACAAGGCCAGAATCTACTATTTATTTGTCGTTACCCAGCGGGCACCTGTGAACCAAGTCACGGAGGCGAGTAATGTTGCCCGAGCCATACCACCACAAACCCGTTTACAGGGTAGGCCACATTCATATATCATCACTGAAGAAAGGACAGAGAAACACAGAGAGAACAGAGTAAGAAAGTAACATCCATGCCCGAACCGGGATTCGAACCCGGAACCCACAGCTCAGGATATTGAAAAAATTAAATTCAGAAATCCTAATAATTTGGTGTATATGACATCTAAAGATAAGAGAACTGACGTTTTGTGAAAAAGTATTTCACAATTTAATAATACCAGTTTGTTTTTATTGAAAATATATATTTTTGCGATAACCATAGCAATGCTTTTCAATACTGAATCAAGTACTATAATGGAGGAGCCGCTGGAAAATTTTGAAATATTTATTTTGAGAATTGTTTGTGCATTCAGAGCAGAAATATGTCCTTTGTGTCTCACTTGCACTTGAGCAGTATCAGTAATGAACATCTACCCTCAGCGATATGATTTTCATGATTGTTTTATGTTATAAGCAAGGGATGACCAACCTGCGGCTCTTTGAAGGATTATTTGTGGCTCTTAATAAATGTAGTCGAGAGTAGATCAAGCTCTACAATTAAAATATATGTTGACGCCAATTACTGAATTGTGGAAATTTATACCAGAATCGAAGTATCTTGAATTAAAAAGGCTTCTTTTTGAAATATCTCAATATTTGGAATAATGTACTTACGTAAATCACTTTGTTCCTTTATAAAATTCGTGAAATCCGAACACTAATCAGTAGTAACTAACCAACATTTCGAAGAATTACCAATGTTACCAATTAGTAGCCAAATTTTAAAGAATTATCAAGAGAAGTAAAATAAATGTGTATAGTTTTTAGTATTTAAATTCAATACACAAATTTTGTATTTTTATTTATGATTTCAATAAATAAAATTTCTGTAAAAAAATTTTAATACCTTTTTTGCATACCTTTTAAATACGTATTTAATTGCGGCTCTCGAAAAATTTCAAATTTTGAAAATTGGCTATGACTATCAAGGAGCTTCGCCACCCCTGTTATAAGCTAAGTCAGAGATGTAAAGAAAGCTATTTAATAAACCAAAAGCAAATTTGTGTTGTTGTTTCTAATCACAGATGGCCTAGCAACGCTACGCTATCCCCATAAAACCAAGCATTTCTAAAAAAATCCATAATCCACACTTTAAAAGCCCAAGAACAGTAAAACCTCAGCTCCTGCTCACCTAAAACCTAATCAGGGAAGGCCTGCTCAGCCCTACATTAACGACTGTCCGGGAAATTCTTCTCTCCCAGAAGATATACAAGAGATTACATAAGCGAAAAGCCATTTGCCTTTTACTCGAAACGTTGAATTGTTGACACCAAGGGTTTTTTTTCCAAAGAACCAAGTGTATACAGGTGGAACTCTCCAAAATACAGTTAATTCAATCTTTTTGATTGAGGAGATTTTTGTGTAAGTCACTCTGCCATTGCCATGAAAGGTGTCAACCGAGGCAGATTTAGAAAGCAAATTTATAATTTATATGCGATCTGCCCATTAAAAATTTTTTTACATATACATTAGGTCTACCAGAAAATTCTGTCTGTTGATCGATGACGATGTTGTTAAAACTATATTACAGCAAGATCATTTTCTGACACCATCGGTGATTGCAGAAAGCTTAATTCACCTCACCAAACTATTCCAGACCATATTCGGAAGATACGATTGGTGTGGAAATATTCAAAATGAGTGCCACATCAACTAAGTCAGAAGAATTTTGATGATCTACTTATCACATGCCTATCACAGGTTTTTTGGAACAAAATCAAGCCCTTCTTGAATCGGATGATAACTGGGAATAAAAAGTGGATTACCTACGAAAACATCGAAAGGAAAAGAGTATTTTGTGCAGAAAAAATCTGGCTCTTAAAACTCTAAATCAAATTTGTCTCTGAATAAGAAAATGTTATGCAAATGGTGGGACATTTGAGGACCAATACATTAATTATAAGCATTAAAAATTAAACGAAAAGCTTAATTCTGAAAAGTATTATTAGCAACTGGATAATAAAAGGAGCAGTCCGAAGAAAAGAGGACGGCAATGTTCCAAGAAAGAGGCCAAGAAAAGAATTTGTAAAAAAATCTTCTGAACTAGGCTGAGAAATTCTGTCCCATACACCCTATTCTTTTGGATTTATCGCTCTTCAATTATCACCTGTTTTTGTCCTTACAGAATTTGTCGAAGGGCAAAAAAATTCTAAGATTCAGAAGATATCAATCAAGCTGTTTCCATTTTTCACATGAAAAAAGGAAACATTTTTGAAAAATGTGGCAATCAAATTGCCCTTCCGCTGGCAAGAAATCATTAACAATAATGGCAATATTATTTAATAAAGTTAATTGACGTTACGGAAAAATTGTATTTTGTTTTATTCCAAAAAGAACTTTCCGGTAGACGTAACATTAATTTTATAATTTAACACTGATGTAAGTACTTATGAAAGAAATATAATTGTAACATTCTACCTATATACATTTGGAAGAAAACAGCTAATTTAATTTACTGTTTTTAATTAAATGAATTTATAATAATTCGATTAATCTAAATGAAAAAAATTTCTTAGCTCATCTTTGAAACTTTTAACTTTCTAAAGTTTGAAAATTACAATTGAGCCTCATTAAATGTTATGTGATAATTTTTTTCTCGCTTTCATGAAATTAACATATTATTTTCTTGGATAAATGAGTATAACTTGAATTAAAAAATATCTAAAAATACCTTAGTAATCATACTTTAAATTTATAAGTTCCAAATTTTACCTTATAAACCAAATTAAACCTTAAGTAACTGAACCAAAATTCAATTGAGATGAACTATAAAATAATAAATTTTTTATTTTATAGTTCATCTCAATTGAAAAATAAGATTTTTTAAAGGAAGCAATAATTATGCGTATGAATCAGTGCTAATGAATATTTTAACATCCAACCTGTGCTTAATTAAGTCATCACTCATTTAAAAATGGAAAATTTAAAATTGATTATCAAAATTATAAAAATTAATGTGTTGCTTTAAATTACTTTAAAAATTTAGTTTCAGTTTTCAGAGAGGATATACAATTTTAACGGTGAGAAAGAATTAAAATTCGATAGTATTGTTTTCGATTGAATAGTATTTCTCTACCTCGTTTACCTCAATTATTCTAGTATCTTTACATTATTAACCGGAACTACTTAAAATATTATTGTATTTGTGAAATTAGTAAGAATATATATTTAGTTGTTCCATTATTCAATGGTATGATACTTAATATCTTATCAGACAATTCAGATAAAGAAATTATTTTCAAATTAATTACTGTTTTATGTTGCTTTTCTCAACTATTCAGATTTCTATACAAGACTAATGAGGATTAGTTCAGAAAATTTAAAATAAATGTTGCAGAAAATATAGTTAACGTGTTTAGTAATGCAAGGACTGTATAGTAACTAAATATAATGCCAATATTTCACTATTAAATGAGTTTCATATTTGATAATTATAAAATACTCTTTTAACCATTGTGAGTTACGGATGAAAGAAATAGAACTTACGACTATGTTCAATAAAAAATTTTTTAAAAAAATTTAAAAAAAAACTACTTTGATTGTTTCATAGTATGATTAAACAGTAAAAAAGGCAAGAACTTAGGTTGTTTGAATGAATTGAAAGTATCTTATCAAATGCGGATAAAGGTGGAAAATTTCACTTCATTTCGATCATATGCTGGCAATATCCTGACTCACTTAACGATAAGCAATCAACCATTTCAAAGGAAAATAAACTATCGACTGTTCCGAGCGATTTTAAACACGGAAGACCACACAAAATTCTCATATCAATCACATTCTAACTGAAATAACTGTTTCATGGAACAACATATGCTGCTGATGATATACATATACTACTGATGATAAGATTAGGTTTTTACAAATCGTGGAAAAATTCCTCATTCGAAATTTCAAGTCACAGCATCGTTCTTTTAAGGCCCCTCAAAATCTTTGATTGAGTTCAATATGGCATTAACTTTATGGATTATCAACAATATTATTTTGTAGAAATAGATTTTAATCTTTTAATGGGAATTTATTCATTTACATTGACTAGAAGTTGAAAAGCAATGGAGGTTTAATTCATTTATACAAAAAAGTTTTATATAAATGTATCATAATACATTTGTATGCAATAAAATCCCCCTATAGAAGACATAATAGCTGTAAACTTTTTATGTTGACATTTTTTTCTCTGAGCTATTTGAAAACAGTTTTTTTCTTTTAACAGAATAAGTTAGGGAGAGACACTTGTTTTGGCTCTAACACCACACTGTGCTGAGTAAGGATATCGGAGTGACGCACCTTTTTTAGAATGACTGCATTCATTAGCTTACTTTGGATATTAGAAAAATGTATGAATTGTTTAATAAAAATTGATGAATATAAGTTAAATAAAAAAAGTGGTAGTTTCATGCAATTTATTCGTTTTTCTAATTTCAAATCATTTATAGTTGCAAGCACACTCAATTTCAGAATAAGTTTAAAGAAACAAATATAACTGCAGTGGCGTAGTGAAGGGGGGGCGAGGGGGTCTATCGTGCCCCGGGCGCCGCTTTGAGAGAGGCGCCAAACAGTAGTTACGAAAAAATTTTTCAGAAAAAATTGATTTTTTTTATCGAAATATTAATTTTATTTGAAGAAATATATTTTAAATTTAATAATTATTTTCTCTTTTAGAAGAACTTGCCATAAATGAAAAATTTTCCATTTTTTTATTTCCATATTAATTAGTTAGTATAGTTTAGTTTGTATTAAAAAGTGTTCTTTTAATCGCGTTTTCCTTTGCATTTTCTTACAGTTTCTTATGCTTTGCTCAAGATTTGAGGTACTATATCATTATTTTGTACAGTAAATCTTGTAAATGTGATGATGGAACTATGTTAAATTTTTTTGATAAAAATTCTGAAATACAAATTACATTGGTTAGTTTCCTTTTTTATGCATTTGAGATGTTTCTAGTTTCAACTTATTTACCAAATAATATGTGTTGATGTTATATCTCTTGATTTACGAATCAATTATTTAGGGAGATTCCAAAAGGTAAGCTCATGGTCTAATCTGTAACTGATTTGACTTAGTGAATGCAGCAAGATTCACCATGTTCTCTAGAATCCTAATTTTTTATAAGATGTATAAATCAAGTTGCATACCTATGAAAAATAAAAACAAGATATGTAATTAATATTGCATCTACTGACAAATACATCATTAGAAACTCTCATAATGTTATTTATTATTTAGGAATTCAAAATTTTTTTGTAGAAATTTTGACACTTTAAAATATTATTTGATTTTTATTTTTTTTGTTATTATGAAACATTTTTTTTAATAAACAATACTTTCTCTTATAAATAAAAAATGTGAAAGTTTAATCTCAATTTGATTAAAATAAAATCAGAAAATCACTCTCTAAAAAAAATTATAAAACTGAAATATTATTAATGAAAACTTGTCAAACTGTAAATAAAAATCAAGTGAAAATTTTTCTTTAAAGGTTCTTAAAATTTGCACTTTTTAATAATCAATGAGATATAAAAATTACAAAAAATTTCATTTCAAATAAAATGAATGGGTGTGTGTAAAGTATTTCATTTCTCAATTCTTAATAATTTACTTTCATAATTACAATTATTATAAATATATAAGTTACGCCATATTCTGATCACTGAAATTTCGAATAGACAACAAGTATATGATAATGAAATTATAGAATCGAGTATTTTGTCAAGTAAATAAACTATATCTCAGAGTTTATTCTTTTGCTGAGCTCCAAAATTATAAGTTCCTTAAACTAGCATGGCTATGTTTAATAAAATCCGAGAAAAATATAATAAGTATTTAAATATATTATTAAATGTACATTTTCGATACAGCTTAGTGCTTCTGTGAACTTAAATCTGGATGACAGAGTGAATCTGTAGCAAACTTCATTTTAAAGAATAATAATCATTATATTTAATTAATGTTGCATAAAAATTTTAATGATTTTGATTTAAAATTTTTTTACTTGCTGATTAAATTAATTTCATTTGAGCCTTTTCCTTATTAAACAAAAAAGGGATCCGACAAGGATGAAGAAACTAAAAATGTTAAAAGAATCAAATTACTTAAAGATATTAATTTTTATATCCATTTCATTTACTAAAAATCATTAAATGTATCAGAAAATTAAGAAATATAAAACATAACTGAAAGATGTTATTGGGCTAATTCTGGGAGAAATTCTTGTACATCGCCCCCGAGGAAAGAAAAGCTCTGTATTTACCTCAAGCTTTGCTGTAACTCCTTAGTCTATTGTCGCGTTACACTCATGAAAAAATTTGCGTTGAAATGTATTTCTCATTAGTGGTTCTCTTTGTCTGAAAATGTTTGTGTTCAGGAACAGACTGACCCCCAACCGAAGAGAATTTCGTTTCAAGATAGCAATACAGTATCCAATCAAGAGAATTGTGTTCCTAGAATCGAACTACGATACAACGCTGGAAATAGAAAAGTAATCACCCCCAAATTCTAGGAAAATTCATAATTTCCTTTTTTTACCATAATTTTAATTATTTACCCGGTTAGAATATCATCATTTCCCAAATATAAACTTTAGCAAATAGTGTTATTTCGTTAGAAACTATGAACTTCGCTGGAAATGTTAACTTTTGATTATTGAGTAAATTTTGTTTCTTGTCTACTTCTTATTTTTTATATATTGCTTATTTAGTCCATTTTTAAACCATTATGAATATTTATTAGCATACATGTATAGTTTTGAAATTTAAAATCAAATTGTTTAATTAAAATCATTTATTTGAAATCAAAATATTTAAAACTAAGATTTTTGAAAATAATTTTTGTTTGATTTGTAATTTTGTCGCCTTTTTATTAATACATTTTGTTGAAAAATTCCTGTTTAGAAAGTTAAAAGATCAAATATTTTTATATGTACACATAAAATGTTTCTTGATAATCAATCTTCAATTAACTGTATATTTTAGTTTATATAATGAAAGCATGTTTAGCTTAGAAATAATTTTAAAGGAATATAAAGAAACGAGGCAAAATTATTATGCTTTGTAAAAAGCTACAGATTAGTAATATTTTTGAATGTAATAAAATGACTCAGAATAAAAATAAGTTCTTTTTTAAATATGAATTAGTTCTTATTTTAGTTAAGAAATATATATTTTAAAATCATACGAAAGTCTTATTAAATTTATTGAAAGTTGAATTGTTTTCAGGGAGAAATATTCTCAGAGTAAATTCATAAGACAGTGTTACGGTAAAGGTTTAGTTTGTCGCTCAACGATCATTTTATGCACACGAGGGCTGATTAGACCGGGACCTACGGTTTAAAGTGGATTCTGAACCACTACCAACACCCATGCCCAAGGTGGGATTCGAACCCACGAACTGTTGAACCTAGGGCAAGAGCATTAACCATTCGGCTGCCAGCTCGGCTGTGTGCTACGGTAAAAATGATTAATCCGGCAATTATGTATAATAACCAATGATTATACATAATCCTCACTAAACTTGGTAAATGTGATAAATTATCGAAATATCTGGATAATCTTGTAAATATATGTATAATCCCCAATTCGTGATGGGAAATGTCATAAATTCCGATTATTATTATTATCCTTTATTAAATATTTCGTCCAGAAGAGTTTGAATAATCTCTCAGTTTAAGAATTTAAATAATTGTGTTTTTTTCTAACTTCACTTCAGTTGATATTATAAGCCCAATATATTAGATAATTGTATAAGTTATATATATTTGACGTAAAGGGTATTCAAAAATACAAAATGATCAAAATTACTAAAAGTATATTAAAGTCTAGATTGTTATTTCAATAAATAGTTAATTTTTATTTAAACAATACATAACTTTAAATTGTATATTAAGTAGTTCTTATAGATAACTTTTATATTTTCTTAATTAAAAGATGTGGAAAAAGAGAACAATTTAGATTATTAAAATTTATAAAAACACTTCCATGTCAAAAAAAAAAAAAAAGAAAAGAAATTGAAACCATATTCTAAAAGAGAATTTATTTATATTTGCTTTTACTTATTTAGATATATTAGACTGCTATAACACTTAGAATTATAGTTTGCCAGATTTTTTACATTTGGACTAATCAGATTTGCACTCTGTCTCGAAACCCATGATTAATAACATTGAATTTTAGAAAAATGATTTTCTAACACAATATTTGACTAATTCTAAATTTCCGTAAGTTTGATTTCTACTGATACATTTCTGAATCCTAATCTAGTTATGATTTTTTTGCTAGATTTTTTTATCTCAAATTTTAAAATACAACCTTAGCCACTAAAATTATCTATATTTAAAATTATTTTAAAGTATTGTTATTTGCATTATACTCTTAATATATGTTTATTCTATATATTATATTACTATTTTTTGAGATTGGGCGCCAAGACTGGTATTGTACCCGGGAGCCAATTATGCTCCCTACGCCACTGTATAACTCTAATCCCAGTCACTGATGTATGACGGAATATGAATGTTTTATCTTCTTCTCTTTGAGTGCAGGCCATTTGGGGTAGGTGCTTGGGAAATTTCCAGGTTTCCTATATTGAAACATGTGAATATGACCCACTATCAATAAGAACAACTCTTTCAGGGTTTTTATGGAAAGTGGAGGGTGACTGCTAATTGAAATTTCCATCACAATCTGCAAGTTGTTGTCAGCTATTTTGCATTCATATTTATTCTTACTGATCTTGATGCAAAAAAAAAAAAATGTTCAGAAGTATAAGTTGACTCAAATACATGAAGTATTTTCCAGAAAACAGAAATACACACATGGAAATTTTTCAGCAGAGAAATATTTGTGATAGTTGGAAATTTATATATTTACTGCTACAAAATATCGTAATAAGTTTTCAATTAAGAAATGGTTATTGACCGCATTCTCCAGAAATGCTATGTAATTTAATTTTGATTCTGATCTTGTCAGCATAAATAGAGCAAGATACTTTTTCATTTTCATTTGTTATTAAAGTTTCAATCATATCAAGTAAGCTAACCTCTTAAGTGTTAGTAAAAAAAAAAATACGAGAGGCATCCTATGTTGCATACGGGAAAATAATCTCTGTTCAAAGAGGGTTTTTCTGTCTTGGTGGCGACAAAATGACTCTTTATGAACTGGACATGGAGTATTATTTTCTCAATCTTGCTCAAAGACAAGGATGACAAACATAGAGCCCTGATGATACAGTGTGACAAGACGGCATTATAAGAGTGACACACATAGCACATGTGTAAAATCTCAATGACCAGGAAAAAAAATGGCGCTATATAGCACGATATTTTGCCAATTGAAAACTGGATACCAAATACACGAATGATGATTTGATAAACAATTTGCATTTCCTTAAACAGGAATTCGAGTCTAATAGCTATTTCTTTACTTTTATATTACAAAATGATACGAGGAGGGCTTTCGATAGCAGTAAGTGTTGTTAGGTGATCGCTGATGTTTCCAAGCGATAGTTTGTGATATTTTTAAATATAATTTATTTTAGAACCCTTTGCCATTTTGACGTGAATTCTGTTTTTTATAATAAGCTGAATAACTGATCTCAGGCAAAGAAAACGTGTAATAATTTTTGTGGGATTATTTTTCATAACATTCAAAGTGGATTATCAAGACAAAAGAGTATTTCGATTAATTTAATGCTTTATACAATGCGCAAAGGCATCAGTCGACAATGCTGTAAGAAACTGGCATAACTAATTCAATACCAGTCGAATTTCGTTCTTAGACAAATTTTGTAAAAATTATCCAGAATTCATAGCTGTGCCAGAAAAGAACGATGCGGAGTGTGAACTGATAAAGCAAGATCAACAAGTGACATATCATGAGATTAAGGTATTAGTATGAAGAGCGTCAACAAGATATTACATGAAAATTTGGCTGTATAAAAAATTTTTTTCGTTGCAGATTCCACACGATCTGACAAGCATTCAAAAGACTGTCAACTGGTGCAAGGAAATGTAGAAAAAATACGTTCAAGGTACATCAAAAGCTAACTACCCTATAAGTGAATAGCCATGAGATTGAAACAAAACAGCAATTGGCTGTATGGGTCTTCCAAGACAAGAAAAATCCAGCAAAATGTGTTTGTGAAAAAAGTACAACGAAGCAAATGATTGTTTGCCTATTCCGAATAACCGGTCATTTGGTGGCAGTGGCCTAAAAGCAACGCATGATGGTCTTTTCTACCATCCTGATATACAACCAGTTTTTTGCTGGGAGTTGTCGGAGAAATTCGAGAAAAACAGAAAAAGAGGCGAATCATTCTTCACCAAGGCAACGCATGTAGCCTGCTAAAATATCGCGTTGACTTGCAATTCACCGTACATACTTGTGTGACTTGCCATTATTTTTTTTATTCCCACATTCCAAAAATGAATTCTGTGGTCAATGACTTTCAGCATCCGAAAAAGCAGTTGATGCATTCAAAACGGATGTTTTGGAAATACCTCAGTCGGGGTTTAAAGTGCTACGAAATAATTTTCGATTTTAAATAATTGAAACAAACACATGAAGAATGAATTGATCATTATGGAGAATTCTTTGAAAAACAACGAAATTCATTTCGATTTAAATATTTGATTTTTCATATCAGATCAAAAATATCAATATCAGTCATAGTGAAAACTTGCGACGTAACCACTAAAGAGCAGAAGGCGATTGATTATTTTATAGAATTTTTGCTCAAAAAAAGATGAGTCAACGTATATCATATGAAACTTAAAATCAGACAAGCAATGGCGATACGATTTTAAAAATTTGGATGAACGAGTGCTTGTTAAAAAATAGAATTTGATTGCAGAGCTTAAATATTTCTGTTTAGATTTCACTCAGATATATTTATCATTAGTACAAAAAGCTGCCATTCACTATAGGCAGTCATTATTGACTATCGGTAGTTATTCAATGGTGTACATTCTTCTTCATAAAGTTTTCCAATTAATAATTTTTTGTTGGTATTAGAGTTAAAAAAATTAAAGCTCCTTAGTTATATATTTTCGCAATTTAACTGTACCACAATTTTTTAAGCGTATGTTTTAAATATTAATTTAACATTTTTTTAAATAATAAACTCTTCTCAATAAATATGAACTGGTTAACAATATAAAATTATTTAATGTCAGACTGTCAGAATTTGTGAAAGCGTTCCTGGTCAATGAGATAGACAGCGAAGAATTATTAAAAATGAAGTAATTTAAAAAAGAAATTTTTTAATGTTGTTATAAGCAAAACATTAGACTTAAGATTTAAAAGAGATTGTTTACAAATTTTGCAATTATTAATTTATAAGTATATTAATTAAAGAAATTTTTAAAATTTTTAATCGCACTTGTGTCGATTTAAATTAACCATAATGTTGATGTTTTGTCTTGTCGTTTCCATTTTGCTTTTTCTTTTGTTCTATTGTCAACATGTTAATGGCTTGAATCAATGGAAAATGGATTCTCAAACGGATGCGTTGGTCTTTATATAAGAAACTGATTTATTGACAAAATGAATTTCAACAATATTCTCAGATAGGCACAGGTGCCGTATAATCCATGATGCCAAATTCTGAGATTGGCAAATTTTTGGCGGATTTTTATGTATCTGGAAACCTCGTTTTTGTTACGTCATACATAAAGAGACTTATAAGAATTATGCATAAAATTCTATTTTGGTTACCCCAGTGGTTACGTCATTGCGCACATCCCAATACGTCATCTGGGCAACATTTCTTTATCGCCAAAAAATTTTAGAATTTAGAATCAGGATTAATCCTGATTCATTAACATGATGCATAATTATGCGGCACCTGTGCCCCAAATTTTGAGTTTGATGATTTTTTGGCGGATTTTATTGTTTAACTGGTAATGTAGATTTTATTTCGTCATAGAGATGGAGACCTATAAGAAGTATGTAGATAATTATACTTTGGCAACCCTAGTATTTACGTCATGGTGAGACATCACATTATGTCACCTTGGCAAAATTATTACTTCGCTAAAAAATTTAGAATTTAATCATGCTGGATTATATGACCTTTTATGCCCGATGGTGAACTTCGCCTTGTTTGCCGCCCCTCGAAAAATGCGATTTGAAGGCAGGTAGAAAATTAGTCGACAAGACGAATTTACAATATGACGTAGATAAATCGTTATCTGACGTCATGTATATTTTAAATCAATGAGAATTGTAATGAATTGTGTGGTGTAATCATGATCACAACTGGAACGAAAGAAGCAAACATTTTATGGTTAATAAAGTATGCGTCGTTTCAGGAACTTTGTCAAAATCTGGAAAATCCCTACGTAACAATACGGTAAGACAACACGATCATTGGACGAACTCAAATAGTTAATCTGCATTGTTTTTGCACTGCTGTCCTACGCTAATTTATTCACGAGCAAGTGGGACACGCTGTCTGTCTGACTCAGTTGAATTAAAATTCCCTAACAAGACGTTGATTTTTTTTATCTTTAAGTTTGTTAAATGATAGTGTTCAGTTTTAACACAAAGAAATCAAAATATATTTAAAGTTTAACAAATTGCTTAAAACATTACATTTTGTTCCCATTTTCAAAAATTAATTTTAACATAGACCTATTAAAAATGCAAATTCGAAAGCTATGTTAACTGATGTATTTGTGATGATTATTAAAAAAATAGCTTATATTAACAATATTCATTTAAAAAATTTTGTTATGTATAAAATTATTCATTTTTCTACATAAAACACATTTGCTTGAAAATAATTTAAAAATGCTTATTAACTATAAAACTTAAGCTTTTATTTTGTTTTATTTATTATGTTACTTTTGAAATTTACACAACTTATAGGGAGAAAATTCACTATTTGCTTAAAAAAATCCAAAATAAGCCCAATTTTAGTTTATAGTTTTTAAATGTTGTAAAAGTTTTAAGTGGTTCTTATATATTTTTTTCTTCAGATAATTGCACTCTCCCTAAAAAGTTGACCGCCTAGATTTAAACTGTGAAGATATTAATGAAAATTATTCATGATCTATAATCAACTATTGTTATCAACTAATAATTTAGCACCTGTTTAATACGGCAACAGACATTTTTATTGATTGTTAACCGTATTCACGTATCAAAAGGGAAAATACAGAAAAAAGCATGCATACTGACAGATGCGGTATACAAAAAGCGAATACATTACACTTCTCGCCGATTGTTTAACAGTGACTAAATACAAACTTGAAGTTTTCCACTCCATAGATAATGGTCTTATGAATGTAAGTCTCTCAGAATATTTACCATAAAAATGCTGCAGAATAATTTTACTATGTATAATTATAGTTGCTCTTTTATATAGTTTATTAATTTTAAATCCAAAAACTTCTTTCACTTTAGTGCATTTTAAAGGCATAGTTAACTTCGGTTTTCAGACAATGTAGTAAGATTTTAAGTATAAATTGTCTGAAAAAATTTTATACTAAGTATGATAAATTTAGAAAAGTTATAGCTCATCATGGTATTTACATTGTTTTGTAAGCATTCTATAAATTGAAAAAATTATAGTTATGATATTAATGAAAATAATATTTGGACGATAAGGCATGTTTAAAAATTTAAATCCACGAGGATGATCAATTTCCGGGAATTGATTGAGTTACAACACTTAAATCCGGTATCTAGAATCTTGGCGATTTTCCAATTAATTTGATTTTGAAACATTTTGCATAGTGATTAATGACTAAGTAGTTTTCTCATGGAAAATATTATATTTATTTGACAAATATTCAAAATACTTTTTTACTGAAAACGTGTAAAAGGTGGCTGATACTTTATGGTTTTGCACCTTAAATAACCCTTATGTATTATTTATCCTTATAATGGCAATGTTATTATCATATCCTAAATTCATTCTGATATTGAAATTTCATTGCTAAACTATAATTTATTTTCCTGACATAAGTATATCCTTATCAATATGATGACCGCAGACTATGATATTAATGATATGAAAAATCTAGAGTAATTTAATTTTATGCTTCAAATAAAGGTGCTAATGGAAGAAATATTCTGAGTTATACGTAAAAATTGTGATATGCAAATTTAGCACAATTTTTATCAATTAAACTGTAATATTCCATTTCATATTTTTATATTTTTTGAGGAGTTCTAACGCTTTCAAAAGTTTCGTATAATATGTTTGTAGAATAAGCTTCATTCCAATTTATGATATTTTCATTTATAAAATATCTGTCATTCTGTCATTTATAAAATATTTTGCGATGGTAAAGTTGCTTCTTTCTTTGAGAAATAAGCAATTTTATCAATAGCAACCAAAAGTTAAAATAAACTTAAAATTATTAAAATATATTTTAGAGTGGTTTTCAAATTATACGTTGACATCTCTTAGTAATTAAAATCATCAATCGTAAAATATTTTAAATTTTTATAACTTTATAAAGAGAAGCTAAATTCTTAAGATAAATTCATTTAATTATGCTTTGAAATTTGTTTTAAATTTTTAAAAATCATGTGAGAAAAGTACTTATTAAATTAGCAGAAAATTATTGCATTCCATTTGAAAATACGTATGTTAAATTTTATAAAAATTTAAATAATATTTTTATTAGTTTAATAAACTAACATATGAGTAATTTGAATTAGTAGAAGCGAAAATACACTTCATTTCCTTAATGAAACAAATTTTATTGAATTAAATGTATGGAAAAGTTTTCTAATAAATTTTTTATCGTATAAAATTCACAGAAACCTCAACCTTGTTTTAAAGAAGATGATTAAATAAATAATTAATAATATTGCAATTTTTAAGGTTTGTCATTCAATACAGAAATATTTTGTATTAATTTATGATTTATATTCAGTTTTATATGGTAATATTAATATTAAAAGATGATAGTTATGTAATAAAAATAACAGTAATATATAAAATTAGATAAAAAATAAAAATATATAAATGCCTCAACTCCATTTAAAATGACTTATTCCAATAAATTATCTTATACTATTTTTCCATTTATCATTCATTATTATATAATGAAAGATGCTATTAAATAAATTAAATTAGTTACATTTTGAGGTTTCTTTCTGCTTGTTTTTTTTTACAATGCTGAATTTAAAATAATTCTAAGCAAAAAAAAATTTAATGCGATGTCAAGTTCAATCGTTAAATTCATGATACTTGAATTATTTATTGCAAATAATATAAAAATGAAAGATAAAATATTCTTGTAATTATATAAGGAAAACTGTGTATTAGATGGATTACATATTATGATTAAATGAGTTATCATTAAATTATTATCAATCTAATGACTTGAGTTATTTTTCATGATTACAGATGACTTTTCGCAGAAGATTTTCGTCATTTAAAATTTTAAGTGATTAAAATCACCGAGAATAAATTTCAGTTTGATATAGTGTCTCTTAATCTTTTTCCCATCTGTCCTTTGTCAATAAATAAAGTCTGCTGATTATTTTAAATTAAATATATGTTTTGTACTATTTTGGTTATTCAAAACAGTATGGTCTTTAAATTTAACTTATGATCATGAGGATTTTCATTACAAGGAAATACGGTAAAAATTCTCGCTTTAGAACCGGTCACTATCGAGATAAGAAGATCCATAGAGATAGCAACAGAACCAACCGTCTCTGCATTGATTGCGATAATATTCCACTAACACCAAAACACATTTTTGATTGCCCTGCAATTTTAAGATCTCTGGGCTCAGCTCGGGGAATTCACCCTCCCTTAACATCATAAAGAATTTATGTTCCGAAAACATCAAGGAAATAGCTGGCAGCGTTCTCCCCATGCACACGACATCAGGCAACCAACGGTTAAAGTTTATAATCGGATAGCCCTTCACTTTTTGGCATTTGTTTGACACCAAGATGTGACCAACAAGATGACAGCTACACAAAAGCTAAACAAATATAAATTATATTTTATGGTCAAGTTTTTCACCAAATCAAGGAAAATCATATTCCATACTGAACCTGGATATACAATTAAATATGTTACAAATGTGAGTGATCCTTTATTTAATATATGTCAAAGTAATCAAATAATGCCGAGGAATTTTTTATGTGCTGAACATAACACGGCACAAATCTTAAGCTTCAGATTTTCCAGTTGACAATAACAGAAAATTAAGATCCTTAGTAGCAACAAAACTGGGCGGGAGTTTTCTTGTTTGTATGTGACTGTCAAAAGTATTGAATGATTGATAGCCACTTGAAAAAATATCTGGATAAATATGAAAAGCGAAACAATTTTTTTTCCTCCGAATGAAGCGATACCATTCTTTAATACAGTTGTAGTGTGTAGTTTTGAATTATTTTGAAAGAGCTGAATCATTCAGGTCACAAGCGCTGGATACTTCAAGTTCAAGAAATACTACGCACATTTTTGTTTATGAAGGCAGTTAATCATAATATGAGAATCTGATGCTATTATTAATTATATCACGAGAAAGGAGTTAGCTATAAGCATCCGCTGTCCATTCTTGGAACGGAATCAGCTACTTGAAGTGTCATATTGACTCACAGAGCAGCTTATAATTAAGAAACGTAGCTATTTTTAGATAAAAGAAAGGATGATTTGGTGGAAGTTCTTTACGTTTATTGCAATATGTATGTGATAGAGCCATTTGCCTAGCTTCAACACATTTTCAAATTATTGAAAAAGATTAAGAATGGTTTCGTCAGATACATAAGGCTTATTTCCAAGTTTCTAACATGTTAGAGTGAAATAATTTTTCGCGCATTTTTCAAATAATCGTCATTTAAGACTGTTGAATGTCAATTATTTTGATATATCTTGCTCATTTTATTAACGGAAAGAAATTTGAAGTATCGTACTAGAGTGAAATACGGTGTGTTGCTGCATATTTTTTGAAGGCAATACCTATTCTTAGGGATGTTTCTAAATATTTTCAAGTAAATTTTGTACTTGTATAACAAACAGGATTTAATTCAGGATTCAAAACCTGCCCCAAAAGCTGTAGGGTTTTGATAGGTATCAAGTTTTGCAAAAAAGCTGAATCACTAAAAAGCTTCTGGATATTTTTTTTTATCTAAGTTCAAAATTATATTTTGAAGTTTATAACGACTAGCACATGTAAACAAAGCAAGATTATTTCTTATTGCTCAGATCTATCAATTGTATGAAAATTAAATTTTTTCTGTTCAAGATTAATGAAATTCAATCATTAGATGAAAAATATAATAGATAGGAAATTATAAGACCACGTGTAACATACAACCTTTTCCTTATATATATTTAAAAAAAAAAAAAAAAAAGATTATATTGTACATTTAAAATTTTATATTTTGCTTACAGAGAGAATTAAAGAAACTAGATTATTGTTTTGATTTCTTTAAAGTAATCGGTTAATGTTTTGATAAAAAAAGTTGAATTAATCATTATGAAAATAATTAATTTTAATAAAAATTTTTATTTTCATAATGATTAATTTTAAAATAAAACCCAAAGTAAGAACTAATTTAATGATATAGTTTGAAATTAAGAAAGTTTAAGACCTTAGAAAAATTTGCATGCTGTGGTTGAAATTTTTTTTTGCATGAATACAATTTAAATAGTGTTTGTAGAGATCTAAAATAAGATAACTAAAGTTAAAGATTGATTATTTTTCATCTAAACTTTATCACCCATAAGAAAAATAATTATTTAAAAGAGCCTTTTAATATATACAAGGTAATGGGAATTAATAGTTGTTAAAAATTTCAAAGATGAAGATTCTTAAAATTTTCAAGTGTGAGATTCATAATATTTTGATAAAATGCAAAATTTATGGAAAATTGAGCTATTTGGGGGAAAAAAGTTGACAATTATAATAAGAGGATTTGCAAAAACCAAAAGTTCAATTAATTCAGAAAATGTTTCTTCATATAACTCATACAAAAGATTATTTTATAAGACAAAGAAATAGTTTAAATTCAACTGAAAATATTTTGCTATAAGTTTAGTTTTGGAAACTAATGAAAATCTAAGTCCTGTGATATTAATGTGAATAAATTACTGTTTAAAATAAGATAAGTGTTTTTATTCAGATAAGAAAATAGTTAGATAAGAGAATACATGATTCAGCTTCTTCCTGCGAAGAGCTTAAATTTAATCTAATAAAGAGTCACGTGATCTGATGATAAGTTATTCAGTCAGATATCTTTTTACAAATCTTGCAACATTTCACAAAAATGTCCATTAATAGGATTTTTAAGAAACAATTATATTTTTTAAGTTGCTAATATTTATGTTAAATAAACATGAAGCATAAGCAACAAACATGGAAAATTAATATTTCGCAACTAAAAAGATTAAGTCCATTAAAAATACATTTATTAAAAAGAGAGAAGAAAAATCTTACACTCTTCTTAAAATGGGAAAAAATATGTTTGCATTAAAAGTTATCCTTGAATTTCTTTTTGCATTTTATAGTTTTAAGCTTAAAACGACGTATATTAATCTTAGAAATTTATCAGAGAAAAGTTATTTTTTTAATTCACAGTTTCAGTGTTATATTTTGCCAATTTTTTTAAATTCCAATTATTTAAATTAATATATTTACTGCAAACTTATAAATCTTAATATCTAAAACTAGAATATTTGATACTTTTGAATGCGCGAATATTCAATTGAAATATCATTTCCACTGAATATATATATATATACAGTATGTTCACTAAAGTCCCTTGCCACCCTATTAACTTCGGAACGGCTGCTGCTATATTCATAAAAGTGACGTTTAGGTATAGTAAAGTAGCCATGCGCTACTGAATGAAACCACCTACCACGCCACCTGGTGTAAAACTGTGCAGTAGCATTCGTATCTCGAAAACGGAACGAGATATGTAAAAAAAGTGATTTACAAAGTTGTAGAGCAACCACGATTTAGTACGAAAAGATACCTTGTAGGCATTAATGTAAAGAATACAACGGTTAAAATGCGCATTTGTTGTTTTGTGCTGTGACGTGGCACATCGTACGTGTGCGTATTTGAAAAAACAAAAAATCGTTTTCTTTCACCGCTGGCCGTGAAAGAAAACGATTTACATTTTCGTGATTACATTTTTCACTTTTATTTCGAAATGGGAAGAACCGAAGTATTAAAAATAATTCCAACAATTTGTATGCAGTATGCAAATACGTAAGAAACGTCATGCCTGTTCAACTGAAACAGCTATAAAGAGACATCTTCTTGGTAATACCCGATTTTGTGGAGAGCCTGCCGTTGTTTAATCTTAAGAATCTATGGTTTCAACATGACGGCGCGCCTGCTCACTAGACATCTCCAGTGAAGCAGTACCTCGTCAAGGAATTCGGCAACCAAATACTAGGGTATGGCGGTTTCGAAGAGTGGCCTCCACGTCCTCCTGATCTGACTCCACTGGACTTTTTCCTGTGTGAATACTTGAAACACCAGGTGTATGCGACTTCTCCACAAAAATTGCAGGACCTTAAACGACACATTACGGTCGCGTGTTCCAACGTGTGCAACATAATCTTCAAGCGAGGGTCCAAATGTGCATTGCAGCTGACGGTGAGAAGATTGAACATCTTAAATAAAGTATATTGTTATAACTATTTGTTTTTTTTTCCTTTCTTAGATTGTTTTGTCACGTCACAGCACGAAACAACAAATGCGCATTTTAACTGTTGTATTCTTCACATTAATGCCTACAAGGTATCTTTTCGTACTAAATCGAGGATACTCTACAACTTTGTAAATCACTTTTTCTCTCTTTCTCGTTCCGTTTTCGAGATAGAAATTCTAACTACACAGTTTTCCACCAGGTGGCGCAGTAGTCATTTTTATTCAGTAGCACATGGCTACTTTACTATACCTAGACACCACTTTTATAAATATAGTAGCAGAAGTTCCGAAGTTTAAGAGGGTGGCAAGGGAGGGACTTTAGTGGACATACTGTATATATATATATATATATATATATATATATATATATATATATATATATATATATATATATATATATATATATATATATATATATATATATATATATATATAAATTTCGTGTCACGATGTATGTTCCCAATAAACTCCGAAACTACTGAACGGATTTTGATAAAATTTTGTTACCATTTATAATATGATCCAACTTAAAAGATAGAATAGTTTTTATTACTTAATTATTGATCTCAATATTTATTATACGACATTAGTGTTTATTTATTGGTTAGTTCTGTAAATTCCTAACAGATGGCGGTTTAGCATCTAAGTTGCACAGGTATTCGGCAGATGGCGACGTGTTTATTTTTCTAGATTATACCATCTTCGAGAAAATTAACGTGCGCGCGCAAGCGCGTGGTTAAATATAGAATTTACATATATTTTCATGATGTATAATCATACTATAACAAATTTTCGTGAATCATTTTCATAATTATACTTTGCATTGTGTTATTATTGTGCAGTGATCAATTTGAATATTTTTAATATTATAAATAGTAAAATAAAATTTTATTGATTACTGTTTTTCTCTACTAATTTTCATACCACCTCGAAAACATGCAAGTATTTCTTGATAGCCTTTCATTTTTTTTATTTTCATTTTATAATTTTATAATTATTAATTTATTCAGCAGTACATTTTGATCTAATTTATTTATTCAAATGATAAATTCTTTTAATTTCTTTTTATTTCAGTATAATGCCGCGGAAAAATTTTTAGTTTTAATAATTTAAAATTGAAAAAATAATAGTTCGATGTCATTGTTATATACCTCATTTATAACAATTTATTTTTCGATGTTTTTAATTTATATAGTATATTTTATAATTAAGTCACTGATTACAAACTATAATTTAATATAAGATGAATAAAATGTAAATTCGGAAAGTGTATGTTGATTTGTGCTTAATTTCAAAATTTCGATACTTTACCTATTACTTTTAAATTTTGGTGAAACGTTTTATTTTTAATCTCATATGAATGAACCTATTTATAATTTTTTTAGAAAATATTAATTTGATTGTACCAAGGAGTTAGTAAAAAATTGATTCAATGTATTATAATTACTCAGCCACTGCAACGCGTGGCTAGGTCAGCAATTCTATATATATAAAAATTTCGTGTCACGATGTATGTTCGCGATAAACTCCAAAACTACTTAACCAATTTTGATAAAATTTTGCAACCATTTATAATATGGTCTAACTTAAAAGATAGAATAGTTTTTATCTCTTAATTATTGATCTCAATATTTATTATACGATATTAGTGTTTATTTATCAGTTAGTTCTGTAGATTCCTAATAGAGGGCGATTTAACATCTAAGTTGCACAGGTATTCGGCAGGTGGCGACCTGTTTATTTTTCTAGATTATACTATCTTCCAGAGAAAATTAACGTGCGCGTGCAAGCGCGTAGTTGAATATAGAATTTACATATATTTTCATGATGTATAATCATACTGTAACAATTTTTCGTGAATCATTTTCATAATTATATTTTGTATTGTGTTATTATTGTGCAGTGATCAATTTGAATATTTTTAATATTATAAATAGTAAAATAAAGTTTTATTTATTACTGTTTTTCTCTACTAATTTTCATACCACCTCGAAAACATGCAAGTATTTCTTGATAGCCTTTCATTTTTTTTTATTTTCATTTTATAATTTGATAATTAGTAATTTATTTATTCAAATGATAAATTCTTTTAATTTTTTTATTTCAGTATAATGCCGCGGAAAAAATCCAACCTTAACAATCAGTATAGTGAAAAGGCACGACGTATGCGTGCTAATAGAGCTCATGAATAGGAAGAACAAATTGCAGCAAGAAACGTAGCTCAACGAATCAAAACAGCAGAAATTCGCAGAGAAGAGTCTCAAGAACAGAGTGATGAACGTCTACGACAAAATATATTGAGAACAAGATCAGCGCGAGAACGGCACATAGCCACATTTAGAGAACGCGACAGAGAGCGACAACAAACCAACCGTGCATTAACACATGCATCATTCGTTCGCCTTGCATTCGAATATGCACCAAACATCAATTACTCTGCACATCCTAAAATTATAATTGGTGCAATGGATAAAATATGCCAAGTTTGTCAAGCGTTAAAATTCCGCAATGAAACGACCGGTATGTGTTGTGCATCAATATTTCACCGAAAGCTTTAAAATTAGTTCTTGCTGGCGAATCAGATGATTCGAAATTATTTTTACGTAAGATACGCAAATTCAATTTTTGCTTCTAAATGACGTCCTTTGGTGCAACTAAAATTTGCGATCTCACATCTGATGGAAATAATTTTGAAACTACATTCAAAATCCAAGGCCAAGTGTTCCACAAGATTGGGTCATCAATTCCAATACTTAATGATGATCCAAAGTTTCTCCAAATTTATTTTATGGGCAGTTGTGAGGAACGCGTGACAACTCGGTGCCTGCATAATTTCATGGAACAAGCAGAAGAGAGAGCAATTGTGGAATCTTTGGAAAACTTTTTTGAAAATTATAATCAACTTATCCAATTATTTAAACGAATATTGCCTCAATTAAGAAATGATAATTATCAAATCGTCATCAAAGCGGATGGTACTTTTACCATCAGGAGAACACGCTGGCAGGTTCAACGCGCCAACCGTAGATGAAGTTGCTGTTATTATGGTTTGTGATCCAGTTAACAACAGAGACCTCAAAATCATGCGTCGAGACAGCATTGTTCATATAATTTAAGACCTTCATCGTTCGTATGATGCATATCAGTATCTCCTGATATTCTGGCAAGGGCAGAATGAATATCACATCAACATCAAACAGCGTGATCCAATCACTAATACGTTTAATAATCTATACTATTTAATTCCTTATTTTGGTGATTTTAATTTCTTACTCTTAATTTTTCTAACCATTTAATAACTCATTTTTTTAAGTAATGAAATCAATAAAAAAGTTAGTTCTATGAACTACTACGCGCATCGGTTGATGATTAGACTTAATCAAGATAGTTATATCCTTCGATATCGTCAACTATTCCATCAATATATTTTGGATATGTTCGCTAAGATCGAAAATGAACGTTTACGGTATATTAGATAAAACCAGGCTATTAAGATCAGAGGAATACATCCATTTACGAGATGCTATCATCGGAAACATCGAGGAAAATTCAAACGCCAATGACATCGGAACTGCATGTATTTTACTTTCAAGCTACATCGGTAGTCAACGGAGCATGCAGGAATACATACAAGATGCGATGACTTTTGTACGTCATTACGGTCGACCTGATTTGTTTATTACATTTACATGTAATCAAATTGGGAAGAAATAAAAAGTTTGTTATTACCAGGCCAACAATCAATACATCGTCAAGATATCGTTGCACGTGTGTTTAAACAAAAGTTAAAATGTTTAATTGATTTAATCGTAAAATATTCAGTTTTTGGTAACACATGTTGCTGGCTGTATTCTATTGAGTGGCAAAATCGAGGTTTGCCTCATTCTCATATTTTGGTTTGACTTGAAGATAAAATACGTCCAAATGAAATTGACCCAATAATTTCTGCCAAAATTCCGGATCCACTAAATGACTCAGAATTGTTTGATATTGTTACCAGTCACATGATCCACGGACCGTGCGGTGCTTTTAACATGACATCACCATGCATGGAAGAAGGAAGGTTAAGAAACGTTTCTCGAAACCTTTAACAATGATACTATTACGGATATCGATGGTTACCCATTGTTTCGCCGCAAAGACCCTGAAGATGGTGGTCACACATTTACAATGTGAATGTCGAATTCTAGAAATGAAGTTGAAATTGATAATCGGTGGGTAGTTCCACACTCACCATTGCTGTCAAAAGCGTATGAGGCTCAATATTTCGATACTTTACCTATTACTTTTAAATTTTGGCGAAACGTTTTATTTTCAATCTCATATGAATGAATCTATTTAAATTTTTTTTAGAAAATATTAATTTGATTGTATCAAAGAATTAGTAAAAAAATTGATTCAATGTATTATGATTACTGAGCCACAGAAACGCTTGGCTGGGTCAGCTAGTATATATGTATATAAATATATAAATATAATTGCAAAGTTAGATATAGAACTAAAAGCACAAGAATATATAAAAATGTTTAAGTTTAGCAATACATTTAGCGCAAAAGCAGCTAGAATTGTATTACTAAGATATAGTTAATAGTATATTTTATAAAATGCAATGAATATAATGAAACAAAATACAATGAAAAATGCCAAATGGAGAATAGTACATTGAAAATATTAAATGCCAAATGTAGAATATTAAATGGAAAACAATATATTGAAAATATTAAATGGAAAATAATACATTGAAAATACTTGAAAGAAATTTCAAAGAAAGATAGATAGATATAAATGGAATAAAGTACCAATATGGCCAGCTTCATCAGGGGGTGTTGACCACATTGGCACAATTATGGCTTTTCTGCAATGGCCCAAGACATAGTCTTAAAGAAGCCATTACACCCCAAAGCCATACCAAAAATTCAAACCAAAGTATCAAACAAGAATAAAAGAAGTAGAATTTAATCCAAAAAATATGTAAGTAGAATTTAATCTAAAATATATAAGTCAAAATCCAATGTTGCCAAAATACATTTAATATATAATAATCAAATTTAAATCATATCTAATTACAAATCCAAATCTGCAAGAACCTCTTTTATCAAAATATGTAAGTAGTATATATATATGTATATATATATATATATATATATATATATATATATATATATATATAATTATGAAGTATAATAAGATGATGAATCTCTAAATTATATTCGAGTTAAAAATTGTTGGGAAAGAGAGTTCTTGTATTACATATTTTCAAAAAGTATATATTAACTCAGGCTTCCAAACCTTTTTAGCTTGCGGACCCCTGTCAGTCAAGTGCACAATAAATAGTAAAATTCAGCTCGAAGCCCATCGGAATTGAAAACTCTATAATGCAAGTGCCATTTTTCAATAACCCCACGACCAATCAAGAGTCTTTGAATTATTGATGAATGGAAACGACTTTAAACTAACTTCGTTTCCATTAGTCTGAATTCTCACACTATATTCAGATACTTGCTATTCGATTTACTAAAATTGTTCTGTAGACTAGGCTGGCCATATTTCTAATTGAGTGGAGGGAAATATATTGCAAAGAAAAGCAACATTCGTTGGATAACATTTTAATTAACATAACATTTATAGAAAATACAAACAGATGCCTAAAAAAGTTACAGTTCAGGAACATTTCCTACTCGTCAATGAAACACAATGCGTTCTTCTTTACAAGAAAAGAGTCATGTAGGAATAATAATTAATTATTATTCCTACATGACTCTTTTCTTGTAAAGAAGAACGCATTAATGTAAAGGTTGCTTCTAATGGCACAATTTTGAAAAGTCGGGCTAAATACTTGACAACTGGAGACGGATGTCAGGTTCAGCATCTAGACAGCTTCGGTACTTAGTTTTGGTGGCGGCATAGATCGAGAATCTGGATTCGTATGTTGTGGCAAATGGAAGTAGAACACGTTTTGCTTTTTCAATAAGGGGGGTAGAATTTTTTGTTTTCCAAACGTATCCAAAAGTGAGAGTAACCGTTACTATCGAAAGTAGATTTCAAGGTTGAGTCTGTGGAAATTTCTATCAACAACTCATATTCATTCGACGATAGAATGTTCGGCTTTTTGGATACAGCGAATGGATTGACTACCCATTCGTATTCCTGCAGCTTCTCATCTTGAGCTGTTGGGAAATAATGCTCCAACGATGACGTCAAGCTTCGAAGGTGTTCGAGGATTTCCTGAAACAAATTGTTCCAAAGCTGCAATGTCTTGTCTCTCAAAAATCGTTGAGAAAAGGGAAACACTTGACCTTCCCCTCCTCCACGCTCTCTGCCAAAAATTGATTTTCCTCTTGAACGCTCGAACTTTATCGTTTGCAATGACTGCTGTCATAGTTTTCCCTTGCAGTGAAGTACTCATTTCATTCAATTTGGAGAAAATATCTGCCAAGTAAGCAAGTATACAATGCCAGTTTTAATCGTTAATAATCTCTGCTAATTTTGTATTTTGATAGTCTAAAAGTAAAGCTAGGACTTCTAAACGTAATTCATATAAACGAGATAGTGCATTCCCACGTGAGAGCCACCTTACTTCTGTATGGAGAAGTAGAGAATGACGAAGGCTTCCCATATCTTCACACAGTATTTTGAAAAGTCTTGACTTCAACGGCTGTGATTTTATGTAATTAATAATTCGGACAGATTCATCTAAAACTTTCTAATAAGATGCAGGCATTTTTTTCGTAGTTAAATCATGTCTGTGGAGAACACAGTGACTACTGCTGCAATCCTTCGAACTCTCTTTTATTTTTGTTATCGCTCCGACCATTGGACCCGTCATAGCTTTTGCACCATCTACGCACAAATCGATGCAATTAGACCATGGAATTTTGTTGGTCCTTAAAAAATCATCCAACAAACGGAATATTCCAGTACCTGTTGTATGGGCAGGTAGTGGTTTGCACAATAAGAGATCCTCTTCGAAACATCCCAAGAATGCATAACAAACAAAAGCCAATAAAATTGCTAATCTCGCAATGTCAGTAGATTCATCTACTTGGAGAGAAAATAAATTGTGTTGGATGTGAGAAACCAAAGATTCTTTCTCGTCATTTGACATGTCAACTATCCGTCTCTTGACAGCATTGTTTGAAAGTGGCACTGAAGATATAAGTTTTACTGCCTTTTCGTTTAACATACAAGAAACAATATCGTTAGCACACTGTTTTATGAGGGTTTCCGCAATGGTATGAGAATTGTCTGTCTTTGCCATCCGATAACTTACCAAGAAAGAAGCTTTTAGTGAGTTGTTATTAATTGTTTTTGCATGAGTTTTCATGCAGTGTTGAGGAGCAGCTAATTCAGCTCTTTTTCTCTTGAAAAAATCAATCTCTTTTGTATGAAAGTCCGGATGAGTACCCTCAAAATGACGACGCAACTCACATTCGATGGTGTAGGGATCATATTTCGTGGTTCAAAAGGCACATACAGAATAAGAAAATAATAATAGCATTATTATGAGAAAATGGAAACCAAGCATTTGCAAAATAAATTCAAATTATGTTACAAATTTAAGGTGAAGCTTTCGATTATTACAAGATAATACACAGCATTTATATTATTATTACAAGATAATACACTGCTGGCCACCGTAAATGCAACACGCTGAATGAAGCATATAAATAACATGAAATTTACAACATGCATTAGCGGAGGTGAGATGTGCAAATAATTTGAATTTCAGCGCAGACGCACGTCATGCACGCCTGTGGCTCCACTTTAAAGCACTATTTAACCCATGACAGTGACGTGTCGCTCAGCCACACCCCAAACCATAGCACAGCACATTCATTATGTAACGCATCATCCAGTATCTGCGCTTACCATTCGACACCATTTACAGCAGAGTGGTCTGTCCGCAAGACACCTATTACCTCGTCTACCCTTGACGCAGAACCACAGACGTTCCAGCACCAGTTGTGCTATGAAAAAAGGATGTGGACGGCAGAATGGAATGAAATTGTCTTTAATAACGAGGCACTCTTCTGTCTGCTACACTATGATGGTTGCATTCGAGTCTGGAGACACCGTGGAGAGAGGATGCTGAACAGCTGTGTTATGCACCGTCACACTAGTCCTGAACCGGGTATTATGGTATGGAGCGGTATTGGATATCATTTACACACTCCTCTAGTACGCACTGCCAGTACTTTAAACAACCACTGCTACATCTCTGAGGTGTTGACCCCAATTGTCCTTCTTTACCTTCAAGGCTTGCCTACTACCATATTTCCACTGGATAATGCGCGAATACACGTGGCACGTATTGTTCAAGAGTTATTCGTCAATCACCAGATTGAATTGCTTCCTGGACAGCTCGCTCTCCGGATCTTTCACTGATAGAAAACATTTGGTCAATGTTACTCAATGATTGACCCAAATAACGTCTTCAGCTGCCACACCAGATTGACTTTGTCAACGTGTAGAAGCTGTTTGCTTTGCTTTATCCCGAAAAAACATCCAAAGTCTCTTTGAATCAATGCCGAGGCGTGTGACAACGGTGATCTTCAACAATGGCGGCAACTCTGAATACTAAATTTGGCTATTTAGAATTATTTTATAGAAATTTACTTGGACACAGTGATATGTAATATTATCAAAATAAATATAAATTTTTCTTATAAAATGAGGAGCAGTAAACATAAGGGAACAAACACTGAACACGTGATGATGAGTACTTTAGGTAAATGATAACTACATTAAGGTGTCGATGATAAGCGTTTTGTGTGTCCTGAGAAAATGATGTGAATACTGCGCAACTCATAACTGACTGTTTTTATCTTTAACATAGATAAAAGTGAGGAAGGTAGAATGTGTTGTGAAATTTTCAATCCAAATAGAGGGACTGCTTAAGAATAATCTCTTACACAAATACTTATTATTTGAAGCTTATACAAATATTCCTCTTTGTAAATCTGTGTTGCTCACTGTAAGCCTTTACTTTATCCATAACGTTCAAGCGTTAATAAATTATTATTCACTTATAATTTGGACACATTCAGAATGGTTTTAGAGCAATTTTAAGCAGAATATTTTAATTTACTGGAACAACATTTTCCCTTTAAACAAATACAGTCAGTACAACAGAAAGTATTTATACTACTTAGCTTATTTTGTGAAAAAATAAATTCAATTCTTCTGAAAAAATTTAAAGATTTGGAATATGTCCATATAAAAATGGATAAAAAATATTAAATAATATCTCATTCTTTATTCAGATATATATCCAATAAATATAATCTTAATTTCAGTATAATAAATTATTTTTATTTTTAACATAAATTCAAATACATGAAGTAGTTAAAGTCAAATTAAAAGATAAAAACTATGACGATATGAAAATTATGCTCTTACTTCCCGAAGCAACATTTGCAACAATGGTTTCCGACCAATTTCCAGGATCTGTCCAAACTTGTGTTGAGATATTGGTGTAAGGTTTTAAAGTTTCCATGGCAAAAAGAAGCTCATTTGTGTCGTTCAAGGAGGGTTTGTTTGACTCGACCTCTTCCCACATTACTGCGTATATCAATGTATTACCCAATAATACAACAAGACATCCACACATAACTTTTATAATCTCTATTTCGGATACTATAGAAAACTAATGGAATGGTGAGACGTCGAATAGTCTATGTTAAGACTATCAAAACATTACTATCAGTTTGATAAACAGACAGGTATATTGCAGCATACATATTTTCACAAACATATGCGTTATTAGATAAGACGAGCCCATGAATAAATTCCTCGTTTATCGGAAATCATTACATTTTTCAAAAATTCATAACATTAAATAAGTACAAAATATTTTATTAATTATTTATTAACTTTAAATTTATTTACAATAACGTATAAATAATAAAAATATAAGTATTACATAATAAAAATTAGTCTTAAAGTCACGAAAACTTCTTCAATTACACATTATTAGTCGGATGCAGGATTTTTAGAGGATCAACCTTAAAATTTTAACGTGCAGTTCTCTAGCTAGATGAAGAAAGATGATCAAAGACACTGAAGCACGGAATACACAGATTCGGTACAGGTGCCGTATAATCCCGGATGTCAAGTTTTGAGTTTGGCAATTTTCTTATGTATGTGACAACGTCGTTTTATTACTTCAGACATATGGAGACCTATAAGAATTCTGTAGAAAATTCTATTTTGATAACTCTAGTATTTATGTCATCGCGCACGTCACGATACATCATCTTGGCAACATTTCTACATCACCAAAAAATTCAGAATTTGGAATTCTGGATTATACGCCCCCTTTGCCACAGATTCTGCATTACAATATTCCCTCAGAGATATGAATAATTTTTTCAAGGCACTCCAAGGAATTCTAATTACCACAAAGAACAATGGATTTCTGGTGTTGAAAGGTTATTATATAATGTCACCAAAGTTAATTACATCATATAAATATTTACGAAGAGAGCCAATTTTTTTTATTTTGCTCTTGTTTCTCAATTTTTTAATTTGATATTTTAACTCATAAATGGAAATTTTTTTTCCGAAAACTCAATATCACAAATTACATATCTTAAAAGGGATATTAAGTATTTTAATCATAGTAATATTCACTTACATTGAAATTTTGATTACTTACATTAATCTTTGAAAAAACATTTTAGAAAGATTTTGGTGCCATTATTGCAAATGAAGACTGAGAATGACTTATATTCTCCAAAAATATAAGAATAACCTATTAAGTACGAACATCCTAAAATGGCATAATTATCTCGCATTAGAGGACTAAACTACATCTTTAGATATGTTGACGTTTTCCACATTTCACTTAACTATATATATATATATATATATATATATAATTGATTTACTTACGCCAGAAAATCTATATTTTATACTTAATATATACTTTGTTAAAAAAAAAGGTCACACCCTTGTTAAAACGTATCATGCAATCGTACTTATATAGTTGATGTCTTTGTTGACTACAAACTGAATGTGTTGCATTAGACAGAATATGAAAATAAATTTGGGAATTAACAAAGTATCACTAGGGAAGTAAGTTTTAAAGTCATATGTTTTTAGGGTCTCTTGTGTTAAATTTTCTGCTGAATGCTGAATTTTTTCGTAATGAAGAAATTGTTGCAGTTAGATCCTGGAGAGGTGGCACATCCATTATGTCGATTAGGTTTGTAATCCCATCTAGTCCAGCTGAGATAAGTATTGCTACAGAGACTGAATCTTGCAGCTATGGCATGAATGCCTTGGTCATCAAATTAAGCGGCATGTTCGAAAACAGCTAACTGATATGGGCATATCTGTAAGTCATGCAGTGACAAGTGAATTTTGCGATGGATGTGCTCTTGGAAAAGATCATTGGAAACCCTTCAAGTCATATCCCTATAAAGCGATCTCAACTAGTGAAATCATTAATGTTGATGTTAATGGCCCTATGTCTGTGGGCACCATTAGTGGTGCGAGATATTATGTTTGCTTTAATGATGACTATAGCAAGTATCGTAAAATCTTCTTTTTGAAAAAGAAAAGTAATGTTAGTTATTGTCTACGTATGTTTCTCAATGAATCCACTAATCTGGCCATGTTATGAAAAGTTTCCGTTGTGATGGAGAAAGAGAATTTGACTGTGGTGAAGCAGAGAGAGAAAACCGAATAATTGTTGAACTGGCTCGTTCTATGCTTGCAACAAGTGAATTGCCTAGGCCACTTTGGGCCAAGGCATCTGACACCGCAGTGTATCTGCTAAATCACACTGGTTTATCCCCAGATGAAAGCAAAAGTCCTCATGTGTTTTGGACTGATGAGCCAAAAATTAAATTTGACCACCTGAAAGTATTTGGAACTGAATGCTATGCACTTATACCAAAGATCTTCAGATGGAAGTTTAAACACAAGAGTGTTCGTGGTCATTTTGTGGGGTATGTAAACAAGAACGATGGTTATAAGGTCTACCTACCCTCTCAGAAGAAAATCATAAAATCTCGAGATGTTGATTTCAAACCAGAATGTTTGTGCACCACAGAATGCTGTGACAGTGGAGGTGGAGGAAGACTGAAATGATAGCTATAAAGAAAAAATGTAATGTATCTGAAGAACAAGTTAGAAAATCTGAAAGAAACCAAAGCTCTCCTGCATGGATAAAATCTGGAGAATATCTGATGGCAAACATAGCTGCAATAGAAGAATTTGAAAACAGTGAAAACCCATCCACGCTTTCTGAAGCTCTTTCGTCAAATGAAAGTGACCTGTGGCTAGAAGCCATGAAAGAGGAAATAAAAGCCTTTCATAAAATGAAACATGGGAGCTTGTTGAGAGACCAAAGGTTCCAAAGTTATTAATTGTCGATAAGTGCCGAGGAAGAAATTTAATCCAGATGGTACTGTGGAGTGACACAAAGCTTGTCTTGTAGCCAAGGGTTATGCCCAAAAAGCAAGCTTTGATTACGATGAAACATTCAGCCCTGTTGCAAGATATGACTCTGTGAGATCTGTTCTTTCTGTGGCGACAAAAGAAAATTTGTACTTGCAGCAGTTTGATGTAAAGACTGCATTCTTGTACGGAACCCTTAAGGAGGAAGTGTTCATGACACAACCAGAAGGCTTCAATGATAATAGTGGGAGAGTCTGTAAATTGCATAAAAGTCTATATGGACTCAAACAAGCACCTCGTTGATGAAATCAGTGTATTGTGAATTTTTTGAGAGATCAGAAACTGAAAGTTAGTACAGCTGATCCCTGCTTGTTTATCAAACACAGAACAGAAAAGAATTCCTTGTTGTTATTTATGTAGATGATTTGTTGTTGGGACAAATAAAGTTGAAGTGAAGGAATTTATGAGTCAACTTAGTCATTCTTTTCAAGATCACAAGGGGTTCATTGAACCAGTTTCTAGGTATGAATATAACAAGATTGAAGGATGGTTCAGTTTTCATGAATCAGTGTGCCTATTCGGAAAAAGTTATGTCAAAATTTCATATGGACTCCACCAATTCAAGCTCAACCTCAAGTGACAAATGTTTTGTTTTTGATGATTCAAAAAACAAACTGATAGGGAAAGAAGCCCTTTATCGCACGGCGGTTGGCAGTTTGATGTACCTTGGAATTGCTACAAGTCCTAGGAATCAGCTGATTTAGCTTATGCTATATGCATTGTTTCGGAAAATCTTGAAAATCCTAGGACCTCAGATTGGTGTGCTGTAAAACGAATCTTTAAGTATCTAAGAGGAACTGTAGATTTTTGCTTGTTATAGAAGTGTACAGCGATGCTTATTATGCAGGCGATTTAAAAACAAGTCGCTCAAGAACTGGAATGGTCTCTAAATTTTCATCAGGAATCCTCTGGTGGATGAGCCAAAAGCAGAAGAGTGTGGTGTTATCTACTACAGAAGCTGAATATGTTGCTGCGAGTGAGACTGCTAAAGAACTAATTTCGCTGAAACATCTGCTCAGTTCCATAACAAATCTCGAAACTCCCTCTCTTCTGGTAGATAATGCTAGTGCTGTAAGACTGGACAAGAATCCTGAATACCATAAACGGTCCAAGCACATAGATGTCATTTATCACTTTGTGCGAGGAAATTTCATTGAAGGTAAATTGCTTATCAAGCATGTTCCAGGTAAATTGCAATTAGCAGACATCATGACTAAATCATTGCCTCGAGCTGGGTTGAAAGAACTGTGTACCTTGTTAGGACTGTTTTCATTTAATAGTCTTGTTATTGAATGCGTGTGTTAATCTAAATAAGTTGTGGCTTGTTTAGGAAGTATTGTAACAACTCAATTTTCAGAATCTTGAGTCAGACAAGCGACAACTAAACTCCTCTGTTTTAATAAAGAATGTTTACGTTGCTTGTAAACATGCATCTTGCACTTTTATTTGTACTTAATTGCTTTTTGTTTTAGCATTTATTTATCAATAACGTCAACAGTTATCAGTTTGGACTTCCGGAATTCTGTGTATATATTAAAATACATGCGACTGAATGACCAGCTGTTCATTCTGAGCTCGTACTGTCAAAATGTCTTATTCTAAAATTTGCGATTGTTGTGACGAGGGAATTGCGAATTCTAGTTCGTACTTTTTGTCGTCAGGACACGTTTTTCACGTCTACTGTCTGATGTTATTCAACATTTACAGAAGTCAGAAAATTTGTCAGAAATGTTTTGCGATCTTCTAAAACTCGATTTTCCACCCGTGCCGCCATAAGATGTTGAAAATGAATTAAGACCAGATGACGAACGGGAGCCGGCTTGCATGACTTGCGAAATTACGTTCGTTTGAGGCAAATGCAAGTTGTTCTGCGAGCCATTTGTACTCTGGGTATGCGAACATAAGTTCCATTTCCAGTGCATTGAACGCTGAAAACACGCACTGTGACACGCCGAGGAACTTTACGTTTTTCGATATTTATCCAGACGATATGTATCCAAAAAGATCTGCCATTGTCCAAGGTCCAGTGACGATGAAATGGACGTGGGTTCATGGAGTGACGCTTTAGAAGATCTTAGAAAAGGTTTTGTGTGTCGTTCGATGTATTTAGGCTCTAGGCCTAAATGCAGTTCTCGAGGCCATTTCTCGCTCAGATAAAGTGACATTGGTAGTAAATTTGGCCTTTGTGTATCACTTAAGAAAAGGAAAATTAATATTTTTCATGATTCTAACTATAATAATTTGATAGCATTAAATTTAGTTTATAATTCTCAAATCTCTCCCAAAGTCAGTATGGTGAATAATGTGCCTTAAAGTTCTTTATTAAAATACATATTAATAAGAAACAAAAATATGAAAAAGCACTTGTCTATCATTAAACATATTGTAGAAATAGTAAGTAATTCAGATCCTTTTTTTTATTTTGGTGTGTGCAATTTTAATGGAAATAACACTTGTCAATATATTGTCCCTAATGTGAAAGTATTGCTTATTTTAGAAGACAAAGTGGGTGCGGTCTCGTCTGCTAGCTGCTTCACCGGCTTGCATAATTTTTCGCAGTTAGAACTAGTCCTTGTATATTCTTTACTCCATGCATGGACTAAAAGCAGTTTTATTAATGAAAACTTCACCACAGCTAACATGTCTTGATTTAAAATCTTCAGTTAATTTCAGTGAGTGCTACTCATATTGACAGCAAGAAATAACTACTGAAAAACTAATTTTCTACCCTGAGAAATGATAACGATAAAAATATTTGTTGAAGCATACCAAGGTGGACTTGCGTCGAACATAACATAGGTCTGAAAGCTACATACATGATATTGGGTGGGTGACAAAAGATGAAATTCTCAATGGATGATGCTTTTAATAAAATAAAAACCATGTTGTGCATTCAAGTCATTATGTAAATTTAATTAGAAAAAAACACTTTAAACATTTGATAAATATCCACTCAGTTATGTTCTTAATTTAACAATTTGTATTTGTTATAGTATAATCTAATGAAGTCTGAATCACTTTTTATTTTCTGATGTAAACCAAATCATGATGTTGAACCAAAGTTTCTTTTACTCAAATTTCTTCCATTGATAAAAATATTTAGAATTTGTACTTGAAGGTTAAAAATTAGTGTCTGTATGTGTGTTGATACTGATTATAAAATTAATAAACATTACCATAATTTTTTTTTACATTACCAAAACACAATAAGCATTCACATTTATTATTTTTATATGCATTTAGATTTTAAATACATTTATTTACATAGAATAAAAAAATTTTCTTTTAATCTTCTTATACAAGAACAATAAGAAAACAAAAATTTGATACGTAATTTAAAAGCGTTAACAATAAAGTTTAAATTATAAAACTAAGCACTCTATTTACAAATAATAAATGTAATATAAAAACTTAATCAAAATCTTTACCAAAGTATTGTAATTTTAGAATGGAGGTTTCACAAAAACTGAAATTCTTATTTATTTTTTGTACAAATTATAAATGGTCATGCAAAATTAAGGATAGACATTGCAATTTATTCAGTTGAAATCATATCTAAATTTGTTTATTCATTACAAACCACCAGATCAGCAGCAACAGACAATATTTCAATTAAAGGTCATATTTACATAATTCAGATGATTCACACACTAGACAGCAGCTTTTATGCTTAAGACATTGTTCAAAATTCACCTACAAAGTAACAACTTGAATTTACATTACATAAGCAAAGCACTTCATGATGATTGATTCCATAAGCGATGACAGCAGCAGCAATTTTAATTCTTAATCTGCAATTTCAATGCTTAAAGGTCTAAGAAATATTTTATGATATTTAGAAACATGGTTATTTGAATAATAAGTATGTTTAAATACTTAACACATATTTGTTGAAGCAGTCGATTAAAAACCACTTATGAACTAAAATGAAAATGTTCATAATTAAATAGTTATTCTCATCATTCTAAATGAAATTTTATAAAACTCGGGTTACATACATTTATATAAAACTTAAAATTCTCAATCAGGATTTTGTAGCTTTAATAAGGAAAATATTTAATATACTTATGATAAATGTTTTAACATGTTCTTAGTTTGAACTAAATTTTACTATCAAACAAAAATGAAACTTTTCACTATAAATATATATATTTATTATATGAACTTTTAATGATATATTTTCAATAAAAATTTTTCAAAATCATTGAAAACATAAAATAACATGTAGTTATTGCAAGAAATTTAATGAAAAAATTTTAAAGTGCACTGGTAATATGTTGATGTTAATATACATGCAAAAGCATGTTTATGAACAAATTTAAAAATAAATCGTTTCTAATAATACAAAACTGCAATTGAGATGAACAAAAGCAACAAAATATTTTATGAGCAATATTTTTTAACATAGCTCATTAAGAACTATAATTTCAAAACAATAAAAATATGAAATAGATTTTCCATATTATTATATTTCCAAATATAAATATATAATCATAGAAAACAAATTAGATTCTCTATATCACTTTACTCAATCTAAAGGAAACACTTATTTACTAGCATATTGTACTACATAAAATGCAACTGATGTTTGAATTTTATGTAGTACAACATTTATAGCAAAATATAATTTAGAAAAACATTATATATTATATCATTGAAAATTAAAACATAACATTAAGAAATCAGTACTCGTTTAACATCTTAGAACTTTTTGAAGACCTATTAATCCCACATTCATATATTACCTCTGCATATTGTTACAAATTTAGTGAAATATTTTAAGCAGATAAAACAAAAATGCCTATAATAAAATAATTTCTTAAAAAAATGTTTAAATAATTAAACATTGAACTGTTTTTAAAGAATCAAGTGACATTTAAAAAACATTCAAAATTTAAAAAATTAAAATGAAAAAAATTCAAATTCATTTGTAATCTTTGATGCTTTAATTAATAGATTTATTATTTCAAATCAGTGATATGCCCTTTTTTCAATACTAGGCACATTGCAATATTCAATTTTCTTATAATAAAGATTTTGATAGCTTTTTTAAATTAGTGTTTTTAACAATTGTCGCTCCAAGAAAAAATTTTGTAAAAAAAAAAAAAAAAAAAAAAAAAAAAAATGAAAGCTGACTGATAAAAATTTTTAAATAGTTTCAGAATCACACCAGTTTGAATCCAATGTTTTCCTTCCACATATTTTACAAATTAGCAAGAGATTTAATTTAGTATCAGCAATAACAATAATTACTGTAAAAAGTGATAGTTTTCAAAATTATACGTTTGGAAAGACAGATATCATTGATATTTTTCCTTAAGATGTTCTTCAAAAATCTGCAAATTGAAAAATGTCACTTAAAATGTAGTCATTTATTTCTGTCATATATCTTTAAAAAAGTCTCATCAAAATATTTTGATTGCCAAAGTTTATTTAATGATACATCAGTTTCATATCCATAATGTTTCAAAAAAATGATTTTATATATTCAAATTTTAAAAATTTCATGTGTTTAGATCAAACAACCTGTAATAAATGTATTGTTCAAAAAGCAAGTTTGAATTAAAGTAATATTAAACAAATAACACTCAAACCTAATCTGAGTGTAATGACATTGGGGCACATTTTTTCCAGTGTCATTTATGATATTTTGATTTATTTAAAAATAATTACTAATTATAACAAGTGAACTTGAAAATCATATCAAAAAGCAAATACACATATTAAGAATTAGAGGTCAATGTTGCTTAATGAAAGAGCAATTTAAGAAAAATCAATGAATAAATAATCCTGTAAATTATATATAATTTTCTAAAAAGTATGGAAACTGACTTGTGTAAATAGAGTTGTTTAGGTAGAACTTGTTTTAGTAAATAATTCATCATAAAGTTAAAAAACCAATTTTTCAAACGTTAAAAGTTTTGATATTTTTTGAGTTTACAGCTGTTATTTTAATTTTAAGTGTTTTTAAAATTCTGACATTTAATTATTATTACCTGAAGATTTTCACGAGTGAAGCACAATAGAATTACTTAAAAGGACAGGATAATTTTATATTGAATAGGAGTTTGTGCAAATAAATTTTAATACTGTTTAAAATTTTCAAGTTGTGCACAAATATGAATATGTAAAATATTTGATACATAAAGCTGTAAATATTTCAATACAATAGTTATCAGCCTTGAGCCTTTTAATTACTTAGCATTCCTTAGTTTCAAAATTTTTAAATCTTTTCCAAAAATTAAAATTTTTCTAATCTTGTTTGGTATTTAAATATTTTTTCTCTCATTGCAAATGCATTCTTTTCTCTCATTTTATATTTTCTTTTAAATTTTTAATTACAGCAACTCTCCCTATCCCAATAAAAATTACCTCAGTCATTCTGGATGTATGAATATTCTTAAACAATTGAAATGTAATTTTATATGTTTAACCTTCGTTACAAACAAATTAAAACAATTCACACAGAATGGCTACAGTAAATGAGAAATATGTAATCAAAATACATTTAAAACAATTTAATATTTCAAATAATCACAGCAGCTTCAGTAATTCGTGAAGCAACTTGAGTCTATACATTAGAATATATACTAATATATATAGGAATTGATTGAAAAGTTGTTTTTTGAATATTATTAGATGAATAGTATGACTTTGAAAGATATTCTCTTTAATCAGTTGATATTTTAAAGAATAAAAGGCATTTCCCTTTTATGAATAAATAATCCTACATCAATACAAATTAGAAGTCGCATTATGTATATATATATATATATATATATATATATATATATATATATATATATATATATATATATATATATATATATATATATATATATATATATAATATTTTTATTAAAAGTATTATAATATTTTTAAATGAAAATAATTTTACTTATTTAAATATCTGATAAGTATAATAGTGAAAAGTTATGTTTATTTGAATAAGAAATTTATTTAAGATACTTATTTATAAACTTTTTTGTTATCTTATCATCTTAGATAAATATAATTTCTTTTTCAAATTCTAGAAAGAGCTAATAACAGAAAAAAAAATCTGAGAGTTACTCATTCAGTAATTTAAAACGTGTACTTTTGTTTTATTTATGTTGTCCATAAATGCTAATTTTAAAGGAAACAGATATCTTAAAATGAAATAGCAATGCAGTAAATATAGCTTATATATTGTAATATAAATCCTATTTTTAATCTTAAATCTAAAGCTTTTTTTTCATTTGAAGTATTTGACAAAAAGCAGAAACAATGATTGAATCAATGACTTTCTTTCAGCCTTGATTCACAAATGGAAAAATATTCTTTTGAAATTAAAAATGAATCGTATTACTGCAACTATTTAATAATATATTTAACAACTAATTTTAACACTTTCGCTTTTATTTGTGTTTTTTTTTTTTAACTGAAATTTATAGTGTGTTACATTGTTTAATACTTTTGATTGAACCATACTAAGGAATTTCCAAAACAATAATGACTATCATATATGGAATAAAGAAAGTATACATAAATCATACCATAATCGAAACATCCCCACTAAAGTAATAATTTAATATTTTCCTAGTAAATCCTAGAGCATTCTCCAGCATTCTCCAGCATTCTGGAACATTTTTTCCTTGTATAGAACTATCTGGTGAGTAATGAAAGATTGCAAACCCAGTATTTCTTTGTGAAAATTCAAAATATCCTAGAAATTCTTGAGCATTCTATAAGATTCTCAAAAACACTAAGACATTCTAGATAAGTTTGACCTTCTGGATATCAAATAACATTCAGCAATACCAAGGCAATTTTTACACATCTATGTATATAGCAGATTCTTAAAAAAAAGTGCCAATTGGTCTAATCCACTTGTTTGTCAAAAAATTTTCCACACCCACTATACTTGCAATTTGAAATGTTATGCAAAATGATTCTTTTTTCTTACCCCTAACACTCCTATGGGACTGTTTCTGAAGTTATATCTACAATCAAAGTAATTATGTTTAAATTTTTTTATCTGTATTCCTTTCATAAAATTTTTCATATTGTAATACTTAAGAAATTGTATAATTTTTAAATTTTCTGCTAGCGACATTAATGCACAGATCACTCTTTTTGAATATATCCTTTAGAACGCATGAGTATTTCACTGCCATTTTATTTTTTTATAAATGAATAAACCTATCCTTTGAAAGTTTTGACGAATTTATGTACTCTTTCTATTATAATTGTATGCAATGGTTTTAACATTCATCGTGTTTCATGTTCTTGTAACATTAATACTTCAAATTGGCCTAGTTTATTAAAGAACCAACTCACAAAGACCTTCCATTTTTAAGAGTAGTCGATTTTATTAATTGAATTAATTTCTAAAGTTTTTATAGCACATATATATATATATATATATATATATATATATATATATATATATATATATATATATATATATATATATATATATATATATATATATATATATGATTTTTAATACCGGGTGATCCAAAAGTCAGGACGAACTTTAAAAATGAATAATTCGAAAACTAATCAAAGATGCGGTTTGCACCAAACGGATGGAAAAGAAACCGGGTTTTGTGTGGCAATGAAAAAAAATAGTTCTGTTGGCGACCAACAGATGGCGCTATAGTATTTTATTGCAACAAAAGATGTTTTACAAATGAAACAATGATTATGAAGTCAGATTAATCACAGTTAATTAGTACTTACTACAGTAAATGTTCAATGTGCTGTCCATCATTCAGAAGTAAAGCTGTGAGACGAGTCACCACACCATTCACAACATTTAGTAGCATTTCTTGCGTTATGGCAGACACATTTTGGCGGATGGCATCTTTCAGTGCCGCTAATGATGCCGGTTGTTCGCTGTACACTTTTGACATCAAGAAGCCCCACAGCCAAAAGTCACAGGGTGTGAGATCGGGAGATCTTGGAGGCCATGCGTGATTAAAGTAGCGACTGATAATACGATCCTCCCCAAATGTTGAGCGTAACAGGGGTTGCACAGGCAGAGCAATATGAGGTGGTGCTCCATCTTGCATAAAGGTGACTGTTTGGAGTGCCTGTCGCGCTTGCAGTTCAGGAATAATGCTGTTCTGTAACAGTGCTAGATATCGCTTACCGGTGACAGAAACTGTTTGGAAACCTGTCTGTGTGACTTCCTCGAAAAAAATGGGCTAATTATGAAATCAGCAGTGAAGCCACACCAGACTGTCACTTTAGGCTGTTGCAAGGGTACCTCAACAAATGCATGTGGATTTTCTGTGGTCCACACTCGACAATTGTGGGTGTTAACAGTGCCAGAGAGTGTGAAATGTGCTTCATCTGTCCAAAGCACAGTGTGAAGCCAGTCGTGCTGCTCTTCCATCTTATTGAAGACCAAATTCGCAAATATCGGCGAGAGTCGAAGTCTGGAGGTTTCAGTTTTTAGTTATGTTACAACTTGTAGGGATACCGTTGCAAAGTTACTCGCAGCGCTCTCCAGACACTTCCGTACGATACTCCTGTCTGCCTCGAAACTTCTCGAGCACTGCACTCCCCATGTGCAGCAACCGCCGACATGGCTTGCACCATCTGCTCCACTGTCGTGGCAACAGCAGCTGCAGTTCAGGAACGTCAACTTCTTTGACGTGATGCCAAAGAACCTGTAGTTTTAAATTTTTTCACAATTTTATTCAATGCAGAAGACGTTATTGGTCCTTTGCTATCTCGCATACCCTTATGTAGCGATATGCTTGCAATGCCGCAATGGCACTTTCCGAATTCTTATAAAACAGTTTAACTAAGAGGGCTTTCTCAACTATGGACAGCATTTCGATGCATACCAGCTTCGACTACCATTACTTGCTGCAGTTGCTTCTTTTTATATCGTTTGTTGCTTTGCATAATCCTACATCAGAAATCCGACAGCGCCATCTGTTGGTCGCCAACAGAACTATTTTTTTCATTGCCACACAAAACCCGGTTTCTTTTCCATCCGTTTGGTGCAAACCGCATCTTTGTATCGTGATTCGTTTTCGAATTATTCATTTTTAAAGTTCGTCCTGACTTTTGGATCACCTTGTGTATAACAATATTCAAATGTTATATTTTCTTCACATTATTAACTTAGCTAGCGGTTTTAAAAAGAAAACAGCATTTCATTAAATTGCAGAAATCCTGAATTTTGATGTATTTCCCTCCTTATCTTGGACAACAAATCTTACTAGAGACGGGAAGAAATACCTGTAATTAGTATTTTGTAATCAGTATTTGAATGTAACAACCTGTAATCAGTACTTTTTTTCCAAATACTCAGTACTTCCAGTATTATTTATTTTTTATTACATTACATATATTCAGACTTGTATGCTTGATTCTTGAGATCCGCTTGTAAGTCTTCGTCGATAATAGTACAAATAGCACAATGACAGATGTACAACCACAGAAGAATAACGAAGAAAACACCCAGGGCCAAGGTGATATTATATAATATCACCTTGGCCCTGGTATATATTATATAATATTGTATTTCAATATTAAATAATATTGTTTGATATTATATAATATTATTTGATATTCTATTTCGACGTTAAATAATGTATAATATTCCCTGAAAATGTTATTTAACATTGTATTTAAATATTATGACCCATTCAGTTTCGACGTTAAATAATATTTAATTTTGACGTTAGATAATATTCCTTTATAGTGTTATTTATTGTTTAATTTAAATATCAGGAAGTAACTCATTTTGGTACTGAATAATATTCTATTCTGATGTGACTACTAAATAGAATTTTGTTAAACATTTGAATAGAATATTATTGTAAAAAACAGTAATTTTTTCCTGCGTTTATTAATTAAATATTAAACATGTTATTAGAATTTATATGAATACATATTTTAAATATTCTTTTCAGTAAAACCTTTTTTTAAGTGTTAATATTAAATTTCTCATATTTTTCATAATGAGAAAATGTGAAGCACAAATGGATGCGACATTTACAGATTCATTCTTCAATCATCAGTATTATTAAATGCATAAGCTTTTGAGATTTCTTATTTTATCCTCAGTTTTGCAGTTGAATGTTTCAATACTTTTATTAATTTTTTTTTATAAGTACGTGCCTGATAGTGATCAATATTTCAGTATGCTCATAATTGCAATTATTAAATATAGATATTAAATCTTATGTATTATATAGATTTCATATTTTACTATAAAAAAATTCTTAAAATATATGTACTCAGCAAAATAAGTCTCCATGTGCAATTTTTTTTTAAATTTAAATAAGCATTTCAGTTAAGCTAGTAATTTAAAAAATATTTAACTACATTTTGGTTTATAAATGCCAGTCAATTTATTTTAACATGATCCGAGCCTCAGACTTATGTCATACATATAGTGTGTTAGAACTGGAATCTACATTAAAAGAGTAAGTATTTTCTACTTGCTTTACGTTTAAAAGATTTAAATTTACTACCTGGCATGATGAACCAATTATTTGTAAAACAGTTATAATAAGAGCGTAAAAATTATAACAAAATATTTCATACAACAAATAACACTACTAATGATGAGACTGAACAACCAAAGGAACTTTATTAACAATTCAAAATTCATTGCTCATTTATCTTCACTTCGTTTCCAGCAAACTTCAAATTGTAACAAGAATATTTAAAAATATTTGATATTGTTCGCAGAGTAATATTGTAGATAAGATATTATACAATGTTATTCAATATTCAAAATATTTCTAGGGAAAATGCATGCATCATTCATTAACGTTAATAAGTTTTAAAAACGAGTTTCAAATCACAGTCTTCTAAAATAATTCAAGTAAATGCAATTTATAGACTATCTGAATCGAATAAATTTTTTAAATATTATATAATATTATTCAATATCAACAGAACAACATCGGCATATATCGGCATTCAAAATATTGTCCAACATTGACACAACATTGGCCAATATTTCTGTGCTACTTGGGTATATCAGGACCAATCAGGCCATTTGAAATAATATGGGGAGCCATTTCGAAAGCTACGGAAATCAACCTATCAATAAAGATGCAAGCATAGACTATCATGCACAAACGAGAATTGTTTCTAGTGCAAAATTCCCTTCAGATGAAAATGTGCCTATTATCAGGATGAGGAAAAACATAAAACTCGTCAGAGAAAAGAATATTGCTTCGTTCACTTCTCCTCTAGTTCACGTGTTATATTGTGCACTTTCTGTGGGTTTGACGAAGCCATGGTGTAAATATGAAATATCCTTGACGAGCATAGAACCCCACAACATGAAAGTGGTTTTGTACATCGTGTTGAAACTGTGGTACCAATAGCCAAAAGAAGGTATCGATGAAGAATAGTTACATTCATATTTCGGTATTTCCTAACCAATACCATTAAATAATGGTCTTCATAGACAATTGTTGCACGACTACAACTTAGCCTTGATCTCCAACGTGTACATTTCCAGTCACATCAAAAACGATACCAGATCCTCAAAAACACAATTAGTGAAAATCTGATGACTTCTGACTTTGTTTGCTAAACTCCTGAAATCGGAAAACAAATTTCGAAGCTTCTAATTCAGTTAAAGACTTCATTAAAACATCACACTCATCGAAAAAATGTTCTTTCTGAATGTCGATCATTCTTTTCTTTTCTATCTTTCATTAAATTCAAAGCCAAATCTTTCAATCGCTAAAGCATCGTCTTCGACGTCAAACTGAAATTTTGCATTTACTCTCTTCCAATCTGCGCGGGTTTGATGCAAAAAACTTTGCTGAAACCATAATTTATGAAGAACTTACTGTATTCTTGAATTGTTTTGGGCAGTGCATTTTAACTGCATTGATTTAACTCCCCCTTTGATAGACAAATTTTTACACATGTAGCACTTTAATCTGTTAAAGTTTTTAGTTTCATTTTTGTGATATGTTTATATAGCTCATTATGGAAATAAAGTGATCAGTTTAAATTCCCTCATGGAAAGCAATTTACACAGGGGTTAACAATTTAATGATAAAAAGCAATACACATAGTTTCGGTGAAAAACCATCTGATACATTCTATAAAATTTAAGACGCAAAGTTCCATTCAAATATTCAAAATATTGTGGAACATTCTCCAATTTCATTTAGATGTAAGAAAATTTATTGAAGACATTTTTTCCTAGTGGTATTAGGAGAATTTAATTTACATTCGTAGCTCAAAGAGAAATGTTCTTTTAATCTAGAATCTCCCCTTAAAAGAGCAAATATTTGAAAAACTAATCTTTCTCTGATATTTCTATAAAAACTCTTAAATTAAAAGCCAGATCTTAAACTTTGTTCATACCAGTGAACAATTTCCCCACAAATTTTATAGGGAATTACTTTTATTGAATATAAGCTTAACTGACAAATAAATTTTTTAAATAATTTGAAGATGCTAATTTTTTTAAAAATTTTCAACAGGTTTCATATAAATTTAACTGTGAAATAAAAACTGATTAAAAAATTATTAATTGAATACTATTAATAAGGTTCATGGTTGTCAAAATGAAAAATTAGTAATCTTTCATTATTGATATATTTTAAAGAGCTAATAAAAAAGTAAATTTTTGGAAACCACATATGAAATAATTTTTTACAGAACATGTTAAATTAAAATTTTTTATACAATGTATGAGGAGTTTAAAATTTAATCAGAGCCCCTAAATTAAAAAAAATATAGGAAATATTTATAATATTACATAAACTTAAATTTTAACCAAAATATTAAAAGTCAGACTTATCAATATTTATTACATGTGATATTTAAATACAAGAATCTCTGCTGTAAATTAAAAAAAAATTTTCCTTTCTTAACTTCAACATTTATTGATGATAAATCATTTTGTGCCAGATTTAATAGTTTTGATTAAAAATCAATGCTAATTTTTTAAAAGTAATTAGAAATTAATTAATGCAAATGACAAATACTTAGGTCAGAATATGCTTATTGGTCAGTAAAAAATTGATTACACAAACTACTTTATCTTCCTGACTTATTCAACAATTGTTACAGTCAGTCAGTTTACAATAACTTAATTTCCATTTTCATTTAAAATCATTGACCGCCAATCCTTGCTTATAAACAGATTAAAAATTAAGGATATATTTCAAAGCACACAAAATTTAAGTTTCAAATTTTTAAATATCTAAATTAAATAAGGAATTTTCTAAAGATTTATTAAGAACTATTTGTGTGGAAACATAGTACATTTTGCATCAATGTCTTATGTTACAGTAATGAGCCAAGATGATTCTCAGATGAATTTTTTCACTACATCTATAAATTAATTGAAGGAACAACCTATTTTCTTTAAAACGTAACCAAAAATAGATGCCAAATAAATTGGTAATGCTTATTCCTGATGAAATTTTAGCTAATTGGTGAATATAGATAAATTAAACATTTCCAATAGTCAGTTCCAAGTGTGGTTTACATACATAGAAATAATTTGAAAATTTTAATGTTATTTTTAACTAAGAAATTTAATACTTTAAAGAAATTTTTTAAACAAAAAAAATGTATTGTGCTTGCAAGCATGGATGAATGCAACAAGAAATTAAACTAAAATTTTTTTCTGTTACATAAATTACTTATACCTCTCTCTCTGGCAAATGATTTAAAAAAATATATTTTACCTACTGATTTTTGAACAATAAAATATGGATATCCACTATCTACATGCACTTCATTTGGGGTAGGTGCTTAAGAAATTTTCGGATGTTCTTCATTGCGATATGTTAAATGGTAGATTACTTAAGATTTTGATTTGATTTTACAGGCACAAGATCCTCTGATGGGATAAGCTGTGCCAAAAACCCGATACACTTTGATGAAATTTAGTAATTAAGTAAATCCTTATATAAAATATAACTGAAAAGTAAAAATGACCCAGATGAATAAAGATACCAAAGCAACAAATTTATAAAAACTACATACATCCAAAACAACTAAATAGTGATAAAAATACCAGCGTTTCTCAAATATAAGAAAATATTTGTATGAGAAATTTCATCCTATAAAAACTTTAGATTAATATTTCTACTGGAAAATTATTTGTGTAGACCTTTACCACGTGAAAAACATCTGTAAGTTTGTTTTGCACGAGTATTCCACAAAATGAAAAATACATAATCAGCGATCGCTGAAATTACGATTAATATTGATATTTAATTATATCTCATATAATGGATTTTTTGTTATTGGATCATTAATAAGACAGAGATAATTTCTCTCAGCTACATGATAGTGATTGCTCAAAAGCTTCCACATATGAACTAAGGATACTGAGTGTCTGAAAGGCTTCCAAACACAATCCTAAGGCTTGGCGGTGAGCATAGTTAATGCATTTTTCAAGTAAGAGGATGGACCACATATACAATATTCCCATAGTCTATCATAGACTTCAGTGGACATGAAGCAAGGATGGACAGAGTTCACAAAATAAATATTTTAAGATTAAAGATAACTTATCATTAACTAAAAATACGCGAAAGAAAAGTTTCAAACGCTTATGAAATCTTATACTTAGAAATATTTCGTTATCTTGAAAGCAAAGGAGGGTACTATTCAGAACCAATTCTGGTTCATAATAAAAAGGTCGTTACAAAAAAATAAATAAATAAAAAAAAAACATTAATTGCGTTTTGGGCTGAAATGGTAAACCCATTTGTATCACACGACTCAACAATATTTTTGATAGTTGTCTGAAATTTTCTCTCAGTAAGATTCATATTTCTAGCAAAACATGAAATTTATTAACCACATCAATATAAAGATTTCATCACTGTTTGCGGTATTATCAATAAAATAGGATTGATAGCTGAACAGATTCTTGAGGAACTTCTTCCTGACAAAAGTCTTTTAGAATAAGTGTTGTTCAGCCATAATTTAAAAAATATTTGCCTTAAATTTTTTTTTTATAAATATTGTTAAATTTCCTCTAAAACAGAGATCATAGATATTTTTAATGTAAAATGTCAAACAAAATCGTCACAAAATGATTTCGTTTTAAAAAGGAAACACGAATATCATTTTAGTGGCATTGAATTATGAATTGTAGATCGAAATGTGAATCGTATCTTCCTAAAGCCACTTTGAAAAAGAGAATTATTCATTTTTTTCAGGTTGTGTCCACCAATCATAAATTAATGACTCTTTCAAAAAATTACACAGGACACAGGCCAGGATTTTGGTCAGTAATTTTATTGATCTTGTGAATCTTTATCTGGCTTTGGTATTTGAAGTTATAAAATCATGCTTCGAACTAACTGACTAAACGGTGTAAAAATCTTCTTTTCAAATACATTTAAATGTGTCTAGAATTTTCAGAAAGATATTAAAGCACACAGTACGTTATCAAATCAAGAGCCGGAGAGATGTATTTAAAAATAGATAAAGATGTACCTAATTCAGAAATTGTCACATCAAAGCTGTAAGATGCTTTGTCGTCTGATGTTGCAACTTGAATCACTATTGCGTTCAATAAGATTTTTCATGCAAAAAAATTCTCAGTATAATTACTTGCGATGAGCAATTAGAGGCAAAAGCTTCAGCAAGAACATTAAACATATTTGAAGCAGTGCGGATGGAGGACTTTCTGACCATTTCCCAGCAGACAGGCTATTTATTTTTCAGCCTATGTACCGCATATTTTTTTAACGTTATCCCACATATTTCGCTGTAACCGAAGATATAAAGAATTTACATTGGATAAGAATGTAGTTCAATTCTTTGATTCATTTTTCTGTCTTGACCAAAGTGTAATACTTTTAGCTCTTTGCGAAACTATTTGATTTTTCAAGGAGGGAGTTAACAAGAAATCATTCTAGGCTTTTCTTTCGTTACGATTAGTATCATGTTATTTATTCCACCTTTACATACATACATACATACATATATATATATATATATATATATATATATATATATATATATATATATATATATATATATATATATATATATATATATAATATTGTTACAAATTTATAAATAATGATTATATTTGTCTTAAAATATCTCAGACAGATCCGAAATTCTCACATTTTGGGCAATAATTGCGGTATTTAGACGTGTTGTAGTTTAAAAGCGGATTTCCTAATGATTTGGCGACTTGGCGACGGTTGGCGAGATTTTTGGCGACTTGGCGAGAAATCGATACTTCTGGAAACATCCATCACCTAAGCTCTAGGACCAATATTTTTCGAGATAGCCTAGAAGCTTCCCGAACCTTGTCGAAATTGGTAGATTTCTCCGCCAAGTCAGGTATAAATACCGCATCCCGACATGGAAGAGTCAGTTTTGTGAAGACAGTCATTGAGTGAAGACGATTAGTTGTGACTGCTAGTTGTTCTCTGTCTGAGGTATTTGAGACCTGTGATTGGAAGCTGTTTCCTATTATATCTGACGAATTGTAGCTGTATAATTGTGATTGTTACAGCAGGAATTTCGTTTATCTAGTGATGTTTTTACGAATAAAAGTCTTGTGTTCTTTAAGTGGTTGCTTTATTCAACTCTCAATCAACACGAACCCGTGAAGCTCGGTACAACTGGTGTCAGAATCGGGGTTGAAGAGTTGATGCAGCGTGTCACAAGAAAAATGGATATGGATTTAATGAAAAGTCTTCTCGAAAAATTAGCGGAGCAGATGGCTGAGATGAAAGCTGGACAAGAAGAGATTAAAACCCAGATGAGGAAAGAGATAAAATCTGGACAGGAGGAGATGAAAGCTGGACAAGAAGAGATGAAAGCTAGACAAGAAGAGATGAAAGCTGGACAAGAAGAGATTAAAACCGAGATGATGAAAGAGATAAAATCTGGACAGGAGGAACTTAAAAAGGAATTTAAGAAGGACATTGTTAAGTGTTAAAGAAGAATTCTCCAACATCATTCAGGAGAAGATGAATGCAATGGAAGATAAGGTAACTTCAGTTGAAACTAAAGTTCTGGAGATAGAAGAAAACGTTGAAGAAGCATTAGACAATATGAATAAGAAGATTGAAAGCTTGGAGAAGCAAATGTCAAACAAACATGATGAATTCCAACGTGGCATTTGTGCCTTCCCTAGCCAATATTAAACTCTCAACATTTGATGGGAAATCATCCTGGCAGGTATACAAGACCTAGTTTATGATGGTAGCGAAAGCTAATGGATGGAATCCCCGAGCCCAAGCTTTTCACCTGGCGGCTTCATTAAGAGGAGACGTGGCTGACATCCTCGAGACGTTTCCGGAGGAGCAGAGGCACAATTTCCAAGCCCTATCGAGTGCGCTTGAGCTGTGGTTTGGAGATAAGTGCACTAAAGAATATAGCAGACTACAGTTAAAGTCCCGCTATCAAAAAGCGGGTGAAAGTCTGCAAGAATTGGCTGCCAATATTCAGCGACTTTCCCATTTAGCATTTTTGGACTGCCCAACTGAGACAAGTCAAGATCTGGCTCTCCATCACTTCATCGATAGTGTGCGGGATCCGGAGATACAGAAAACACTTAGACTCGCCGATGTCAAACATATAGGATCTGCCCTAGTATACGCACATAAGATAGAGGCTGCCCAGCAGGCCGCGCGTAAAGACCGGAACTCAATCAGAGCCGTCTCTGCTACTGATACGGACTGCAATCTAAGAAAGCAAATTGAAAATCTACGGCGAAAAGTCCGTACCTTAGAATTGAGTAAAGGTGGCAGAAACATGAAAATTCAGTGTTGGACATGCGGTGCAGTCGGACACGTCCATAGAGACTGCCCGAAACGAAAAGATAGTGGAAATGATCTTCCACCACAGCAGGGAAACTAATATGCCATCTCGCGGGGCGGAAATGTCCAGAGAGTCAGAAGCCCCATTTCAAATTTTTTCACATTTCTTCCGTAAGTGGCGGTGACAACGGACGTTTCGTTATGGGACACGTCAACGATGTTCCCTGCAGAATGATAATCAATACTGGAGCCAACGTAACTATCATTAGAACAGATTTGGCTCGCAAACTTGGTGAGAAACTCATCTGGACGCCGCCCTGCATTACCCTCCAAACTGTGACAGGTGATAAGATTAAAGTGCATGGAAAAGTCAATCTAAACATTGCATTTGGTAATGCCGTGTACCATCATATGGCATATGTCGCTAATATAAATGACGAATTTATTCTCGGATTGGATTTCCTCAAAGAAAACCATTTCAAGTTAGATTTTAAAAATAATGAACTACACTCATGTTCTGAAGACATAGCGATTTTTAAGACGAAATATTCAGATATTAAAACAGTCCATCATATACCTGCAAAGAGTGAAACAACAATACCACCAAAAACTGAGACAATAGTTTGCGGAGCTCTTTCAGAAGATAATAATTTTCATTATGGATTGACTGAATATCCAGATTCCGACAATAGCGTTAAAGGAGTACTAGTGGCTTCTTCACTCGTCGACCTTTCACGAAATGTAATCCCGGTAAGAGTTGCTAATCTAAGCAATAAGGTAAAACTTATAAAAGAAGGAGAAGTGCTAGCGACTTCCACTCCAGTGACCTGTATTTACCGAAATTGTCAAGCCACACTATCTGAGCCTTCTGACACTCTAATTAATGTACTCCTTCAGAGAGCAGAGTTGGATGATAAACAGAGGAATGCTGCAAGAAATTTATTATTAGAATTTGGAGATCTCTTTTCCAAGAAATCAGATGATGTTGGGCGTACCAAATTGACGCAGCACCGAATCAATACAGGAAATCATCCACCCATTAAGCAACATCCGAGAAGATTGCCATTCGCTAAGCAGGAAGAAGTGGACAATCTTCTGATGGAAATGCATCAGAATGACATTATTGAGCCATCAGAGAGTACTTGGGCTTCGCCTATTGTTTTAGTTCGGAAGAAAGATGATTCTACCCGATTCTGCGTTGACTATCGTCGGTTAAACAACATCACTAAAAAAGATAGTTACCCTCTTCCTAGGATTGACGATACACTTGATGCTTTATCTGGAAAACAATGGTTTTCAACTTTGGATCTCCAGAGTGGTTATTGGAAAGTAGAGATACATCCTGAGGATCGAGAAAAGACTGCGTTCACCACAGGACAAGGACTTTGGCAGTTCAAGGTTATGCCATTTGGGCTTTGCAATGCACCTGCAACGTTTGAGCGCGTGATGGAGACAGTATTACGAGGACTTTCCTACGAAGCCTGTTTAGTATATTTGGACGATATCATTATTGTAGGGCGCACATTCGAAGATCATTTACGAAACATCCAAAAGGTGCCGGAAAAATTAAAAATGGCCAACCTGAAGCTGAATCCTTGCAAACGTAATTTATTCCGACTTGAAGTAAGCTATTTGGGACACATTATCTCTGCTGAAGGTGTAAGAACAGATCCTGAAAAGATCTCTGCAGTTAAGGACTGGAGTCGTCCAAAAGATATCCACCAATTAAGAAGTTTTCTTGGACTATGCACGTATTACAGGAAATTTGTTAAGGGTTTTTCAAGTATTGCCAGACCCCTTCACAAGTTGACAGAAGTTAAACAGAGATTTCTATGGACAGATGAATGTGAGAAAGCTTTTAAGCAACTGAAGGAGGCGTTGACATCTTCGCCCGTTCTTGCATATCCCCAGCCCGGAAAATTATTCATTTTAGATACGGATGCCAGCAACGAAAATATCGGAGCTGTTTTGTCGCAGGAAATTGATGATAAAGAATATGTCATTGCTTATTGGAGTAAATGTCTATCGAAACCAGAGCGGAATTATTGTACAACCAGGAAGGAATTGCTGGCAATCGTCAAAGCCATAGAACATTTCCACCATTATCTCTATGGAAGAAAGTTCTTGCTCCGGACCGATCATGCATCCTTAACCTGGCTTTTAAATTTTAAAAATCCAGAAGGACAGGTAGCCAGATGGATTCAACGACTCCATGAGGTTTGACTTTGAAATACGTCATCGCAAAGGAACTCATCATGGAAATGCTGATGCACTATCAAGGAAACCGTGTAATGAAAGCTGCCGATATTGTTCTAGAGTAGGGAAGAACTATCAGTTAGTAAATCCTTCGGTACGCCAAGTTACTGTTTCACCTCCATCGAAACCAGACCCATGGAGTGATAAAGAACTTAGAGAAGCCCAAAAAGAAGACCCAGATATAAATCCAATTTTAGAACTAAAAGAATCTTCCAGTATGAAACCAAGTTGGCAGGATATCTCTACCTACAGTCCTGCTACTAAACAATATTGGGCTCTTTGGGACTCACTCCATATGAGAAATGGTGTCTTATACAGGAAATGGGAATCCGATGATGATTCAAATGGCAACAAATACATACTAGTTGTCATGGACTACTTTACTAAGTGGCCTGAATCGTTTTCAATCCCCGATCAAGAAGCGACTACAGTAGCCGAGGTTCTACTGCAGAAATGGGTTTCCAGATTCGGCACACCCTTACAAATTCATTCTGATCAAGGGACAAATTTCACCTCTGTTGTGTTTAAAAGAATGAGACAAATTCTCGGAATAGACAAGACGCAGACCACGCCACTACACCCACAATCGGACGGCATGGTAGAGAGGCTTAACAGAACCATCTGGAATAATCTCTCACTTATGGTTTCCAGAAATCATCAAGATTGGGATTTGAAGCTACCGCTGTTTCTGCTTGCATATCGCAGTGCTGTCCATGAGACTACCGGATATACTCCTTCACAGATGCTCTTTGGTCGCGAACTTCGCCTCCCTTGTGATCTTCAGTTTGGTCGTCCACAGGATACATCTTTATCGCCAGAGGAATATCTTCAAGACCTTCAGGCACGTCTTGAAGATGTCCATAACTTCGCTCGAGACCGCATCAACCTGACGACCGAAAGAATGAAGACAAGGTATGACACAAGAGCGACAAGGCATGAATTTCAAGAAAGTGAAAAAGTTTGGTTGTGTAACCCGATTCGACGTAAAGGACTTTCTCCAAAGCTGCAAGCCAACTGGGAAGGTCCCTACACAGTCCTAAAAAGACTGAACGACGTCGTGGTTCGTATAAGGAAATTATCTTCGTAAAAACCAAAGGTAGTACATAATGATAGATCAGCTCCTTATCGTAATGTAAAGTAAAAATTAGTAGACCATGGTCTCTTTGTAAATAGTATACATAATTTTAATCTTTTCTATTTTCTTGTATTTTTAGTTGCTTGTGTATGTAATGTGCTCTGTATCCTCTTGAAATGTAAATTCTCATTTATTAAATTTGGCCTCCTATCAGGGGATTGTACTGACCGGGACGTGCAGTCCTTGAGAGGGGTAAATGTTACAAATTTATAAATAATGATTATATTGGTCTTAAAATATCTCAGACAGATAGGAAATTCTCACATTTTGGGCAAAAATTGTGGTATTTAGACGTGCTGTAGTTTAAAAGCGAATTTCCTAATGATTTGGAGACTTGACGACAGTTGGCGAAATTCTTGGTGACTTGGCGACGGTTGGCGAGATTTTTGGCGACTTGGCGAGAAATCGATACTTTTGGAAACATCCATCACCTAAGCTCTAGGACCAACATTTTTCGAGATAGCCTAGAAGCTTCCAGAACCTTGGCGAAATTGGTAGATTTCTCCGCCAAGTCAGGTATAAATACCGCAGCCCGACATGGAAGAGTCAGTTTTGTGAAGACAGTCATTGAGTGAAGACGATTAGTTGTGACTGCTAGTTGTTCTCTGTCTGAGGATTTGAGACCTGTGATTGGAAGCTGCTTCCTATTATATCTGACGAATTTTAGCTGTATAATTGTGATTGTTACAGCGGGAATTTCGTTTATCTAGTGATGTTTTTACGAATAAAAATCTTGTGTTCATTAAGTGGTTGCTGTATTCAACTCTCAATCGACACGAACCCGTGAAGCTCGGTACAATATATATATATATATATATATATATATATATATATATATATATATATATATATATATATATATATATATATATATATATATATATATATATATAACACGGCCCTATGAAGAAAAATTTAAACTCGAAATGAGATATTTACTGAATAACTACCAAATAAAAATTATTCTTGTAAATAATTTTTAATTAGCTATATTGCGTTACTAACCATTTAAATTTCGAGATATATATATATATATATATATATATATATATATATATATATATATATATATATATATATCGAAATTTAAATGGTATATATATATCGAAATTTAAATGGTATATATATATATATATATATATATATATATATATATATATATATATATATATATATATCGAAATTTAAATGGTTAGTTACGCAATTTAGCAAATTAAAAATTATTTACAAGAATAATTTGTATTTGTTAGTTATTCAGTAAATATCTCATTTCGAGTATAAATCTTTCTTCGTAGGGCCGTGGTAGCCTTGTTATTTGGGCATCGGCCTTCCGTCTGGAAGAGTGGGGTTCTATTCCCAATGCCGCCAAAGACCCACCGAGTACATGCGATATACGTGCTCGTTAAATCTGTGGAATCGAAAGACCTGTAGTCGGTCGTTGAACAGTTATCATGGGTGATATCGTCTGGAGAAAATTTCCTCTTCCTTCAAATCCAAGTCAAAATTGAAGGAGTTGATTCTCTGGTGGTGCCATCCATATGAGGATTTTTAGAGCAAAGTCGTACTTTCCCCTTCGTGGTGCTCTGATTAAACGAAAGACGCACGCTACTGACTAAAATTCGCATAGCCAAGGCATAGTGAACTTGGCTTTTCTAAGTGTCATTAGTAAAAATAACAACATATTTCTCCGTAAGGTTATTATGTCAGAAAATCTATGTATACATAGAATTTCTGACATATTAAATGTCTTTACATAACAAATGGTTCCAAACACATTATATTTTTAAATATTTTAGCCCTTTTATATGATGATATAAACATTTGTAAATAGAATCGTTTTGATTATTAGATATACACAGGAATATTAATTCTATAAAAATATTTAGTAGAAAATGCATGAGAATGTCTTCTCTTGAAAACGCTATATCAAATTAAAAATTGCCCCTACTTAGATGTATTAAATTCTTCCTCGTATTATTTAATATACCAAAATATTAAATAAAATGTAACATTTTTAAATAACATTTAATAAAGAATGAAACAAGAATGCCATCATTTATTATTTGATTAAAATATTCAAAAAATGAAAGTATAATTTTCCCCGTAATATAATAATATGCATTATATATTTTTATTAAACTGAAAATGATAATCATAAGTGACATCTACACAATTCTGTAAAATTTAACTTCAACTTGAAACTACGAGAGTGACGACTAAAGATAGAAGGGAACAGGAATATAACTAAACATAAGCATTATTTTCTAAGAAATTTCCAACTATACTTGCATTGAACGTGAAATTGTTTTGGAAAATGCATTTCATAAATCTTTTGAAAATAATAAAATGATATAACAAAAATGGAAGAAAATGTTAGAATAATTATTTTTTACCGAATTAGTATAAAACAATTATAAATATCATTCATGACAAGAATAAATGTGCTGTTATTTTTACGAATGTATATTAGTTCATATCTTTGAAACACACAATGTTTGAGTCAATTCAATTTAGTCCTATCACGAAAGTATTGAATTGAATGATTCAATATAAACAACAAGTACTTCAGAAAGTGTATATCACAAGTAAAACAATTATTTTTGTATAATATTTGTTATATGCACAATGCAAAACATCTTCTAAAATTCTTGTTTAAAAGAAAATGTTTAAATAAAGAATTTTAATTTTCTCGAAAACCTGATTCAATTATTCTTGGAATAAATTATAGAACCTGAAACACAATATTCATTCATAACTTTAAAAAATTGACAGCTAAACTTCACTGGATCCTATTCATTTATTTGTAAAATTTTTTTAGGCAGAATATCTTTCATTAACATTTAGGCTTTTTATATACATATATGTATCAATTTTAAAATTATAAATTAATCAAATTTCTATAAACTAACAAAAAATGACATCGTGGTTTTTACATTTCATATAACACATTTTATATTAAATATATTTAGTCTTTGAAACTAAAATGCAAGTATTTACTCCTAAAATATACTTCATTGAAAAATACGTACATAAATTACATATTTGCAAACTATGAAATTATAAAATTATTAAACTCGCACTAGCTTTAAATAATTTTAATGCAATTTTAAAATTCTATATTATTTTAGATATAAATAAATTTGAGAGTTTAAAAATATCTTTGTAAAGTAATATTCTAAAGTATAATTGAAATAACATCTGAAATTTCTTATATATTCGATTAAACTTACGGAAGAAAATGAAACCCAAAACCCACAATTTTAAATCGAATTTTATTCAAATTCAAAGTTTAAAGCATTTACAAAACACAATCTAAATGAAAAATTTTCAAATTACAGTTAGTAATTAGCTCAGTTTCAATATATAGCAAGAGACACTCATTAAATTAATTCTAAAATATAAAGTGCAAAAAGTTAACCATCACGTAATAATATTTCAAATTTTCAAAAATACAACGATACGCAACATTCTTACCAAAATCAGTTTATTATTATAATACAAATATATGTATACTTATTAATAGCAAATAAATACAATCCATAACTTTGCCTACCATAACATTGTATACATTTAAAATATGTATGGAGAAAAAAGCAATGAATTCCTAATTTCTGAATAGAATAAAAATTTTACGTTTATGTTAATAATTTTTACCAGCATATTACGTCAGTAAGAAAATAAAGAAACTTTCAAACGAGAATTATAAATTTCAAAGAACTGAAAATTGTATTTACGAACACTTGATATAAAGACTACAGATAAAAATTTTCTTTAACAAAAGTTATTCATTAATAAATTATCTATTTCTGGATTGAGAAGCATTAAAAGGAAACTAAATGTGTTATGAAGAACACAAAAATATGCATGTTATGAATTAAACAGATAATTATTAAAAGGTCTCTGAAGATTTTACGTTAAATAAGTTTGAAAAAATGAATGTTGAGATATATTAAATTAAATTACTTTCACAAGTTAATGAATGTTTTTCGTTTTAAGAACCTGTAATAAAATCGTAATATTCTTTCCAATATCCAAAAATTACACATTTTTGATAATTTTATAATTTGTACTCAATAATTTAACTTTCTGGAGTACAATCTTAGCCATTTTTTTTATCAGAAAAGTTAATCTAAAATATAACAATGCCAATATATAATTGTTAACATAGTTATTCATATAAGAAACGTAGATAAAAGATATATAAATATATTTAGAATATCTAAAATTTTTAAAATATCTAAACTTAGAGAATGTTTTTATTATCCGGAAAATTCCATTTGATAAATAATTCAATGTTCTTTCCCACTTTTATATTCCTAATCATGAAATCTTCCGAAACAGTATATTTTACTTTGTCATAATAAATGCTGCTAAAAAATTATATTTTAAACAAATTCTAATTTATCATACTTACAATTAGAATAATTATATTTCATTAAAATATATTCCGTATTTTTCTCTATCATAACATGCTTCGCGCGATATATTTATTCAATTTCATCATTTATCCATTCAGTTCTGCTATAAAAATGTCTCTTTGACTGTGGTTACCTTGAATTCCTCTAATAATGGTGGCAAAATAAATTTCACATGTACTGTTTAAATGAGATCTACTTTCTTATTCGTTAGATTAGACTTCCGACTGTAACTCATCTTGCATAGTTCACATTCAAAAGGTTTTCTTTAATGATGCATTCTCTCGTGATATCGAAGGTGATTTTTTGATGAATACCGCTCCCATCAACGACCACATTGCTAAGGCTTTTGTTTAGTATGTACTTTTAAATGCCGCGTTAAATAACCCTTTATAGAAAATGCCTTGTTGCAAATTGGACACTTAAATTCTTTTTCTCCCGAGTGTAACTTCAAATGGGAACTGAGATTTATTTTTTGGCTGAAATTTCGACTGCAAATGTGACACTGAAAGGGTTTTTCACTCGAGTGGGTCCTTCGATGTTTCTCAAGGTTTATTTTCTGATTAAAATCTCGACCGCAAACTATACATACAAACTGTTTTTCACCCGTATGAATCATCGCGTGTCTTTTCAGATTCCCAGCGCTGCTGAATGTTTTCCGACAAGTAGCACATTCAAAAATTTTTTTTTCAAAGGGAGTTGGCAAAGGACTTTCCAGATTACGCGACCTATTATTGTCACAAGAAGACGAAGTTTGACAGTCTTCCTTGTTTTGATGTCCATGAACAAAACTTTTTTCAACAAACTCGGTTTCAAATTTTTCTGGCGAAGACATCACTTTTGCAGCACTTTCAATTTTAATCGATTTTTCCGCAGACATCTTATAAAATACAAGGTTATAACTGAGTAAAACTTATAATATTGTTTTTTAGCCCAGTAAATGTTAATATGTCTTAGTAAAAATTTAAAATGTCAACTGAATTATAATTTAAAAAATATTTGGAAAATTTAGGCTTTAAAATTGAAAGTCAAGCTAGAAATACTTTAATATTTGGATAGTGCTTATATATGAATACTAAAAAATGTACTCTAGTATAACTAATTACAATTAAAATTTGCATAAGGGTAAAATTTGAAATAAATTTAATATCATTTGACTTTCGATTTGATAATTGCGAGCAGTCGATATGGTATTGTAATTAATATTATTGAACATATTTTGTATTGAATCCAAGGAATTTCAATTAAAGTCTCTAAATAGTATCAATGTATCTAGGCATCTTATCAAGTGATTAGTTAAAATTTTAGAAGAAAGATAACATTAAATTTAAGGAATTTATTTTAATGTTATCTTTCTTCTAAAATTATTTTAATCAAAAATATGAAATTTTTCACATTTTTTTTAATCATTGTATCAACTAGAAATAAAATTTTTTCCTTCCATTCATATTTTTAAGATTCCTATAATATTAGACATTTATTACTATGTGAGGATTTTTGAAATCAAATATAGGCAAAATTAGAAATTCTTGATGTAAAATTTATGCAGAAAACACAAAAAATATTTTTAAAAGGCTTTAGTCTTTTATACAGGGTGTCCCAAAACGACAGCATGCTAGATTCTTCGTTTGGAGTACATAAAAACTGCCCAAAGAAGCGTTCTTGTCAGATCCATAGTTTACGAGAAAAATGCGATAAACAAAGTATGACGTCACTGCTGGTGCAAGAAGAACATTTTATTGAACATATCAACAGCAGTATATGTACCGCAAACCGACGGGCATACTATCTAGCTGTTCATAAGGCATTTCCATTATCAAAAAAAAAAATGCTTTGTTAGATTAAAGACGTGTAAAAAATTTTAAGGTATCTTTAACAAATCAAATGTATCGTATCCGTAACTTTCATGATTAGGAATTTTTTATTCGAATAAATTTACCCATGTACACTTTTTTTTAATTTTTAAAAGTCTAGCTTCAGAATTTGAAAGTAGAATTTGAAAACGATCATTGAAGTATATTATATAAATTTGCTATCTTTTACTAAGTTTTTTATTGAATGAAAGTTCGCTGTACATACTAAAATTGTCATACTTTTATGATTTTAATTTAATGTTTTCAATTAATGCCCCAATATATCTCTAAAGATAGAAAACTGTAGAAATCAAAGATATTTCTGAGTTATTTATATATATATATATATATATATATATATATATATATATATATATATATATATTTAAATGGAAATATTATAGTATTTATTTGGGAAAAATTCAATGTTTCAGAAATGCTAATGAACGATAAGGAACCAGATTGGCTTTATATTTTAATAATTCATTAAACTTGTTTCACATACTATATATATATATATATATATATATATATATATATATATATATATATATATATATATATATATATATATATATATATATATATATAGTTGCAACGAAAATAACTAAACTCTCTCTTCCTTTCTAGCATTTAAAAAAAGCGACAAATCTGCTATTAAACTGAATTTTGTTCCTTATTTGAGTTCTTGTCTAAAATTATCTCTTATACTACACACACATATATATTATATGTGTGTGTGTGTGTATATATATATATATATATATATATATATATATATATATATATATATATATATATATATATATATATATATATATATGTGTGTGTGTGTGTGTGTGTGTGCATTTATATACACTCACATCCATAAAAGTGTCCATAAATTAAGGATAATACAAAATCACACAAAAATTGAACACTAAAATAAAAATTTCACATGTGTAGAATTATCACACACATCTTTTTGAAGAATAATATGCAAATTACAAGAAACCACCAGATGGCGCCAATAGTACGTCACAATGACGAGAGTGTAAGAAAGGGGTGTATAAAAAATGGTTGCAAAAAAGTAAAATTGTTCACAAGAGCTTTAAAAGACCTGCAGAGCAATAACCGCATAGTTATGGCACAAATAAAGCATTGGGTAATTTTTTTCGTGCTAGAATTGTCGGCCGTCTGGAATGTGGACGTAACCAGCTGGAAATATCTTAGGAACTTGGAATCGCCCAGAGTGTCATCTCCGGGCTTTGGTAACGGTTTCAAAGATGATGGTAATATGAGTAGACATTACAGCAAAGGTCGCCTCCGAGTTACAACGCCAAATGAGGACTGGTATTCGGCAGTTACTGCCAAAAGAAACTGACTGAGCACAGCATCAGACCTGTCTCGTCAGCTCTCTTCAGCTACCGGTATGACAGTTTCAAGGCAGACCGTGTGCAGACGCTTAGTGTACATTGGTCCATATGCTCGTAGGTCTGTCAAATGTGTTCCACTTACCACAACTCACTGTCGCCTGCGGTTACCCTGGAGTAAAGAGCTTGCATTGTGGATACCGCAACAGTGGTCTTGTGTGATGTTTTCCGACGAGTCTAGGCTTAATTTTCAGTCTGATACTCGCTGGACTTTCATATGGAGAGGACCAGACACCCGTTACTAACAAAAGAACACCATTGAACGACACTGTTACGGTGGTGCAGGATTGCTCGTTTGGGGAGGAATTATTCTGGGTTCCAGAACTAACCTGCATGTTCAGAATGTAACCACGACAGGCCACATCTATCGGGATGTCATTCTGGAACAACATGTACGTTTATTTTGGAACGCCATGGGTACCGAATTTTTGTTTATGGATGACAACGCCCGTCCTCACAGTGCAAACATTGTAGACGAATGTCTTCAATTGGAGAACATCACCCGTATGAACTGGCTAGTATACTCACCGGACTTAAATCCAATAGTATATGTGTGGGGCATGCTTGGCCGACGAATTGCAGCCCGTCAATTCCCTCCCACGTGTCTACCGGAACTTCGGAGTGCATTGCTTGATGAGTGGTGTAATATTCCCCAAGATAAGATCGATAATTTGATACTCAGCATGCCTAGGCGTTATACGGCCTGTATTGCATTGTCTGAGGGACATACTATGTATTAACCATCATACCAACCATGTTATATTGGATTTTGTAAATAGGTTCTTTTTTTGAAATTTGCAACAGGGTGTAAAAATCGCAATTTTTATTAATGATGTCAAACATATAGCATCTTTTTTGCTCTTTACCTTTTGTTTAATAAATAGACTTTACAAATAATTTATTATTATTTAGAATACTATTTTTAGAATATTATATAATTAATAAATTAATTATTATAAATTAATAGTAAATTATAAAGAATGCATTTCTAAATTATTTTACTTACAAAATTGCTTAAATAAAACGATGGAAGAATCTAGAATTTCTCGTTTGTTTAAATATCCAATGTATATTATAAAAACATTATTTAATAAAGTTTTTATTGTACTGAATTAAAAGTGTGATTAATATCCAATACAACATTTTAACAATGAAAAAGAATACATTTCTCGTTAATAATTCGAAACTTTATAATTTAAATATTAATACGATATAAGGCAAATATTAAGCTATAGAATACTACTTCAGAATATGTATTTTATTTTATTTATTAAAATTTCACTGACAGTTTTTTATTTGATTGTTGCTAATTAAAAGCATTCGTAGATAAACTGAAAAGGAATTGCATGTTTAAAAATGTACCATTAATTTGTAACTAAGAATTTTGTCAATGGAAATATAATTTATATACGGACCTTACGATTGCCATTGTCACAACTGGTGAAAAAAATTAGCAAAAATAAATCTGAAACATGTAATTATTTTGAAGATGATGAAATGCAATGTGAGGATGAAATGGCTGATCAGGTATATTCTGTATAATGTGTCATCAAAATTAATTTTATGGAGACTGAGAAAATGTTAATTATTTTTATTACTAAACGTATGAATTTTATTTTGCAAATAAAATTTGCTTAAAAGTTTGAAATGATTTTATAAGTTTATGTAAGAATGTGGAACATAATTAAATGACATGAAAATTCCCATCAATATTTTTAGTAAGTTTTTGGTTTTGAAAGTTGATTTTATAATAATGAAATGCCATTAAATTATACATTAATTTAAATATTACTTGGTAATTAATTTAAGACATTTTAATAATAAAGTGAAACCCCGATTTTACGTCCCCCGAATGTACGTTTTTTTCCCATCAGGTCCCAGTTTTTTCGTATACCCGGTTTTTCCGTGTAATAATGTTAATTTAACCCGGATTGTAAGTTTGTTGTTATGAAATTTCTCGTATTTTACGTTTTCCCTGGAAAGGGGAAAAAAAGAAAAGAAAAAATGTTCGAAAATAAGCAATATTTTTCCTTTTCTGCTTTTTTAAAGCTAATGCACGCTGTTGAAAGTGAAAACAGAAACGCATTCCTCAGATAGACTGTCTACTTCCCTGAATACAGGTGTAGGAATGAGATGGACAGGGGAAGAGACACTCTAGTTATCAATCAGATGGGGTGACTCCTTTTCTTTCGTCGTGGAGGAGGGGGTTCCTTACCCTTATACACGTTTTCAGGTAAGCCTGAAATCCATTTTATAACGCTGGACAACATTCAGTTGTTGTTTAGCACGCGGTGGTTGCATTTCTAACATTTTCAATCCGAAATGACGAGTAAAAAACGCAAAATATTTTCTGTTGGTGAGAAAGCCGAAACTATTAAACAATTTCATGAATTTCAAGGAACCAAAGTAACGTTCATTCAGTCGCAAGGAATTCCCGTGACACAACCCTGCAATCCATACTACAGAAAAAAGATTACATTGAAGAAGAAAAAAATAATAACATCGAAGAAGAAGGTGAAAGAAATTCCAAGAAACTGAAAACATTGAAAAATAGCCTTACGTCGAGCTGGAAGGTATCTCATTAAAGTAGTTTAAAGAAGCTCGTGCCGCGAATGTACCTATAAGTGCCAGTCCCTTGCTATATTGCAATGAAGAGCTTACAAATAGTGAAAGACATTTCTTATAAAGATCAAGAAAAAAATTGCAAAGTATTTCAATTCTAGAAGACGCTGCATTCACTTTGAGCTCAATGATTAAAAAACAATCCACTGTTACCGGCTATTTTCAGCTTGAACGCCAAGATTCCAATTAAATGAGTTAAAATGATCTTAAAAAATGGTATATATAATAATGTTCTTTTCGTAAAATATAGATATTATACATTTTGAAAGTGTCATCTTTACTACCTTTAGTATTTTTCTATTTGATTTTTGCATTTTATGTATTTCCCACATTTTACGTTTTACGTTTTTACACAATTCTTTGAAAAGCGTAAAATCGTGGTTACATTGTATTTATATAAAGATTAATGAACATGAAACTTCAATTTTTCTTCGAAATAATTTTAGAAATTCATATTTATTAATTAAAACTAATTAACAAAATCATTAATTTGTCTCACAGAAATATTTATGTAAATCTGAAATTTGCAATTTTATGAGGTTTCACTAATATATACAATCATTTTTACAATTATAAACATTGAATATTTTTATAATTAAAATATGTTATATAATAAAGTCATAGTCATTATAGTCAATTTTTTTCTTTTCTAAGAGCAAGTATCCGTACATTTTGAGGTAAATTTAAAGTGTTATCTCATAATACAAGTGTACTACTTCATTCTTTCTCGCCGTTTGATTCCCTTTCTTCATATATCCTAGAATGATTGATTGATTGGATTTTCTGGCGCTAGGTCCTGAAAAGGACAAGCTGCTCTTAATTATTCTACAATGATTGAAATATTATGGAAACACGTGTATAGCTTTCAGTCTTACATAAATATCACGAAACAAAATCCTGACAGTGTTTTGCTTTCTGAATGCAGATAGCAATCGAATGCGATCAGCTATCACTTTGCTTTCAGGAAACTTAATTTGATAAATATTTCATTTTAAATAATAATACTAACATGATTACACACTACTTTTCCAATACATTTAATTTTATAAGTTTTCATAAGGTATATATTTAAAAATATTAACATAAATGAGACGCCATTTATGGTACCGTTTTTAGTTTACGTAATGTGTACCGAAACCTAATTAAAAATGTTCATGTTTTTATAAATTTTAGAAAAATTTTGAACTTTATTATAAATATAAATTATAAATGGTTAAAGAATTTAGTATTTGATTGCGATTTCAAGCTATCATAATATATTTTAAAGAGTTGATATATTATAAATTAAATACAGGAAAAAAAAAAAACTTTAAAATAATTATTCAAAATTAGCTTTCCTCAAGGAGAATTGAACATGTATTTCTCTTATTTGTGTGTGTGCGTGTGTGTGACGTTGTGCTTGGTATCTATAGACAGCCCGTGTGGTGTAGTGATTAAACATTTTGAGTTTCTCGTTTTTATATTGAGTTCCTCAAAAAAATCTTTAAAGGCAATTAACCTATCTTCCGCAAAAGACGGGTCGGTTTTTAGTAAAGCCTGGTATATCATATTGTTTATTTACTAACCGGTAAAAAAAATTATTTGCCAATAAATTCTTGGAAAGTAAAAACAAAAGAAGGAAAAAAAAACATTTTTAAATTAAATATATTCTAAGCATGTTACAGCGGCTTTCTTTATTCTTAATGGACACAAATCTTTTTACAGTGAGAAGTGATATGAAATAAATATTCGTTCATAAATGAATCATTTACGTCCTTGTAAATGATTTTATTACAAGACTACGTCATTAATACCCGAGTTATATAAACCCAGTCATTCGTGAATGCTTTGGGACAACAGTCCCCGAATCACGAAATAATGTTTTGAACTTTTCGATTCTGAAATGGTTGTTCTCCTGTATGAATTCATTCTGATGAAAATTGATTCTGCAAGTCTCACACAAATTTTAATGAGAAAGATTGAAAATGCGATTTTAAATAGTATTTTGATGACAAAAGCCTGTTTATAGCTTGATTAATGTGTTGTGTTATGTTGTTTATATTGTATCGTAGATGAATCGTTGTTTGTTATTGCTTTTTAATGGCATGTGTGTATTAGATATCTATAACTAATTAATTACATGGACCTTGCATTTTATGTTTCATAGGAGTATTAAACAGAAATGCTCTGTAATGATTTTTATGAAAGGTGTTATAAAATATTGATATATGTGTGCTTGTGACTTACAATAAAAGGCATGCATAATGTATGAACAAACGTCTTGATATTTTTTTCTTAAAATTTCTGTCTTATAATGATAATTCAGATTTTAACTATATTTTGCTTCAAGATTTAAAAAACAAAATTTAGTAATCTACATACATTTTTTATGATTTTAAGGAAAACTTGTTTTCAGAGAGGTCTAAATACGATATACGAAGTTAATGGCAAGTTATTACTCCCTCTTATCATCAAGAACGATGTTATTCTGTATAGTGATTAAGAATGATATTTTGAAACGAATTTACTCTGAAATTTTAATGAGTGAAAGAATATGAAAATATGTCACACAATTCAGATATTTTAATAAAACTAATTTCTCTAAAAGAGTACTGCTCATTTTTCTTACCAAATATATCTTTAAATTAAGCTGTTGTCAATCTTGAATAAATTTTCTCACGAGGAAAATTCTGAAACACAAACTTAAGAAATGAAAAAAAGCTATTTATAGGAACATTCATTCCGATTGAAAGAATATCTTTAAATGCACATCATACATGAAAAATGGGTTTTTTCGTTAAGTGGAATAAATATTCTAATGAGATTATAAAATAATATTTAGCGTTTTCTTCATTCAATTCAAAAGCATTTTATAAGCGAAACAAAATGTACCCGTTTCGAAAACTTTTGATCGCTCAAATTTGAACTTTTAATAGATTGAGCACATTTTCTATCTTACTGGCTTTTAAATTTAAAATGTGATGAAATACAAAGATTGAAAAAAAATTTTCTTAAAAAGAAAGGGGTGTTTGGTTTTCAAACATTCCTCCTTCAATTTGTTTATATACACTTCAAAATGTTTTTGTTTTTTTTTAGTTTAAAGTATATAATTTTTGAGTTAAATCACGGCATAAAAACTTCATATCAAGTTCTGAAAACCCTTTAAGATTTCTGGGCATGTAAAATAATACTGTCGATTAATTTCATAATTTTTTCTTCTCATTAATAATCGGCATTCAAACTTTTAAAATATATTAAAAGTCTCAAACTTTTAAAATACATTAAAAGTCTGTGGATTTGTTATGACATACTATTCTGCAGTAATATCGGAAATTCTGTTTGAAAATATGAATTATAACATGTCAATATAATTTACAAAATTAATTTTGAAATTAAAAAATTTTCAACTGTGTTTTATAATATATGTTGTTGTTGCTGATCCCTGTTGTCTAGCAGCGCTAGACCAAGTCTATGACATTGTACACTCTCAGGAAATCAATGACCAATAATGGTCGCTCCAGAAGATCTTCTTTATCGAGTCCCAAGCACTCAAGGATATGATCCGGAGTGGCTTGGCTTTTGAAACACTTAGCGCAAATTGGAAATTCCTTTTCTTTGTTGTTAAATGCCAATGATCTTAGGTGGCCACTTCGAAAACGAGTTATTGTAGTTTGTTCCAGTCTGCTGCACCGGAGGGATAGAGATCCGCCGGGATTTATAATATATAAACAGACTATATGTTCGAATGAATAAATATACCAAAATAGAATCATTACAGAATATGAAAATTATATACGTCTTAAAATGTGAAACTAGCAAATTTTAAGCAAATTAACAGAAAATTCGATCATTTACTTTTCATGTAACAAAGTAAATTTAAAGCAAAAAATTTCAGCGTGAGAATGAAATTATTCAGATTTTATTAATGTTTGTAAATTATAAAAAAATAGGTATTTTTATTTTTTCATTATGAGAGAATGGTATGAGTTGACAAATAACCAGTATATTCAGATATTTCTATGATTTATATATCATAAAACGTCTGTGTGTTATATTCAGTAATATACTCATATCTATTCATTTCTGAATAATATGTAATAACTGAGACTATATTCACTTATACTTAAGTATTTTTTAAATAGTTGCCATATAATTGCAAAAATGTTTATTGACTTTCTGTTGCTATTTGATGAGGATTTGTTATGTTGATAAAAATTCCAATAAAGCTAAGGCTAGATAGTTTATGCATCAAATTATAAACATCAATCTGAAAATTTTGAGGTGTATTTAGATTATTAATGCTTCATTTAACGGACTTTAAATAGTGTTCACTGTAACATTAATACAAAGATTTGTTTTTTGGAATCGATGGAAACTGCATTTTTATACCTCTATTAATCTCGTATTCGGAAAAGAAGGATATCAAAGTGAATTGTTTTTTAAAATAAAATATGTCGGGATGGTATCCAAATGGATAGCGTTCTTGTCTTTGGTTCAACAGTTCGTGGGTTTAAATCCCATCTTGAGCTTGAATGTTTGCAATGGTTTTTGGAGTCCACTTTAAACCATTTATCCCTGTCTATATAGCCCTCGTGTGCAAAAATGATCGTTAAAAGAAAAACAAACCAAACCTAGATGAATAGGTAGACCGAAACCACACACTGCCAAATCTGTTGAATAGAAATGATATTCTATCACTTTTACATATTTTTACTTTACTCAATTTAATCATGCTGAATGAGTGGATACATCATCATGGTGTGGAGCCTGAATCCTTTAATATTTTCTTGTTAGTGTTTTGCCTTTAGACTAACAGTTCGTGGGTTCGAGCTCCGCTTTTACTTGGATGGTTGTAATAGTTCGGAATTCACTTTAAGCCGAAGGTCTCGCTCAACTTAGTAATCGCGTGTGTAAAAAATAAAAAAATAACCTTTGAATTACACAAAATAAACCAAACCTAGATTAAAATGTAGCCAAAAATCACACACAGCTAAATCTGGTGAATAGAGTAGACATTCTCTCACTTTGACGTCTTTTTATTCAAGAAGTTTAGTTTAATCTTACTAAACGAGTAAATGCATTATCATGTTGGCTAATAAATCCTTTAACGTTTTTTGTTGTTCTGGACGGCATTTAGAATTGCAATAGAGTTAGCGTGCCTTCTACCCTTCCAGCTTGATGTCCTTGACAAATCTTTATTTGTGAAGAAAATGGCACATATTAATAGTTTTATGCACTTATGTCTTTTTACCATTGTGATAGGGAGAGAACATTGACAAATGTGCATGATATGCATTTATGAAAAACGTTGCATATTCATAGCTTCCAACTCTACTGATTTTATCGGTTAGTTCCTGAATTTCCATCATTTCTCCCGATTTCCCGATAGTGTATGAAAATCTACTGATTTTTGACGATTTTAGTGAAAAACTTAGAAACAGCCAAAGTTTTGTTGAAAAAAAGTCTATTGTGAGTTGTAGATCAATTTTAACTCTTCCTAATTCTAATGCAGAATATAAACTGGTGTTCAAACATATAAATAATGAATTCAGATTTTCACTTTTTGCTGAAAATTTAGAGAATTTAACTATAGCTAAATTTTTACAAAATGAGAAAAAATTGTTTTGAACTTCAGTTCACCAATTCATTTCTAAAAAATGCAGTCAGCAACATTAAAAAAGTATATTACCATAAGTCATTCGAATTTGAAATGCATAATGTTTTTTATGGACAAAGTATTTTATATGTTCTTGTAGAAATATTTGTCACCGAATTTAATTTATTTAGTAATGTATTTTATGTTTTTAGGTAATTTTATAAGTTTAATAGTTACAAATTCCGTTAGTAAAAGTTGCCCTATAAAATAAAAATTGGGACATAAATGTTGAGGTTTTATTTTTTTTTACATATTCATATTTTTTTTACACATCATGGTAGTATATTCTTTTATTCTTTATAGTTCCCTTATGTGTGTATGAGGTTAAAGAATACTATATTAAGATTAACACAAAATCATTCTCAGACATAACATAAATCATTCTCAGAATGTATAATCTAATGAGTAAAAATTGTCTTTTTGCGGTAGTATTGTTTTAAACATTCTGTTTCAAGCAAAAATGTCGCTTGTAGTGTTTCCTGATTTTTTTCCTCAAAATCTGTAGAATCTACTGATTTCTTTTTCTACAAGGTTAACAAGTATGCATATTAAAAATGTTTATATAAGTAAAGTTTTTTTTAAAAAAAGAAAAAATTCATCATTTTTATTATCAATTATTTTTAAATTACAAACAGAACTAAACGTATTATATGGCATAAATGTTTCTTCAGTGCACGTGATATAAAAGGGAAGATTTTTTCTATTCGGTTTTCTAATATTAAATCAAATTATAGTATTCATAAATTTCTTTCACGAAATACAATTTTATAAGATTCATTAATCTTTTATAGTATTATATACTCTTTCGAAAACCCATTAATAAAAAATAGAGAGAAAATACCCGACTTAAAATATTTTCATTTTAACAATTTATTATCAGATAATGGAGAAATAAAAATTATTTAATAAATTTTCTGAATAAAATGACATTTTTTATTGCTTCTCTCGTAAGCATGAAAATACAGCTACCAGGTTATATTTTATTAATAGAATATATTCTGGTATATGTGGTGGCTTTATTGAAGTTCGGCAAGTCTTGGATTGTGATGAATCTCTCAGCATTTCAAAGAGGTTAAGTTGTAAAAGCCCGTTTAACTGAGGCAAGTGTGACCGATTCTTCCCATTTTTGGGCGTTCTCGCAGGTACGGTGACTTCAGTCGTCGTTGTTGTTGTTGTTACTAATGACACTTGGACAAGCCAAGCACGCTATGCCTTGTCTATGCGAATTTAAGTCAATTGGGAGCGTCTTTCGTTTTAATCAGAGCACCATGAAGATGAAAGTACGACTTTGCTCTACACACATCCCATAGGTACCCGTTTATAGGGTAGACAACCATTTACAACACATTCATACACGGAAAGGACAAAGACAGGATAGATAGAGAGAGGTAGTACATCCATGCCCGAACCTGGATTCGAACCCAGGACCTCCTTATCCGCAGTCAGGCACGCTGACCACTAGACAAGTTGGGCGGCTCTACAGTCGTGACAGCACACACACAGCGTAGTAAGACAAACTCGATGATGGAAAATGGTGGACGTAATGTGAAAGAGAGGGAGGGGCCGACTTGCACTGAAGTGGATTTTCACATCTAAAAAGGAACTAATTGCAGTATATGTGATCACAAAGGTAAATCAGCAACTGAATTATAAATCCAGTTCAATGGCTTGAATTAAAAGATGCCTACGTATTAAAATATTTTTACGGCAAACAACAATTCCAAAAATCAATCAACAATCCACTTTCAACCAATAATAGTAACAATCCACTGGTCAAAGATGTTAATACCAAACGTAGTCTAGAATGGTGTCACCCACAAAACTATGTCAATTGATTAATTGAAAATAATAATATAGCCCGAGACGCGAATCATCGTTTACTTTTCCCCACAACAGGTTGGTGCAAGTTTTGGGAACATCTGTACAAACGCATGATCGTGATTATTTCGTTCTAACTTTCAAGTATTGATCTAGATTTGTCGTGATTTGGGCAGCCAGTCATGGTTTTTAGTTGAACTGATGGTAATTCTGGAAGAAAATATTACTAAGAATAAAAATAGAGAGCGAAATTTAGCTGATCTGGTCATTCCTATGCAGCAAATTTTGTTTCCTGCAAGAGATGGTATTGTTCAGGATAATTATGCACCCAGTGACAGATTCAAACTTCCAATCACTTATCGCAGCAAGTGATGCTTGACTTTGCCGGTCTCACTGGACACGGCTCGAAGATATCGAGTTCCTGGTTTTGCTTTTAATTCATCGAAAGTGTTAGTAATGAATCAAAAGATGTCAATAAATCCAATTTTAAACAGATTAACCGACAAATTTGTTTTTTTTTCCTTTTTTCTAAATAAAAATGATTAGCAGAATGCAAAGTTATCGAAAACAGGCTGATTGAAGAAAATACAGTTAATGAATAACTTTCCATTTGCCGAAGTCATTCATTTCGGAAAAAATTGTGCTCTCTAGGAAGTGTATAAAAACAACGATGTTCTAAAAAATACTGATTTCACATGTTTTTTTGTAAGTTGTTCTTGAAGTTCAAATGAATTCTTGTAATTTCTTTAAAAAATATAAAGACTGCAAAGTTAGATAACCTGTATGCTACGAATCTTGGCACGGCAATTTGCAATAAGAGAAGGTTGTCATTTGATGCCAAAGAGATCCGAAAGGTAACGCTTCATTTAACGGAATTTAAATAGTGTTCACTGTAACATTAATACAAAGATTCATTTTTTTAAATCGATGGAATCTGCATTTCTATAGCGCTATTAATCACATATTCGGAAAAGAAGGATATCAAAGTAAATTGTTTTTTAGAATAAAATATGTCGAGATGATATCCAAATGGATAGCGTTCTTGTCTTTGGTTCAACAGTTCGTGGGTTTAAATCCCATCTTGAGCTTGAATGTTTGCAATGGTTTTTGGAACCCACTTTAAACCATTTATCCCTGTCTATATAGCCCTCGTGTGCAAAAATGATCGTTAAAAGAAAAACAAAACAAACCTAGATGAATAGGTAGACCGAAACCACACACTACTAAATCTGTTGAATAGAAATGATATTCTATCACTATTACACATTTTTACTTTACTCAATTTAATCATGCTGAATGAGTAGATACATCATCATGGTGGAGCATCATCATCATTTCGGAAAAAATTGTGGAATCTGGGAAGTGTATAAAATACCGATGTCCTAAAAAATACAGATTTCACATATTTTTTTTTGTAAGTTGTTCTTGAAGTTCAAATGAATTCTAGTAATTTCTTAAAAAAATAAAAAGACTTCATAGTTAGACAGCCTGTATGCTCTGAATCTTGGCACAGCAGTTTGCAATAAGAGAACTTGATAAACAAGGTTGTCATTCGATGCCAAAGCCATCCAAAAGGTCTGAAAAGGCACAAGGGTGTTCTCTAACAAACCGGAAGGTAGGTCATAAATTCCTTAATCTCTCCCCTAGCGAACTTCCGCTTGCTTTTGCATGAGTCTTTTTCCACCTATGACTCTCAGTTAATCGAGACCTCTCACTCATCACTTATACAACATATTATCTGAAATACATTATCCGTATCATTTTCTTTACATTACATTTATCAATGGAATTTATCAATGGTAACATTACATTTATCAATGGAAAATTTTTTTAATTGTCCACAATTTATTCGTAAATGTGGAGATGGATGTAATTTTATAAAATTATAAATATTAAACATACTAAAATCATTTACGATTTTCTTTGTATCCAGCAAATGGATTTTCCCATTGATTAGATTCGTTGATATCGTTTAATTGCTGGATAATATTTAACAGTTTGATTTCAATATTTCAAAGTTCCAAATTAGATCTTAGTGGTAGCCTAGTGGTTAGGGCATCGGCTTTCCACCCGGAAGGACATGGTTCGTCTCCCAATGCCACCAAAGACCCACCAAGTACATGTGATATACGTGCTCGTTAAATCTATGAAATCGAAAGTGCTGCGGTCGGTCGTTGAGCAGTTAGCATGGGCATAATACTTTCACCTTCTGGTGCTCTGGTTAAACGAAAGATGCACCCTACTGAATTAATTCGCATAGCCAACGGCATAGCGAGCTTGGCTTGTCCAAGTGTCATAATGCATGCACGCCAGTTGCTCGGTGATTTCAAAGCTCTCAACAACACCTCTTAGAAATAATACTAATTGAGCAGTATCATTGATATCAATGCTTTCATTCACAGCTATAGGGCAACATTTAAACTGGTCAACCTTTGACGCTAGTTGTGGTGTTAAATTTTTATTCATAGCTTCGATTCCAGAAGTCACACCGATTTTAGAGATAAGCTTAGACTCAAAATTATTTTTCTTGTCTGGACATAAACTTGGAGCATGCATTGTTTAACGAACTCCCCATCACCGAGAGCTTTATTATTTTTAAACAATACTGTGTACGATACGATTCTACTATCATGTGTAGCTGCTTCTTGGATAGTGTTTATCTTAAAAATTTTTTTGTCACCCTTATTATTTTTTACAGACTTTCTACATTTTGTTTTCTTTTATATCCGGACACTCTGCTTCGTAATTGGTATTCTTATGCTTTGGTATAAAATGACGGGAAATGTTATATTCTTTAAAACTGCTTTACAGCTTCATTGCAGTTCAAATATGGTTTATTTTTAACAACTGAAAAATATTTCCAAGTCCATTCATCATTAAAAACACGGTATACTCTGATTACGATTTTTCGTAGAAAGTTTGAGATTTGAGCTATACTTTCTATACTTCCACCATTATTTACTATGATGCCCGCAATCTTTTCATATGCAATCAATAATATTAACACTCGTGCCAAAAGAAAATGCCTCTGGATGAAAATGCTCAGTCTGCTGCTATACGTGAGAGCAGACACATCTATATTACCATGTGTCTGCTCACCGAGAGAGAGAGAGATAACGCTTATTGTCTCCAGTCAACAACTATAACTAACAAAGAACTTCCGCTTTTAACACTTTAAATATTACAGCTGTCTGTGCTTACTATTTCCGTCGATTTATGTTATGTGGAACACCAGTGGCTTAGTGGCAGCGTTTCACGCTCCCATGACACAGGTCCGAGGTTCCCGGCAAAGTTAACTCAGCCTTTCATCCCTTCAGTGGGTCGATTAACTGAATACCAAGCATGCTTGGGAATCAAACACTGGGGATCTTACGTTAGGCTGACCACCTAACTGGGACATACGCTTCGCACCCTCGGTCATGAAAACAGTTATGGGCACTGCAGGCCTTGGCCCACATGGGCTGTCGTGCCATGGAGTTTTTTAGTTTAGTTTTAGAAAAGGAGATGAAGATATGATATATAAATCATATTTTCTTCTAATTTCAGTGGGACCGACAAATTAAAATTCTATCCGCGGGCCCCATAAAACCTTCCCAGGGGGCCGTAATTTGCCATCCCTGCTCTAAAACAAAATCGATTTTGTGTGTTCCAATAAATTATAGAGTGTTCTAATAAATGATAAATATAAAATCAAAAACCCGTTTAGTCCAGCAAAACGTGAATAAACCTTAATTTTAAATTGCATACTTTAACATTGTATAATATAATTGTTTGAACGTTAAGCAAACTAAATTCCTTTGATACGCTTCCAAATTTTTTATTTCTAAAAATAATGTTCCAAAAATGCTATAATTGGTTACTTGTAGATGAAATTAATTCCAAGACCCTCTGCTGTAGAAAATGAAAATTCTATTTGTTATTTATCTGTTTACAATGTTTAAGTTCCATCCACATGAATAATGTTTAGAAATAATCACACAGAATAGAAATCATGTTAAGTTTTATAATACAAATTTTTCTTGATTGAGCCACGGACAACAGATAAAATCATTCGTGTTTTATTTTTAAAAGGGAAAACAAATAAAAATTTTTCAATATTTGTTATTTGGTTTTCGATATTCTGTTGTAATTTATATTTTTTCAATGTTGTAAAATTAAAAATTGTGATATTTTAAAAAAATATCATTTTATATCCATTTATCATATTTTAAATCAAGTTGACAAAATTAAATAGTAAATGAATGAAACATGAATCGAAAAAACTTAAAACATTTCATGCAGTTTGTAGGAAATTTTCGTATATTTATTATCTATGTGATGGTCAATTTCATAGACATGATGGAGAATATATCTGCAGAATAAGAAGCTTGTTTATATAAAATGAGCAAAAAAAAATTAACTCAAGGAAATATTATAGAAGAAAACAAAGCTTATAATAATTTTTAGCACAAGGATTCAAAATGTTATTATTTTTTGATTAGTTGTCTAAATACCTGCAAAAAAATACGAAAAAAAGAAATCCTTCATTCCTTTGAAAAGAAATTTAGGGCAAATTTTTTTTTAAATACTTGGCTCATAAGAAAGCAGATGTAAAAAATAGAAATTGTCTAGTGTGACTTTTAAAGGTTATAAAGTTCACTGTTTAAAAAGGATGACATTATATTGGCGCCAAGAATAAATGTGTGCAATGAGTTTTGTAAGGCTTTATTCTACTTTCTCTGGTAACCCTGCCGTTGTTTCAACCTTGTAAGGTGTTGTAAGCAAAAAACATTCTACTAGAAAGTTTGGATTCCTATCATGATGAAAGCTTCTAGCTGTGATATTTTATGATAATAGTTTGTGGAATCCTGTTAGATATATAAAAATGAATGACAAAATAAATGGTGAAAAGGTAAGCATTGCATTAGAATAAAAATTTTATTTTAAAACTTCTCGGTATGTTTGATCATAAATGATATTTTTTGTTCTTGAACTCTCATTGATCAGAGATTTCTCGTTGTTGAACTTTTTTCTACCAAAATTAGTTTGATTAAATGGCTATCCGCAATAAAATGTATACACATTAAATGATTTATTGAGAGATTTCCAATTAGAAAAAAAGGATTGTGTTATCCGTATATATGAGTTAATTATACGTTTACATATTCCTTTTTGATTTTTTGATAATTTATGCAATAAATATTAAATTAATGTTTGCTTACGAGAATTGAAATGTCTAATTCATCTAAAAATTTAAATTTTCCGCCATAGTTTGGTTTTGTGAAAAATAATTTTTCATTAGTGAACAGTACTATTTTCTGTCAATTTATCTTTTAACATGCATATAATCTTTAAATATTATTCTGTATAACTGTTGGAAGTTAATTTTAAATGTATTAGCTGAGAAATATACAAAAAATATATCTGAGATATTTGAATGTGAATAAATTCCACATATATAACAACTTTTACATATTACTAAGCCCCAATAATGAACTAATAAAAGCATTTTTTCATATATGTGGGCAATTTTATGAAATGAATTTTCTTTATAGTTGTTAAAGTTACGTCCATTTAATTTTAAAAAATAAATAAATTTGTAATAGGTATTTTTGACGGAGTGTGTTTATTATTATTTTTGTATTAAAAACTTATTATTTATAAATTATATTTCGCTCTCATTCATTCTTATGTGCATTTAGGTTAACTCGGGTAATTTTTCTCTATTGTTTTAAAGCAATTTAAATTACAAAAAGAAAGTTATTGTTTAAATAATACTGCCTAAACATATTAGCTTAGAAATCCAATTCTAAGTATTTTGCTATAATATAAATATCAGCTAAGTATTTTGCTATTCAGAGTGAATTGCAAAATATATATGTGATGTTAAATACAGCAATAATTTATTAAATTCACTTATAGAATGACAAATTTAAATTTTTTATCGTTAAAGTAAAAAATGAATGCATTGTAATAATCTATTATGTATATAAATATCTTTCCATAATAATTGCAATTAAGATTTATGTTCTTCGAAAAATACAGTATTTGAGAGCCTTGTATAGAGAGGGTATACAATTATAACCTCCTTCTTTATTAATGAATTATTAATGTATTCTCATATCATTTTAGTATGTCATTATTTATAGTGGTGTTTAATTTTATTTTTCAAATCTGCATAATTATTTTTATTTTATTAGTATCCACGAGTGAAAATATATAAAATAAAATGATCGCAGCAATAATTAATTGCTTTATATAAAATTAGATTTCATCGCTAAAGTGAAGAGATCCGTACAGAGGGTAAAATGCGCCAAGCAGGCGATAAAGTGGTGCGATAAGTTCGTCAAACTGGTTTAACGGTTCTAATTACGTATGTAGGACGTGCTTTTCGTTTATTAGGTAACGTGATCGCGTGACATGCGCGTTTTGTATGTAACCTTTGAAACTATTATAGAATAATATTTAATAATTGAGTTTCGATATTCGAATTTTGGAGTTTGTGTGTTGCTAGCGAAAATTAACAATGGATGAGAATGTATTGAACTTACGTTTTTTTTAAATTTAGAGCGTGATGGTAGTAAGAAAGTAAGTATATGAATGTTTAAAAGTTGTGTGTATTGCATGTTAGTGTTAGAATATGCCGCGTACTGAAATTTCTTTAATGTGGGTGCCATTGCTCGGTATATTAAAATTCGAGTTTAAACAAAAAGTGAAATTTGTTAACGTTCGAAATTTAGTTTTATTGCCCGGTTGGCACTGCAGTAGGTATCGCTACACTGATGTTTTTTTAAGGTGGGTGCCATTTCTCGGTATATTTAAAATCGACTTTTAAAAATTTCGTTTCTATTTATTAGAATTTTAAAACTTCTACAGTATTTAATTATAATGAAATATTCAACTTTTTAATATTTAGAATTCGAAAAAACGCGCGATTTCAAAGCTGAAGTTCGAACGCGATCGTTATTGGTTGACATCGATCGCGCGTAGTGACGAATTTAGGTTGGCGACAGAGCTGTAGAGCACTTGGTGCCAAAATTTGAAATCGCACCAATCGCGTACGGGTCTGGTAACTTTTACCGAATTCAAATATACAGAGTTTATTTTCATAATAACGTTATTCGATAAATCACAAAAGACTTTCAATTCAAATGATATCTGGAATTTGTACCTCCTGCAAAGTACTTATTTTTCTAACATAAAATACAGCTAATATTACTGATACAAAGGCAATTTTGAATTGAAGTAATCATGAAATCGTTAAAATGACTAATGATTATTATGAAAATTACTACGAATGCTTTCTTTTGATCCCTGATACGATCCCTGAAGTTAGGCAAGTGTCACCGGCCACAGCGTGACTCTGCCCTTCTCAATCCGATCACGATGCCTCTCGTAAACCTAAACATCCAGAAATACTTAGTTATTTCAAAATTGTTAAATATTAAAATTACAAGTTTCGCTTATGAATCTTAACTCATTGCTATGTGTTTATGTTTTATTTATTACAAATTATTAAGAAGAGTTTACAAATTATTTAAGATTGCATGTGTTTCAAGTGCTCCATCCGTCATCACTAAACACATCTTAATTCTCAATAGGGTAAATATTTTCTAGACGAATGCCATCATGATCACAAGTATGTTAATATATTCTTATTTTATTGCCATTGTTCAGAAACTTTACATAATGTTTATATATATGCACACATACTTTAAGGTTAAAAAAACTGAGTAACTGCTTGTATTTAATATTCTGGCTATCAGTTCAAAGCTTTGAGTGTGACAAGAAAGTTTTAGTGTTTAAATGAATCCTTGCCACGCACGCGAGTCAAGAAACCGTAAATTGACAAACCAATTTAAAAGAATCTCAACGTTCGTTGACAGATAGTTTCAAATGATAATATGATAAAAAAATTCTGATTAAACAGTTTTCTTAGGAAAATCCGTGCTCCAGAAATTTTTTTCGCAGGCAAAGGCCAAAGCTTAAGTGGAAATTGAAACCTGGAAACGTGTGTTGAATTGAAGGTTAAGATCTAGCCACTTGGCTACTTTTCTCTTTAAATTATTTTTATAGTTTTGAAAATAATTTACTGCCAAGTATTATATAGACTGCAGTAACATTAAAAAAGTCGTTCTAGTAAGACTATTTTCTTTATAGCAACCGATCATGAATATAATTAAATACTGTACATCTAATGCGTATTGAAATTCAACATTTCACAAGTACTAGCTTAGAATTGATTATCAAAATAATTTCAATAATGGTACAATAGGCTATTTCTTTACATATATTCAATTTAAATGCATTTCGAACTTGTTTACTTTCATACCTAGAAGTTTATACTTGTTGTTTATTACGTTATAATATTCTTCGAGATATTACATCAAAGCATTTCTTGTGAAGTGAATGCTAAAGAAATGTTATTACTTTAAAATAATAAAAAATCCAATGAAAGTTCAATTACTTTAAAACTTTCATATTGAAGGATATCAGATATGGTTAAATACAATACTAACAGATCTAATCTGTTTTGTTTTATGTTGGATGCAAAATAGCACAATCCTATTTCTAAATTTAAAATTTAAAATTCCCGATGTGGTTGATTTAATTGATTAAAATAAATCTATAATTATTTATACGTTTGTGATTATTTATCCGATGAGTAAAACCACTCTTAAATCATATAAGTCAAGAGTGCATGTGTTGATATAATTCGCCATTTCATGCTACTTCAGAGGTAAAGTTAGAATCCATAGATTGTCTTGAATTTGATATCAAGTGTATTTTATTGATATATTTAATTTTTTAAGATCTGTTTCACATACACACGCATTCACTTGTCTACCTACATCTTTTCATCCATTTTTATAGTGAAGTGACGAGGTCAACACCTGAATCAAATTTTCATCTTTAACTAACCCACTTTAACACGAGATGACTTTCTAATCGATGAAAATTCGTGTGCTTGATAAAATCCAATACGAAAGCTCTAATACTGAATGAAGTACCGAACTTGCTATCCCGGATAAAAGCGTCAACTAAAGTTTAAATGAAAGTGAATTATGACTTACTAGCAATAAAGTGTTATTAATTACTAAATCCAAACAATCGTTTCCTTATAGACAAGGAATTTCATTAGATATCGAGGCATTTTGTATTTCATGATCGCATGTCAGGTGTCCTGTCAAAAGGTGCATTAAGAATAAACACATTTTCCTCCTAAAAAGTATTTTTCATAATAAAATAAGTACTCTCATTAGCTTTAGAATATCATTCACACAATTATAAATGATTCCTCTCGTTTTTTATATTGGAATTTCTAATGATATTGGGGAATTTTTAAATTAATGTTCTCACGAGAATCAGAAGTCTTTTATGTCACTAGGCGTAATATATAAGGAGACACCTTTCTTCTAAAATTTAATTTTTCTATTAAAACGAATACTTAGAATAGCTTTAAAAGTTTATTTTTTAACATGTACAGGAAACAGTTTTAATATCCAAAAATTACTATTTAGGATATATAAAAATATTTGAAATTCATTGAACCCACTTGTCACATTCGAAACCAAGTTGAACGGCTTTTGAATATTTGCCGTCCATGGAACCTTGATATTTAATTTTTTTAGTAATTGCTTTAATAAAAAGAGCCTATATGCAAAATTCTATGTGAATACATCGATAAGTTTATGTGGGAGAATCAGTTCCTATTTTATCTCACACATACTCTGTCAACGACCGATGTATGTTTAACCGATTGAGAAGTTTTGTTGATGGGATTTCTTAATATACTTTATTTTTTAAAACAAATTAAATGTAATCATCAGCTTTAGAATATGATACCATACTAAATTTTTTATCAACTAGATACACGTAAGGGTTCCCTATAGACAAAGAATTTCGTATAATATCAAGGAATTTTTAATTTCATGATCGCGCGTCACATGAATTGCCACAAGGCTGTCAATGAAAAAACACATTTTCCTCCTAAAACATATTTTTTATAATAAAATAAGTACTCTCATTAGCTTCAGAATGTCAATAGATATTAAATGAGCCCTTCCGCTTTTATATACATTGGGAATTTCTGAAGATATTAAGAGATTTTGAAATCAAATGAAAAATGTTGAATGGAATCAGAAGTCTTGTGTCACTTGGCCGCACCAAATAAAAGCCCATTTTTCTCCTAAAATATATTTTTATCATAAAATAAACAGCTGCGTTAGTTTTAAATTTGCATTCGGTACGAAACGCAGCAAATATTTTTAATATACTTGACAATAATGAAGATATTCAGATTTTTGAAATGTAATCAACTGACCACCTAAAGCAGTACTTAAAATTTTAAATTTCAGGATTTTTCTAAAAATATATATTTTTTTCGTAATAAAATAGATGTTACTATCTGTAAATTGTTATTATTTTCTGAAGTCCAACCAATCGTTTTCTTGTAGACTAGGAATTTCGTAAGATAGCAAGGCATTTTGAATTTCATGATCACGCGTTACATCCCCTATCAAAAGGTGTAATAAAAATAAACATATTTTTCTAGTAAAAGGTATTTTTAATAACAAAATAAGTACTCTAATTAGCTTTAGAATGTCGTTCAGTAATTAAGGAGTCCATTCATTTTAATATACATTGGGAATTTCTTAAGATATTGGGGAATTTTGAAATGTTTTCCGGAATCAGAATTCACTTGTCGGTAAACGTAATACAAAAAGACACTTTTGTTCTAAAATTTATTTTTTTATTTCATAACAAATACTTTGTATAGCTTTAAAAGTTTTTTTATAACATGTATAGGGGAAACTGTTTGAAATGCATTGAACCCACTTGTTTCAAGAGAGGAAATTTTTAAACGCAGATATAATTTATCCTGGTTAGGAAAATAACAATATATTAAAAATGTATGGTGGGAAAAATGATAATATTATGGAAAAACGATGATAAAGTAAGTGATAACAAATCAGTCACCATGAAGAAAGTGATTGTAAATAAGGAATGAGAATCATAATAAATAGAGATCTGAAATACAGAAATTGTTAATTAAGCAAAATACAGTAGAATTCCAACAATCCAAATCAATTGGAATCGGACCGCTTTTGGATAATCGGAAATTCGGTTATATGGATTTTGAAAAAAAGGCCCATTTTAAATAATTATTTCAATTTTAAAACGGAAAAACACTAACATTTTTACGGAAAAAGAATTTTGTTTAAAAAGGCAACATTTTTACTTGTTAAGGTATCTACGAGTGCTGTACATTAATACCGTATGTATGTACGGTGTTGTAAATAAGGTCTTATTGCTAGCTGAACCTCGTTGAAAGGAAGCTGTTTCACTGCATTCCTCCATTTTAGTGCATTCGCTTGACAGTGAAAAATAGACCAGCAACTAAAGCCAGAATAATAAATAAACCCGAAATAATAAATAAACTAATAGAAAAAATTTCCCCTCTCTAAAACCTACGACTCCATCCACAGCATACGCCACTGTTTTGGCAAATAAGCAAACAAAAAATGTCACTACCAATGACGAAACCGAAACCATAAGAATTTCCACTGAATCGGTGGAAAATGCCAGGAACAGTAGCGAATACTCATCATTATTTAAAACAATTATCGAAATTATTGAGTTTCAAGGGCACCGAATTCATGCAAATAATATTAACTATTAAAAACAACCTATCAAAACTTAAAGAAATAGAAAACCCATCTAACAAGTTATTTTTTATTGCTGAAAAGCTTAGAATATAAAATAAATTATAAAAATCCATATCAATATTATTAAACTAATCGTTATCTCATGCTTCTATCTGACTATAGATGGCGCCATGAACCAGCTAAATAATTTGAACAATTATAATAAATTGTTTAATTATAATAATCATCTCATAAGGTATATAGTTAATTGAATAAAACCTGGCAATACTATCCTCGGAAATGCACCCTGCCTATATATATTGTGATCCCTGTTTACAGATGAAGATTGTAAATATATAATGATCAACTGTTTATTCATATCCCCTAACTTGTAAATAGATCAATTATCGTTAACAAGAAAATGTTGTAATTCAGAACCAGCCTGTCTCCGGGCGAGACACCTCCTCCCCCCAGTTGCTATGGAAACGAAAACAATTGTTTTCTCAGCCACTCCTCTCTTATGAGACAGTGACAGAGGAAAACAAACCCCAATAAAAATATTTCTTCCACCTAGGTGATCAGTATACAAATAATTATATAAATTAATAATAATTAAAACAAATTAACTAGTGAATAAGTAAAATTAAATTAGCTATTAAATTAAAATTATATATGAAATACATTTAAGATAATTTACATTATGAAACTAAGATATAATAGGAGATATATGCTTAGGCACAGGTGCTCCACTTGAGAAAAATCCTCGCTCCTTGACAGAGAGGATTGGCATATGATGAGAATTCTCGGAATGACGATCTCTGTAATTCAAAGCAGTTTCATTTATTGATGGTCTGCTTCGACTTGGTCATTCTCTTAATCAACACTTTCAATAAGTTAACGATGTTTTGTAATTTTAAATCCGGGATCTGACTTATAAGCCATTCCCCTGTATTTTCAGCACTGACTTCTGAGTTTCGAGAAATTTTCAAAAGAATGTTTCTGAATTCCTCAAGTGTTATTTTCATCTTCTCCCTTTTCTTAACTTTCCCTTTCTCGATCTTTTTCTTTTTTCTCATTTTCCGTCTCTTCTACAGTCTAATATTTTTTTCTCTGAAATTCTGAAAGCAATTCAGATAATTGGATTACAACTATATGATGATAAATGAAAGCACGACACGAAAAAATTTCTCCTCAGAAAAATATGTCTTTAAAAATACCCTATACTTATGCAACTTGCTTAATAAATGCGTGAAAAAGTAAAATGTCAAAGAAAAAATGTTGAGCATAATCCATTACAAGAAAATCGTACACTCTTAAAAAAATCGAATGGTTTTTCACCGCTCGATGAGCGACGGATATTTTGTACTCCAAAAAGATGCAGAATGAATCCTTTTCTACTTAATAGGGTAGAGAAGTTCTCTTTCAAACACTCCATCCTCGATTCAAAGCAGTTTTCACTCTTTTTTGACGTGTTTATGGCACAAAGCAAATGCGATATGCTTTGATTGGTTTAAATCGGGTTCCCAAACTTTTTTTTCTCGTAGACCACTTTCAAAGTTTTACTATTTTCGGTAGACCCCCTCTTGCTACATTTCTACTGTATTCCCAAAACTGCTAAAAATATTACTCTAAATTGGGGGTGTTAAGAAGAAAAAAACAGTAGCACATTTTCTTGTGTCCTATTTACTAAAATAATCATTGTGGTTACAAAAAATTATAAACATTTATTATTACAAACAATCAACAATTGACAAAAAATCCACAATGAGCTTCGAAATGTAAATCAACAATAAAAAATAGTCATACGTTTAACGAGACGGATGTACTTGATGAATTAACAGCAAATTATCAATGTTTGACTTCAGTTTTGTGAGAAGTAATCTCAAATCTTCCCGTTCTGTAAAGTTTAATCTGCTCCTTTTTTTGTTAACAGGTTGGTTACGGCACTAAAACTTCTTTCACAACAAGATATGACGAGGGAAACACACACGCTAACAAAAAGTTTCTTGTAATTTCCAACAGCGCATTATATTTTTCGGAGATTTTTGCTAGCAGTTTTTAAATTTCCCTTTCAGTTCCTGGTTGGTGCTGAGTTCAAGTAGCTCCTCTTGTAATACCACATTCGCCTCTTCCATTTCATCAAATGGGGTTATGATCCATGGGGGTATTTCCATCGTCAGAATATCTTCAACTCTATTTTTAAAGTCATCATCCATATTTAACTGTTGAGCGTAAATCTCTAAATATCCTCATCAAGACAATCTATCTGTGACAAGGGCAGAAACTGGGACAAATCACGCCGAGTAGTATTTTGCTTCATTAATTTCAACTTACCAAGAAAAGCTGAAACTACACCCTTTGTTTTTATTAAATTAAGGTTGTCCCTTGTAACTGCAAGTTAACGTCATTGAGGTTTTCAAACAAAACTGTTAAATAAGTAATGTCCGCTTTATATTTTATTAGATTTTCTTTTAAATCTGGTGCTTTAGTTTCCAGAAACTCTATCACATTGATTCGAAAAGTGAGTAAAATCTCGATAAGCATTCACCTTTCGACAACCAGCGTACTTCAGTATGTAAGAGCAGTCGTTGGAAATCTTCACCATTTTCATCGCACAATAGCGCAAATAAACTGGTATTCATAGCATTGCTTCTTATTTTATTTACTGCGTTAATCACAAATTGAAGTGACAAGTGAAATCCATCTCTCAAATTTTTCACTGCAAGGTGTCGGTGGATGACACAGTGAATTGCAATTAGTACTGGTATTATTCTTTTAAGATGGCTTATAAATCCACGATATCACCCGAACATGGCAGGAGTTCCATCTGCTGCCAACGAAATAATGTTTGTAAATGGAATAGATTTTTCTGTACAAAAATCCCTCGGGCATTAAATATCGATTCACCTTTAGTGTCCGACTTCAAAGTTTTTGCGAATAGCAGCTCTTCATGAATTTCCTTGTCCATAACAAATCTAACATATGCCAATGATGATGCTTCATTACTAGGCAAAGTAAACCCGTCCAATTGAATAGAAAAATGTGTGTGCATATAGTGGTTTGCAGATAATTACAGAAGAAGCTTTCTATATCAGAGCTCATTTCATCAATATGTCTTTGTACAGTGTTGTTACATAAAGGAATTCTTTTGAGTACATCAAATGGAGGTTAGTGCAGTCTAGACGTGAAATGTGAAATTTTTGTTCTTAATTATGAAAACCAGAAAACTTTTCGTGGACCCCTACTTACAACTTGTGAAACCTTGTTTCCTTTTCACGTCTACGTGGACCCCCGTGTGGTCTTCTATGGACCCCTGGGGGTCCACCTGGACCACTTTGGGAACCTATGGTTTAAATCATTTCGTGGCTCACTGCTTTCGGTTTAGTTTCGCTAAAAATGGAGGAATTTAAAACTTCATTTTGTAAAGTCGATCTATTTGAATTAAAAATATATATAATTGGACAAGAAGGAGTTAGAAACATTACGGCAAGTCTTTATTTCTTATCATTAATTGAATGACTAAATCAAATCTTCATATTTGTGATTTTTCACCATGATTTAAAATTTCATTAATTGAATTACTAAATCAAATCTTCATATTTGTGATTTTTCACCATGATTTAAAATTTCCTATTCGAAAGAGGGATGAATGAATTCTATTGAATTCTTATTTATGTAATATTTATAATATTTGAAAAATTTCTGATTAATTGATAATATTTAATAATATAAAAATGTGTTTGGAAATTTTATTTTTTATTTCAAATACTATTTTCTGCCAAAATTTAATTTATTATAAATTAATAAAAAATTATAATGAATGCATTTTTAAATTCTTTTAATTTCAAAACTGTGCATGAATATGACTATTAATTTTCTCGTTGATTTAAATATCCAATCTATATTATAACAAAATAATTTAATATAGTTTGTTGTACTGAATTGAAAGTGCGATTAATATCAAATACAACATTTTACCAATGAATAAGAATAAATTTTTTCATAAATAAAATTTGAAGCTTTTTAATTTAAATGTTAATACAATATAAAGCAAATATTAATCTACAGAATATTACTTTACATTATGTATTTTATTTATTAATTCATGTGTTTAATGTCCCCTCAGGGGGTTTACCTTCTATAGGTAAACACGGGTGTCACAATCCCGAGGTACCCTAGTGATCTGTTTCTCCTCTTTATTTTCTCCTTTCCTCTCCTCTTCTGCTTTTTCTTCCTCTTCTCCCTCATTGTGGTTGCCTTGTAAGAGGTTGAGGGCTCCCCTTGAGTAGCTATTGTCGCCCTGTTACTATTAGCTTCTCTTGGGGACTAAATCACCCGCGTGTTTGCCGTGCGTAGATACCCGTGTCCCTGGAAAGGAGGATTCTGGTGATTGAGGCTCTCAGAGACCAACACATTACTTTGGCCTCTGCTTCAGGTAAACGGGAGGTGTGTTGTGGTCCTCAGCATACCTATCGGCTTCCATGGATCAAGCGATCATATATCTGCTGTGTGACTCGATAAGGGTGGAGGCCACGTCATAGATATATTGAAAGCGTATAAGGTCTGGCTAGCACTGATGCAGTTATACTGCATCCCCTTGTTGGGCTCGGTGGTGGGTGGTGCAATAGAACCTTGAAGTAATTAACCTATTTCTATGGAATGTACTTCTAATTCTTTACTCCCTATGGAGCAACAAATGATACAGGATCAGAGATATTTTGTTATTAAAAGAACTGAGGGCAATTTTGATAATATTTCTCCTTTCTTAATTAATAAGAGTCTTATTGGTACAGTTGGAAATGTCAAAAATGTTCGCAAGATGAAATCTGGTGATCTCTTAGTTGAAGTCTTATCAATTGAACAGGCCAAAGCCACCCTAAAACTAAAATGCCTTGGTAATATAGATGTTATCGTATCTCCTCATAGTAGGTTAAATTCTACACGGGGAGTAATTTCAGCAGATGATCTATTTAATGTTTCAGAGGAGGAAATTTTGAATAATCTCGTTGACCAAAAAGTACAACATGTGCAGCGCATTACAATCAGGAGAGAGGGCAAAATTATAAGAACTAAGCACCTTATACTCACATTTGTTACTCCTATACTACCTCAATCTATTAAAGCTGGTTACCTAAATTGTAGTGTTCACCCCTACATTCCAAATCCATTAAGATGCTTTAAGTGTCAGCGTTTCGGCCATGCAAAAACTACTTGTAGGGGACATTTGACTTGTGCTCGATGTGCATCTGTTGAACATGATAGTAGTGAATGTCAATTACAAGAAAAATGTGTCAACTGCAGTGGTGAACATCCCTCGTACTCCCGGTCATGCCCAACCTGGATATTAGAAAAAGAAATTATTACTGTGAAAATAAAACAAAACTTATCTTACTCTGAAGCCAGGCATACAGTATCATCTCGTACCCCTAATCAAGGTATTAGCTATACACAAGCAATTAAAAAAGTCAGGAAATCTTGTAGTACTCAAACAGATTTCTTAAATTTTCCAAACTTATCCTCAAATATTCCTAGTATAAATGTCCCACCTATTCCGAAAGGAATTTCTCCACTGTCTTCTGCAAAATCTAAGTCCCAAAGATCCCTAAAATTAAAGAATGCAAAAGAAGGGTTCCATAAATCATATTTAAAGAGTAAAAGAAGCTCAACTGCCTCTAAAACAGGTATAAAAAACGCAGACCCATCAGATGATGAAACACTCCTAAGTGGAGATTCATTTGAATCCCAGATGGCTTGCTCCAATGCCGGAGCATTCAGCTTAGCTTAATGGGAACCTTTGTTTCTTGGAATTGTCGAGGTTTTCGCACTCATATAGAAGATATAAAAACAATTATAAACCTGCATAATCCAGTTTGTTTTGCCATCCAAGAAACATTCTTGAAACCTCAGTACAGTTTAAAATTGCGTGGATATAATTGTGTGAGGAAAGATGTTAGTCATGATTCAGTTTCTGGAGGTGTATGCATTCTTGTGTCTTGTAATATTCCTAACACTATACAATCCCTTAACGCTTCATTACAGGCTGTTGCAGTACGCATACACACAACATCTCTCATTACTATTTGTAGCCTTTACTTACCTCCCCATGCGATCATCCATGAAAGCGATTTAAACAGTTTGCTGGACCAACTACCTACACCCTTCATTTTACTTGGTGATTTCAATGGTCATAACACCTTATGGGATAGTGATAATATGAATCCTCGGGGCAAGACAATTGAACAGTTCATTTCTGATAACAATATCTGCCTTCTAAATTCTACGGAAATAACCTATTTCCATCAGCCATCAAGAACTTTTCACACAATAGATTTAGCTATTTGCTCTCCATCAATTCTACCTTCATTAAATCTTATGTTGATAAGGACTTATATAACAGCGATCATTTTCCTTTAATTATAAATCAAACTGGTATAAGCAGACCACAAGTTTTCCTCTCCTCTTATTCTTATCATCGTGCAGACTGGTCTCTCTACACTCAATTAGCTGCGATTACTGACAGCATGGTTAGAATTGATAATATCAATGATGCTGTGCAAAAAGTAACTGATACACTTCTAGATGCTGCCAAAAACACAATTCCCAAGCGCTCCCCAATTCCACGCAAATATCATAAACCATGGTGGAACCATAAGTGCCAAATGTCATACAAAAAACAAAAAAGTTGTGGACTGTTTTTCGCAGGTGCTCTACCATGGAAAACCTCATGGCTTTCAAAAAAGCTAAAGCTTTTGCTCGTCGAGTATGGAGAAATAGTCAAAAAGAATCTTGGATAAGATATGTTTCCTCCATCACATCATCAACTTCCAGCAAAGAGTTGTGGAAGAAAGTTAAAGCTTCCAGTGGTTTATATCGGGACTTCTCTATCCCAATACTACGCACAGGAGCTGACACAATTTCTTCTCAATATGATATTGCCAATCTTTTAGGTGAAACTTTTGCAAGGGTATCTAGTCCAGCCTCCTATGATCCTAAATTTCTCAGAACCAAAGAGCAAGCTGAAAAGAAACCTATAAAGTTTCATGAAAAAGCCATACATCCATATAATTGCAATTTCTCTTTGCTGGAACTGCAGACAGCCCTGTCCGAAACTAAAAATACTAGTCCGGGACCAGATGGTATCTCATATAAGATATTTTGTCATCTTAATCATGAATCTTTAATAAACATTCTTCTTCTATTCAATAGAATATGGAATGAACATGTCTATCCCAGTCTTTGGAGCAAAGCAATTATTATTCCAATTCTTAAACCCGGGAAAGATCCAACTAATCCTCAAAACTATCATCCAATTGCTCTCATAAGTTGCCTTGCTAAAACTTTGGAGTGTATGGTCAATGCCCGTCTTGTTTATGTATTTGAAGACAATCAGTACATATCCCTTTATCAAAGTGGATTCCGGAAAGGTCGATCTACTCTGGACAATATTGCATACCTAGAAACACAAATTAGGAATGCTTTTGTACGGAGACATCATTTGGTGTCTATATTTTTTGACATAGAAAAAGCTTATGATAAGACATGGCGTTATGGAATTCTTCGAACTTTGTATAATTTTAATTTCAGAGGAAATTTACCTATTTTCATTCAGAGTTTTTTAAGTTCTCGCATTTTTATATGTCCGTATAGGATCTGTTTTATCTAATCCATTTATCCAATGTGAGGGGGTTCCTCAGGGAAGTATCTTAAGTGTTACTGTTTTTAATAATTGCATCAGCAATATTCTTCATGTATTACAACCATCTGTCCATGGAACATTATATGTTGACGATCTCCAAATTTCTTGCCAAGGTTCCAACATGCGACTGATTGAACGCCAATTACAAACTGCTGTCAATAATCTAGTTGCTTGGTGTAATGAAAATGGGCATACTTTGTCCCCTTGTAAAAGCAATTGTATCCATTTTTGCAGAAAAACTAGGCTTCATCCTGATCCAGAAATTAAGATATCAGGTACAACTATTCCCGTAGTTAATCAGATATCATTTCTTGGGCTTATATTTGATAAAAAGTTAACCTTCCTACCACATATCTTAGATTTGCGCAAAAGATGCGAAAAATCAATAAATGTTCTGAAAGTTCTCTCTAACACCTCTTGGGGTGCAGATCGTCAAGCATTACTCCAAATATATCAGTCAGTTATTCTATCCCGAATTGACTATGGTAGCGTAGTTTATGGATAAGCCAGATCATCAGTTTTACGCAAACTAGACCCTGTTCATCACTCAGCTTTACGAATCTGTTCTGGAGCATTCTGGACTTCTCCTGTCCAGAGCCTTTATGTAATTTGCAACCAGTTACCTCTAGATCTGAGACGTAAGAAACTCTCTCTACATTATTATTTTAAAATGCTATCAGTATCACAACACCCTTTGAAATCGATGATTATTTGTCCCTCTTTAAGAAGGCTATATAATGCACGGCCACATAACATATTACCATTTTATGAGCGTACAAATTCATTCCTGTCTTCATCTGAGTTCCCTGATTTGCATATTCAAATCACAGACGCTCTAAGATTTCCTCCTTGGAATATTCCTGTTGTCAATATAATCAAACCCTTTACTGGATACAATAAATCAGTTACATCTTCCCTTATTTTGCAACAAATGTTTTCACACATTCATTATCATTATTCCTCCCACATCTCTGTATATACAGATGGCTCAAAATCAAGTGGTCATGTTGGTTGTGGTATTGCTGTTGGAAATACAGTTTACAGCTATAAACTGCATGCATCATATTCTGTGTATACAGCTGAAGCTGTTGCTATTAAACGTGCTCTAGAAATAATACAATCCAGCTCTTATCGAAAATACTGTATATATACAGATAGCATGAGTGTGCTCATGCAATTAGACAATTTTAAAGATAAATGTCATCCAATTATAGTGGAAATACTGGATATTTTAAATATACTAAAGAATAAAGGATTTGACATCTTGTTTTGTTGGGTTCCAAGTCATGTTGGCATAGTTGGGAATGAACTTGCAGATAATGCTGCTAAAAATGCCTCTAACATTTTGCATAAAGCATTAACATTTTTTGACATTAAACAAATTATCAAAGATTTCATTTCATCCCACTGGCAAAAAACATGGGATTTGCAGAAGAACAATAAATTATATAGTATATCCTCCCACATTCTTCCATTCCCAGTTGCTCCCATGCGAAGAGTAGATGTAAAACTCACACGGCTTCGTATTGGACATACTAGATTTACACACAAGCACTTATTCTTGTCTCGTAGTGCTCCAGTTTGTGGCATGTTTAATGTACCATATACATCACATTTTAATTGTCTGTCCTAATTTCAATGATTTACACATAGTGTTTTTTAATACCACAAATTTAATTTTATCAGACTTGCTTGGGCTTAAACCACATAGAAATTTGTTTGCATTTTTACGTGCAATAGGTTTCTTGAATTCTATTTAAGATTTTTAGCCAAAATAACCTTTTACATATGCTTTTCTTGAACTTTTAATACATTCCATTGTATACATCTGACTAGTATTTTAACACAGAATTTTTACCTACAGTTTTAAATATTGTACGGTGCAGAAATGTCCAATATTGGACCTTGCATCAGTAAACCTCACAAAATCAAGCAATCATGTGTTTAATGTGTTAAATACGATGATAAACCTATTACATTTTATGCTCTCATGGACTATATGATTTATAAATTAAAAAAATGTGGTTCAGTTGGGACTTTAAACAACACATTCTTACTATAATCGATCAAGATCTAAATTTTGCAAAATACAAGCATTAAAATGTATATTATCTTTTTTATTCTTATTTTAATAGTATTCTTATTTTGTTTTATTAAACTGACAATAAAACTGTCAAGCTCCAGTATTAATTTGACATCATAAACATAAGAATTTCTGTATACATATTTTTATTTAAATTTTTTCTGTATTAAAAATTGAATAAATATTTTTTTGTATAATCTTGCATTTTATTTTTAATTCAACTTAGTTTCATTGAAGTTATTTTCAGTTTAATTTAAACTTGGAAAATATATCACCCACATAAAACAAGATTTGCACAAACATAAGTCAGTTTTGTTCAACAGAATAATCTAAATATTTGTCTTTATCCTCCTGTAACTTCAAAAATGCATATTATCAATATTCAAAAATAAATATTTAGCTATACTATAAATAAATTATTTTTCAAAAGAGCTTAAATTATATTTATTTATATAAAATATGTATTTTTTAAATTGTGTACAATTTGTTGTACTAATAAAGTGTGTAAAAATTAATTTTGTACTTAAAGGGCCCATAGTAAGCTAAACGAAAAATAAGTAGTGTAACGATTTTTTCTTGAGAGTGCTACACTCACACGTAAAACTAAATCGATATGAATAATGTAATAAATGACTGAACAATTTGCTTGATAATGTATGTAATTTAAAAACCACTATATAATTATCCAAATCAATTAAAATGTTATTTTCAATTGTACTGTTATATTATTCAATAAAGAAATCATATTTCTTTATATTGTAATTGTAAAAATAAACATAAATCCTTAATATAAAGAATTCAAAACATAACTTCTGTACTAAATTGTCAATATAAAAAAATCAGCAATACTTCTATAAAAGATTGAAATTCACTATTTTTCTTTCTAATTTACCCCTTTAAGCGATTTGTTGTTTCTCCCCTTAAAAGGAGTGGTTTACTCGCATCTTTCAAAAGAGTTAATTTCTGTTTTAAAGATTGGTTGAGTCTGGTGAAAATGAAAGATTGAAATTTCACTCCTTCTGTGTGAAATCCACTCGATATTTTTAAGAGTATAGTTGTCAATGAAAAATGTGCATGAACATCATTTATATTAGGTTCAAAGTAATTTAGTTGTAGGATTGCTCTCTGCTGAATGGAAGGTCCTGCGTTCGATCCCAGCCACTGATGAATAAGGGGAGTTCTGTTTTTGGTTTCTGCTTGAACATTACTCTGTCTGGTAGGTTTTAAGCTTGTTGGCCTTATTCCCCTTAAAAGTGCACAAGAGAGCAAGCTCCGAAAAGTTTGTGAAAATCCATATTTCCTGAATTTAGAAATAAAAAGATTTTTATATAAATCCAGCATTATTTATGAAAAAACCTTTATTGAAGGGAAAATACGTGAAATATTTGGTTTGTTTGTCGCTCAACGGTCATTTTTTGCTCAAGAAGGCTAATTAGACCAGGACCTACGGTTTAAAGTGGATTCCGAATCACTACAAACATGCATGCCCAAGGTGGGATTCGAACCCACGAACTGTTGAACCGAAGGCAAGAGCGCTAACCATTCGGCTGCCAGCTCGGCGTGAAATATTTAAAGGCGTCGTTAGTTTCTTGATATCGAACATGCTAAGTTATTGTTGTGCTTCATCTACCCAGCCCTGAGATGGGCACTACCAAATAGACAGAAGCAACCGGGTAGAGTCTTCATGATTTTGAAGCAGGAATCAAGAAGACCACATCCTACTTGACTTCCCTGGTCAGATGCATCTTTCATTTCCAAGACATTGCGACTTCTACCTATTTAACGCATCCTTAAGAGAACAAGGCGGATCATCGGTTAAGCCGGGGGTTGAACTCAATACCTTCCGATAATGAGAACGACTCCCCAACCAAGCAGGTCACAGTGGCCTCCCAAACATGTTAAATGGCAAGACATTCTGAAAACCTACGCTTGAAATTACTCATTTTTTCTCGATATTTGTATAAATCATAAGAAAATAATGTGCGATCATTAAACTTCGGGATTAGTAAAAGTTTTTAATTTTAAAAACTTAATCGTAAATGTTGATAACTTGCTTCTTCTTCTTAGAGTTGGGTTTGTATGTCATTGGGCACCTCTGCTTTTATCAGCATTTTGCACCATTAACTCCAAACCCAGTGTTTCCTAGTTCCAGTTGCTCGGGTCACCCACTTTATTAATAAAGTCCGATAAGCTTTTAATGGAGTCTAGCTGTAACTCTCCAGCATGGATGATGCCTAAAGAAGTTAATCTAGGGAGGGCAAGAGCCTCACATTCGTAAATGATATGCTTGGCCGTTTCCTCTTGCGTATGAAATTTCCTGCAGATAGGGTCTTGCTGAAACAGTCCCATTTTTTGGAGGTGTTTTCTGAAATAATAGTGCCCAGTTATGAAGCCTACGATTAAACGTATCTTCTGCCTAGAGCATTTTAGAATTTCAGAGGCAATCCTCGCTGATGATCCACAGATCATACTTTGATAATCTGCTTACTACTGACTTATTTACATTTTATTCATGTTTCGTAATGGAGCAATTATAATGTATTTTGAAAATTTCATAATTTTTTTCAGACGCAGTTTTTATGTTGTCACGGGAGAAAACTCTGAAAATAAGTCGGTATTACTTGATTTGTTTAGCATTATATTATTTTCATGTAAACATTCAACTGTTGTAAGGAATCAAAGATTCAAGTGATTCGTAAAATTCACATATCAGTGAGTTTTGATTCGAGAACAATGATTAATCGTCCAGTTTATAATTTCTCGATATTGGATAAAAGTTGCTTTTCAAAAGGGTAATTTCAAAGTCACTGGAGCTCGTGTGACGTAATATAAAAATAATTTTGCAAATTATAAGAGGGAAAAGAAGTCAGTGAGTTCTTAAAGTGTATGAGATCTATAATTAAGGAAATTAATGTGTTATCTTTAAGTTAAGTAGTTTTCTTACGGCTGGCTTTGTGTGTGATTTTATATTCGTGCATTAACTTTCGAAAATCTGTGTGTACGTTTCTACTTTCATCGTTGCTACTTAAATCTGAAATATTTACATTTTGAACTCTATTTTCGATACGTAAGCGTTCAAGTTCATGCTCACGGTCAGCCAACGTTTTGGCGGCTATTTCTGATGCTATTCTATCTTCAATAATCCTATTTAATAAACTCTTATAAACTATTCATCATACGTCTCTGGTTCCGTTATAATACGTTTTAAATAAATTATTTTAGCACCTTCAGGTACTTAGAGAACTAATTCTGTTGCTAATTCTATTAAATCTACTTTTTTAGCCTTCCCCCAAAAAGCCATGCCTTATTAATTACAATACTTAATTACTTTATATATAAAAAATACTTTATCAACAACGAAATTATTACTTTCACTTCACTCAAAACGAAAGTAATTGTTTCTTTAAAAACGAAATTACTTTTAGCAAACTAAATTAAGAAAATACTTTATACTTATACACATAATTCTTAAATCTCGTTCTATTTTAGAATACGTTACTTATTACGTTAATATACAATTCAAAGCGAAACAATTAAAATTCGCCTACCTGAATTCCTAAAGCGTCGCGAGTTATATCCCTCTTCTGATTTATAATCAATTCCATTCTATTTATCAGATGACGAGTGAGTAGCTTAGGTGGGGAAGGAAGAAGTTCTTATAAATTTACTAATATTTAAAGATTTATTTAAAAATAGGATTATTTATTGACATCTTTTAGCTATCCTTCACACACTTTCCTCTCTCAATTACTGTACATCCCTCTAAATATGACATATTAAGCACTGCCATCTAGTGGCCACCTATTTTTTTAAGTAATATTACAGCTTGGGATGTTAACAATATATATATATAAATTTATTTATTTACACACACACACACACACACACACACACACACACACACACACACACATATATATATATATATATATATATATATATATATATATATATATATATATATATATATATATATATATATATATATATATATATATATATATATATATATATATATATATATATATATATATATATATATATATATATACATATATATATATATATATATATATATATATATATATATATATATATATATATATATATATATATATATATATATATATATATATATATATATATATATATATATATATATATATATATATATATATATATATATATATATATATATATATATATATATATATATATATATATATATATATATATGTATATATATATATATATATATATATATATATATATATATATATATATATATATATATATATATATATATATATATATATATATATATATATATATATATATATGGTGATTAAATAATGAATTTTGGAAAATGTAATAAGTGATCATCGTCTTATCATTACCACACTAAACATGCACACAGAAGGGGAAGATCAGGATAAAAGATCATTTAATTTCAAAAAGGCTGATTGGCTTGGTTTTACAAATTCCTTAGAAAATCCTTGTAAAAATTCACTTCATAAGAAAAGTAAAATTCTTGTGACTAAAATAACAAACCTCACACAAAACATCATTATAGAGGTGAAAGGATTTATACCAAGAGGAAAATCGAAGAAACAATAGGTGCCATACAGGAAAGGCCAACAGACTTATTCACTGATTAAAGAAAGAGACAGCGTAAATGAACAACTAAAAACAGAAAATACAACTCTCAATATAAATATAAAAATAAACTAATTGAGGCTACTTTAAAAGTCGACTAAGAAATTACGACCTAATCCTCACCTAGCCACCTAAGTCTTATAAAAGACGCAAAACATTGGAGTCATCCTTGACTCTGTTGCAAACACAAACAAAGCGGTGCTAAATGCACTGATTAGATATTCTTTTTTATAACTTTCAATATGATATTTATTTAAGTGTTCACGACCATACCAATCTTTTAACAATTTTAAACATAAATCATAATTTTCTTCTGTGAAGCTAAAACTAGAAACACAATTATAAGCTTGACCAGAAAACAGTGACTTCAAATATTTTCCAATTTTTGTTCATTCATTCACTCATTGTCGTGTGCCAGCTAGGCTGGCAACATGGGGTGCGCTGCTCCACTTTTCCAACTGAACCATATTTTGGTGTGGAGTCCGACTTCCTCAGTACACACGTCATAGGGACCCGTTTATAGGGTAGGCAATCATTCACAACTCATTCATACAAGGAAAGAACAAAGACAGGATAAATAGAGAGAGAAAGTACATCCATGCCCGAATCGGGATTCGAACCCAGGACCTCCTTATCCGTAGTCAAGCACGCTGACCACTAGAAAGTTAGGCGGCTCTATTTTTGTTAAAGTTGAATTTTTATGTTTTGAATTTTCATAAATATTGTAAAATTCTAACCAAGAGCTAGAATCTACAGCAAACGTTTCCAAATTTAATTTTGGTAGTTTAACATTTGATACGTTACATGCAATCACTTCATGCAAAGGATATAATGAGAAACAGATAATTTATAAATCTAGAACTAAAAATTATCTAAAGATATATGATAAGTGTGTTGAAACTACTAGTTTCACTGAAACACGATATCAAAAATTTCTTGGCCGCATATTATGCGGAATTTATTGTAAATATGCAAATAGTTTTAACTTCAATATTTGAAAGAATATGAATAATTAAATACGCAGTCTAAATTTTCCCCCACAGTAAAATGAACTTTCATTTCTATTTTGTCATCGTAGTAACATTCTTTTAACATTGATTTAAAATAACATTTATCAAATCATTATTAGTTACTGTTTGAGATAAATATGTTACAATGATTACAGGGAAGTTTCATGTAGGGAAAATAACAATAGGTTTGAACATTTTTTCTTTATAACATTTGTGCATATCTATAACTAATATATATTATAAAAAGTGTGCAATATTGCGCACTTTTTCATACCTTGTGGTGAACAACATTTATTACTTTTCCCTCCTGAGGTATTTACCATGTTTCTCTTTCTTGCATTCTATACTTCATTTATTTTTATGATCTTTTTGTTATCATGAAACTTTAATTTTTTCATTCTTTTTCCCACTAAGGATTTAATAGCATTTCTTTGCCATAATCTCTAGTCTTCTGATACAGTCAACAGATGGCGCCGCTATATTATTGTTTGAGCTTTAGATTGTTTTTATGTATATATGCGTCTGTATTTTTTGCTTTCTATATAGATTCAAAATTTGTTTAGTCAAGTAATAATAATAATAATAATAAAAAAAATAAAAAAAGCAGATGTAATATGAAAAAATGTCAGTAAAAGCTGTAATTGTTTAATTTAACAATAGATTAAATATGGTATCCTGGAGTCTTATTTTTTAAATATAGCTTTAAAAATAAAACTCGTGAATATCATATCGAATCATTTAATAGTCTGTTTTATTATTTCAGTGTGCACACAAAATAAATAAATAAATAAGAAAAATAAATAAAATTCGAACAATAAAATAAAATAATTGTAAAATATTTAATTTTTTTTTACAGGTTTTTTGGGTAATAATCAAGTTTTATTTTAAGTTCAAGAATTTAGCCTTTTTAATAGCATAATGTATTTTAGGGCATCTTGTTGGCAATAAAAGAATATAATTTTGAAAAGGCTTTTGGTGATAAAAAGTTTTGAATAGGTTTTGGCTTAAAACCATTTCTCAATGTCCTATCCTATGTTAAATTTATATTTCAATGTAGTGAAAATATCTATTTCAATGTGCACATAATATTTTATACAGTTTCATAAAGGAAAAATAATCTTAAGTAAAGTTCATCTTAAAAACTAATTTGTTTTCGGAAATAAAATTTTATTATAGTGTGCATGAAAAATTTATTCTATTCCTTACATATCTTATATATTCATGTTATTCAAGTTACTCTTTGAAGTCAAAGAATACTTTGAAAGCAAACAATAGAAAAATTCACTTCCGGAAAACAAACAAAATACATTGTTACAAAGAAAAATTATTGATTTATTTAAAAGACTAATTCACTAGACTTCTGTGTTCAGCAAATGTTTTACATCATTTAATTAAATATTTCATTAGAAATCTTCCAATCAAATTACATAAAATAATTCCTTACATTTGTTCGAAATTTCTGAAAGTCTTTAATTTCCCAGAAGGAATAATAATAGCTTGATATATAGTTTAATAAATCTAATTTAAGATAGTTATCGTAAATTTAATTAGAATTATATTTATGTATAAAATGACAATTATTCAATTTGAAGTTCATAAGTTATTATAGAGTAAAAATTATGCCATTCTAGGTAAATTCATTTAAAAAACTATTCAATTAACTGCTTCTAATTTCCTAAGACTTTTATCAAAATTTGAAAAGTACATTGTTTAATTAGCTGTAATTACTTCCAATTACAAAAGCTAAGTTTGAATTCCATACAGAAATAACTATTTTATATATCAGAATAAGAATGCAATCTACGAAAATTAATTGAAATTCTTTATTTTTCAAGAACATTTTAACAAAAATTATGTATGCAGATTAACATTTTGATATTTTTCACGTGTGAGAAAGTAATTATAAGTTTACTTTGAAACTGTTGAAACAAAGTTTAATATGGTTTAAAATTTTGAAAAAATAGTTATCTATAGAAGTGAATATTTTGGAACAGTTATTCCACATATTTGCTTTTTGTCACATTATTTCTTAAGCGAATTAAATTGTTAAAGATTTAATTAAATGAAATAAATAATGAGATATAATAGGTGATGGACACATTAAATATTTTTGGAATTTTTTTTTATCACTCTGAAAAGCCAATATAAAGAGAAGTGTTTTATTTTTTTCGCTTTTAAGTTGCCGTTTTAAGAAGTTGGTCAATACTTAGTGTTCGCGCATGCGCTCACGTCACGTGATATTGCATAGAACAAATCAGATGAAGTTTGTGAATTGAGGAGAACGGCTTTGTTTCTCGTGCGGGAGCTATTCCCCGTATCCTTTGTTATTTATATATGTGTCTGTAATAAATTAATTAAAAAAGACACTGGTCCGTCATATGAGTTAATAATTATTATATAATCTAAATACCTCTAAACCTCACAATAACGCTCAATTTAACGTGGTCGTGTCTAAACTATCTTTTGGACTTTTCTTAAGATTGAACTGAACTGTATTATTTTTCAACAGTATTCAGATTTTATAAAATTTAAATATTTAAATATTACTTTTTAATTTTATGAATGTTTTAGTGTTTTTGTAAAATAATCAATGTCAAATCACGAAATCAATATTTTTACTAATATTAAAGGAAAATAGGAATATACAGTAGATAGAATGTGGAGGATTATTGACTTTAAAAATACATAATATAGAAATATGTGTATTGCAAAATAAATAAATAAGATAAAAATGGTATATTTACTATGCTGAGGAGAAAAACGATGCGAACCTCGAGAAAATCAAGTCTAGCTATGAAAGATACTTTATAAATGTAGGGAATTTTAAAAACTAATTGGTATACAGAAGGAACAGCTACGCACAAAAGAGCTGCGATTTGTGAAGAAATAAGATTTTGCTTATCATTGATAAGCCTACTTTTTTTTAAAATAATATATAGTTGGAAGAAAGATTATTCCTGAAAATATATATTTAAATAAAATACAGAATTCTCTTATGAAAATTATATTTTTAATTGTTAGTTTGTAGGAGAGAGTAGATAAATATTTACACATCTAAGTTCAATTAAATTTCAATAATTTTTTTAGTTTGTTTTTAAGCCATTTTGTTTATTTTTGGAGGGAGATCTAAAGCTCATATATATATTATAAACTATTTTAATGAATAAAATATGTTGTTGTTGTCGTGTTCCAGACAGACAGGCAGGCAATATGGGGTGCGCTGCTCTACTTTTCCAACTGAACCATTTTTGGTGTGGAGCCCGACTTCCTCAGTACACATATGCCATAGGGACCCGTTTATAGGGTAGGCAACCATTCACTCCACATTCATACAGGGAAAGGACAAAGACAGGATAGATAGAGAGAGAAATAACATCCGTGCCCGAACCAGGATTCGAACCCAGGACCTCCCTATCATGAATAAAATATACATTGCTTAATTTCGAAATATACTTTAGGGAATAAAAAGAAAACACATTTTATTGTAAATAGTGAAAGCAAATCATGTATCGTTTTAAATTTAATTTCAGAATATTTTTCATGCACTTGAAAAGGAGAATTTATAATGTTCTCAGCTGAAAGTATAATCGATTCATATAAATAAGTTCTCTCTGCATATTTTGTTCAATATCTTCTATTATACATGGGGTGGAACAACTTTCACATCAATTCACATCAATCGTCATAAAGTATAATAATTCACATCAATTCTCATAAAGTTGAATCGGATGAAATTTCATGTGTAATAAAATATATGATTTGTTGGGGCAAACTTTTGTATAATAATTTTTTTATTTTAGTTAAGGGAAGTTATTAGTTTCCTAAAGTAGAAATTTTATGTAAAAATAATGATAATGATTATAATTAGAATATAATCATTATGCTTCCATTGTTCACCAAATCTTACCTTCATTATTTGTCCAGAATGAAATATATTCGATTTATTAGCTTTTATGAAACGATGTTCTCAAACAGGCTTTAAACTCTTTAAACTTTAAGTAAAATTAAAAATTATTTAAAATTGAATTTTTGTGTAAAATTCCTTATTATTACAAATAAAGGCTGGCATAAATTTTTGACGTAAAATCTAAATTCGCAAATACAAATCTTATAAAAATTTATAAAATTGACTATTATTTAAGAAAATATTTCTTATAGCTATTTTAATAAAAATCTGGTAAAAGATGCGATTGTTCGAAAACCATCAGGCTTGTTTAGTTCATTAAACATATGGAACAAAAAATTACAATTAAAAATAGTAATTATTTCCGAATTTGTTAGCAATATTATTGTAAACTTTATTACTGACCAATCAATAAGATAATCTAACAATTATTCCTCTATGATAAATTAGAATGTGTCCACAATGATTGATTTTTTATTATTCCAGAAATAGAATATTTAGAAACTCATTGCTAAAAAAGTTCCCAATATTAATTTGCCAAGCATTAATTCTCAATTTTAAATAAACCTGATAAATTTTGTCATTCATTTCAAATTCAGCAACGTCACTTCTTTCTTTGAGATACTGATTTTGTTGTTTAGGTTTTTAACATGAAATTTTTTAATGTTTTGATTTTAGTTTATGAATTATATAGTTAAAATGAACTATGCTTCTATGAATCAATGACTTCGCATCATAGAATCACTCTTGTAAAATGTTCATTCGGGGAAAATTAGTCGAGAAAAATAGTCATTTATTCACTTAAACCGGTGACTTTTTTTGGGAAAATTATTCCATTGCTTTTTTTTAATAAATCAAAAGTTTAATATAGTTTCTTAAATAAAATGATATAAATAAAAGTAAATTTATAAAAAAAAATTATGAGTAGAAGAACTTGAAATATAATTGTGGACTCTTCCACAATTATTTTCCCATTCTCAATATTTCTTTAACAGAAGCCAGATAGGTGGCAATAGTTGTCCTTAATCAGTTATGCGTGTATACAATCAAAAATGATTCCCATTGATTGAAAAAAAATACCAGAAAAAGCAATCTGGTTTTGATTCTGCGAGATGTAATTCATTTCTTATGAGTAAAGAATATATTCGTGTCTGAACTAAATTTCGAAAATATCCTGGTATCCTAACCAGAGTGTCATCCTCGCTTTTGACGATGTCACATATGTATTGCTAGCTAAACTGAAAAATATTTTCAATACTTCAGATGGAAGGTCAGAAACATCCCTCCAATAAACAATGAAATGTTCCCTGAATATTAATGTTTTTCATTTCAAACAATCCCTTGAAGTAGAGCGTCCTTTCTACTGCATAATTTGAAAAATTTACTAATCTTTTGATATAGAAATTTATTTATAGGATTTGATTGGAATGTGAATGGCTCTAAGTAACTTCCTAATTGATTTACGAATAGCCTTTTCTCAATTAATATCTGATTTTCATTCTTAGAAAATTTTTTGATTGTATTTCTTAGCCTTATGGTTTGATCAAGTAAATTATAGGCATAATTATTGTTGCAAATGGGCTTTCCTGATAATTCTTCCTGATTCAAAATCGACCATTGGTGCTTTGCAAGAATAAGCAATGCCATTGAACTGTATTCATGAGCCGTTTAGAAAACACCCATTTCTGTAACCAATGAAGTTCTGGCTGTAATCCACTCAAATTGGAGAGGAAGACATTTATGCCAATATGTAATGTAAAAAGTAAAAAGTAAATGTATAAAAATGTAAAAAGCATATGCTAAAAATATCTGGTTAATTTAAAATGGAATATCAGTGTTTTTCTATATTAAATTAATGTAGAAACATTAGATAGAGTAAATCTTTTAAAAAAAATGATGAATGGCTACAAAGAGTTTTAAACTTCCAATAAAGATAGGATATTCAAATATGATTTTTTTTACTAAGGTATTAAATGTGATCGTTATCTTGCTTTAAGATACTAAAAGATTATAAAATTTTATTCTCAATTTAAAAATTTTGTGGGAAGAAATAATTAAATCATGATGATAACTTTCAACGAAAAATATTTACGTATTTCATCCAAGACAAACACTTTACCGCTATATGATACTAAAGAATGAAATAGTCAATATTTAAAAGTAACAGAAACCAGGTATATTTCAATTAAAAACACTACATTTTTAAGAATAAAGTTTAATTTGTGTTCAACCTTTGAAAATTAATAAAAAACTTTTAATAAAGTTTTTTATTAATTTGTGTTCGATTTGTGTTTATTATTGACAAATTCTTCGAGATCAGGAAAATGGGAATGCCAGTTTTTATTTCTTATCCGCACATTGTATAATAATAACAAAAACTATATATACTTCAAAATGTATGTCTTAGTTTTAATTAAAAAAATTAATTTTATTTTTAAAACAATTATTTGTGTAAGTTTACTGTTTCTTAGATGATCTTAAAATAATATAAAGTAATAAAACTATTTCAATAGCTTTCAAAATAATTCAAAATTTATTGAAAAATTTTACTGATTTATTGGTCTGTTTTTAAAATAACTGCTCATCTTGAAAACATTGAGATTATTTGAGAAAAAATAGTTAAAAAGTTTTTTCATTATATATAACACAATTATGCGCAACGTTTCATTCTTTCAGTAATTTATAGGATAAAATCCAAATGGTAATGAAATAACTGAATAAATAGGTTATAATTCCATTTGTACACAAAAGAAGTATTTATAAAGACAAGTTATTGATTAATAAAATTGGTTGCACAGAGATTTATATGATGAAAACATCAAATCTTTTACAATAAAAACACTTTTGTTGATTTTATTTTATTTCTTTGTGTATATTCATATAAAATTAATATTATTATAATTAATTGAATCTATTTTCAATTCATTTAAATTATCAAAGTAAAAGAATTTTCTTATAAATCCCAATTTATCTTTGAATTTACTCCTTATTTGTATAAAAAAAAAAAAAAATCAAACGCTCTTTCATAATGCAGACACTTTCTAAAAATCCAGTTTTTAAAATAAAAAATATTTAGTTGATATAATTTTTGCTTTTCTTGATTGGTAACCCAGTTTAGATTTGATTAGAATAAAAATGCCTTTTTACAATTATTTTAACAAAATCTTTACAAATCCAAATTGCATTCTTTATTGTTACTGCAGCTATTATAATTATATAATATTTTTCAATCAAAATAAATAGATTTAATCAATCTTTACAATAAAGTTTGTGATATTTTGTAACTGGAAACGTCACAAAGTTTCAGAAACAAGAGAATGCTTCTTGAAAAATAATTTTTTTTGCTTTCAGAGTAACAATGCGGAAACTGCTTCATCATACAAAAAGTTCTTTATGGTTATTTTGCTGATCGGATTCTTCTTAAAGACGTACAACTATTTTTCTCATCCTATAATATTTTGTGCTTCGAGAAGCATATTTTTTTTATTTATTTCAGAAGATAATGAGAACTTCTAATCAGCTGCCAATTCATCGATTTTTGTGTCACATTATGAGAACTAACGTAACTCTCATTATTGAGTAAATCATCTTGTCAACAAACACGAAATATTGGAGTATTCATTAATATAGTGAACATTTGCGTAATTGGGATATTTTCTAAATAATTCCGTAATAAATCTTTTTTTCCATTGCTTCTTATTAATTATATGTCAAAATTGCATTCTTTGCATTTAAAATGTGTACTGATTTTGCAAAGGATGTTTGGATTATGGGTTGAAGATTGCGATATTAAAATGTATTCATAAACAGTTTTAGTTATTGCAGTATATTAAAAAAACATTAATTTTATATCAAAAATCAATAATCATGAAGAAATGTTTTAAAGCAGTTATAGCAATCAGAGTTTAAAAAATAAATTTATAATTGCAAATCTAGAAATTTCGAGTATTTCAGAAAAGACAATTCTATAAAGCTCAGTTTTATAAACCGTGGTATATGAATAAAAATTTAAGTCTCTAGTCTCCTATTTTTATATATTTTTGATGCAAATTTGAAGAAACGTTGTCGTGTGCCAGCTAGCCTGGCAATATGAAGCTAGGTGCGCTGCTCCACTTTTTCAACTGAACAATATTTTGGTGTGGAGTCCGACTTCTTTAGTACACACATGCCATAAGAACCCGTTTACAGGGTAGGCAACCATTTACAACACATTCATACACAGAAAGGACAAAGACAGGATAGATAGAGATAGTACATTCATGCCCGAACTGGGATTCGAACCCTCCATATCCGTAAGCAGGGACTCTGACCACTAGACAGGGCGGACGGCTTGAAAAAAACTATATTTAATAAATAAACTGGATTATAATACATTGAAATCTAAAAGATTGCAGCCAAGTTTTTAAATCACATTTTCACTAAGTGATAGTGTTAGTCGCCAAACGTAATCGTTATATAGAAATATCTTTTTGTGGGAACAGTTCTTTCATCACTGAATAATTTAATTGGCACATCTTTTCAATAAGTAATAGATAAATATTATAACCCACCTAAACTTCTTCAAGAGCAATAAGCTAATTAATATATTTTACCAAGATGAAAAATAGCTTGAAAGAAATGATAATCTTTATTGGGTTATTATGAATTGTGTTTCGTAATTTATCAAATCTAGAAATTTATTTAAAAATTGCTATTGGTTATAAGAAGCTAATTAATTAATAATATCAAATAATTGATAAATGAGTGTTCTTTATTTTTGATGATTTCCTTTTCAATTGGGAAACTAATTATCTAATATTTTAAAATTCCCTCTTGCAAATTTACTATCAGTATTAAGAGGGCATAATTCATAGGGTATATATGATTTAACTATAGAACACACAATGCAAATATTTGAAAATTTATGTAATATCAATTTTGTTGCAATATTAGTGTTTTACAAATATTTGGCCTGCGCTGGTTCGGGACTTTCTCTGGGCGAACGATCTACTGGACTTGGTCTAGATTGTACTAGATCAAGTGGAATAAGGAACAACAACAACAAATATTTGGAGCTTTTCAATATTCTTTGTATGTCGGTTTAGCAATAATAAAAGCACAGTTTTTTTTCCTGTTTTTCATATGTTTAAATTTAATACGTTTTAATTCTTTTTTCAATCAGATTTCGAATTGTTATTCTTTAAACATTTTGCTTTCATATAAATCTTAATTAATAATTTCTGCTTTAAAGAACATTCTATGTTCTTATTTACCAAAGACAAATTTATTTAAAGATGAAAGTCAAATCTTTGTTAGTTTCATAAGAAAAGGATTCGTTGAATTTAATTGCAAATGGCTAAAACATTTTCATCAGCCCATTTGAAGGAAGCTATAGAAACTGTTAATTAAATATCGTGTATTATTACATACATAAAATTTTTCCTTAAGCGTAATTTTTAACGCAAAATTTCTAGCATTATCTAAAAAATTGCTGTAAATAAAAATAATTGAATAGGGTATCGTAATAACTGAATTTAAATTAAATATGTGTCAATATTAAGTTACCATCTTGCTTATTATTTAAAAATTACTTGTTGGCTTACCTGTAGTGTCTAGTTTAATTGACCTGTGTATTACTGACAGGGGCTTTGAAGAATTATGATGTGTCCACCAGCTCACGAGTGACCAAATTTCATGAATATTGACAGAATTAAGTTCCGTTTGTGCAATTTTACATCAGAACAGGAACGTTGATGAGAATATTCAATCCAGATTTTCTTATGTTTTTAGTGACAATATTGTATAATGACATATCAACATGTTTTTTCAGTGTTATTTTTTTTCTTTCAAAGGACTGTGTCGCGTATAATCTCATAAAAGTTTGTTTTGCGTTTTTTAACTATAAATATTTTATCTTATCTATTAGTAAACACCATGTTAGACCTTATGATATGTTTCCGATCATTTCCTTTACAATTTTACCATAAAATTCCAAATTTCTCTGAGAAATATTGACTGTATTCATAATTTTGTTTTGAAAAGTGGAGTACTTAATTCTAATAATATATTAATTTTAAATGTGAATTAAAATTTAATTGTATGTTAATTTGATTTATTTTTGTGTGTTTTACTTCTTAAATTAAATAAAAATTATTTAATCACAAATGTTTGTATAATATCATTTTATTATCTTCATCTTACCATAGAAAACGTTTCTTTTCCCAGAAGAGTTTAATTATTTAGAAACAAGTGATTTTTGATTTTTAAAAAAAGACTATTGCGAAATAATTATGTTGATTTTACAATTCTTAATTATATTATAAATGTGCAAGGAGTAGGGAATATATAAAGTAAGAAATAACTTTAAATTGACTGTTGCACATGTTTGACTGTTGCAATGATTGTTGCACACGTTTCAATTGCTGTGAGTACATGTCCACAGTAACCGTTTACTCCGTTGATAACATTTCATAGTGAACCACTTGAGTACTAGTTCATCAGACACTTCATCAAAAATGGACATATCTCTCCACCTGAATTTGTGAAACCATTGTCTTTTCTCACGTTCATTGACAGCACTATCCCCAAACGCTTGAGATATTCTGCGTCCTGATGCAACTTCGGATAAACTCATTTTGAAATCAAAAAGCAAACAACACCGAATGAGCTCTTTTGACGCTTTGATTTCTCTTCGCAACTATACGACTTCTGATTGATGAATGTGCACAATGGATCTGCTTTTAGGACTACTGATACTGCTATTCTCGACTGACTGATGTCTCAACCACTGCATACATAAATTTCCATACTTATTCTTACTTTATTTAATAAGCACACTAAAATGACAAGAGCTTACTTGTTTATCTCATATTTCTAAGCTTTCATAGTTAAAAGGCATTCATATTTCAAAACATCTGTCATACTAGACATCTCTGATACAATTATTATCACATCAATGAAGTCACTGTAGACGATGTTTCAATAGTTATTCAAATGAATTATGTGTTAGTAATATTAATATAAAAAGAAATGAATGCATAAAAAAACATAAAAAAGAAAAGATTCAATTTCCCTTCCGTATCAAGATACTTTATGGATGCATGATTCAGCCTCAGAACTTAAGTACACTGAATATACAAGGTCCAATATCATTTAGCCAGATTAATTGTGGACATGCAGAGAGTGACAACTTAGTCACACGGATCTGGTTCGAAGTTATCAGGCAACTGCCTTTCCTAAGTATTTTCAGTAAAAGAAGTAAACGATCAGGAATTTATCGGAATAACGAGGATGAAAATTCTTTTTATATTTTTGGCCTTTTTAAGGAAATTTTTATGGAGACTCAATGTTTTAAAATAGTTTTGGGTGTTAGCTTTGATTTCTTGTAGACTTTTAGTTTATTTGTATTCCTTAAGAGAACCCCATCGGCTCAGTGACTTCATGCCGCTTCCCGTAAGATAAAAGAAGTAAAGCATCATTTGCCTCAGGCAGTGATTGGGAGCCTCACTCTCCTTCACTGGGCTGCTGGAAATGCGTGGGTTGAGGACTATAACACGTGACGTCCAAAGTCCTTCCGCTAGAGTGTTGCTGATTTAGAGAGGAAGCTGTTAGAATAGGGTTGACTTTGTAACTTGATCATTTTATTAGAGGTGCTTGATGATAGGTAATTTTATTCCTAATCCATTAATCTTAGGGTATTTTTTGTCTTGTCTTATTTCAATGATATTTGAGGAAAAAAATACCTCTGGTACTATTCATTTAGCATTTTTCACGGACCCTAAATCCATTTAAGTTAAATCATTACATATGCTGCGCCTGACAAAGAATATAGCGGCTTGTCAAGTGTGAAGAGTACATTTTGCCTTCGTTCAGATGACACTAGATGGCAGCACTACAAGATCTCTCATGTAACCTGTCAAGTCTGGAGGGTTCATTTCTATCTTGTTCAGCTGATGCAGATGAGCATTAATACGAAATTTCTTCTTGTTTACGCCGGATAAGTTAATTCAGATGTGTGCCACTTTCATCTTAAATAAAAATAGGCAATTTAAAAAAAAACAATAATTCTACCTCAACTGATAATACAAAATTTTTTAAAAAATTTTAACAAAATCAAATTTAGAAGAAAGTAAAAGCTTGAATGTTATAAAAGCAATTTTCAATGAACTCTGCAACATCATAACCTATATTAAATTTTTTTTATCCTGTCATTGCAACTTTTAGAAAAAGTAAGGCTTCAATTAAATACACTCAGTATGTTCCAGCTCTGAAAAGAAAGAATGCAGTACAGATCCCTTCATCTGGATCTTTCTAGTCACTCTTCTTGTTTTGATATTCTTTAACATAAACATCGCATTCTATTTGATTCTACGACAGGAATCACTTGCTTTCGATTTCTTTATTGATCACTAGAATTTTTTCATTAACTTATAAATTTTACTGTGTTGTTGTGGCTTATAATCCAAATGTCTAACGAAGTCAGACAAGGTTCATCTGACCCTAATGAAATCAATGACCAGATGGGAGTATATATCTTCTCAGGAAACTCCAAACAACCCAGGATGTGTTTAGGAGAAGCCTTCTCAGTTTTACATTTAGAGCAGACCTCAAAGAATTTCCTGTCTTTGAAATACGTGAAACCTCTAGTGTGGCCAGTTTCTAGTCTGGAAATTGCAGTTCTAGAGGCTGTGTCACAATAGAATGCGAATGAAGAGCCAGGATGACAGTGATAGCAAGGAGGAATCCTCCACCGTTTCGAAATTTCAGAATTAATAATGGACCGATGTTCCTAAAAGGTAAGTGTTGAAGAGGAAGGATTATCGTGGTAACAGTCTTCCTTGGCCAGTCTATCCGCCTGCTCATTGCCGTTTGTTGTTGACAACATTTTAATTGCCTGGGAGAATGTTTATTTAGGTATGTATGTTCAATTTCCTTTCTGTTTCATGAAAAACTAAACATTTTGTATAATGAGCGAAAAGTAACCTGCAACTTTCTTGCTGTTGGAAAACATAAGATAGAGGAATGAAACATAAGATAAGAAAGACGCCATGAAAATGAATCCAATCTTCCTATTATAAGACTGTTGAATTCGCAGCTTAGAAGATCATTAACCATTTCGATAAAAGAAAAACGCAACATGTTGCTGAGTAAACAATCTGAGATTGAATTGCTGAGAGAAGTTTGCTAAAATAATTTTCTAGGTTCTGAATCGATATTTTGACATCGCATAAGAGATAGACTAATAGCTGAAACTCACTGTACGGCATTTGTAAATACTTCCAACAAGAATTTTCTTAGTAGATATTTTGATGTATTTCCATGTCACAAAGGAAAAAATCAGAAAAATTCCTAAATATCTATTCTGGATGAATAGCTTGTAGGTAGTACAAAAACGATAGCTTTACCAGAATCTGGAATCAAATTCGGGGTTTTTAATGTTGATAACTTTTTATAACAAGTAGATTCTGGTGAGTTAATAATTTCCTGATTAACATTAATACCTAGATATCATTCAGATTCAGTTTTATGCTTCAAGAAGTTCAGATTTTTATATTAGAATCTACAAGAATTATCCTTAAAATTATTAAAGATTTATTGCACCGTTATTTATATCTTTTTGTCTCTAAGATGTGATAGTTTTTGTATTGATTTTTTTGTTCAATATATGTGCTTGAAATATTAATAAGAGCGAATAGATGATTCAGATGATGAAATATTGAAGGGAATGATTGTCAAATGATGCAGGAAATGCATTTAAGTATATTATTAAGAGCGAAAAAGTGGTGATAGATTTACAAATATATATATATATATATATATATATATATATATATATATATATATATATATATATATATATATATATATATATATATATATATATACTATATATAAATGAAGAACTAATTCTTTAATATTACAATGAGCTGAATAACAAACCTTGTAAAATTTTAAATATATCATTATTATTTTGGTATTGCAAACCAGTTTTTTTTTAAAGAAACATTTCTGTTTATCCTCTATGATCCACATAAGTCACTAGAAAATAGACCACTCATTTAATTCACAAATTGAATATACAATAATTATGTCACAAATATTTTTAAATAATTCTTGTAACTTTTCCAGATTAAATTTCGAAATTTTTTATGAGTACTGTTCATTTATTAAGCGCATTTCTTAAGCATTTTACATTAATTTCAATTTCATAAGCAGTTTTATTTTAGAAAGTAAAATGACGAGCACAAAAAATTTGCATAAAAAACAAGGGAAAAAAATAACAATTTATTTTCCCAAAGTAATTTCAATAACACATTAGAAAAAATTTCAGGTTTACACATTTTAATTTTTAAGCCAATACTTTTTTAAGATCCTTTTTATTCACTGAAGGTTATTTTAATTTGAAGTAGATTTTTCCTTGAAAAATTATAAGTTTTAAAACAATAAGGCTTAATATTTGGCATCGATTTGTTCTGTTATTTCAGCATTTCACAGTCAATACTTTAAAAAATTAAAAGTACAAAATTTCAAGTATTTAAGAGCAATTAAAAAATAAAAATATCCAAGAGTAATCGAAAAAAAGTTTAATTAACTGTCTTGGTGGAATGATTTATTTTTAATTTTTGTTAACTAATCGATCATATTAGTAGAGTTCCCTTTTTTTTATTATTTTTTCCTCTTAAAATTTTTTTTACTGTTAGAATTATTTGAATGAATAGAGAAAAAAAAATTATTTTACTAAAATACCTCAGATCTAAATTTTTATTTACTTTTTATTGAAATCATTTAAATTAATCACTTAGTTTCAATTGATTTTAAGCACTCTAATGTTTTTTTCAATTGTTAATAGACTGTCATGCTTAATTAAGCTGAATTGATTCACAAAAACATTTAATTGAAGCGTCTACAAGAATAGTTGTTAAAAAATGTAGACACTTAAGAATAATTTTTTATCGTTTTGGGTTAATATGTTTCTAGCTTTAATTCTGCTCTTCAAGTGTTTAAATTTTATTTTGTAACATTATTTTGAGATGGTATATGTAAATCAAAAGTTTTTATAAATAAAACTTAATATTTATTTTTTATGATTATAAATTTACTGTAAATAAAAACTATTAAAAAATAATAAAAATATTAATGTGAAAGGAATTAAAAAATGTATTTCTTATACAAGAATATTTTACTGATTGAAACCATTTTTACTATCAATATATATTGTTTATTTTTAGATGAATATAATTTAAAATATATAATATTTAGTGACACTAGAATTTAAGTGTTATTTTTCTAATTATTTTTTAAATATTTGTTTTTGATATCAATACCCATTTTATAGACGTTTATTGACAGATTTTATGAAGAAAATTTTAAATGTAAAATTAAAATTTGCATTTAAAATTGAATGATGTCACATGCTTATGAATAATTTAATAATGGGAACTCTAAATGGGAAGTTTATTTATATATTAAATGAAAATTTTCAAAGAATATTAAGAAATGCAATTACATGTTAGAAATAATTTTTCAAATAAAATAATTAACTTTGAGAAATAATTAAATTAAAAGAATATTTATTTAATTTAATTTAAATGATAAAAAAATGAAATCTATTTTTAAAAATTTACGAGGCAAATTTTTATTGGCTTCATTTTTCTTTTTCTTCTCAGTGAGATGACCGTCCATCATGCCTCGTAATTTTTCAAGTTTCCAATATTTAGTTTTTTCTTATATAGCTCTTTTACATATTACACATACTACAGACTCTTTTTTGCCGCCCACCCTGTCTAGTGGTCAGAGTCCCTGACTACGGATATGGAGATCATGGGTTCGTATCCCGGTTCGGGCATGGATGTTCTTTCTCTATTTATCTTGTCTTTGCCCTTTCCTTGTGTGAATGGTTGCCTACCCTATAAACGGGTCCCTATGGCATGTGTGCACTGAAGAAGTCGCACTTCACACCAAAATATGGTTCAGTTGAAAAAGTGGAACAGAGCACCCCATATTGCCAGCCTAGCTGGCACTTGACAATAACAACAACACATTCTCTTTTTCAGATGGGGGAAAAAAGAGTATCTTCTTAATAAATGAATCACTGAAATCTCACTTAATTATTAATCAATATAATTAAAAATAATTAATTTTTCAGTTTAACGGTTGTCAAATAGTTTTAAGTATTTTCATCGCGAAATATTGAGAATTAAATTAATTCAAAATTTCTGGCTTTACATTTGAAATCATATTCATTAAGATGGCACTGTACACAATCAATTATAAACTATTTAAATATTACTAAAACAACTTTATAAGAACTGAAGCAATAAAAATAACAATATTAATATGGATAATTTAATTGAGTTTAAATTAACTTCATTAAACTGAAAATATATAATATTCTTTTATTTCAAACTCAATTCGAGGAATATTTTATAATTATTAGATTCTAAATAAAATATTAAAGAAAATTTTGCATTGTTTATTTTCAGAAAAAACACTTTTTGATAAAGTGATTACTATACGCTTTCATCACATACTTACTGTATTAATACAACATTAAGTATCTCATAACCAGCTAAGCAGATACAAACATTGCGGTACAGGCGATCTCCGATTTTAAGAATGATGAATTTGGAACACTTGCCAATCACGAAGCGGCTTGTCAGCCATGGTCAGGTGACGAGGTCACACCTTAAGAGACATCTTTCTCCGCACCTCTACGACACTCCAGCGGAAGGACTTTGGACGTCACTGATTAACGTGGACATGTCCTTAACCCAAAGAAAAGCTAAGCACTTCAGAATTACACTTAATGAAAGGACATTTTGAGTTTAAGACTATATTAAATTTTATTTTAATGTTTCAGAAGCAATTTTTTTATCGCTAATAATAATAATCACATTTATTCTCGATCTCATTGGCTACTCTAAAAAGTAAAGAAGAAAGGAAAATAATATAAATTTAAAAATAAAATAACATAAATATAACGATAAACTTTTTTACCTTCGGATTGTGGACAGCTTATCTTTATTACAACCATATAATGCCAAAATTTTAATTATTATTGATGCATTGCTTGGAGCACCAAATACTTTTACGATATATTTTGTAAGAACGAAATTATAGAAAAATTTTTATCTTCTTTTAATACCATTTTGGTTTCCAATTTTTTTTTTGAGATGACAATTATAAAATATAATCCTTTAAGAACACATTCCTATAGGTTTTGAATAAAACAGCCTAACGGGCTTTTATGCAACGTTTATTTCTGATATATGACGTGTATTATCTGTGTATTGTTCAATACCAAGAGATTGATGAGCAGACAGGGAGTCAGACAAGATAACTCTCTGCAGAATAGCAAATTATCGATTCCCAGTTGTTTTAATGTGATATAAATAGCCCCAATTCCACCATAATAATAAATGAGACGAGCACTCATTCGAGCATAGCATGGAAAAAAGATCACAGAACACAAAGGATTCCCCTCCATCTTCTTCGCTTAACATTGATTAATCTGCGTAGTTATGTAACTATGTGTCTCTAGTGTATTTATTGTCAGTGGTAGATAGAGCAATTGAACGAACCACTGTTAAGTCATATGATTCTTATTAAACTGCATATGCAGCTCCAGAAACACTGAGATACCTCCATATCCTAAAGGGAAAACAGGCCAACAGAGAAGCTTAGGATTGATATGGATATTCATATCAGTGACTGCGGAGAAAGAATATTGCTGTTGTACCAGCATGCTTCCCTGTACCTAGCCCTGAGTTGGGCTCTACCAGTTAAATAGAAGCAGCCTGGTGGATTCTTTGTGATTTTGAAGCAGAGACAAAGCAGTAGACTCTCAATAATTGGCCTACCACCTCCAGAGATATCATTTCACTTGGAGGACATTGCGATCACAAATAGTTTTTAACATGCTCCAGCCGCCTTTAGTGAACATGAAGGATCTTTGGTAAAGCTGGAATTCGAATTCACTATCTTCCAATAATGAGAATAACACCCTAACCATCCAAGCCTCTGTGGCATAGTCCGCATATCGTGCAGATCATTTTGAATTTTAAGATTTCTCTTTGTATTGAGGAAGTAATCCCTTCAAAAAGAATTATAGAATAGGTTAATCAGCTTTTCATAAAGAGGATCTGCGTCTTTTTTAATTATGTTCTTTATAGGAAGATCTCTAATTAAGTACCACGTTTCTAGAATATAAGGATTTCTTACAACACTCAAAAAATACTTGGTTTTGAATAGTATTTCAAGCTGCAGAGACCACAACTTACAATAACTGAAGACTGGTTGAATGAAAAGCTTGAAGGGGGTTGTTAAAATGTCCCAGCTGTAGACCTGTTAGCAATCAGCCAAACTTTTAAGATCAGGGAGAATTTAAAAATTTTTTTACACATGTAATCAAGATAACTGTTCTACCTAAACTTAATATCAAAAATAGTACCAAAAGTTTGTGCTTTTTGCTCTTTGAACTGTTGTACCTTGGAATTTATGAATTGGTACTAAAAGGACAGGTGGTTTTGAATTTGTTGCCAGACATAATATTGACAAATTACCAGTGTTTTTGGTACTTTACAAAATATTAAATTGAAAAAATACAATTGCAATAAGGATAAGATTTAATGAAAATAAAATAAAATGATGATTAGAAGGATCAAAAAAGGATAAAAATAACGTTTATAATTTAATTTTTTATAATTTTCATTATCTTATGATGTTTTTACTTCAAAATAACTTGAAAAGAATCAGTAATTGTTCCTTTTCTTGAAAAAATATTCTCTAGAAAATGATTCCGTATACTCGTATTTCTGAAGATTAATCGCAGATGATTTTTAGAAATGGAAATAATTGTAAATGATTTTGCTGCAGATTTATTTTAACAGGTAATTACTACGAATAAGCTATTAATAAGTAAGCTATTATTTTGATAACATTTTTATTAAAGTATATAATGTGTATAATTTAAGCTTTTCTTAAATTTTGTTGGTGCAAGCAAATTTTCCTACTGCAGAATTTTTTAAATAAAACTATACAGACTTTCATTTATTCCCATTTTTAGAATATGAATTATTATTAAAAATGATAATTTATGTAAATACAGACACTATTCAAAATATAAATCAAAGCTAATCTTTAATTGGCCGTAATAGTTAATTAATAAAACTATAACTTTTCTCATTAATCATAAGGAGAATTTATTCCTTTATAAAAATGTACTTAGTTTTCATGAATAATTTCTTTTGATATGAAAGTCATATTTAATAACGAATTTTAGCATCGTAATAATGCTTTAACTATCTATAAAAGTACTTTAATTAAAAATCCCGTTTTTAATATTTCCAAGCTCTTATTAGATATATGTGAATGTATGCAAATATTTTGATAATTTATTTAAAAACATCATTTAAATTTTTCGAAATATTTAAATAAATAATTTGAGTAAAAATATTATAATAAAGTGCATTGAAATATCTTTTTTTTTAAAAAAAATCTATGGTTGATAATTATTCCAAAAACTGTAATTAGATATTCGCAACTTTTAAAGTATAAATATAAAGATTTAAGAGTCTTATTCATATTCATACTATAAATTAATGAAACTCAAACATTTTGGATCCTAATATAAAGAAAATCAAAGTACTTTTTATAGCTTTTGTAAAATAGCGTAGCTTTTCAAGTGAATTTTTATGATTTTTAAAATACAGTTTATTAAATATTTACTTTGTTCTTTTACAAGAATATATAGATTAGATTTATATAAAACCAATATCATGATTTAGTCACAAATGTGATTTACATGTACTTATTCAAGTGTCATTATTTATCTATCTTGTTAAAAATTAACAAATTAAAATTTAAATAAAAAGCAATAGATTGTACTTACATTTTAAGAAAAATAGTTTATTTATTTATACTTATCCTTTATTATATTTGATGATTAATACAGTCAACGTTTTTTTTTACGTTGTTGTAATATATACTAAAATAAATTTTATATTCAGAAATTCGTAAAATGGAAATAGAAGTGTTAAATCTAAAACTTTTTGTTTTTTACCAAACTGCTTTCCTTATATAAAGGAAATATTAAGGGAAAGAATATTTACTATGCAATATATAAAAAACATACAAAATAAGTTTCACGCTTAAGAACAATTATAACGTTCTTTTTATTGAGGAAAAATCGGGCAAAGTAATTTTTCATTCTTTTAAAAATTAACCTAAGAACCTACTGAGATGTAAGATTACCTAAGAAGAAATATTTCAATGTCACCACACATGTCCTCATAATTGAAAATGAATTGGATATTTTTAAAAGAATCGATATTATGACTCAAAATATTATATCAAGTAAAAGTCAAAATTAATAATGCGAAAAATTGTTTTGGCACAGACATTAAATTTTAAAAATTAAATATTTATGCTTAATTTAATAACATATTACTTCATTTCTTCGATAACATTTAAATTTTTATATAGATATTAAAAAAAACTATGTTTATGTTTCAAATTGTGTAAATTTTTATTTTATTTAATTTACTAAATTAATTATTTGCAATTTAAAAAACGTTTCTGAAATTCAGCTATCTTTAACTCTTAACTTCAAATTGATTTAATATTATTTAATTTTTTAATTATTGTCAAATATTTGTAACAAAGTTTTTGTGAAAATTCTTCAAATATGGAAAAGTAACTTGTATTAGATCTTAAATTTTGAATCATATAATTTTGAATTACTGCAATATTTCAGCTACCCTAACATAGAAAAATAATATTAATTCCTTTCTGTTGAGAGATCGTGATATATCTTCTGATAAGGCGATGAAAACCAAGTGAAAAAAATAGATTTTCAAAGGTCTGAAGAGAGAAATTAGACTGCATGTGAGATGGCTAGATAAAATGTTCACAACAGATTGTAGAACATACTAACAATGAAGTCAAAATGTTGGAAACTGATTTATGCAGTTTTGGCTGATAAATGACAATAAAATTTATGAAGAAGGAAGAAACCCCGGAATCTCATTAAAATCTATAGCTATATATATATATATATATATATATATATATATATATATATATATATATATATATATATATATATATATATATATATGAAATACAAGAGAAATATTTTGCATTAATTTTGCCAATCATTCTTATAAAATTTTTTTAAATGTTTTCTTTCATTATACTGTAATGATGCGACCTGATTTATTTTTTCAATTTGTTTTTAATGTAAGTAATGTTTTCATTATACCATCGAAACCATTCTTCCAACATAATATTCTTAGCTATGCTGAAAATCTTGCAGTATGTTATACATAAATTTCCAAATATTTGTCGTAGATTAGAGAACAACATTAATAATGGTTATGTTACATTGTATAAATAATTCGAACAAGAAAATAAATATTGGACTCTTTTCTTATATTCTTCAGTGAGATTTGTATGTTACTATTAAATAGTGAATTATAATTGTAAAACACTTCTCCAAATATATTACGATATTTATGAATTAATTTAATAATTTTAAAAGGGAGAAGAATGAATATTTTAATTGAATTTGAAATATCAAGGATAACCCAGGAAAATACCAGAGATTGCGTTGTCCTATTTATTTCTACATCTTTAATCTCTTGTTCTATACAATCTGTTATGGTCTCATGACTTACTTTTTTATTCTAAGCATAGAAATTTAATGTATTAATAAATTTAATTATTGTTATTGGAATCAGGGTTCCTTTTCAATATTTACGTTTAACTTTAGTTTCATAAAATTACATTTGTATTATCGTTTCAAATAAGATCAAGGTATAAGAATAGGGATCAAATTCTGGATTCAAGTTATGTGAATAGTGTTTTATATCCCCCAGGTCCTATTTTTTATTGTCGTCACAGTGTAAAGGACCAGTTGATTCAATTGTTTTACAATAAGAGAAGTCCAGCTGAAAGTAAATGGTAAGGTCTATAACCTTCAGTTGAACAGTTCCTGGGTGAATTACAAATTCGAATGTGGGTGTTTGTAACGGGGCTTGAAATTTCAATCAAACGATCGTATCAGTCCTCGTAAAAAAAGTTAATAGCAGAGTGATGAATAAATCTGAATGTTCAAATAAGAGAGCTTTTTAAAAATCAATTTTATAAGCGAGATTCAAAATCACAACTGATTGATTTACTTTTCATAATAGAGATGATGTGAAATTCTTATTTATCAACAAGTATGACTTTGTTTTTTATAAAAATTTTCATTTATACATTTCTATTTTTCTTTTTCTTATCTAACTCAAGGCTTAAAATGTGAAAGAATTCTTGAAATTAGGTATATTGTGTGTTTTACATGAAATCTTTATTGCTTAAACTATAAATAAATACATGATGTTGTTGTTGTCGTATGCTAGCTAGGCTGGTAATATAGGGTGCGCTGCTCCACTTTTCCAACTGAACCATATTTAGGTGTGGAGTCCGACTTCCTCAGTACACACATGCCGTAGGTACCCGTTTATAGGGTAGGCAACCATTCACAACACATTCATACAAGGAAAGGACAAAGACAGAATAGATAGAGAGAGAAAGTACATCCTTGCCCGAACCGGGACTCAAACCCAGGACCTCCCTATCCGCAGTCAGACACGCTGACCACTAGACAAGTTGGGTGGCAAGATAAATACATAAAATACAATAATATTTTTTACATAAAATAATTGTCTTGCGCCGTGGTAGCCTAGTGATTAGGGCAGCGGCTTTCCGTCTGGAAGGGTGGGGTTCGATTCCCAATGCCGCCAAAGATCCATCGAGTACATGTGATATACGCTGTCGTTAAATCTGTAGAATTGAAATCCTGTGGTCGGTTGTTGAACAGTTACCATGGTGTAATGGTCTGGAGATAATTTCCTCCCCCTTAAGATCAATGTCAAAATTGATGTAGTGGATCCTCTGGTGGTGCCATCTATTGAAAGCGCTTAGAGCAAAGTTGTACTTTCACCTTCGGGGTGCTCTGGTTAAGCAAAAGACTCATCCTACTGTCTTAAATTCACATAGTCAACGGCATAGCGAGCTTGGCGTGTGCAAGTGTGCCAACAACATAAAATCTTTTCTTTAAAATAACGTTCTCCCTTGACAGACAACAAAATCAAAGTTAACTAAACATCTAAAGAATTTTTAAGCATGTTTTTCCTTAGAGTTAATAAGCAGAAATATTTGTAATTTAAAATTATCATATATAGCTACATTTTATGATGAATATTTATTTATTAAAACATTTAATTTTACTATGATTACTCATTTTAAGTTAATGTCAGCATGTAATTTTTTTGTCCGTTTCGTCAGGGTTCACTTAAAGTAAGTTGACACTCACATGATTATATTGCTTTTATATTGCACATACTATACACCATGTAGGAAAATTATATTTAAAATTTAAATCAATATGCTTTAAATAAAATGAGTATTTAACTTGCGAGATGAAATCTTATTTCTTAAACGAGTGTTTAAAACTAAATTTTCATAAGTAAAATTATTTCAGAAGGAATGTGTATAAAAAGCATTATTTAAATACGTTCTTTATTTTTAATTTTATAATAGCACATTTTATTTATAAAATAATTAATGCATTCATCTTCTACGAATATTATAACTAATTATATATTATATTGTGAAACGTTTGATAATTTAAAAATGAGAACATTTGAACGGAATGTTTGAAAAATTATTTTAGATTCCAAATTATTTTACATTTAATTATTCTTATATACTTCAGCTTGATAAAAACTTTCCAAAAAATAAATAAATAAATAAAATACAGACCTTTTTATAAAAATATGTAACTACTTAATAATTTAACTTTATGTTTTTTGCTTTTAGTCATGAAGTTGTTCAATAACTAAGAATAAAAAAAACATAAAGTTAAATTGTTAGCAGCATTGTTCTCAATATATTTAGAATAAAAAATTTAAATTAAAGAATACTTTTCTACATTAAAATGCCTTATCAAAAATTGTTAGAACATAATTAAGAAAATTGTAAAATATTATATAACATTGAAGTCTATTCATTTTTTAACACCATATTTCTCAGCTCAGAATTTTTTATTTGGTTCTTTTGACTTATGACATTTGAATATGAAATATAAATTCCTCTTCTTTTATCATTCCCAAGGGAATAGTTGAACAAATTTTCTTTTGGTGGAAAACTTACGACATTTTTTTATAGTATGATAGCAAGCAAATCTCTAAAATGATATAAACTAAAGTAATAACATTTTAACACATAACACACACTTATGAAGCTATCGCATTTTTTAAAATTATTAAAAATTTAACATGAATAAAACTAGAGCATAACCAAGGTGTTACAGTTTATATATTACATATAATTGTTTTATTAATAAAAGATATTCTTTTACTAGAGTTAATATTCAAATGTATTAGGGATCAATGAACAAGAACATAAAAAATTTATTTTTGCACGCATTTTTAATGAATCCTTTAAACTTTTTACTTTTTTATTTTGTGAGACATCACAAGAAATCTGAAAAACAATTTTTAATAGTTTTTTAAAGAAACAATTCTAAGAATGTGACCTTTATTTTTTATTTTTGTTCATTTTTCGCTTTTTGTTGTTTTATCATATTACTTTGCTTTACGGCTTAGTTTTTTCATTCCGTTAATGTTCAAGTCTTAATTTTCACTGATTTTGCTAATGAATGAGAATAACATTTATATCAACGTTTTGTATAATGTTAATATTCATTCGTTAACATCCGATCATTTTTCAAACATAATAATTTATATCGTTGAAATAAAATACTTAAGAGCATCGTTAAATGCATAAAAGATTGAATGGCACTTCACTTTTTATAAAACCGATATAAATTGCAAGTATTATCTATCAAAAAAATATAAATTTATAAATATTCATCAAAAGGTTTGAAAACAATTCCAAAATAAGGTTGAAGTAAACAATAAATATTGAATCATTTTGGGATAGTATTTTTTTTTATTGTTACCAAAACTATTCATCTAAAGAGAAATAATTCTAATATAGATTTTTGTTTTCTGTGAGTGTAGGCCAATACGCAATTATTTGTAAGGAAATCATCAGCCTCTAATGGTTCTGTAAATTGCTTATATGATTAATGAACAAGTATGATAGATGATCTAAACAAAGGAAAACAAGTGTGATGAACAGATACTTAACTTGATGCTTAACTATTAATCTAATATTTCAATCGATATATAACAACATTATAATAGTTATTGCATATTACAATGTATGAAGCATATTCTGCAATAAAGTAAATTATTTTGTACAAAATTATTTCTTATTAATCTTTATAACATATTTTTAGATTTAAAAATAATGAAATTTTATGCATTTTTATTTCCATAAAAAGTAAAGGATACATAGTAAATAACAAAAGATGCAAATATTTATGCAGTAATAGCATTTCTTATTTTTATTTACAAGGGTATACTCAAAATTTAGTAATATTGCCACATTTAAAGATTATAATATATAATAATAATTTAAATAATATTTTAATTATTTAAATAGTAAATTTAAATGACATTTGTAAAAATATTTTAATCATAATAACTTAAAAGTGATAGCAGAAACACGCATAAAAGTAATTAAAATAAAGCAATTATTCATCATCAAATTTTTGTATTCATATATTTCATTTTATTATATGTTTTAATGATTTATATTTTAACCTCTTATTTTACAGTGATTTTACAAAGTTGTACGCCTTTTTAAAATTTTAAATTCACAAAATGCTTTAAATTTTTAAAATGAGAGAACTTATCATTGCAGATTATTAATGTTATTTCCTATTTCTATTCAAAAGACAATTTAGTTTGCATGAGAGATATTTATTAAAATGTAGAATTCACTGTTGTATTTTTATTTATCATTTAAAATAATCAACAGTTAAAATTTTTTTTAAGATTTCAAGAAATTAAAATTAAATTGTATTTTTTGTTAGTTAAATATAGTCTTTATTTTTGTTTATTTATATTTTATTTGAAAAATGTAAATATAGATTTAATCTCTTTTCTAAATAAAGTTCTGCTAAGAAATATCGAAATTCCATTAAGGGAAAAGCATGAAATTTCTTTAAAATGTAGGAAGAAAGCAGTTTCCTTATTCGAAATTTACCTTTGCTCAAATCTAATTCTAAAACCTGTGAAAGGATTTTTTTCTTTTACCAAGGAAGAAAATAAAATTTTTTAATTGTGTATGAATTATTTTAAAAAATAAATTATTACTTTTAATAAAAAAAGAACATTTTTAAGTTCTGTTAAAAAAAGTATGGGAGAATATAAATTTCATTAAAACTTGATAGAGCTTTTCAAATCAAAAAGTTGTTTTCTCAAATAATTTTTTTTATCAAGATGAAAAACTGATAATTATTTCTGCGCGGAAACTTTACCAAAGGAGTTTATTATTGTTAATTAGCTAAGCCACAACAACAGTAAATTATTCTTTAAAATATATCTAAAAAATAAGTACATTAAATTTATACATATATAAAACAGCTGTTTCTTGATTATTCCATTTAGAATTAAACATTATTTAAAATTTTTACTAAAAACCATATATTTAAATATTCATAATAAATAAAGGACAACCAAAATAAATATTGTATGTTTATAAATATTATTGCAATAAAATAAACTGTTCATTTTTCTCCATATATGAAAGATATACTGATAAAAACATTTTCAAAATTCTTTAATACGTAATAAAGAAATATACTCTATGTTATTTGATATTTATTTGACGCCCATAAAGCAGATATATGTTATTGATTTTTATATAAAATGTTCTTAAAAATAATTTGTACATGTAATAGAAAATTTATCTGTTTTCGAATATTTTAAATTGAAATAAAATATTTGCAATAAAATAAGATATTTGGTTTTTATAAAAAAGAAGAAACAAAAGTTTAAAAATACTAATAACTTTACATTTTTTATTCTAGAATAATATAAGACAATTAATGTCGTATTTTATTCAAATTAATTTTATTTAATAAAAACAAAAAAAATTTTTAAATAGTTTCACAAGCATGGTTTTTGAAAAAATTTTTTGAATAATAAAATTATAAAAAGTAGAAATGTAATTTAAGTGTAAATTTAAAAGTAAATTTAAATAGTGGAAAAAAATTCTTAAAATCCTTAAAATTTAATACATAAAATACAATCTTTTTCCTTAAAATTCAATACTATAGTGAGTATGTACAGAAAATTAAGATTTTTTTCATTGTTTTTAAAAGTACAATAAAACGTCACTAAAACAATTATAAATTGAGATGTAGATAATTGTTTATTAATGAATCTCCATTACATATCATATGAAAGCCTGAATTTCCTTAAAATCATGTGCTTCTGTGAATAAGGGCGACATCTATAAACCACCTACTAGTTTATTGTTTAAGTATTACTTATTGATTTGTATTTAAAATTTCCAATAAAATGTTAATTTTGTTTTACTTATTGTTAATATTTTATATTTATTATTTTCAATTGTGTTTTTGGTAATTTTTAAAGTCTAAAAATATGAAAGCGTAATATGAGTAACTATCACACTAGAAGCTCAGTAATGCATGAAAATCATTCCAATAGTATGAATAAATGATAGAAATCGGTAAAAGTTTACAACCAGGCACTTCTTGATTCTTTGTTGATTTATTGACGCCACGCTGGACGCCTAGATGTGACTAACAAGCTATACAAAGATCGGGTTACCAGAAATTGAATTTTACCACCCAGATATATTCCCAAATTATTTGCCAAACGACACACACAAGGGTGTTACACCAAATCCATAGATATTCTATCCTTATTTGATGTTAATTTGAATACTCCCTTCAAAAACGCTTGTATTTTTTTAAAATCAAATATGGCTAGCAAATATGGGTATGAATATATAGGGAACAATGTTTGAATGTTCTTTTAAAAAGCTGTTTGGAATCATATTTCTCTAAATCAATGCTGACTTTAGTCCGCAAATTGAAACTGGTTGGTATTAAATTTCATCCTTTTCATATTTCAATAGTTAAGTTTGTCCATTTATTATGAATAAAATAAACATAAAAGTACTAATTATTTTTTTTATCAAAGTTAAGAGACATTTGATGTCTATATTGTTCTTCAAAATATATAAATAGTAAAGTGTAGGCTGTCTATGAATAACTTAAATTGTTACACAACTTCAAGTGTTAAACATATAATATGGCCTTATAGCACTTTCTTTAAAAATAATAAACAAATATGTTGGTAAACTTTGTGAAATGCTCATAGGCATTTATTTTTAAGAGAAACAAAGAGTAACTATTAAAAACCTAACTATATATTTAATGAAAGAAATGTTTCGCTTCACTATTTACAAAAGGGTATATTCTCAGAGTATATATATAACTATTACAGCCTTTTGAATTATTGATTTTCATATCAACAGAGAACTAATTTTGAATCTATGGGTTCAAAGTAAAGAAAAAAAATGCGAAAATAACTTAAGATTAATATTTCAAAAGTCGAGTATTGATTTATAGAGAAAATCAACATCTCTTTTTTAATTTTGTCTTATGAATGTATTTTCTGAGATTCTTTGATTATTTATTTTAATTAGAAATTTCTGTTATACGTAACTATAAATTTTGAAAATTCTTATCAAACATAGCTTTGAAAATAATCAATTTTTAGATTTTCTTATATTCTTGTATTCTTATCATCAATATTTTAGTAAGAAAGCTTGGAGACATGAAGAATAAATCTCAACTTCTATTGATGAATAAAGATTCTTTTCAAATTTAAAATGTATATCAAAAGGTTTTTTTAAATCATGGAAAGTTAAATGTGCTTTAAAAATATTTTTGCAATTTATGTAAATTTCAATTATTCTGTTAAATATTTCTGGAAAAGGTATTTGTACTATGTTACATGATTATTGAATTTGAATTTTTTGAAATAATACAAACAAAGAAAAATATTAGAAAAATATACATTTTATCATGTTCAATGTGCTAGTGAATCAATTTTAATATGATTAAAATACATTACTTGATGGTAAAATAAAGGAAAATAAAGAAGGCAAGGGCAATATTTTTTATTTCTTAAGAGGCCTAATCTGCTTTGCTAAACCTTTTAATTTATAAGAACTATTCAAAGCGCATAATCTCGATACTTTCTTTGTTGTCCTTTTCCTTTTAATTACGATAAGCATTTTTGTAGAACAAAATCTTTTTAAAAATAAAAATTACCCAATCTATTTCTGTCAGAATAGAAGTTTTGAAAAAAAAATGTAATTAGAGGAAAAATTTAAACCACGTGAAATTTGCGCCATGTTCAATGCTAAAATGATACATTGTCACTTTATTGTAGATTGAGGAAGCTCTTGCACAAGATATGGACGCGTTTTTCATTTAATTTTCGACTATTTATGGATAGTGGATCTCATTTCTTTACCACATGGGTTCGAAATCCTTAAAATGTTCATTTTCAGTCCAATATATGTGATGCGGAAAGAAGAAACGGGAATTGTGTACTAGTCAACCCTTTGTATCTTCAAAATGGTATCATCCTTACCAAAAAGCCTGGTTGTACCAATAAATAATCACATAATGTGATATGCAATTGATTGAAATCTCATGGCAGTGACACAACATTAGTGTCTACAACAATATTTTTAATTCGAATAGAAAATGAGGAAAGATCAACCGTTTTAAAAATTTTAATGCTATTTGGTCTAGCGTAACATACTTCACAGCACGACTGTAGATAAAAATATTATTTAAGTTTTAGAGTTTGGTTGTAAAACTGTTGTTAACTGCAGAGATGGTAGTTAGAAAACAGTCATTAAGTCTGATGTAACCAATCAACAGTTATTGAAAAGTGCCATAACAGTGCACAAAAGAAAACAACTGCATCGCGAAAGCATCTTCAATTGTTTCCATAATTATCTACGCAAGAGATGACTTCCAGTTAAGTGTTTGAGAGCCAGAGAATAGATAATCGTTATAAAGGAATTTTTATTGTATTATGTTATTATTTAAAGTAATATCACAATATAAACTGGAAAAAAGTAATTTTGACGCAACGTTGGGAGTCCCCTGTTTAATCAGGCGCGTTAGCTTTGAAATTGTAGTGTATCAGTCGTCTGTACAAGGCAACGTGTTTATCTGTACCATCTGTTGCCATAACATACCATAGTGCACCGTTGTTTTTTAGACAATAATTTTAGTGACACCATAGCTTCCACCATGAAACTCTTTCAAATTGCAGTATTTGAATCGTTTGTACACATAGTACTTTATGGAATACTATCTCAGTGGAATTACAATAGCTCAGTGATTTCACTATTTTTCTATAAAAAAAAGGTCCAGTGTTAGTTCTGAGCCACTGCTGAACAACATGATATGAAAATTCATTCATTGTCGTGTGCCAACTAGGCTAGCAACATGGGGTGCGCTCCTCGTGTTTTTCCAACTGAACCATATTTTTTTGGTGTGGAGTCCGACTTCCTCAGTACACACATGCCATAGGGACCCGTTTATAAGGTAGGCAACCATTCACACCTCATTCATACAAAGAAAGGACAAAGACAGGATAGATAGAGAAAGTACATCCATGCCCGAACCGGGATTCGAACCCAGGACCTCCTTATCCGTAGTCAGGCGCGCTGACCACTAGACAAGTTGGTCGGCTTTGATAAGAAAATAAATGTGGAAATAAAATTTCTGCATTTTTTTTCTGCTTCCAAGTCAATAAAGATATGTTTTTATATTCTTTTTGTTTTTTCATCTTTTTAATCAATTTGAATATGGTCCTGTATATATGAAAGATCTTCCTAAAAGGTAAATCCTCTGTGGTTACTTAAAGATACCAGGAATTTCTTAGAGTTGCTAAGCTGTCTGTCTACTATTTCAAAATACTGCTGCATTTAATTCGAAAACCATTGATCATCACGCTTTGAAGTTTGTGCTAATCATTCATTCTATATATCACACCAATGAAAAAAAATGTCTCAAGATCACTAACTTCTCAAATTCTAAACTTCATACTGTTTATGTCATAAGACACATCCTTTCGTTTGCCATGTGCTGTTAATAACTTACATAAATGCATATAGGTTTTATATTAAGGAAAGTGAGTTAGGTTGAAAAAAATGTATAAAAAATAATAGGTGTCATTATGGTGAAGAAGATGAAAAGATAAAATGGATATTATAATTATCTTTTATTCCGATTCATTCAGATGGGTGTGCGAAATCATATACATCATATTTCATAAATCACTAAATTTCTTACAATAGTAAAGAGAATAATATTACATAAAACAAAATATTACGTTTGTATAACCAAATAATTGATTGATTGATTTATACTTTAAAATTGTGATTATGATATTTTAGAATTAAAAGTTGCTAATATTAAATTATTCTTAAATTAGTTGTATATTTAAATTCTTAAAATGTTACATAGTTTGTAACTTATCAGTTTTTAAACATAAAATAATTATTGCCAGCTATCAACATGTTTTCAGCACGTGATTCAAGTTGCAATGATCAATAGATATATTTTGTATAAATAATTATTTTGTAATGTTATCAGTTTATAAAATATGTTTCTCTATTTTCATTACATTAATGAATGCGTTTTATAAAAAAAAAATATTTTACAAAAGTATCTATTCTTTGGTCAAAATTCAAAATAAATAATTTGCAAATGAAATAAAACACGTTTTATATAACTTAAAAATATCATATTTTAAAAATTAAATGTGACTTAATTAATTTTTTATATTCAAAGAAATTTAAAATTGTGGTAATACTGAAACATGTATACTTGGTTAAGCTAAATCAGTATTTGGAACTAAACTTCTTCATGATGAATAAATCAACTAAGAAATATTAATGACTTAAGGGATTTTACAAAGTGATGAGATGAAATTTAGTTTGAAAATCCTATTTGTGACTATAATAATTCCTCCAATTTTAAGAAAAATGAGAAGATTAACACTTCCTCTTTTTTAAACACAGCTCAATCATTTTCAGATAATGAAGTAAAATTGTCTTATATTTGATGAATGATGTTGGAGAGAGAGAGAGAGAGAAGAAATTGGACGAAGAAAGTTGAATTAAGGAGGCAGATTTTGCAATGCACACTTCTTTATAAATATTAGGAAATATATATAGAAATTTAGAATTCATTTTATCTTAAGGATTATCTTTAGTTTGTTAATTTGGCTTTTATCATTGCCATTTAATGAAGTAATCTGGATTATGAATATTCGTTTCAGCATTAAATAGAAGGATTCATTTCAATATCAAGACATAGAAACGAAGTTCTGTCTAATTTGCATAAAATTTTGTAAAAAAAATACAATTATTAATGTATGGTTATTTAAAACTTTTAACTAAACTGCCTTAAAATCTAAAATTAGAATTATGTAAGAGAAAATTTAAAATTTTTTTATTAAATTGTGTAAATATTTTTACCTTGATTTTACTAAATAACATTTTTCTAATATTTCTGTACAGGTAGTTTTTCGATTTTTGTGCTTGTATTAACCTACATCAAATTTAAAACTATATTTTTAAATCGCAACACACCGTTAATCTAAATTAATGTAAAATTTATCATCAATTATAATTTGGTATATTATACGGGCAGAATTTTTTCCCTTTTTTTTAAAAAAAAATGAAGGACATTTTGATTTTCTTTCAAATAACATTTACAATAGATTACTGAATTAAAACTAAAATATATAATTAATTCAAAAATTTTGACTTAAAATAAAATGTACATCGAAAAGAATAGCATTTTTTCGTATTCAACGTTTTGTTTGATTGTTATATATGTTACGAATGTTAAAGTTTTCGGACTTTAAACAAAATAGTTTGAATGGTTTCAATGTTTTGTTTGTCGTTTGTTATTATATTTCACTCTAACAATATGTAGAGTAAGAGGGTTAAGGTGCATTTAACTGTCTCAATGATAAACATTATTTGAATATTTTAATGAACTCTCCTTTTGTTTTAATATCATTTAAAATGTGAAAATTAAGAGTTAATATGGCTCATTAGTTATAATTAAAATGAGAGCACAAATATCTTACTATGCAAATATAAAGTTATAGCTCATTTAACAAAATTAGAAAAGAAAATGAATGCAGGTAAAAGGCACATTTTTTGCCATGTCTGAGTGCAAAGACAATTTAATTTATATATTTTTTTTCAACTAAGAACAGCCTTGAAAATCTAATTCTTATGCATTCAAATACTATGCCAATTTAATATTAAAAAAAGGAATTCAAAACTTAATATTTGCATGCATTAAATGTTCGTATTACAAATAAGTTCAATTTCTTTAGATCAAACATTTTGTTTAAAATCAAATGAAAATACATTTAAAATTTAATCTTGAGTGACTTGATAATAGAAATAACTTATAAATTGAATGCTTCACTAACTATCTTTCTATTAAATTTTATTTAAAACATTTCGAAATGTGTGATTTTAACAAAAGTATTTGTTAAAGTTAAATCAGGTATTTGGAGTAAATTTTCTTTTATTGAACTAAGTATACACCAACTGAGAAAAATTAATGATATGAGAGACTTTGAAAAGAATAATGAATTAAAATTTCCGCGTGTGACACACACTCAAATTAGTACCGTGAATAAAGAATTAAGTCACTGAGATGTGTCAGTATATCCGCTGGGAGAAATTTGGGTAAAATGAAAGACCTAAATTATGAAAATTTGAATCTCCACATGACAACAAGACTATTTGATGGAAATGGAGTATGAATATGTTTCGTTTTAAGTCCCTTATGTATGCATTCTTAATGATTAAGTTAAAAATACTGGAAATTAGTATTGGCGAAGCATCTTTTCTTGTAAACATGCTGAAATTTATATTAAACATTTTATTAATTTTTTTATCGAATTTTAGTAAAATTCAACTGTTCTAATTTGTGATTATTATGTATATTTTAACGTAATAAAATTTTCTAAAAACGTTTAAGTTAAGAACAGAATTATCAAAATATGAAAATCAATATACGGTTTATTCAATTTTAGATTTGACATTTATAAATTAACATTTGTACTGGAGTTTAAAAATTCTTAAAGATTTGTTGTAAATAGAAAATTTATCTATTAAAAGCACAATAATTTATTTCGTTTTCAAATAATATGTATAATTATATAGTTTTATTTTGTCACTATATCTTATTTTATATTATTAAGTAAAATAGTAATTTTATTTTAATATGATTTAAAAGATAGCATACACCTCAAGTTAAATTTTGTCTTATCTAACAAATATCCCCTTGAAACCAATTACCCAATGATCAACTGTTAACAGTAATTACATAATTATGCAAACATTTCTTTAATTTTTTAAACTAATGGCAATTACAATTTTCTGTAAAACTTTTAATTAGAAAAAGAAATTAATGTAATTTAAATATTAATATATGATTTGAAAGAAAGGAGTGCAATGAATTTTTCCAAGCATCTGCATATTACGATACATATATCCAGCATATAAAATTCAACCAATAAAAAAAAGCCATAGGAAAGTATTATTTGATATTTATCAGTAAAATTTTTCAAAAAGTTTAAAATTATCCTTTGTTAATTTAAAATATGTAAATTTGTTTTGCTTTATTAGAAAATACGTACTTCAATTATTATATATTGTACTTCCATTATAAGTCACTTAAATGATATCTTCTGCAGCAACTCTAATATACACTGTGACTAGAGTTTGAAATTAACAATTTAAATAATTCGTCATTTTTGTTACTTTTTGTACAGAATGGATGATTAGACCAAAGATATCGATTAAATTTGATTTTAAATAGTTACGAATTTTCTCTCTCTAGGTAAGAATCGAACCCATTCACCATTAAATAGAAGTGCAGAGAAGTAATTCTTCAATTACCAGCTCAGCATATGAAAATAATATTATATTGATACTATATTTTTTTATGTAAAGAAGAAAATATAATTTAAAATACCGGGTGATCCAAAAGTCAGGACGAACTTTAAAAATGAATAATTCGAAAACGAATCACGATACAAAGATGCGGTTTGCACCAAACGAATGGAAAATAAACCGGGTTTTGTGTGGCAATGAAAAAAAATAGTTCTGTTGGCGACCAACAGATGGCGCTATAGTGTTTTATAGCAACAAAAGATGATTTACAAATGAAACAATGATTAATGAAGTCAGATTAATTACAGTTAATTAGTACTTACTACAGTAAATGTTCAATGTGATGTCCATCATTCAGAAGTAAAGCTGTTATACGATTCACCACACCATTCACACCATTTAGTAGCATTTCTTGCGTTATGGCAGACACATTTTGGCGGAGGGCATCTTTCAGTGCCGCTAGTGATGCCGGTTGGTCGCTGTACACTTTTGACTTCAAGAAGCCCCACAGCCAAAAGTCACAGGGTGTGAGATCGGGAGATCTTGGAGGCCATGCGTGATTAAAGTAGCGACTGATAATACGATCCTCCCCAAATGTTGAGCGTAGCAGGCGTTGCACAGGCAGAGCAATATGAGGTGGTGCTCCATCTTGCATAAAGGTGACTGTTTGGAGTGCCTGTCGGGCTTGCAGTTCAGGAATAATGCTGTTCTGTAACAGTGCTAGATATCACTTACCGGTGACAGAAACTGTTTGGAAACCTGTCTGTGTGACTTCCTCGAAAAAAATGGACCAATTATGAAATCAGCAGTGAAGCCACACCAGACTGTCACTTTAGGCTGTTGCATGGGTACATCAACAAATGCATGTGGATTTTCTGTGGTCCACACTCGACAATTGTGGTTGTTAACAGCGCCAGAGAGTGTGAAATGTGCTTCATCTGTCCAAAGCACAGTGTGAAGCCAGTCGTGCTGCTCTTCCATCTTATTGAAGACCAAATTCGCAAAATGTCGGTGAGAGTCGAAGTCAGGAGGTTTCAGTTCTTGGTTATGTTGCAACTTGTAGGGATACCGTTGCAAAGTTACTCACAGCGCTCTCCAGACACTTCCATACGACACTCCTGTCTGCCTCGAAACTTCTCAAGCACTGCACTCCCCATGTGCAGCAACCGCCGACATGGCTTGCACCGTCTGCTCCACTGTCGTGGCAACAGCAGCTGCAGTTGAGGGACATCCACTTCTTTTACGTGACGCCAAAGAACCTGTAGCTTCAAATTTTTTCACAATTTTGTTCAATGCAGAAGATGTTATTGGTCCTTTGCTATCTCGCATACCCTTCATGTAGCGATATGCTCGCAATGGCACTTTCCGAATTCTTATAAAACAGTTTAACTAAGAGGGCTTTCTCAACTATGGACAGCATTTTGATGCATACCAGCTTCGACTACCATTACCTGCAGTAGTTGCTTCTTTTTATATCGTTTGTTGCATTGCATAATCCTACATCAGAACTCCGACAGCGCCATCTGTTGGTCGCCAACAGAACTATTTTTTTTCATTGCCACACAAAACCCGGTTTCTTTTCTATCCGTTTGGTGCAAACCGCATCTTTGTATCGTGATTCGTTTTCGAATTATTCATTTTTAAAGTTCGTCCTGACTTTTGGATCACCCTGTATATAATGTGTGTATATATATTTTATAACTTCATGATTTCTCAATATATAATTTTTATTTTTTTAACGTTTTTTAATTAAATTATATAGGCCTTGTGTGTGTGAAAAATATATTTCTCATTTAAAATTCAATAAATGAATATCATATTTTGAGGAAAAAATATTTATAAATTAAAATTTGATAAGCTGAGAGTGATAGTTTTTTGTGGATCAGAATAGAATACATAATATGTTAAATCAATTACAAAATCCTACAAATCATTTAAGTATAAGAAATAAAGGTTTTTGTTTCTCATGATTTCTACTACACTATCAAAACATTTGTATTAGACTTAACAATGTGAATGAATATTTTTATGACATCCTTTTAAGCAATATTCTTAAAAAAATTAATTGAAAAAAATATTTTAATTTCAAAGAAATTTTTTATGGTATAAATCTGAAGTCTATATACTATATTAAGATGCATTTTTTAAAATTAACAAATTTAAATTATGTTTTAAATTGAAATAATCAAAAAATATACTTTTCATTTGGAGCAGTTAAAATTTATATAAAAAACTTTTTTCCAGTGGAAACTGATATAATAATATTTAAGGGGATGCTTTTAATTAAAAAAAGTAAAATATAAAATTTTAATCTATCATAATTTATTAGTGATAATTTTTTATTCTTTAGAAGCTATTATTTTTTTTAAGATATTTTATTAAATATTTGAGGTAGATAATATTTATTTACTAAGTTTAAATTTCTGATTCATTCATCATTTATGGTTACTATGTAAAAAACTCTTAATTGGAAAACTTCAATAATTTATTTTGAAAAATTTTTACAGTTATTTTAGTTAATATATTTACATAAAATGTATTTCATTTATTCAAATTCAGTAAATACATATGGTAAATAAATGCTTTCTAAAAGGAAAAAATTTAAACATCTAATTTACAATCAAAAAAATAAATTACCATTTATTAAAAATTTATGAGTCATTTAAAAATTTATAGTTTAAATTTAGAATTTATAGTTTAAATTTAGAAATTTAGAATTTATAATTTAAATTTTAGAACTTTACTTTTGTGATAATAAGTGTTTTTAATTAAAAATGAATGGTTTTTTAAAATTTTTATTTGGAGTACAGAAAATATATTTTTACCCAAATTATTTAAACAGCGTTTTAAAATATTTAAAGAATTTTCCCTTAAAATTCAATTTAAAACAATTAAAATTTGACGGTATTATATTTAAAGTGATAATTTCTTGAATGTGAAAGGCTTTATATTTTCTTCAAATTTAAATAGCTTTGCATTAAGTAAGCAGAACTGATATTTACCGCATAGTCTACCGCACTTATCAGAGAAACCGGTACTGGTTATGAGAGCTTACGATAATATGAATATATTTTCTGGCTCTAAAACTAAATATTTTAATATATTTACATTTACAGGTAACTTTGATTAAATTTTTCGGTAATTTTTATAAATTTTAATGTAATTTTTTAAAAAAATTTCATTATCTTTAAATTGCATTAATTAGAATTTTTCTTAATTCCATTATTCAGAATAAAGAATATAAATGCAAAAACAGAATGCAATAACGTATCAAGCTAAAATTAATAACTTTTATTTATTTTAGCTATGAGTTTTATACATATTAAAAAGATAATTTTTCACATATATTATCATGAAATTTATACAAATAAATCATGCTTGTCATTTAATGTTTCAACATATTCAATAATTAAAAAGCAATATTTTAGCTTCTTGATAAAATGAACGCAAAGATATTTTTCCCTAGGATATATATATATATATATATATATATATATATATATATATATATATATATATATATATATATATATATATATAATTTTCGTCGAAAAATATCAATTTATATGCTTCTTATAAAAAATGTAATCATAATTTTTAATTATTTTTCACAGAAACAGATTATTAAATGATATAATTGTGTAAATAGATGTTTTTAATAATTTTATACATTATCTTAAAGAAAAACTATTATGATAGTTAAGAGTATTATAAGATTTTACTTTACAAATATTGTTTTATTCCTTAAAATTTTAAAAGTTTTTAGAAAAGTGTGATTAATTATCTCCTTCTGTATTCTACACATTCCCTGAAGTAAGGAATCTTATGCATTACTTTAGGAAAGAATAAATATTTTGAATTAATAGAAATTGTTAACAAGAAACAAAAGTTTTTATTTCACAATTTTAACATTAAATATTTACTACTTTGAAGGTTTTAAGAAGCTTAACTTCAACCTCATGCTAATATTATACGAAAATTTAAATTTAAAAATAATGCAAACGAAATGTAAATATGTGCACAGCTTTATTGAAACAATTAATATTTGGAAAATCAACACTCTTTACTATTTACTTAGTTTTGCTTAAAGCACTTTTCTGTATTCCAAAATGGCATATCACACTTTCCCTTTAATTTTTTCTTTCTTTTCATATCCTACGCTCGACATTGGTTTTTCAATCATTAGTCTCTGTAGGACAGCCCAATACAATCATGAAGGAAACGAAAAATTATCTTCCTAAAAATTCACTACGACGTCTAGAAGTCCAAGGCAAGTGAACAGGTGGTCACTAATCATATCGTCAGAGTCATCATGAAGGGCAAATCGGAGAGTCTGTCAAATCTACAAGGGGAAGGTGAAGATGTAACGTTTCTAGTATCAATCAGTTAAAAATAGTTCGAAAGTGAAATTTTGGATGCTTGAAATTTTCTTTTGTTCTTCCTCTCGCGAAATTATTAGAATTCCCTATACGACTTTATTAAATAATAATAGGATATCTCCTTTTGGTATATTTTTGATCCATAGGGACACTTTCTTTGTATTTCCTATGGGCGATATATTAGGTAAAAGCATAAAAATTCACTGATAGAATCAATACTTTTTCAAAATTAAAAAAGTAACTATGGCTATTTTTTAAAGCTAATGATACCATAGGAATGTTGAAAATAATTATTCCTAGCACAGTTACACATACACTATAATCTTAAAATGAAGGAGTGAAGCAGCCTCCACGGTAAGCGAAAAGATTTCTAGAGAGGAAATAATTATATGTTTTAAATCAATTACAATAACTTTCCAGGTAGTATTATCTTTGCCGATAAGTAACTTTACAGGGGAAATAGTTTATTGTTAATAATGGTTTAAATTAATTGCAGAACTGTAATCAATATTTCGAAATGAAAGATAGCTTTAACTTTAAATCATCCTGAGACCAACATCTTAATATAAGTTTTGTCTGAATTCATGCAAACGTTCTTAATTAAACCCGGGGGAAATGTTCTGCAGACAAATAGAATAAAGATTTTTTAGAAATGGCTAAAAGGCTTCTTATACAATGAATATCCTATTTATGAGCAACAAAAATATTTAATAGAAGACACTGCATTTATATATATATATATATATATATATATATATATATATATATATATATATATATATATATATATATATATATATATATATATATATATCATTTAATTTATACAACACTGTATTAACCAGTTGGACATAATACTGGAAAGATGTATTATCTGAAATTTGGAACACAAACAATCTTAAGCCAAAATTTTAATTATGTATGCGTGCACAGTTTTTCATTTAGGATTCTAGCAAAGTTTTCAAAGTGCAGAAGATACGTATATCTTGTGATCAGTACAAGGTGAAAAAAAAAATAAAAAGTTTTCATCAACTCCAATTTTTGGCAATATCTGTGAAACACTTAAAGCAGAATTATTCTTTAGAACTGGATTCAATGACAAAGGATTACGAGTATTGAGACAAATAATTTAGAAGACAATCATGTTCTGCTGGTGGGGAGTAGATGTAGAGAAATGGCGACAACTCAAGTGTGACCTCATCAAATGATCATGGTTAAAAGTTAAGATGCGTTTCGTTATAGCTAAGAATTCATCGTAAAGCACAAACTTAACAATTAAATTTAAGTGCAATTTGGGGCTCACCTATAAATCTCTCCATGTATGCTCACTCATTTTCATGTGCTGTTGGTTCTGGATTCACATTCATTGATGCTAAAATGCTTTCTCCTGTTGCTCTCCTACAGAAGGAATGCGTTGAAAATCAGAATATGCAATGCATGGAGGAACCCATTCAATCTCATGATCTTAAGCACATGTTTGAGATTTGCTCGGGAGACAACTTGGAGTTCTTTCGCTCTTAACAAACTCCTCTCAAGAAATGATATGAGCTTTCTAAAACGCATATTGGTTTTTGACTCGCAACTCATCAGGAATCTCATTGAAAATTTTTAAAAATATCACGCCACATAACGTTGTGGTTCAGAATGCAGTTTAAGTTAAATCATATCAAATCGTCAATAATCGTTATTGTTTAATTTCTTTAAATAAAATATAAACTATTTGTCAGTATATTTTTCTTTTTAGTGTTTTCTTTGCATAATAAGTGTGAATAATAATAATCTTTTTGTATTGTTTTCCTCTGTTTAAACCACATTTCACCTGCATACTATGTTTCATATCATTTTTGACTTGGAGATTCTAAACTCTTCGTAGAAATAACAATTATGCTTAACTTTTGGATATTTATGTAGGTAAATTCTGTGAGAATTTGCATTACGGTAAATGACAACCGGCAGGTTTTCTGCAATTGTTTTAAAATATTGGGAAAATAAATTTTTGTGGTTTGTTGTAAAATATAAATTTAAACTAATTAAGTGTCTTAATATTGGGATCTTAATGCAAATTGTTTTTTAAATATATATGTACTGTTGAAGCAATAGTTTACTCAATATTTATCCCATACGAAGATACAACGAAATATAATAACATAAATAGCTTAAAATACATGATATAAAAGTATACAAATCTGTCATGTTCTCTAATTATTGCATAATAAAATGAATGTGCAACTAAAAATCCTAATATGTTCCATAAATATTTAATATACTAAGTATAAAGCATAAAACAGGTGAATTTAAGAATACATTTTCTAAATGATTTTGTTTTAAGAGCAAGTAATGAAAGAAATAAAAATGAATTTATATTGTCATTTTTAACACAGTTTATAATAATACATTGTAGAAAACACTCTTAGTAAATTGTTTTCTGAAATAAATTATGCTCCATTATGTGTTATATTCCCATAAATTATTAAGGAATTACTTATATAACTTTAGAGAAACGAAAGAATTATACAATAAAAAGTTTATTTATTTTGTAAGAGTCATAAATATTGAACACTGACTCTTTTAGAATTGTTGAATTAAAAATGTAAGCATATTTTCAATAAAAATCAATACAAGCATAACGATACAGGAGAGCCCTCTGTACAGTACCTTACGGTTAACTGGTATGTAATACTCTCCCATTTTTAAACGCTTCCAAATTTTATTTCACGGTCCAGTGACGAGGTCGCACCTGATTTGGCACCAACTATATGCATACACGCCACACCAGGGAATGGACTTTGGACGTCACAAATTAACGAGGACACTTCCCTGACACAGGAGATCCAAACAACCCAGTGAAGAGAACAAGGTCATCCTTTCGATCATCGGAAACGTCAAATGATGCTTCATTTTACTGATCTGAAGGGGACATGAAGTGAAGCTACTCTGAGCCACTTTAGCTCTATAAAATAAAAGATTTTAATATTAACTAAATTTATTTTTATTAAATTAAATTGCCGCCCAACTTGTCTAGTGGTCAGCGTGTCTGACTGCGGATAGGGAGGTCCTGGATTGGAATCCCGGTTCGGGCATGGATGTACTTTCTCTCTCTATCTCTCCTGTCTTTGTCCCTTCCTTGTATGAATGAGGTGTGAATGGTTGACTACACTATAAACGAGTACCTATGGCATGTGTGTACTGAAGAAGTCGGACTCCACACCAAATATGGTTCAGATGGAAAAGTGGAGCAGCGCACCCCATATGCCAGCCTGGGTGGCACACGACAACAACAACAACATTAAATTAAATTTTAATTATGAAATAAAAATTTGCTAAAAACTAAAAAAAAGTACTTTATTATATTATAATTTGAACATATTTAATGAAATTATTTATTTTAAGCTCCATTTTAACTTAATTGCTAATGATTTATCAGTTTATCATACATACTATAATTTTATAACAAATTACTTATAACAAACTCCTAATTTTAAACTTTATAAATTTTAACATTATTAAATATTTTAAATTTTGCTTACAAGTGTTTAAAGGATATTTTTGTTTTCTCTTTTAATATATTCTATGTTAAGGCAAATATATCATAATTTAGATAAATTAAAAAAAATTATGTTGCGTTATTAAAATCTGTTGCATTTCAAAATTAAAAATGAATATTTTTAACAAATACCTCCTAAGTTCTTATTCATGGAGTTTGTCTTCACCCGATGCTGGAAATATTTCGATATACTAATAATACTTTCAAAACAACATTCAATTTGGAAAATAGAAGATTTCAGAGACAATCACAAAAGCATAACTTTATTATAGTATTTTTATTCCTCAACCACACTACAAATTATATATATATATATATATATATATATATATATATATATATATATATATATATATATAAAACATGAAGTGTTAAACTGCGCTTTCACGCTCAGTATTTTTCACTCTCTAACATCTTAAATTAGCTTAGTTTTATTTGCAAATTGTAATTTACTGATCAAATATATCAATTAATTCCCAGTAAATTATTAATATAATAATTGCGTATAAAAACTTAATTTAGAAACAATATATTACTTGGAGAAAAGACACACAATAAAACTGTTGCTTAAGTTATGTTGAAAATTAACATCTTGACTTGGAAATTAATTTTCAGACATCAGTGAGGAACCTATGTAAAGGATTATCTTATTTGTAATACGTTCTAGAAAAGTTTTAAAAAAATTGTATAGAGGAGAAATATAATTGTACTTTTTAAATAAATATATAAATAATAATTGCAAAATGTTTTAAAGGATTTTATGGATAATTTTGATAAGTAAAACTTCAGTATGCAGTGAAATGAATAATTTCTTTTCCTTTCGGCACTCTCGCAATTTTCATTACTACCTTCATAATAGTTTTTTGACTTTAACAGCGAATTTTTGACAGAATCTTTTTATTAAGATTATATTTATTTCAGATCATATTCAGTTTCTGACCATATAATTTGAAGGAACTTTTTTTGGTGAAAATGCTTTTTTTAAATTAAAAAGCACTGCCACACCAAGGTATACAATTAATGCATATGCATCTACACTGTTTTCCTATGCATTACTATATGATTTAATTAATACATTTATTTCAATAGCCCTCCTAAGTACAATCATCTGAGTACACTGGTACATTTTGTTCAGTACAAATTTTATATTTGACGTAATATCAAAATTTATATTCCATTATGATTCAATATTTTAAACTTAAACTTGTTCTATTTGATGGATTGTAATGCTTGTTCAATAACGACCATTAAATTTGTTAGCGACACATATAATAAAATATTTATTTTTGTGTTTGAGTGTATACATAAGCAAAACTTTATCAACTAAATAATGGTTTATATTTCTTAAACTAATTATGGACTCTCTTGTATCTGCCACAATATATTATTTGAAAAATCTAGTTCAACTGAATAAATCTTCACATTGTTTTTTTAAGGACTGGAATTTCAAGGATCGCATGTCTTAACCAATAAGAATCTAAAAAAAGTTGACTTATGTCATCGAAATACATGAAGGAAAATATATTTTCATTTCCATTAATTTTTTCCAATTATTTTGATTTATTTCTTTACAATTTACCTTATTATTTCTTTACACACGATCATTTATTAATTTATTTATATGACGACTAATTTCTTTTATTAAAACTTCCCAGAAATATTTATTTACAATTACATCTTTACTATGAAACTATTCTAACTTCCATTGAATTAAAATACCTCTTCTGTTAAAGGTTCTTTTTTATCATCAAAAATGAACATTTTCAGAACTCTTTTAGAATATACATATTTTCAAATCATCGTGTTTGAATATTTTAAAATTCTCTATTTCTACTGAAATGAAAAGCATGTAAAATAAAGCATTCCTTTCTGTCAACGTAAATAGCCTCAAAAATTAAAAATTTTCATTCAATAGAACTGGCAGAAAAAAACATTAGAAACGATTCATATAATTCTTCGCATGTATTGTCTATAAATCTTGGTTTTATAATGCACTCGACAATTGTGTTGTAAGCAGGAATATAAATTGAAACTATAAACAAAATACTCTGCTTAATATTATGAATATTATAACAAGTATTATTTTATTTATATTCCATTGAAGCAAATCTGAGCATTTTTAATAAAATACTCTTTTGGTTCTTTGAGCTTGTGTTTTAACTAATTTAAAATAAGCTTGAACTTAATAATTGCTAGTTGAGTGGATACAAAATTTTACTCTAAGATTTTGCATTTTAGATATTTATATTTTAAGATTTAGAAATTAATAAACATATAGTATAAAATAATAATGCAACATGATAAATGTTAGAAAACTTAATCTCGGGTTATGGAAACTTTAAAATTTCTTGGCCAAGCAATTAAATAGTGCTCTCTGGTTATTGTTTTAATAGTTCGTGTATTTTATTCCCCTCTGTAATTTAGAGTTTTGTAGTAGTTCGTAATCCACTTTAAACAGTAGATTCTGGTACAATTAACAGTCTTGTGCAAAAATTCCTGGAAAGATACATACTACTATGAAAAAAACTTACATCGAATTCTCACTAATGAGAAGTTTAACGTGCTGAGCTGAGCTCTCTTCAGACTTACTTCAGACATGCGTAATGTAAATTACAACACACTGAAAACCGACAGTATTTCAAATTAAAAGCATTAATCTTTAAGGCATTATTAATGAATAATAAAATTTAGAGAAAATGAAACTTCTAAAATTTGGAAATATTTTTAAAGTAATACATTGCTTATACAAGTGAGGATGAATTTCAGTTAATATCAACAAATTAAAAAATAAACTCAAACAAAAATTAATTCTTTGCAACATTGCAATTATTTTGAATGTAATACGATATTCGAAATATAGAATATTGTTTAATGTCACTTAAATTTTAAATTTTCGTAGATTTATAAATGTTAAGGCAATTTGAATAAATCATAAAAATATTTTCCAATCCAAATATATTTGCGAATTACTTTTATCACAACTGAATAAATAAATGAGCAATATTAAGCTATGAATTTATACTGTAAAGATTTATGACTGTAAATCTGGATTTATACGAGCTATAATCTTAGCGAAAGGATTAATAAAGAATTTTATTATATTTTATTTTGTATTTTTTTGTGAATATAGAGTGAATTCTTATTCTTCTATGAAAATAAATTGAGCGACATAGTTATTTGACAGAAACTACGAAATCAAAATTCCCGAGAAAATGTTTCTAAATACTTCTTTAAAAATGAAATATTTAGTCAATATTTGAAGGTTTATGACTCAAAATTATATTTATATAAAGTAATTTTCTTATATTTTATTATATTGTTGTTTAATTCTTTTAATTGAATGATGTTTTATTCACACTAAAAAGCTAATTAATGTTGAAATCCAGTGATCATAATTAATTTAATATATGAATATTAAAGAAATACATATTGAATATGATATCAATTATCTAAAAATTTCTTTTGCTGAAGCTTGTATCATAATTGAATAATACAATAAACTAGAAATCACACTAATATTTTTAATCTATAAAATTCTGAAACGAGTTTTCCTTTTAACAAGAAAATAGAAAAACTGCTATTTTTTCCTTGATATGTATTCCCATTAAATAATATTACAATTAATTCCATATATAACTAAAAGATTGTAATTCAGTATTTAAATATTTTTAACAATTAATTTTTTTAAATAGAAATTCTTTCCAACACTTGAGAGGAATTAAAAAAAAGACTGTTGAAAATTTAATTTTAATTTTAGCTCTAATAGTCTACCAAATTTACACTTATGTTCCAGGATCTATCGTTTATGTTTTACTTCTAAAAATGTATCAAAAATTTAAATGGTATTTTAGTAAGAACTAATATAAAAGTCAAGAAAATTTATATTAAACCTACTTTAATGAAAATAAATTATTTTTGCAAAATTGCTCTAATATGTACTAAATGTAGATTTAAGGTGATCTCAGTTTCGTTTTGTTTATGAATTTTCTTTGAATTCTAAAATTTTATGGAATAATTCTGATTGCTACTTTTATAGTCTTTAGAAAAAAGACCAAAATCACAAAGAATAAAACAAAAATAAAATAATAGGTTCTTTCTTTTTTATAGATAATCTATGTGTTGCCATTTTTTCGCTTAAAAGAAAGGAAAGTACTTAAATTTTTAATTAATAGTTTCTTAAGACATGTTGCAATTTAAAAATAGCTTGAATAATTGACTTTGAATCTTATGAAAAATTTGTGACACTATAAGGACAGTTATTAAAAGTTAGAAAATTTAGAAACTAAAAAAATCATATTAACGTTTAACGCTTTATTAAAAAACCAGTTCTTTTATTTGCAATAAAATCTATTATTACTTAAATATAAGATGCTCAAGGTAATACAACGAATATTAAAAATAAGTAAACGCTTTTTTTGTGCTCCGTCTTTGGAAGTTTTTAGATGTTAATTAGATAAAAAATAATATGATGTTATAAGTTTTATAGATATTTTATTAATATTTGAATTTGCTGATAAGTGAAACATATAACTTACATATTTTCATTCCCAAATTATTAACAAAACAGAAATATATTCTATTGTTATAGATTTACCTAAAATTGTATTAATGATATTATTTTGATAATATCTTATTTTCTTGATTAATAATTCATAAATTTGTATTGAAGCAAAACTATACCTTTACAGTATTAGTATAACTTTGGCCTTACAAAGCGTCCTGGGCGAAGTCGTTATCTCTTCGGTACATCGCCAAATCCTCAGCGCTTTAGGCTGACCACCTGTTCAGAACGCATGCTTTGCACATGTAGACCTTTGGTCAAGTAAATGCTTAATATTCTAATACATAATTAATATAAAATTAATAGTTTAATACACTGATTAAAATACACCTTAATGATTAACAAGCTCAGTGGAAAAGCTCATTTTACAAATTCTAAACTTCAACAAAATAGAAACAGAAATTAGACTATTAATATCTAATGTTGAATGCTTTGTTTTTCATATTATGTTTTTCCATTCCAACGTAGCAGTAAAGATCAAAGTTTGATAAAAGGTAGTCAATAATCATTTTAGAGAGAATCTCTGCTATCTTTACAGAAAATCACATCTTTGAAAAACATTTTGTCAGTATGGAGCTTACTCTTCTTTAGAAGTACAAAATAATTGTATTATTAATTTACGCATGTATATATTGTAAAATAAATGACTAATGATAAAAGCTACTAAAGTGGCTTTTATATATATATATATATATATATATATATATATATATATGTATATATATATATATATATATATATATATATATATATATATATGTGTGTGTGTGTGTGTGTGTATCTATGTATATAGGTTGGGGAAAAAGAAATCCATTATTTTTTCGGCAGATGGCTGTACTGATAGATTTCTCGAAAAGTATCGATCAAACAATTTCAGATTTATGCTCGTTGGAAAGGTGATATTTCGCAGTAAAAAAAATTCTTTTGCTGTTTTTTGTTTGGTGCATTCAGTTGTGAGTTACAGGGTGTTAAAAATGGAAGTGAACAAAGAGAAAATTCGGTACATTTTACAGTTTTTCTTTGACAAAGGCGAAAATGCAAGCCAGGCGGCTAAAATTGTGAATGGTGTTTATGGTTCCGATACTGTAACAGCCAATTATGTGCAATTTTGGTTTCGTAGATTCCGTTCAGGAATTTTTGATGTTAAGGATGCACCTCGCACAGGTAGGCCGGTCGTCGAAAATGTCGATAAAATCGGAGAAATGATCGAAGTTGACCGGCATGTTAGCAGTCGTAATCGCCCAGGAGCTAAAAATCGACCATAAAACTGTTTTAAACCATTTACACAAAGCTGGATTCAAAAAGAAGTTCGATGTTTGGGTGCCACACCAATTAACAGAAAAAAACATGATGGATCGAATTTCCATCTGCGAAGCCTTGGCCAAACGGAATGAGATAGACCCATTTCTTAAACGGATGGTGACTGGAGATGAGACATGGATCACATGCGATAACTCTGTGCGAAAACGATCGTAGTCAAAGAGAGGTGAAGCAACTCAAACGGTGGCATCTAGGGAGGATTGTGAAAATCGACTACTAGAGTTTTTTGCAAATTTCTTGTAATTAATTTATGGAAAAATTAATACAAACAAATGTAATAACTTATAGTTAAAAGCTTTCCTGAGTGAAATCTTAAGTAATCCACACAGAATGAAATACAATTGTACATTTTATTAAATTCTAGTAACTATATTCTATTAATTTTAATCAAAGAAAGTCAATATCTTAAAACAATTGATGTAGATTTCACAGATCTTAATAAACCAAGTGTTTCTTGTTAAGTTCATGATGTGTGTATCAACTATATGGAAAATATTTAGCAGCGTTTGAAAAGTCTGAAGCAGTTTTAGAATTAGGTGTATAAATTTATTATTTAAAACTGTTCTTCAACTCTCTGTTATTAAATGATAGTATACTTTTTGAATGTTAATTATTCATATCTAATGGGTCATGTAAGCAATTTAATTTCCTGTTTTCATTTTATTTTTGAAGTTTTACTGATTTGTATTGCAATTTGTTGGTTATGGTGCAAGTAATAGGTAAAGCCAATAATTATCTATCAATTAATCGGGCTATTACTTTTTTTATCTATTTTTTCATATAGTTTGTTTGTTCCCTGATTAATTGTTTTGTGTTTAGATAAAATATAGAATTCATAAATTTTTGAAATGTTGTATTTAACAGTAGCTTGAATTTTTATTTATGTTCCGGAATATTTATTTAAATTTAAAGAGTAGTGGGAGACACGATATATCAATTTGAATAAATCATGAAAATATTTTTCAATCCAAATATATATATATATTTGCGAATTACTGTTATCACGACTGAATAAATAAATGAGCAATAATATTAAGCTATCAAATTATACTGTAAGGATTTATGGTTGTAAATCTGGATTTATACGAGCTATAAATTTCACGAAAGGATCAATAAAAAGAACGTTTGTATTTTTTTGAGAATATAATTAATTCTTATTCTTCTGTGAAAATAAATTGAGCGAAATAGTTATTTGACAGAGACTCTTCAAAATCAGAATTCCCGAAAAAATGTTTCTAAATACTTCTTTAAGAAATGAAATATTTAGTCAAGATTTGAGGTTTTATAACTCAAAATTATATTTATATATAAAGTAAATTCCTTATATTTTACTATATTTTCAATATTTTTGTTTAATTCTTTTAATTGAATGATGTTTTATTCATACTAACAAGCTATATTAATGTTGAAATCCAGTGATCATAATTGATTTAATATATGAATATTAAAGTAATGCATATTGAATATAATACCAATTATATAAAAATTTCTTTTGCTGAAGCTTGTATCATAATTGAATAACACAATAAATTAGAAATCACACTTATATTTTTAATCTTTGAAATACTGTAACGAGTTTTTCTTTTAACAAGAAAATAGAAAAACTGCTATTTTTTCCTTGATATGTATTTAAATTAAAATACTATTATAATTAATTCCATACATAACTAAAAGTTTGTGATTCAGTATTTAACTATTTTTAACAAACAATTTTTTTAAATAGATATTCTTTCCCACACATGAGGGGAATTAAAAAAAGACTGTTGAAAATTTAATTTTAATTTAAGCTCTAATAATCTTCCAAACTTACACTTATGTTAGAGGATTTATCGCTCATGTTTTACTTCTAAAAATGTTAGTATCAAAAATTTAAATGATATTTTAGTAAGAACTAATATAAAAGTCAAGAAAATTTATATTAAACCTACTTTAATGAAAATAAATTATTTTTGCAAAATTGCTCTAATATGTACTAAATGTAGATTTAAGGTGATCTCAGTTTCGTTTTGTTTATGAATTTTCTTTGAATTCTAAAATTTTATGGAATAATTCTGATTGCTACTTATATAGTCTTTAGAAAAAAGACCAAAATCACAAAGAATAAAACAAAAATAAAATAATAGGTTCTTTCTTTTTTATAGATAATCTATGTGTTGCCATTTTTTCGCTTAAAAGAAAGGAAAGTACTTAAATTTTTAATTAATAGTTTCTTAAGACAGGTTGCAATTTAAAAATAGCTTGAATAATTGACTTTGAATCTTATGAAAAATTTGTGACACTATAAGGACAGTTATTAAAAGTTAGAAAATTTAGAAACTAAAAAAATCATATTAACGTTTAACGCTTTATTAAGAAACCAGTTCTTTTATTTGCACTAAAATCTATTATTACTTAAATATAAGATGTTCAAGGTAATACAACGAATATTAAAAATAAGTAAACGCTTTTTTTGTGTTCCGTCTTTGGAAGTTTTTAGATGTTAATTAGATAAAAAATAATATGATGTTATAAGTTTTATAGATATTTTATTAATATTTGAATTTGCTGATAAGTGAAACATATAATTTACATATTTTTATTCCTAAATTATTAACAAAACAGAAATATATTCTATTGTTATAGATTTACCTAAAATTGTATTAATGATATTATTTTGATAATATCTTATTTTCTTGATTAATAATTCATAAATTTGTATTGAAGCAAAACTATACCTTTACAGTATTAGTATAACTTTGGCCTTACAAAGCGTCCTGGGCGAAGTCGTTATCTCTTCGGTACATCGCCAAATCCTCAGCGCTTTAGGCTGACCACCTGTTCAGAACGCATGCTTTGCACATGTAGACCTTTGGTCAAGTAAATGCTTAATATTCTAATACATAATTAATATAAAATTAATAGTTTAATACACTGATTAAAATACACCTTAATGATTAACAAGCTCAGTGGAAAAGCTCATTTTACAAATTCTAAACTTCAACAAAATAGAAACAGAAATTAGACTATTAATATCTAATGTTGAATGCTTTGTTTTTCATATTATGTTTTTCCATTCCAACGTAGCAGTAAAGATCAAAGTTTGATAAAAGGTAGTCAATAATCATTTTAGAGAGAATCTCTGCTATCTTTACAGAAAATCACATCTTTGAAAAACATTTTGTCAGTATGGAGCTTACTCTTCTTTAGAAGTACAAAATAATTGTATTATTAATTTACGCATGTATATATTGTAAAATAAATGACACTAAAATGGCTTATATATATATATATATATATATATATATATATATATATATATATATATATATATATATATATATATATGTGTGTGTGTGTGTGTGTGTGTATCTATGTATATAGGTTGGGGAAAAAGAAATCCATTATTTTTTCGGCAGATGGCTGTACTGATAGATTTCTCGAAAAGTATCGATCAAACAATTTCAGATTTATGCTCGTTGGAAAGGTGACATTTCGCAGTAAAAAAATTCTTTTGCTGTTTTTTGTTTGGTGCATTCAGTTGTGAGTTACAGGGTGTTAAAAATGGAAGTGAACAAAGAGAAAATTCGGTACATTTTACAGTTTTTCTTTGACAAAGGCGAAAATGCAAGCCAGGCGGCTAAAATTGTGAATGGTGTTTATGGTTCCGATACTGTAACAGCCAATTATGTGCAATTTTGGTTTCGTAGATTCCGTTCAGGAATTTTTGATGTTAAGGATGCACCTCGCACAGGTAGGCCGGTCGTCGAAAATGTCGATAAAATCGGAGAAATGATCGAAGTTGACCGGCATGTTAGCAGTCGTAACATCGCCCAGGAGCTAAAAATCGACCATAAAACTGTTTTAAACCATTTACACAAAGCTGGATTCAAAAAGAAGTTCGATGTTTGGGTGCCACACCAATTAACAGAAAAAAACATGATGGATCGAATTTCCATCTGCGAAGCCTTGGCCAAACGGAATGAGATAGACCCATTTCTTAAACGGATGGTGACTGGAGATGAGACATGGATCACATGCGATAACTCTGTGCGAAAATGATCGTAGTCAAAGAGAGGTGAAGCAACTTAAACGGTGGCATCTAGGGAGGATTGTGAAAATCGACTACTAGAGTTTTTTGCAAATTTCTTGTAATTAATTTATGGAAAAATTAGTACAAACAAATGTAATAACTTATAGTTAAAAGCTTTCCTGAGTGAAATCTTAAGTAATCTACACAGAATGAAATACAATTGTACATTTTATTAAATTCTAGTAACTATATTCTATTAATTTTAATCAAAGAAAGTCAATATCTTAAAACAATTGATGTAGATTTCACAGATCTTAATAAACCAAGTGTTTCTTGTTAAGTTCATGATGTGTGTATCAACTATATGGAAAATATTTAGCAGCGTTTGAAAAGTCTGAAGCAGTTTTAGAATTAGGTGTATAAATTTATTATTTAAAACTGTTCTTCAACTCTCTGTTATTAAATGATAGTATACTTTTTGAATGTTAATTATTCATATCTAATGGGTCATGTAAGCAATTTAATTTCCTGTTTTCATTTTATTTTTGAAGTTTTACTGATTTGTATTGCAATTTGTTGGTTATGGTGCAAGTAATAGGTAAAGCCAATAATTATCTATCAATTAATCGGGCTATTACTTTTTTTATCTATTTTTTCATATAGTTTGTTTGTTCCCTGATTAATTGTTTTGTGTTTAGATAAAATATAGAATTCATAAATTTTTGAAATGTTGTATTTAACAGTAGCTTGAATTTTTATTTATGTTCCGGAATATTTATTTAAATTTAAAGAGTAGTGGGAGACACGATATATCAATTTGAATAAATCATGAAAATATTTTTCAATCCAATATATATATATATATTTGCGAATTACTGTTATCACGACTGAATAAATAAATGAGCAATAATATTAAGCTATCAAATTATACTGTAAGGATTTATGGTTGTAAATCTGGATTTATACGAGCTATAAATTTCACGAAAGGATCAATAAAAAGAACGTTTGTATTTTTTTGAGAATATAATTAATTCTTATTCTTCTGTGAAAATAAATTGAGCGAAATAGTTATTTGACAGAGACTCTTCAAAATCTGAATTCCCGAAAAAATGTTTCTAAATACTTCTTTAAGAAATGAAATATTTAGTCAAGATTTGAGGTTTTATAACTAAAAATTATATTTATATATAAAGTAAATTCCTTATATTTTACTATATTTTCAATATTTTTGTTTAATTCTTTTAATTGAATGATGTTTTATTCATACTAACAAGCTATATTAATGTTGAAATCCAGTGATCATAATTGATTTAATATATGAATATTAAAGTAATGCATATTGAATATAATACCAATTATATAAAAATTTCTTTTGCTGAAGCTTGTATCATAATTGAATAACACAATAAATTAGAAATCACACTTATATTTTTAATCTTTGAAATACTGTAACGAGTTTTTCTTTTAACAAGAAAATAGAAAAACTGCTATTTTTTCCTTGATATGTATTTAAATTAAAATACTATTATAATTAATTCCATACATAACTAAAAGTTTGTGATTCAGTATTTAACTATTTTTAACAAACAATTTTTTTAAATAGATATTCTTTCCCACACATGAGGGGAATTAAAAAAAGACTGTTGAAAATTTAATTTTAATTTAAGCTCTAATAATCTTCCAAACTTACACTTATGTTAGAGGATTTATCGCTCATGTTTTACTTCTAAAAATGTTAGTATCAAAAATTTAAATGATATTTTAGTAAGAACTAATATAAAAGTCAAGAAAATTTATATTAAACCTACTTTAATGAAAATAAATTATTTTTGCAAAATTGCTCTAATATGTACTAAATGTAGATTTAAGGTGATCTCAGTTTCGTTTTGTTTATGAATTTTCTTTGAATTCTAAAATTTTATGGAATAATTCTGCTTGCTACTTTTATAGTCTTTAGAAAAAAGACAAAATCACAAAGAATAAAACAAAAATAAAATAATAGGTTCTTTTTTTTATAGATAATCTATGTGTTGCCATTTTTTCGCTTAAAAGAAAGGAAAGTACTTAAATTTCTAATTAATAGTTTCTTAAGACATGTTGCAATTTAAAAATAGCTTGAGTTATTGACTTTGAATCTTATGAAAAATTTTTGACACTATAAGGACGGTTATTAAAAGTTAGAAAATTTAGAAACTAAAAAAATCATATTAACGTTTAACGCTTTATTAAAAAACCAGTTCTTTTATTTGCAATAAAATCTATTATTACTTAAATATAAGATGTTCAAGGTAATACAACGAATATTAAAAATAAGTAAACGCTTTTTTTGTGCTCCCTCTTCGGAAGTTTTTAGATGTTAATTAGATAAAAAATAATATGATGTTATAAGTTTTATAGATATTTTATTAATATTTGAATTTGCTGATAAGTGAAACATATAATTTACATATTTTTATTCCTAAATTATTAACAAAACAGAAATATATTCTATTGTTATAGATTTTCCTAAAATTGTACTAATGATATTATTTTGATAATATCTTATTTTCTTAAATAATAATTCATAAAGTTGTATTGAAGCAAAACTATACCTTTACAATATTGGTAAAGCCTTGTCCTTACAAAGCGTCCTGGGCGTAGTCGTAATCTCTTCAGTACAACGCCAAACCCTCATCGCTTTAGGCTGACCACCTGTTCAGAACGCATGCTTTGCACCTGTAGACCCTCGGTCAAGTAAATGTTTAATATTCTAATACATAATTAATAGAAAATTAATTAATTTTATCGTAATAGTTTAATACACTGATTAAAATACACCTTAATTATTAACAAGCTCAGTGGAAAAGCTCATTTTACAAATTCTAAACTTCAACAAAATAGAAAAAGAAATTAGACTAATAATATCTAATGTTGAATGCTTTGTTTTTCATATTATGTTTTTCCATTCAAACGTAGCAGTAAAGATCAAAGTGTGATAAAAGGTAGTCAATAATCATTTTACAGAGAATATCAACCATCTTTACAGAAAATCACATCTTTGAAAAACATTTTGTCAGTATGGAGCTTTCTCTTCTTTAGAAGCACAAAATAACTGGATTATTAATTTACACATGTATATATTGTAAAATAAATGTCACTAAAATGGCATATATATATATATATATATATATATATATATATATATATATATTTAAACCAAGCCAACCAACTTATCTAGTGGTCAGCGTGCCTGACAGTGGATAAGGAGGTCCTGGGTTCGAATTCTGTTTCGGGCATGGATGTACTCTCTCTCTCTATCTATCCTGTCTATGTCCTTTCCTTGTATGAATGTGGTGTGAATGGTTGCCTATCCAATAAATGGGCCCCTATGGCATGTTTATACTGAGGAAGTCGGATTCCACACTAAAATATTTTTCAGTTGAAAAAGTGGAACAGCGCACCCCATATTGCCAGCCTAGCGGGCACACGACAATGAATGAATGAATGAATATATATGTATATGTATAATCTGTGTGTGTAAAGATATTACCTCTTTAATTACTATACTTAATGTGTTGCAGTAGCTGTATTACATTTTAAACGTCTTCATGGAAAGTTCATTAATTACAGCCTAGAGCTACAGTAACGAGTTTATTTCTTCCTGGCATACAAAATGGATCAAAATATTCTTTCCAATAGTTTATCATAAACTTACATAACTATTTTTATACCGACTTTTCTACTCACTCTAAACTTTTCTATTCGCGCTCTAGACATTTCAGTTTTTAACCTGGTCTTTATAATAATAAGTTAGCTATTTCGTTTTAATATCTAACAGCGATATTTTTAAATGAGAATCTAACAATGAAAATGCCATCATTTGTTTCTGGATTTCCCAAACTATTGTGGTGCAAGGAAAGTTTTTTGTAGAGAATTAAAGCAAATATCCATACCATAATCTCGTACTTTTCAGATTTGTTTAAATCAAGAGATTCCGCGTTATTACTTTAAAAAATTTGTATACCAAATTCTTTAAAATTTCTTGCTATTAGTGTTCTTGTTACTATGTTTATATTACCTTTTCAAATTTCAACTAATTTCCTACATTTTGGGTTATATGTGTAATTATTTAAAATTATTTAAAGTTAAAAATGAACAAAGCATGGAAATAGTGCTTAAAAGAATTAAAATGATATATTTTAAATTTAAACAAAAAAATTTATGTAGAAATTTACAGTTACTCTCAGATGCCGTCATTCAACAGAACTGCATTTCATATAATTCAACATTCTAACTTTTTTATCATTTTACATTAATTATCTCATGTAATTAAAATTTTCTTTCATCATAATCAATGTTATCTAAATTTATATAGGTTGAATAATATAGTTTTAAGACAGAAAGAACAAAAAATTTAAATGAATTAGAGAATTAAGTAATTTATTGATTTATATAAAAATGCTTATATTCAAACAAAATGCTCTTCCTCTCTATTTATGTTTTTAAAAATTGGGAAAGAAATAGCATGCTTTTTACGAAGAAGCACAATAATAATATAACATAGAAATGAATTAATTGTTCAAAATTTAATCACTTAAAATTTTAGTTTAAATTAAATAGTTAAATATAACTAAAATTTGGTGGAACTGATTATAATTTTGGAAGTTAAAAAGAGAATTAAGTGTAAAAAAGTAAGTGTCAGTCGTCAAGTGTAAAAAAAATGCTAATCACAGCAAAATTTTATTTTGTTTCATTGTAAAGAAGGTACAATTACAACGCAATCGATCATCGATGTGATTGTTAAGCAGTTTTCAAAAGAAAAAATAATATTAGAGTTTAAATAGGCTTGGCTTGTCCAAGTGTCATTAGTAAACAACAATAAACAACAACAAATTATTTACATTAAAATCAGATCAAAAGTCTGATAAATAGAAATAAAAGCTATTAATTCGGCTTCTTTAATTATTCATTAACCTATGATTTTATAAATATTGCTTTTACCACAATTTTCTTTGAAATTTATGCCGAAATCTATGTTTTAAAATCCTCAGATTAAAAGGATTCATCTCTTTTAATTTAAACCAGTATTAAACCATCAAATGAAGAAAATCTTAAAAATAATATTTGACATATATTTCGCAAGATATACAGAATACGATAAAAAAGGAATTATATTTTCTTACGTAACTTTATAATTATTTGATATAATATGATAAACCAAATACTGTGTTATTATTAATTCTATGCTTAAAAAAATTAATATAGACTACTATTAATATAAATTTAAATAATAAGTAAACACTAGAGTATTGTTTTCAATTTTTCAAGCCGCATTATATATTGTGAACGGATGAAAATAAGAAATATTGTATAATTTTAGTATTTATATTTTGTACAATCATTAGACTGAGCAGACAAAATCTGATATGCCTTAAGTTGATAATAATGTATTTAAAAATATGATACTTTTTCCGTAAAATACATTGTTTTAAGCATTTATATATTACATCCACTGGAGGATATTGAATACACAAACCATTTTTGCACTTTAATTTCAATTTATATTCCGTTTTGGTCTTTCAACATTTTCTATTAAATGTTTAAAAGATGGGAAAGGAAATATGTTACACTTTTGAAGCTTATTGGTACGTTTTATACTTCCGTTTTCCAGCTTTCTTGCAACAACTAACATTTATTATTTATTTATATTTTTTGAGTAAATATTTTCCTTTTGAAGCTACAACGCAATGTTTTATTTTGTAAATTTTATAGTACTTCCTAAAATTTTATAGTCTCAAATAATGTAAGTTTGATTGTGTTTTTCATCATGCAATTAAACAAAATATAAACTTTTGATGTATAGCTGAAATGTTTTGTAAAATACATTCTTAGATTTATTTTTTATGAAATTTTCTTTTCTTAAAGGAATTTTAGGACCTAATTTAAGACTGGATGGATGTAATAATACAAAGAAACTCTTTTTGACACTTGTGTACTTTAAAGATCTTAAAATTAATGATATACTTAAATTTTTTACAGGTCAGTGAAGCACTTTAAATTTACACCTTTCGTTTAATGTCAGAAACCACAAACAAGGAAAATAATTTCAACCAATATTTTATATTTTTAAGCTTAGTGAATAATAATGAGTTTAATTAAAATAATATATTATTAGTCACAGTTAAATATAAGAATATCTTTGGTAGTTCTGAGCTCTGTAGCAATTGCTTATTACTCAAAAATCATCGGCTAAAATTATTAAATTGCTAGAGGAAATTCACTCTTCGAAAAATTATCTATAAACTTTCAAGCATTCATTAGCTGAGAATTTTTTTTCCATCTAAAATTTAATCAATTTCTTAAAAAAGAAAGTAAAAAATTAGAATTATGCATGTTCTTTTGCTATATTTTACTATTATTCATTTCATGAACTGAGCTTTTCACAAATTCCATTACTATTTTTAATGATAAAGAAAATCATTTAATCAGAAAATACTAAACACTTGATTATATATGACAAACCGTTTCGAAAATGGTTGGTACTAAACCCTTAAAAATTGCTTATGATATTAACATTACTAAAACGTAAGGAATTAATCTGTAAGCTTTATTATTTTATTTAATATTCTCTAATATTCTTTATTAATTTTTGCATTTGCTTTTGTCGTTGTTGTCGTTTGCCAGCTAGGCTGGCATTATAGGGTGCGCTGCTCCACTTTTCCAACTGAACCATATTTTAGGTGTGGAATCCGACTTCTTTAGTACACACATGCCATAGGTATCCGTTTATAGGGTAGACAACCATTCACAACCCAATCATACAAGGGAAGAACAAAGACAGGATAGATAAACAGAGAAAGAACATCAATGCCCAAACCGGGATTCGAACCCAGGAGCTCCCTATCCGCAGTCAGGTATGCTGACCACTAGACAAGTTGGGTGGCTGGATTTGCTTTTAAAATAACATCGTGTATATTGTCAACGTTGCAAGTAGAATGTACATATTATATAGTGCATTTTTTAGAGAAATGTTTCATATAACTTGTTGAAACAAGTATGCCATTCAGTTTGTATTAATTACTTAAAATGTTAACAGGAACTTCATATTTTGATAACTTTAATGATTTAATTATGAAGAATTTTTGAGAAGAGGGAAAAATCCATATTCCATAAATGGTGGTAAGTATGAATATCAAAAAAAAAAAAAATATATATTTGAAATCTCAGTGTGACTTATTTTATCAATTTTATATTTCTTGTAAAAACTTGAATTTAAATTTCAAAAATTAATTTCTAACCAAGTATCATTTTATTAAAATCATTTTACAGATAAAAATATGCTAGTATGAAAAATATTTATGATGGTAGTGATGACATACAGATGGTGATGATATTAATTACTTATTGAGGCTGAAAAATTTGATTATCGTCTCATAACTCTAAATTAGACTGCAAGTTGCTTTTATTATATTGGAGTGTAAAAACAGTACTTTTTTCTGGAGAGAATGTAAAAATGAAAGCTTACAAATTTCATATGTTTCATTAGAGGATTTTAGAAAACTTCATTGTTATGAGATACAAAATAAAGCAATAAATAAATATACATTTTTACAGCTATAGTAAAACGCTTGAATGACTTTACAACATTTTTATTTTCTAAACAAATGAATGATTCTGTGAGCATACAAATAACATTGAGCTGTGTAAAATAGAATTTTAATGATTTTTCAAAAGTTTTTTAAATAATTAATTAATTATTAAACTTAATGTCATTGAATTTTTCTGAAAGATTACAGTAGAATAAAAGTCTTGATTTATTTCTCGTATATCATTTATTTCATAAAATTCCGTTGACAATGATAACATCATTTACAACTTTTTTTATGTAAAGGAGATAAGTTATATTTGAAAATATGTGCATAAATGTAAAATACAGTATAAGATATTCTGAATCTTTTATATTAGATGCACTAATGAGAAATTAGCCCTAAAATTTCATTCAATAATGTATAAATAAATAATTTACATTAAAGTTGATTTACTTTATGTAGTTAGTAAATGGATGTAAGAATAACTTCATAGTTTCTTATCGTTCGCCTCAACATCTTATTAAGTTGGGATCTCTAGTGTCAAGTAAGATTTTGCTTCAAAGTCTACTGGAAATTAGTTCTCTGTAGTTTGAAATCTATATGTCAAAATTATTTTTTTACCACTGTAAGAAGATAATTCTCTTTCAGAAATCAGTTTAGAATTTAAATTACTGCTCTTGCAGATAAAGTCACGTAAATTGTGAAACAAAGCTTCATATACTAATATTCAACATAAATATATTCCAAGAAGGGTGTTTGATATTTTGCGTTTAATATTTGAATAATATTTATCATGTTCAACTGAAAACAGAAACTCATGCTTAAGCAAAAATGAAAGAGAATTAAAGTTTGACGGCAACAGAGCAGGAAAGGATGACACTATAGCACTTGAGAAATTGCTTAAGTTAGTGAAATAAAGAAGATATGAGAAGACTGAGAAGGGAAATATATAATTTACTTTTCCAACGATTTTTCATTTATAAAAATAACTATCGAATTATTTTATATAAAATATATAATTTTTAAAAAATATTAAACTGTTAAATATACACTTGATGTATAAAAAATGTATTAAGTTTGCATATTTTACTACTATTTAAGATTAACTTAAACAAATATAAATTTACTTTAATTTAATATTTTTTCCTAAAATTTAATTCAAACATATTTATAAGCATTGTGTTGTTAATAATTAAAATATTGAGGCATTTTTACTCCCATTAAATTTAAAATAAGGAGCATTTCATTCAATGGCACTTGTAAAATTGGTAAACTTATTTTCGAAGCGCGATTCTTATAGAATTTAAACATTTTAACCATGTAGTTCACAATTTCCATAAATGAGACATGATTTTTGAAAATATTAGCTTGCTTTTTCGGTCTAAGATGAATAAAATGCTCTGATAATTTACTCACAATGTGTTTCCCTAAGTATTCATGTTTTTTAAACTAAAAATAAGCAAATAAAAACTTTAAAAATCTTTTAATTTCCACAAAATGCTAAAAAATAATATAAAATAATATTACGAAGCCCTCAATTTATGTACATCAAAATATATCTCAAAATAAATAATTGAGTTCAAAAATCGAGAACTCTTCGTATATTATCATCTTACTTAAGCACATTTCTTTACGAATATTTTTAGTGGAAAATCTTCATCTAAAACACAGAATTCTTATTTATAAACTTTCTTCTGTTCACAAAACTTTTTCCGAACGTTTTTAATTGCTCCTCTTTCTGCTTGACTTCTGTTAACAAATGTTGTTGCTGAATTCGACCAACCAATTTTTAAATTCAAATTTCAATAAATTTATGAATTCAAAAGTTGAGATTTTAAACTCATAATTAACTCAATTTAAATAAAAATAAGCCGACCAACTTGTCTTGTGGTCAGCGTGCCTGACTACTGATAAGGAGGTCCTGGGTTCGAATCCCATTTCGGGCATGAATGTACTTTCTCTCTCTATTTATCCTGTGTTTGTCCTTTCCTTGTATGAATGAGGTGTGAATGGTTGCCTACCCTATAAACGGGTTCCTATGGCATGTGTGTACTAAGGAAGTCAGACTACACACCAAAATATGGTTCAGTTGGAAAAGTGGAGAATTGCACCCCATGTTGCCAGCCTAGCTGGCACACATCGACAGCATCAACAACCCATAGTAACATCTTTTCTGTACTACTATTGAATAATTAATTTTCTGTTTATCAGGATTTATGCAATAATTATTTCTAGATTTTATATTTATTTTGAATGCAAAAACTACTTATTATAATGTATGAACTCATTATTGAATTTATTCGAATCATCACTGAGAGCCAGTATTTTTTCAATATTTATCCTAATTGAAATTTCTTTTAGTTTACTAAATAACGGAAGAAAATATATATTACTTATTTGCAATATTATGATAAGTGTAGTTAGTATTTAACTTTGAAATATATATTTTTAGTAAACATAGTAACTCCTTTTCAATACTAATATCGAATAATTAATTTTATATTTATTAGGATTTGTGAAATAATTACTTCTAGATATTCTATTTATTTTGTGAATATTAAAAACTTATTATTATATAAAATATGAAGCATGCATATATATTTTATGTTTTAAAATTATGTTATAAAGTTGTTATATTATTCGTTGTTACATCAAGTTGTTTATAATATAATTAAAAATTATTACAAAGTACTCCCTTAAATGGATAAAATATCAACAAATAAAATATTCCTTAAAAGGATAAAAAAATTATAAGCAATAAATTGTTAAAAATTTATCGTAATTTGTGAATAAGAATACTTAAATTTTAGGAAATGAATTTATATATTTCTTAATAATGAAATAAGGAATTACATAGATTATTTAGAACACAGTTTACATAAGAAGGGAAGTAATCGATCATTTTCAAGCCAAATCTTTTTATATATCGTATAAAATTTCCTCAAGAAAAATTTAATTTCTATCACATTGTTTTATCAAAATGACAAGATTTATTTGTAACTAATAAAATATTATTTTAACTAAAGGATAAGAAATTGAATCATTTGCTGTTTTAGTTTACTATTTTACTCTTACCAAGAATATATTCATTAATATTATTTCATAACAAATTAAATCATTTCCTTTCTTATTAGAAATATAACATTTTTTACGATTTTTATAAATAATTCTTAAAAGAAAATATTTTCATCAAATATTACTGAGGATTTTGTTGTTTGAATGACTCTCTTAAAAGTCATACTGCTACACTCTGAAAAAATTAAAATTGCCTTAAAAATAATGTTTGTTGAAAAATAAATATTAAAATGTATTACTACGTAATTGAAACTTGCATAGATAATATCATATATTTTCAAAAATATTTAGACTAAGACAATGTTATGCACATTTAATAACCCTTAAAATTTGACATTTTCACTTACTTAATAGCATAATCCTTGGGCTAGAAAGCGTAATAATGATAAAAGATTATTAGAATTTAATTCAATTTACATGTAACTTATTCATATTTCTATTTTCTAGAATTCATCTTGAAATTCATTAATTTCAAGGAATTATGCAATTATTGTTTTCTCATTTATTCGACAATGATGTAAGTAAAAGGAATGATAATTTATAGGCAGTTTTGGAGAAAGCATAAATTATAAAGTCAAGATAAAGTAAAAATTATCAAGATTGAACTAAATAAAACTAGCATACACATAAAATAATAACAAAAAAATGAAAATGACTTAAAATATAACTTTCTTACTCACTTGAATATAAAATTCTCATATTGCTCTTCAGAAATCCAGATTGTTAAAAAAAAAAACATCAATTAAATTGGGTAAAATTGGATAAGAAGCTCATGACCTGGAGTGATATCAAGACAATTATTTTTTCAACGGAATAAAACATCATTTAAATGGGGGTATTTGTTACTATTACGATTTATGAATAAATATTTAAAATTCCTCCAGTAAAGTGTTTAGAGAAATCCCAGTGGTGGGTTTGTGATGATGTAGAGAGATTTTGTACATCAGAGTGATGTAAACGAACTCCCATCAAAATATCCAATGAAAGAAAATTCCATTTAAATAGTTTGAATGGCGTACTGGCAAAGTTTATGAATAAAAATTTGAAGTTTATTCAGTAGAACAACCAAATAAGTAGAAATAATGCACTTGTGATGATGTAGAGAGTATGTATATTTTGAGAGATATGTGAACTCTTCAGCAAATTTCTATAAAAAGGATCACATATAGACGCTATAAAGAGATAATTAAATTAACGCTTTACAACTTTTAATTTACTTTTAGAAATGTCAAACTGAAAATTTTTGCATGATAGTGCGTTACGTCATGCGTTACAATGAAATATTTGATTTTAGGTATGAAAAATCCAGATCTTAATCACGCAGAAACATAGCCCAATCTTGAATTTTATTTAAAAAAAGGAAATAAATAAAAAAAAAAACTATAGAGGTTGTTTGGCAGGACATTTGTCAAAAGGGTTCATCGTAAGAATTGAAACTAAATAACATGTTATAAAATTTCTTAAATTTTAATAGCAAATCTGATTAATTTAATGAGTGAGCGTGCGCGCGCACGCACGCACGCACGCACGCACACACACACACACACACACACACACACACACACACACACACACACACACACACACACACACACACACACACACTCTCTCTCTCTCTCTCTCTCTCTCTCTCTCTCTCTCTCTCTCTCTCTCTCTCTCTATCTTCTCTCTCTCTCTCTCTCTCTCATATGAAAATAACATTTTTAAAATAAATAACTCACTAGATTATTTTTTGGTTTGCATTTATTACTTTTTTTAAGCATGTCATCGCAAAATGTGCTATTCACTTTTAAAAATAAAACTAACTTGTAAAATATTCATAATTTCATTTATGTGATATATTTGTGGATTTGAAACATGTATGTTTTCACAATTCAATTGTTGTTATTTAACGATGTAAATTTGAAATTGTTATTATCAAACGAAACATAAGTATAAAAATTCCATTGCTCTGTCTAATTAGAAAATAAATGTTTTTTAACTTTAATTTCTTTTGTAAGAAATGTCTTTGTTTTAGGTTAATAATGAGAAAATTCAAATAAAACTATTATGGATAATGTTCCCGCTTTCAAAGAATTAATTACCGAAATCGAAAAATGAGATCATTATCATTCAATAACATAATGCTAAAAGAAGAATTCCTCTCCTCAGAGACAGAAACATTATTAAATTATTCATAAGAATTTATTTCTAAGCGCTACTTTATTTAAGAAAACAATCTTCTTTTTCTGAAAGCATGACTTGTATTAATGAAAATGTTACCTTTATTAATTTTCACTTTTATTGAAGATAATCGGTGAAAAGAGTTGTTGAGAAGTTTTCTTTAATTTAGCAAGGAAAAAGATTTTTAGCTATATTATTAACAAAGAAAACATGATGACAGATGAAATTAGTTGAGTAAACCAAATGATAAATAAATATTCGTTTGGAAATCTTATTATAGTTTTGCTTATGTTACTTTGAAAAATCTTTTGATTAATTTTGATACTAGATTTAAATGGAATATATTACAATTCGCTTAAGTTGGAGTTTATTTCATACGAAATATTTACTAACAGTATTACTTTAATAATAGAAATTAGAATAATAATAGAAGTTTTGAACATCGCTAATTCCTTTTATGAATTATTTATTTGAACATACTTCATTAAATTTTTATGCGTTACCAATACCTTCCCCTCCAGATCAATGTTAAAATTAAGGGAGTGGATCCTCTGGTGGTGCCATCTATCGGAGTAGTTAAGAGCAACGTCGGATTTTCACATTCGTGGTGTTTATGTTAAATGAAGAATCAGCTTACTGACTTAAATTCGCATAGCCAACGGTATAGTGATTTTGTCTTGTCCAAATGTCATAAGCAACAACATATGTGTTACCTCAGAAAATGCAATTTAGGTGGCTTAATTTAATATTTTTCTTTTATTGTAATTTCGTTATTTTCTATTAAATTCTACATTTTTTGAAACACAATGCACAGACCATAAAAATATTAATTTCAAGGTTTTTATTTTTGTTATTATAAGGGCTTTGAAGAAGTATGAACATTGGTATTGAATTAACGACTGTAACTCCACTACCATTTTACGTAACATAAAATGATTGCTTTTTGTATATGTTTCAATTGAATTTTAAGTATTTGAGAAATTATTTTATTTACTGTATAAAATAAAACCTGCGTTTCTATGCATGAAAAATCTGATTCTGTTTAGGGGATATAAAAAGCGTCTTAGTAAATTAATATTTTATGATTGTAAACGTAGTGGTTATAGTCATTAAAAAACATATTTACTATACTGGGCAGTATATGTATTCAAATTTTAAGAGAATCAAATACAGGTTTGTTGTTTTCTTTCTACCTGAAATTTGTCAGAATTTTCTTCAGTAACAACTTGTATGATTTTGGTTTATTAATTTTCAATTCAAATCTATGTAATATTAATGTAAATTGTTAACTTAATTGTTAAACGTCAATTATGAACTCTTTCTTAATGAAAATTCCATATTTCCTCAAGGAAAATGTTCAGTGATAATTTAATACTTTAACGATGCGCATAACCTTTAACAAATAGCTAATAAAGAAAAGGACATTTATTGAAATATCGATACTCATAATGTAAATTAGTATTTCTAGTCTTAAAACCAATTCGTGAAACAAAAACCTTGTAAGTGTCTGAAAATATTGCTAATTTTATGAGCTAATATAATTTTGATGTAAATAAAAAGGAAATTTGTAAACTTTGATGAATAAAGAAATTTATGTTAAAAAATGATTTAATTTTAGTAAATTGCATTTCAATAGAAAAGTGTTAATATTACATAAATACTGATTTACATTTTAATATGATATAAATATGAATTATAAACCTTGTAAATTGTTTTAGAAGATCAGTGAAAAAAAGTATAATGACAAAGTTCTATTAATTTTGAATTTAATGTATAAAAAAGTTATCATAACTTAAGATGGATAATATTGGGATTAAACACCCTTAATAAGAATTAAATAAAATACACATTTTTTTTATAAATCTAACTCATCAGCAGTTATTCAATATAAATTTAAAAACAAAACTTTTTGTTTCTATAGAAATTAATCTTTATAAATATGCAAAGGAGCTCAAATCAGAACTGTGTTTAATATAATATTCATTCTGCACCAATCATTCGAAAGATATGTTAAAAAGAACGTATATATTTTCCTCTTTTTCAGCGTTTTAAACACAAATTCTATCATTAGTGTTTTCGCATTTGAATTAATTAGGATGATATTTCTTCGTTTTGTATCTGTTTAGAATGAGATCCTACCTAATGTTTTCAATATATTCTTCCACTAAAATCTTTCTTCCAATTATAATAGAAGCTCATGCAAGATTTATCATACTTTATTTAGGATATTTTTTGAATTTTCGTTATATTTTTGTGTTTTTTTAAAATAGCTATCTATAGGCATCTCCATCTTATGGAACTTTGTTATCGCATTAAAATTTTGTTTAATTTGTTTCCGTATTTATTCTTTGCTATTTGCAGCTCATTTTATTCCTCGTTTAAACAGATTTAAAGTGATTATTTTTAATACGATGTGAAATTCTTTGTAAAGAGAAAAAGGAAGGGAAACGATAGAAAAACTAATTAATTCATCTTTAGTAAAAATATGTTTTAAAATACGGTAGAATACAAATTAAATACAAAAAAAAATTTACAATTATTTTATTCTATGTATAAAAATTATCTTTCTTGCCGATATGTAAAGATCTTAAATAAATATACAAAAGAAAAATGTACTTTTTTTTGGTTAAAATAAACCTAAAAAGTACATTTTCCTGATAATTATGATATATTTATACGAAAATAGAAATATATCATAAATTACAATCCTACGTTATTTATACTGAATGCAAAAAATTTATGTAAAGATAAATATTTTGTTTAAAGTTAAAATTATTGTTCATACAATCTACTTGTTTATTTTATAAAGTATTTTTGTTTTTGAAACCATTTTGTCTTTTCATTAATAAAATTAATTCTAGCATAAATTTAGACAGTAGTGCATCCCTGGAGTTAAGATCTAAAATTTACAGATTTCTAGATTTCATAGAATACAACTTCAAAACTCAAAGTCACACTATCTAATTTTTTTAAACTGAAATAAATGTTTATTGAAGAAAATGAAAACTAAAAAGAGCCTATTAAATGGCAAACACGTATTTTATTGTTCTTACATTTTACAAAAATAATATTTTTCTGAACCCTTCCTTAATCAATTAGATTTTAAGTAAATATTGGCAATAAATTATTTCTCTGGTAGAATAAAATTTTATTTCATTAATTAAAAATTCCCCATACTTATCTCTAATTAAATTAATGAGGTAAATTTAAGAAAAAATAAATTTTATCATGGCTCAAAATTATTGAAATTTGAAGAAATTAAAGGAAGTATCAGAGAAAAAGATTATTATCGTATTTTTTTAAAGAAAAATATCAAAATAAATTATAATCAAAAAAACAAAATAATTAAATGCTATTAATTTGAGCAACTTTTATCGTGAAACCTTTTAAAAAATTTATGTTATAATTTCAATATTTATATTATTCTTTTAACTTAAGTGCTGATAAAATATAAATATCATTATCTTAAAAGCGAAGAGAACATTTTTATTGATTTATTACAATAAAGTATTACTGAAAGAATTTTTATTATATTTTTACCTATTAATATGAATTGACCATTTCTAATTTCTTCTGTACAGTATTATGGTGCAAATTTTAATAAAATGGTTTTATCTGAAAGTATTGATTAAAATTAAACAAAGTGCTTAGGATATATGAGAAAAAAGATAAGTCTCATTTATTTGAAAGATGATAGTAATTTTATGACTACATACCTACTAAGAAATACTAGGAAAATACCAAAAGAAAAAGTATTGGTATTAAATAAATAATAATTTTCAACTGGTACATTTTTGTTAACATAAATGCTTACAGAAATTCTAATGTAAATTTAAAATTTAATGCCTGTTTTAAAAATTCTTGAAGTTAAGGCTTTGTTTGTTAAGTTAAATAATAATTATTTTCATTATAAAGACATAAAGTTATACTATTTGTAAGGAATAATATTTTTGAGTACGTTTCAATTGAATTCAATAATGATCTGTGGAAAATAAATTAGCTTATGAATTTCATGAATGGATTTTAGCAACACAAATTTAATTTTTAAATTGTTTTATAATTCATTAAAATAATTTCTTGAAAAATTTCATAAATACAATTAGAAACACACTGGATTTTTAAGGTTTAAAGAACAAATTTTAAGAAATAATTTGATTGTTCAAAAAAGAGATGTTGGAAATGATTAATAAAAATATTTACCATTGGTTTAAAATTATCTAGGAAAAGTAAGTAAAAATATTCTTTAAAAATGTGGCATGATATTGAAATATTTATACAACTTTCAAAAATAGCTTACGAAATCTGATATTTATATCAGCCTGATTAAATCACTTCAAATAAAGATATACATAGTCTGAAAATAATGTAAATTATTTTTAAAGATAACCGTTAAAGCATTTTGAGAATTTTATGCGGTATTTATCTATTCACTTGCTACCCTGTGTAGGGTCACTTTTCTGAGCTACTAAAAGCATGCCTGTGCAGAAGATGAGTATTGAATCCACGAACTGTTGAATTAAACATCACTTTACTTATCATTCAGCGGCCATCTTTGCTGTTTGGCCAATTGATGCTGAAAAATATTATATACTGTATCTATTTCGCAGGGAAAAAAATTAATTAATTTTTTAATTAATTTTCTAATTTGCATATTTAATAACCTAGCAAAATAAATCTTCTAATTTGATTATTAACCTAGCACTTAATTCTATTTTCTGGTATTACCTTTTATCGACAGAAGAGTTTTCATTACTGTTATTAGTTGAAATTCTTTTTCTTGTTCTCTAAATTATTTCAGAAATTTTTATATAAAATTTTAACTTCATCAGATTATTGAAAATAATTCACTTGATTAAATATTCTTCTTTTTCATATATTAAAACTAATTCAACAATATTATTAAAACACTCGATGGATAAAATAATATCAACAAATTTATCACTTCAAAATAAAAATATTATTTTAATTAAAACTTAAGTTTTAGTATTTTATTCATATTTACTGTCAACTTTTTAAAAAATATTTTCATTTTGCAAAATAACAAAACTTTTCATCTCAAAACAAGAAAAATATTACGTTTAAATTTTCTATATGTTTTGCATAAAGTAAATGTCATGTTTCAGTAGCAGCAATATTAAATTTGGTAAACTACTCAAAAACTTTCAGAAACTGTTTTAAAAAACAATCAATAAAATGTATAGAAAAGTAGTTTATTCTCTGGAGCACTTTAAAAATTATCTTCTGTTGAGTGGTTTTATATGAGAATGTAGAATTAAAAAATCCCTGTTTATCTTTACTTTTGTTTTAAGAATATGTATTTTTTTCAATTCAGATTTATTCTTTAAGTATAACTTGTAATATTAAACTAAATAAGTAGAATTACTGTTTTTATTATATATTTCTCATGAAAGCATATATCTGGAAGTAATTCAACACATTTTAAAAAGTTACAGTTTTCTTATATTCTGAAAAATGTTTTTCTTCAAAAAAGAAAAAAAGACTGAATTACTTCAGGGCAACTGCAATACAGGAAAAGTTTTAAGTATCCCTAAATATATTTATCTAAAATTTAACTAAGAGAAAATTTTAAGAAAATTTAAATACTAATGAATGAGTTTAGTTTATGTAATTATAAGGATATAAAATTTCATTATCATTTAAAATATACGAGAACATGAATTATTTTATCACAATAAAAATTCATGATTTGTTCTTCGTCAGACACATTTTTTTGCATATATTTTTGCACAAGGCCTAATTTAAGGTTATCCTACAGTTTGAAACTGAATTCTGAATCACTGCACAAAGATCTGCTTATGATTCGGAACATATGTACACCTAAAGGGAAAGTTTTTATAATATTATGTGATGGAAAATCAGTTTCAAAATACTAAAATTAAATTCTAAAATTACTTGCAGTTAAGTGATTTTTTATATCAAGTGCAATATCAGCAATAGTATTCTTTACATAAAACTAGGTGCTCATTAAATGAAAAATCATAAAGGAAATATCACAGTAAACTTTTTTTATTTAAGCATAAAAGAGATATAAGTTTTAATAAATTTAAACTTATAAAATTCAATATTTATTTGTAATAAAATTTTTTTAATGACTTAACTCAAATATATAAATATCACGGTATATATAATTTATTTGGAATTTGAATTCTTTGAAAAATATTTCCTTGTCTATCAAAAAATATTATCTACTTCAGAAAATATTTACATATTTTCTGCAGAGGAAAAAGGCAAAAGGTGTTATTTATATCGGTTTCCATATCTTGTTCAGTCAGTGTGTATTAAAAAAATCATGGACTTGACATAGCAAATTTTTTCATATTTTTTTTTACATTAAAAAAAAAAAAAAAAACTGACGACGAGATGTCGTCAGACAGTGATTTCATTTTTCCAAGATTATATTATCTTATTTAATATTTACATCCTTAAAATTAAATAATTACATACTTTTTCCATTTTATTTTTGACGGAACATGCATTTTTCCCTTGTCATTAATTAGTGCGCCATATTTAATGTAAGAGTAAAATTTCTGAGAAAGTTATGAATACTGAATGACTTTAGTTATTAGTTTCACCTGCATTGCTTGATTGTCAACTCTTACGATGTCATGTGAGTCAATAATAGTTGTTATGCTAAAGTTGTTAGGAGAAATTGTAGTAAAATACACTTACTTCTAAAAGTTACGCACGGAGAGGAAAATGCTAATTTCTGGAAGCCAATCGGAATTGAAGAGGATTCAAATCTCTGCAGTGGTAGATGGAAATATACAAATATGTAATGTAACAGCAAATCACGCTTTTATGTCAAGAAACATGCAAAAAGGGTAGTCTTATAAGATATCAGCTTTAAGAAGGGTTACAGAAGTTGGTTGTAAGTGCTGATAGAAGGTGTTTAAAACTTTCGTACAGTTTGTACAGCTCGCCCGGGTACCTCGAGTTTGTGTTTGTCTCTTCTTCCAATCAAGAGGGGCACGATTAAAGTGTGGTGCTGGGAACACGTCAATTGAAGTATGTCTGACTGGGGCAATGCCATGTTTACTGATGAGTCAAGATTTGCTTTGGAGCGGGATGATAAGCGTATAAGGATATGGTGTGAAAAAGGAACTCGCAATCAGCCCCAATACATCACTGAACATCACGCATTCCGAAGCGGAAACATTATGGTGTGTGCAAGGATTTTATTAGGATACTGCACCGACCTGCACTTCTTTGAACGGGCTTCTGTGACGGCTGTCCGGTATCGAGATGAAGTCCTAGAGCCTATTGTGAGATTGTACGCTGCAGCAGTTGGACCCACTTTTGTTTTAATGGACGATAATGCACGTCCCCAGGGATGAGATCGTCGATGACTACCTGGAGAGTTAAGGGGTTGCGCGTATGGCGTGGCTAGCATATTCTCCTGACCTTAATCCCATTGAAAATCTTTGGGATGCTCTCGGCCGTGCTGTATCTTCACGTTCCTCACCTCCAGCCACCCGTATTGAACTGGAAACAGCTCTACAAGAAGAATGGCTGTTGCTTAATTCTGCGGTGGTTGACCACATAATTGAAAGCATGGTCAGAAGTTGCAAACTTTGTATACAGTCGAGGGGGGATCACATACCCTATTAATGTCCTTTTTTCATTTTATACATAATTATTTTTAAATTTTCAGTATGTCATTACCTGATATAACTTACAAAAATTTAATATTTTTTGCATTTCTGTATATAATTATTGAATTTATTTTAGGCATAAATATATATGCTACTTTCATGCCGAATTTTGTGTCATGTAATTTTTATTTGCTGTATGACTTAAAATTTTCCAACAATTTTTTAATTTCTTGTTATGTTTTCACTCACTCACTCACTCACTCACTCACTCACTCACTCACTCACTCACTCACTCACTCACTCACTCACACACACACACACACACACACACACACACACACACACACACACACACACACACACACACACACATCAAAATAATGACAACGCCTGTGAGTGAAAGTAAAAATTTTTTAAAGCAATTCTTAAGGATTAAAATATAATCAAATTCATTGATTTTTTTAAATTAAAAATGGATTTATTCTGGTAGTATAGTACATACTACCAGAATAAATGCATTTTTAATTTTAATGAAGTATTTCTCAAAATTAAAAATGATATAATATTTAATTTCTATAAATGTTCTATACATTCCAACTTTTAAGAGCTTTTCGAAATACTGTTCCGAGTCTTGAAAGCATTCATGGAACGTGAAAATGAAGAATAACGGACAAAAAAGAGATTATTAAAAGAGTCTGATGGATATTGAAACGAATTATGAAGTCCAAACATCCTAATCCAGTTCTGTAGACAGCACAGTTGAAGCGGATTATGATTTAGATTTCTACTAAACAACGATCACCAGTAACAAAATAGACTGCAGAGTTAAAGCAACATCTGGATTATCCAGTGTCAATGATTCCACCTAGAAAGTAACTTCATAAACAGAAAATCTATTGTAGAACAGCAACTCCCAAGCTTTTTATTATAGATATTTACGCTAAACATTGTGTACACTGGTGTCACACATGTTAAAACCTGGTTGATTGATAAGTGAAAAAACTTTTATAGTCAGAAAAATTGCTTATCCCTATTCTCATTACAACAAGGTTTGTTCATTTTTGGAGGAACCTTGCACAAGCTTATGATCGTAATTGTCTTTTTCCACATGCCAAGTATGTAAGTCTCATGTCATGATATGGGAAGAAGTGTCGCGGTTTCCAACTGGACTAATCGTAATGCTGGAAAGATCACAAGGGAAAATTATAAAGGATCAAGGCAATAACATAAGTAAACAGTAAAAACAGTCAAGACAGTAAAATGATAAAGAATCAAGACTAATAAAGGCCGTTTTATCAAACTTTGCATCCAGAAAAAGCCAGGTTTGGTAACTTTTCCATGTAGCAAAGTAAACGCCAGCAGAGGTCCCTGTACCTAACCCTGAAAGGGTTTTACCAGATTTGATGGACCCGTTGGAGAGAAAAGAAAACGGAACACAGTACATACAAGACAATACAATTATGCTTGCAATCATATGGAGACACTATAAATTATTACTTTTACACAGTAAGGAGGGTTTGTAAAGTATACTATTTAACACAAATTTGGTTGCAATTGAGAGTTAACACGTGGATACATAAGAAGCATTCAAAATAGGTATCAGACAAAATACATGGCAGGAAATGGTAAGACAGGCATATGAAATACATATCAAATTGCATGCATATAAGAAATAAAGAAAATAAATGGAAAAACAAAAGGAAATTAAAAATGATAAAACAAAATTGAAAACATATACCTGAACTTACTGCAAATTAATGAGGTAATAATGATTAATGAATAATTAATGCATTTAGTATGGATTTGATAGTTGGGTGTATCAGCTCAAAATAAGTTAGGTCATATAAAATTCTAAGCTATATATACAAAAAGTTTAGATAGGTAGTACATAATGCATTAAATTATGTCAATATAACATGATGACAATAATTGTGACTGAGTAATTAAATGAGAGCGCTGGAATGATAGTGAGAAAATAGCAAACAAATAATAATGAGCTATATACAAGGAGAAGAAAAACAGGCGAAATGTTACAGGTAGAGAGGGAAATGTCTAAATGCAGAACATGAGAGAGATGGAGTATGCGGCTCATCTACTTCCAGGTGATGTCTATCACCCTCACGGGCATCACTATCCTCCTATTCCTATGGAATTATTAATTCCCTATATTCAAGGAGAAAGTTTATAAGGTTAATAATTTTTAGCTTTGCAGCCTTGTTGATGGTGATGTTTTTGAGCCAGACACTTATCAGATTGTCACTGGGCGTAGTGAAGTGCCAGGAACTCGTGATGGGGCATGACGTAGCGTAATGAATTGGAGTACCTTCTTCTCCACATGCACAGTTCGGAGTGGGTTGTACTCCTATTCTATGCAGATAACTTGGAAAAGGGCCATGTCCCGTTACAAAAATCGTGATTTGTCTTGGCCAGCACTGTTGGTTCAAATTCACTTTTGGCAGGATGGAGTATACTAAACGTCCGGTGGTATTTTGATCCCACAGAGTTTGCCAATCCTGAATTAAAGCAATTTTCCTGATCCTTTTGAAGTGAGACCGAAGAAGAGGGAGAAAGATTTCCGATTCTTCTGAAGAAGCAGCAGTTTTTGCTAGGCGGTCTGCTAATTCATTCCCTTCAAATCCTACACGAGCCTTTATCCAACAGAGGGAGATGTTTTGTTGGTTGTTAAGTTCCTCTTGAATTTGCCTGGCTAAAGAACTGATTGCTTCGGATTGCAAAGCGCATAAAGACTTGCTTTACTATCTGACCAGACGAGGCAAATCTGTTCTTGGTTTTTGGCCCACTCAATAGTCTGCTTAATTGCGAAGAGATCAGCCAGGAAGACTGAGCAATTGGCATTCAGTTTGTAACTTTCATTGTGAATTATGATATCCTTCAATGTTGTGACAAACGCGGCTCCTACACCTCCATCCATCTCGGAGCCGTCAGTGAAAATATGGCAGACCTGCTTATTCAGGGTAGGGTCGTACTCCGTGTTAGGACAATCGTATCAACTCTGAATATTCCTGAATGTATAGAAAGTGGGGGTACTCTTGCCTCCAAAATGTTACTGCTTGTGGTCCTAAATTCTTGTTTTATTTGTGCCTCAGAATTGATGGTGAGATGAAGGGGAGGTATGCCAGTAATGACTTGTAAAGCTGCCGTTGATGTTGTTTTGTAGGCCCCAGTTATATTAAGCAGAAACTTTCTCTGTATTTTTTCTAGAAGTAGCTGATTTTTGACCCGAAGATTGGCTCCCCAGAGTGTTGCACCATGGGCTAGGATTCTTTCTGCTACTGTTTTGTACAGTACAATGCGCTGTTTTTGGGATAATCCCCAGGTTGAGCCAGCTATTCTAAGTAATTTCTGGTGAATGCGAAAGGCTTTGGCACCTTGTTGTTTGATATGTGCTGACCAATTCAACTTTTCATCTAGGAGTACACCCAGAAGTTTAATACTCTTGCTTCTCCTTATTCTTAAGTTATTAAAAATATTTGTGGTCCACATTGCAGTCTCGTGAATAGGAGGTAATTTGATTTTTCAATTGTAATTACAAGGTTATGCTTATGGGTCCAGTTGCTAAAAATCTTAAGGGCTTCTGTAGCGACGCGTCCAAGCTTCCTTTCACTATCAGCTGACACTACGAAGGTTAAGTCGTCAGCAAAGGCCTGGAGAGCAACTGTTGCTTTAGGATCAATATCCTTACCAATTGTGGACCAGTCAAATTGTAGCGGCTCATCAGCAAGCAGATTCATTAGGATGGGTCGACTGCAGGAGCCTTGTGGACATCCAATGGCTTGCGTTTTCTTCACAATGCCCATATTAGTATTGAGGGCAACCTCTCGATCTTCCAGGTTGCTGATTAGTATGTTCTTAATGGTTTCTGGGCATCCTTTACTTTCGAGTGCTTGTTTGATGTGGTGCAGAGTCGTTGGATGTGGTGCAGAGTCGAAAGCTCTTTTAATGTCTAGAGAAATTATTGCGCAATGTTTTGCTGAGGCTTTTGCAATCTCGATTTGTCTTTTCAGGTGTAGGAGAGCATCGTCCACTGACCTTCCTTAACGGAAACCAAATTGATTTTGGTGAAGAAGACCATGGCTCTCTAAGAAGAAAGTCAATCTAGTAGTCACAATTTTCTCCAGTAATTTTCCCATCGTTGGTGAGAGGGTGATTGGCCTGTATGATTTAACTTGCAGTTTGTCTTTTCCTTCCTTATGGAAGAGAATGATTATGCCAATTTTGAAACACTTTGGGAAATAGCACAAATTCCAGCATTTTTTTATTAGGGTTCTGAGAAGCTCTGGATAGTGATGGTCCACTGTTTTAAGAATAATGTTGTCAATTCTATCAAGTCCTGGTGCTTTTCCATTGGGAAGTGAGGCGATAGCTCTCTCTATCTCTCCCTTGTTTGGTTCTGGATCATAACTGTCATTGGTGAGAGATCGCTGAAACAGAGTGGTAGGTTGTGTAGGAAACAGCTCTTCTAAGATTCTGCTGGCGATGTCAATAGCGTTACCTTCTTGTAAATTCGTGCAGAACAGGGGTGATGGTGGAGAGGATTTCCTAAAGGTGGCTTTATAAATTTTCCCATAAGGCTTAGTTGCTGAAGTACACAGTTCTCGCCAGCATGTACGCTTTGCTCTTCGTATATCTTGAATATATGCAGCCTTCGGCTTTTTGTAATCAATTCTGAGTTTAGTTTTGTCTGGATTACTTAAATTTTGCATTTTTCGTCTTTTGGCATTTAATTCTTTTTTCCTGAGATCAAAAGACTGCGTCCACCAGTTTGGCATTAAATTATTTCTCGGCTTCGTTTTCTTATAGGAAATTCGACAACACTCAATAAGTTGTCTTTGCATGATTATTTTACATGTAGTTGGAGTCATCCATTCATAGTTTGAGGAACAGGAGAATGAAGTTATGCAACTATCCTTCTCGAATGTCCACCAAATATAATTTATCTGCAGTGGTTTATTTCGGAACATTCAAAGCGAAATTGATATTATCCATCTTCTCTAGCCCCTAGAACATCCATAATATCTCCATGAATAAATATACAAAATTCCTCTAATTTCTATTCAACATTTATGTAAATCGATTACTAGGAGAATCTGAGCCGCTTCACATATCAAAGGCTTTCAAAGATCGTACTAATAATGGATTGCTTATAAATATGAGATATTCTCCTTATTTTGATAACAACCTGCACATATATATATATATATATATATATATATATATATATATATATATATATATATATATATATATATATATATAGTTATATCAATGGAAGTATATATTAAGGAAAATGGCATGTCATATATATGAAGAATATATACTTATAATATATGAATATATGAAGTTATAGATACATATTGTGCTTTCTAAATGTTAATATTAATTTCAGAGTATTTCTGTATCGTTTATAAATTTGTTATAAAATTCACAATAATTTATATTATTATGAATTGCTTCATTATTCTATCACATATTTGTCAATTGTCATATTAAGGAAGGAAAATTTTTAAGAAACTATTTTAAATTATTATAAAAAGAAAATAAAAAAGTACAGGAATAAATAACATGTTTTAAGAAGCATCTTAGCATAGAAATCTTGAATTCAATAATTTGTTAAACTGATTGCCATAATATTAATCAATTTTTAATCCAAATCAGTAGATAATTCAATCCATTACTAAGTATTCATTCATACATATCTTTATTTTTCAATAGAGTGATCAAACATTCAAACGAAAGAATGTTATAGATGATATTTTTATTTTTGTCCAGAAAATTGGAGAAATTTAATTCGTCAAAATAATATATGCTAAAAATTTAAAGTAATGATTGTGTCATACATATATTTTAAATGATGTTTTCCTTTTTTTAACACTTAATTAGTGTACTAAAAATATTATAGTTGTTAAATATATTGAATTTCATTTATTTGTTAAATTATATAAAAATATAAAATATATAAAAGAAATATATGCTCTTGCTTACATTATTTATTTTCATTATAGTTAAAAATATATGTGATGCCATTAAATACACACTCACGCATTTGTAATTAGTCTTTTCCTCTCTTTTTATAATTTAAAATGTAAGCATTGGTCGAAATAAATTAATTATAGGAAAAAAATTAACTTTAATTCTAATGAAGCTTTCAGCTTTTTATAAAAATATATTATATGTATACATAAAATAAAGTCTTACCTAATAGCTGAAATTGCATATTATAGTCATATTTTATATTTAGTTCTCTTTAATAATGACAAAATAAATACGTATCTAAAACAGATGAATGTATTATTAAATTAGTAGATTCTTTACATTAGTACAATGGTTTCCCAATAAAGAGCTAAGATAATAAATTTATAATGAACTATTAGGGATTTTTAAAAAAAGTATGTTAATTTATCCAGATGAATAATTATCATAGCAATAACACAAAAAAAAAACAATTTAGAATTTTAGTATGTGGGATGATAAACTATGAGCTATGAAAAAAAATAGTTGAGAAATTATCTTCAAAAAATAGTTGAGTAATAAATTATTTAACTGAGTTTTTATTAAAGTATAAATTATTTACGATTTTTAAAAATATTTCCATAATTTAATTTTTCACATATGATTTCTTTTTGCGATTAATTATCATCGTCCTCTTCATGTATATATATCAAAAACTGCTCATGATAAATCAGAAATTCTATTAATATTTTACCTCGATTAGAATTTTCGTTTTCCCTTGATGCACACAGTTGCAGATATAAAAATTATAGTTGTAAAAGGTATGATTTCTTTTCCATATTTAGAGTCTGCTTTAGTTGAAAAATGAAATTTCAAAGGGTTGTAATGTCAATGAGAGTTCCTTAGGAGATTATAAAAATCTAATTCCCCATTATCTATCTATTCCCATTATAAAAATCTGCTGAAAACTTTCCAATCCATGCCTCTATAACTCTTGATTTAACATCTCCTGATGTTAAATCAAGAGACATAGAGACATGTGTGGATTATTTAATTTCAACCAATTATCTTTCTCTTCAGTAATTATAACTATTACATGCCAAGTGTTTTCTGTTCCTAAAAATGATCGTTAGTCCAGTAAAAGTCGATTATTTCACATCTGTACTACTGAGTGATACGAAGAATATAGATATTTGGGTAACTTGTAATATGTAAGCAATTGAAAGCGTACATGTCCTCAGTAAGAAAGTTCTGTAAAGCAATAGCCAGCATAATTATTCGATTTCTAATAAAATTATTTAAGCATTCATTTAAAATTTTTTAGGCAGAGCCCAGCTAATTTTGCATACACTCTATGTGAAATTAAACTTTTCACTTTTTGTTTAAAAATGAATTAACAATAAATAGTTTCATAACTCAGACAATTCTTATGAATGGCTCAAATATTATTCTGACGCATGTCTAAATTTCAACTAAAAGAGTTTTGATTTCTCTAATGATTGACAAACGAAACCGAATTTTCATGATGTGTTTAATTTTAACATGAAATATTGAGACTGTATGTAGAAAATCTTCTACATTATTTATAGTTTTACGATTTTGACAGGAACAAGTAAAACTTAAAAAATGAAGAAACATGGAGCCTGAAATTAATTACCACTTTTTTTAAATATATGTTTAAAATATTGATTAGAATTTTTATTATTTAAGTAATCAACACATTTTACTCTAGAGCAAGTCTCTAGTATTCTAAAAGTTTTCCATTCCATTACGCAATTAAGTTGTTGAACATTTTATAATTTCTTCAATTAACATTTCATAGGAAATATTTTTCCCATAATGATGACCAACTATCTATTGAATACTAAAGATAAATTTCCCAAAAATGGTAATAGAATCTAAATACCAAAAGCTACTGTATGAAAAATGTGAATAGAAATTTCTTCATATAATCAATAACATAGGTGAGAATGTCCATGTATAAACATTTAAGTTTTATCTATTTGTACATAGATGTTGATTCAATGAAAATATTAGATTATTTCAAATAAAGTCTTATATTTGTCCAATATTACTCTTCACTTAGTTATGTTTCCATAATACTTAAGATTACATCTATAATAAAGCTAGAAAATTTGTTTGTTCTTTTGTTTTATTTAATTATTAGTTCATTCGATTTTCATTAAAATAGCTTGAAAATATTAATTTTTCTTTCTACAATGTATTTATGCTTAGAATTGTGAGAGTTCTCAATAGAAAATATAGTAGATTATTTTTTAATGTAACAAATCTAATGAAAAACTAATTAAATGAAAAGTTAAGAATGCCCAACTAAAAAAAAATCATTAAATATATCTTATCTTTCATTGGAGCCATAATTTAAGTTAAGATAAATTAAAGTCTACTAAATCACATGTTAAACTCACACGTCACTTATTATAAAATTTAAAAATTATTCTATTGAGGATGAAATGCTTTATGCATATTTAAATTTCTATTTTATTAACATTTAAAATTATTCACATTTTCTTAGAGCAAATAAGTGTTAGGAAAAAATAATTGTATTCAATAGTGCCTTTATTATAAGGTCTTTACTGAGCAGGAGTAATAGTTCTAAGCAACTTGAAACGAATCATTAAACTACAATTAAAATGAAAATACAATATACGTAATAAACATTGTTTTTAATTTTAATCTCGTTCTCCTTATTAATTTTTTGTATAAATTATTCTATAAAAACTAAATTACTGTAAATTATATTTCATTTCACAACTCCCGAAAAAAAAGATTTTATTTATGAATTATGAATCAATGATTTATTTTTAATAAATTCATTTCAAATTTTTAAAGATTGCACATTTTAAAAATAATGTGTTTAATTTAACCAAATGATTCACTGTATTAAAAAAAGTAATCTTCATAAAACTAAATTTTATATCTACAAATAATTTAATAAATTATTAAAATATTATTATTTGGAAAAAAGCATAATTTTTGTAAAGCAACAATTCATTATTTATTTTTCAGTCATTATCATGTCTGTTATTTGTCAAAAATGCTTTAATCAACTGAAAAGTTAAAATTTTTTGAGCAACTTTCCAATTTTTAAAATATATCTTGCAGGAAATCATATACCGAAAATAGAAATAGTTTCGTCTATCTTCTACCAGCATACGTGAAAAATTTCATAATTCATTAATGTCTATGATGGACATAAAATCAGTAAATTGACATGTAATTCATTATTTGTCATGATTTGGCAAACGCATATTTTGAACAAGTGTAAGAGTACACCAACTGCAAAATTTGCATCGTAAGGAAACTTGACATCCAGATTACATTATTCCATATTTTACGTAAAAAAACTAAGTATTCTAATTACTACATGATTTATGTTTAGTAATTCAGATGCAATAAATATGTACCCATGGTATTGATGTGCTTTAAGAATAAGAATAATTTTTTTAGTTATAGAGATGCATTTCACTGATAGATAAAACAAGATGTCAGCAAAAGTAAAGTTTTGTTGTTAATTGGGGCATACAATATAAGTTTCGGAAACTTTACATCATGCAATCATTTTTGGTGAATTGTTAGTTTAGAAGTGATAAGCATTCATTGGAACACCCTAAAGAAAATAAATTTTTCCTATTTAAGAAATATTTCTTAACCATTATGAATTGACCTAAAAAAACATAATTACGAATCAGCGTAGAAACATCTCTAGTATAAATGAAAGTTGACTGTTTTCAAATACGTTGTGAAACGTGGATATATAAGCAGATAGTAAAATATATAGTGTGGATGCAATCACTATCTCTTTAATATAGCAGATGTTCTTAACTGGTAATTTTATAAATTAGTTTTTATATCTATGCATTAGAATTAAAGGACAATCGATTTCACAAGATATAAAAGAAATAGGTGTTTCTTTTTGATAGATAAAAAAACCCTTATTTTTTAATTCTTTACATTTTTACAAATTACTTAGATAATATAACAATGCAATCATTCATTTTGTCTGAGGCATCTTTTAAGCCTAAATTTCGATAGTCTTTCTCTCTCTCTCTCATATATATATATATATATATATATATATATATATATATATATATATATATATATATATATATATATATATATATATATATATATATATACAAATAGATAGATAGATAGATATAGATGCTTTTTGAACAAATGATCTTTTAAATATGGGATATGGACGTGGAGTTCTGCTAAGTAACTATACAATTTCAAATAAAGCAAAACAAACAACTTCAAAACACAACTCAAGAAATTGCTTTATAGTTTGTATTTATTCATTTTATCTAAAATAGAGCATCGTAGATTAAGGGATTAACTTGTAGAAATAATGTTTATTATATCAATTGTCTAAATACTTAATTACTTGAAGTTTGTAGCTATGAAACTTGTGGACTTACGCAATTAATACATTGTTGTTTATAGATGCATATTTGCATGTTTCAAATTATTACACGAATTCAGAGGCTCAGTGTAATTTGTAAATAAATAATCTTTGGTCTTTTAATTCTTTCGTAAAAAACTTTATTGTTTTGGATTATTAATAGAAATTCAAAACAAATTATGGGGAATGTCACCTCTTTTAAGGAATTAATTACAGAATTAAATGAGTACGTTATCATCTAATTACTTAATATTTAAAGATTTTTTCCTATCTCTGACAGAACATAACATTATTAAATTATATATCAGAATTCATTTCTTCTTTTTTGAAAGCATGACTTGTATTAATGAATTTGTTTCTATTATTAATTTTCTCTTTAATTAAAGGGTATTCAATGAAATGAATTCTTGAAAATTTTTCTGTATTTTAGTAAAGGCAAAGGATTTAGATGCATTTTCCATAAAAAAAACATGTTCACAGATGAAGTTATTTGAGTAAATATCAGAATAATAAATTAATATTAGTATAGTAATGTTTTATTATATTTCCGTTTACATTATTTTGAAAATTCTTTGTTTCATTTTGATACCATATTTAAATAAAATATATATTTGATAACTTGATAGAAAAGTTTCACGAGAAATATTTATGAATAGTATATGATGATTTAATGCAGCTATATATATATATATATATATATATATATATATATATATATATATATATATATATATATATATATATATATATATATATATATATATATATATTATATATATAATTCAGTTTATTAGACTTATTCTTTTTTCTGTATGCGCTGTTATAGAATGTGTAATTTTGGTTCTTTTGTTGTCCTTATATTGCTGTTATTAAGAATCTGCTGCTCTTTTGTTTATTAATGCTGATAGACAATATATAATCTTTAACACATTTTACTTAAAAGTTTTTAATTTTCTATTTATTTATAGCAGATTTTTTCGTAGCCTTTATTAATGAAATCAAAGATATTTATGTGAAAAAAATGCATTTCCCATATCTAAAGACTTTAAAAACAAGTACTGTGTTTATTTTCTCATTTAGACACACACAAGTACTCGACTTGAAAATTTGTGCAGCAATTAAGTTCCAACATTTGACTATTAGTCAAAAGATAATGAAATTTTATTTAATTTAGTGATTTTTTAAGTATAAATACACCCTTAAAACTGTTGCACATAATATTATAATATAAAAGGTATTATAAAAATAAATGTTTGGAGACAAATACGCATATGCGTTTCTAGTTCGCATATATGATGCTATGATTGTTTAAGATTTTAACATTGATCTTCATCTGAATAAACTTCCCTATGTATTAAAGTTTTTGCATGTATTTTGAAAAAAATACATTCTTAGAGCTATTCCAGGTACCTATTTTATAGGAAAATTAAATTTTCTTAAAAATACTTTATTATTTCTGTTTTGCTTTTGCGATACAGGACTTTGTTTTTTTGCGCCTGTAAAAATTCTAAAATATGATTATAACTCAATTAATATGCTGCTGATATTAAAAGTATTTTTTGCATATAATATAAAATGATCTTCTAAATCTGTTCCATGTATTTAATGGAAAAATTTTTTAAAGAAGAAGAAGATTATTTTTAAAAAGGCATTTATTTATAGTTCACATAATTGTGTCACCAGAATTGAAAATTTTAGACATAAGCAAATTCCAATACTTGGCTATAACTCTTAATAAATATTTAATGTGATTTAAAATTATTATTTGAATTTGGAATAAAATACTCTCTAGCTATATTCTACATATTCATTTTGTTATAAAAAATAATTTTTTGGAGATAAACGCAATCATTTATAGTTTCAATTAAGTGATACGGGACATAAAAATTTAGGCTTCCACGAAATTCCAGAATGTGGCTATAACACAATAAAACCGTAAAATATATAAGCATCTAATATTTTGCTAATAACAGATACTTTATTTATTAAAAATTAGTAACCATAAAAACTTATAGCATTTATTGTTTTAAACTTACTAAATGAAATAGATTCTAAATGTCAGAAAACACATTGTTAGTTTTTTAGAAATAAAATTTCATGATGTGTAAACTGTATGGAAGTTTGAATAATATATCCTGAATAAAGAAATATAATTCAATTTAAGAATCTTTAATAAAGCATAGTTTTCATGCCTTAATTTCATTTATTCAAGAGATTGATTGCACAAATTTCATCACAATTGCAGTATATTAAATATTTTTAAAGAAATCGTTTGTTTATAAATATTTAATGAAGTTGTTTTAATGATAAAAAAATACGATAGGTCTCAATTAAATTTAAGTATGGAAAAATATTTAATATTGTATTAAACTTTTTAAAATTAAAATAAATGTCCCTAATTAAGACCTGAAGGAAATTTACTTCTTTTTATAAATATAACTCATCTGAGTCATTGAAAATAAATTTAAAACTTGAATTCATTATTTTAATTTAAATTAATCTTTAAAAATTATGCAATTATGGAAATCATTGTTTAATTTAATGCTCTTTCCAACTTTTGTAATGCATGATGAAAAAGTGAGACATTTTTTTTATTTTTGAAGTATATATTCTCAATACATTCTTCTCAGTTTTTCTTTCCAATTATAATAGAGGCAAATGCAATTTTTATCATATTAAATTGCAAATGCAATTTTTATCATATATTTTATTTCTCACTTTGCATAAATTGTGATGATATTTTGTATTTCTTATTAAATCTATGCAGATATTTTTATTTCATTGTATTTCGTTATTTCATTAAAATGTTATTTAGCTATTTCAGTATTTATGTTTGACTATGATATTTCGTTTTATTCCTCGTTTAAACGGATTTAAATTGATTATTTTAAATAGGACTTGAAATATATGATGACGAGGTAAAAAAATAAAATGATAATAACTCAAATATAATTAGTTTATATTCAATAAAAATGTGTTTTAAAGCAGATAGAGTGGTAACTAAATATAAAGGAAATCTTAACAGCAATTTTATTTTGTATCTAAAAGTCATTCTTTTTATCGATTTGCAGAAATGGCAAATAAATAATTAAAAAAAATCCTTTTCTTTGAGGAAGTTTTCTTTATACATTATACATGTTTATGTTATAAGATTAAGGACAAGTGCATTATTAAATTTCATCGAATTGTTAAGACATTAATATATTAAAAATTATTTATATTAAAATCAAATCATTAGTCTGATAAATAGAATAATATATTAATAGACACCCCATGAAAAAAAATTATATAGGTACTTACGTACTTATAAAAACATTCATATTTCTGCGAAAAAAAATTTAGTCGCCAGATGTTTCGATTTAACGTCAAATGTTGAATATCAGTAACGGTTACTCACGTTTTATTCAATAGAAGCCCATTTTTATAAACCTGAAGAGAACTAGTTAAATTGTTCTTTAAACCAAAGGTTTATAAAATAGAAAAGTATTTACTAAATTTTAATACTGATTTCTAAAGCAAACTATTTCCTTTTTATTGAAACGTTACTTTGGATACTTGTCCTTGAAGATAGTTATTATACTCTCTTGCATGTTCTGTAAGACGGGAATTAGCTTAAGCAAGAAATATTCAACTTGAACTGCTTCAAAGCATCAGGTATCTCAACATAAGCATATAATTAATTAACTGCAATATGAAGGATTTATGACTCTCCAGTAAAAATGTCGATCTATATTTCTCAATCAACCATAAAATAGGGTAAAATATGACGCATTATTAAAAATATCAAGTGATAAGGAATGAAAGCAAATGAAAGATACTTGAAATTATGTTCGTAAAAAAAAGATTTTTCAAATTACTAGGCCATAATTAAGAATCAAAATTTTCTTTAATTCATTAAGACTATGTTAGTAACCTCAAACTAGATTGTAAATTGTTGAGTCTTCATAAATTGAGGTTCGTAAAAAAGAGTGTCTGTTATAATTTTTATTATGTTTAAGCCTACAATTCATATTATGTTGTATATGTTAAGTATTTTTACATGAAGCAAATTTTAAATATAAGACTGAATGAATATAAGATTAAATATAAAATAATATATGGACTAATATATAATTTTTTATCCATTAGAGTATAAATTAGATTCCCTTTAATATTGGAAAAAATTCCTGCAATTTTTGTGTTCAGAAATTGTTTTTTAAAATTTATATGTAGTTTTACAAAATATATTTAATATAGTTAATAAATACTGCATTTATATATTGTAATAATATAATGCAATGCTTCTATTTACATACATAAAAAGCTACGAATGTAAATATTTTATAGCAACGGGGATTTTAAACTAACTAAACTCTATTTATTTATAGATTTTTTCCTTCTGTCTCTTATTTTTGTAGAACCATTTGTAAGTTATTTGCATAACAAATAAATTATTGCGTTTTTATTTTGCTGAGATCAGCAACTTTTGGAATAAAGTAAGTCTTAGTAAATAGAAAATCACATTATTTGAAAAAGAAAATCGTCAATAAATCCTTGTCAAATAGTTATAAACACATAACCAGAAAATATTAAAGTATCTATATTTGTAAAGTTATATTATTTTAATAAAGTATTTTTATAAATATTTTAATAATGGCATTTTCGCATCGTCAACCGATATATTTCCTAATTTTTCGTTAAAAAACCGTTTATTAAAACCAAAACAATAAAAGTGAAAATCACATTCATTTTTAATGCAAATAAATTTAAGTTTCAAATTAAAGAATAATTTGATTTCCATTAGGAGAACGGTTTCTCAAAACAAGAACATATAACTATAATTATTCTTTTCAGTAAGAATTGCTCTAATATTTTGAGGAAGAAAGTTTCTAGAAGTTATATTAATGAAACTTGGAAAATAAAAAAAATCCCGTATATATCGTCAATTTACTTCTGATATAAATTAAAAAAATTAAATACCTAAAATCATCCATTTCTCAGATTTTAGCAAAATAAGCATTTATCATTTCACCAATTTCATTGATAGATTCCTTTATTACTTCTGAAATTAAACTAATTATTTTATTACTACTTTTATCATTTGTGAAAAATATAACTTCTTTCAGATTGTAAAATATAAAAAAGCTAAACATATTTAATATGCTGTATAAAGTGGATGTTCTATTACTTTGACATGTTTTTATCTAAGGAATTTAACTGTCATTTTTACTAAATGAAAGGCCTCTTTCACACTAGACGACTTTTATGGTACGATAAAAAGTTGTTCGTTATTTTATCGTGAGAAGTTATTGAAAAACCACACAATTCACTGGTCTTTTTTCACACTGAACGGTATACGATATTTTATCGAAGACCAGTTTATTGTGTGGTTTTTTTAATGACTTCTCATGATAAAATATCGGATTACTTTTTATCGCATGATAGAAATAGTCTAGTGTGAAAGAGGCCTAAAGGATACATTATCATGGTGGAGAGTGAGTCTTTTAATTTTCACTTATAGAATTTGTAGATATTTTATGTTGTACGTACTTGTAGAGAATTGTAAAATAGCATGTACGTTTCGCTAATCGTTGTGATTTTATATATAAGGCAGTGAGCAAATTCGTAAGTTATTTATGGTTCTTTTATTGACTCTCATGTATTCCTTTCTTTTCTGGTTTTCAGTTTAAGTGCAGAGAACAACGAAAAATATTATTTTTTTCCGTAAATATGCACATACATATTTACGGATAATTTTATCTGTGATGGTGGATCCACGAAGTTTTTTCTCTGTGATTACACAAAAACATAATGATTAAAATTTTCTCTTTTTGGCAGACATATGATCCAGAATTAAGCTGATAATGACAATTCTGCGAGTTCTCCACCTGAAGATGAATGAGGCTTCCATTCAATTCTGTAAGCCATTTATTTGAAGTAAATAGAGATGGACTTTCATTTCCAAATGCTTGTTGTAAAAGAGTTATGGATCAATCTTTGTTATTATCATAGGAATTGGTATCATAATAATATTTTTTGTACCAGTTCCATTTTTTCAGCCTAAAATTTGATTTATGATAAACCATTTGAAATTAGTTAGTAAAATATTGATTCTTCTTATAGAAGATGTATCCTTTTTTACAAGCTAATCTCTAATTTTCTTACCATTCCTTATCTACGCGTGTAACAAAGTGCTTATGACGGCTTTTGTTTGAGACTAAATATTTCATTTATTTGACAACCAGTTATATAACTGCTTTACAAATATTATTTATAATGTAAAGAAAATCTCTCAAGGAAATATTTTATGTTTTTGCTTTATACATATATGTATTTTTTTATTTCTACCTGTTTATATGTTTAATTGCACGTAGATGGTGCTTTTGTAAGTTGATGAAATTTGTTCCCTTTTTTCTTACAGTTTTTTGTAAGTGGAAATCTTTTTCGTTGGTCTTGGTTATAACCAATGCATTTGTGTTCTGTATCGCATCAAAATTTAATAAACTTTCAACAGTTCACAACATTTTGTTTTCACACATATTTATTCCTTTACACATGCACTATTTTCAATCTAAATTTAGCAAATTTCATAGTGAAGCTCGGACTTACATAACACATCCATAATAGTACCTTACAAAAATAATTTAGAATATACTAAGTAACTTAAAATAGGAACTAAAGTTATTACAATATAACTCATTGTTTGATAATTTTTATTATTACTTTTAAATCTTGTTTAAATTTATTTTAATATATATAAATATTTTTAAATTCAAATAAATATTATGACGTTATTATAACTGTAAAACTAGATGTGTATGATCTAGACACACTCATCAATCATTTTAGAAATTCCTACTCCTATTCGTCTAAAATATTTCCTATATGTCTTATACAAATATTGTTGATTGAACTGTTGACCTTTTCAAAGCTACATACTGATAATGTGTCAGTATAGAGAAATGTATAATAATATGAGCTTAAACTATAAGGAAACATGATAAAACCAAATTTATAGCATTTTAACCGTCTTGTTTACAAAAAAGAAAATAAATTGTGAATTTAATTATGTGGATAATATCGGGCTAAAAATGTAAGTAGTATAGTTAGCAAAATTACCTGTGCAATATGTAGAATGAATATTAAAATGCGTTATATGTGCAAGTTCATTGGAACTAATTTCATCTGTACGAGGAGATTTAATAATGTATAGAATACAAGGAATAAGGTAGCATGTAATTTACTTGTTTATGACAATATCTGCATGATACATCCTAAATAAATAAATTTCTAACGAGAAAATTGTTTATTAAGGATATATCACATGTACATATGCTCTTTAAGCAATTTCCTTATGGGAAATTTAAAATATAGAAGACTTATTTCTGTATAAAGGTAAATTAATTTAAAGAATATGACAATTTAAAATTTAAGATTAAATTTGTAAAATTTCAATTTCATGAAAGGATAGTAATGCATCAATGCAATTAGGATTTAAAATTTTCAGACTGCTATTTACTAAATACAATTTGAAAACTCAAAGAATAACAAATAGATGCGATTCCAAAACTCAATTTACTAGTTTCCAAAGCTGAAATAAATTTGTGTCAAGAGATTTTGAAAATTAAGAAGGGTATATTTTTAAAAGTCAAAAGCATACTTTATAATTTATTACCAACAACCTTATTACCCACATGAATCAAGCTTCTTTTATTTCTCCTGAAAATAATTATTTTCGAATTAAAATAATAATATGTCGTAAACATTATATATTATAAAAATATATAATTTAATTTTAAATTTTTATTTTACAAAACCAATCAAAGAGATAAGACTATACCAGAACAATAAAAGAATAAATATTATTTACTTCAGATAATAATAGTTTTGAGAAGATAAGGGAGATATCGGAAAAATTAATGGAAAATTGAGCTGAGATTAAGTAAATTATATTTTCCGATTGTTGAATTTATTTTACTTTTAGCATGAATTTTTATTAATCATAAAGTGTTTCTTTCATTCCAGTTGAAACCCTGGCTAAATCTCTTTATTCTGTTCGTAAAAGTTTTCAAAATCATTAAAATTATTTATTGTTCTAAACAATTAGTTTTCAAATATTAAAATCTTTAGCGATTATGCTTCCAAAATTTCCTGAATTTGTTATTTTTTCTAATTTGTCTTTGACAGATTCAAATTTTTTTTGCCTGGCTCTCCGGTTCTCCAGTCTCTTCTTTTGCATTTCACGCGTTTTCTGAAATCCTTTCATCTCTTTTTTTACGAAATTTCTAATTCTCTCTTGTTTTTTTTTTTTTTGTTTTTTGATTTGATGAACATTTTGCGAGTAAAACATTGATTGTTACTAGCAGCAGAAGATATGATTCCAGAAGTCGTTTAGAGTCGCTTTGAGCCAAATGCTCTTAACAATAGTCGAATTGATTTGGACATGACACCCATATCGAGTAATAATTCTATGGCTTTAACTCGTTGGAATTAAAAATAAAAATACTGTCGTCGTTCATTTTGTTAACTATTGATCTATATTCGTAAACTGTTAACATATTGACAATAGGACAGAAGAAAAATCAAAATGAAAAAGACAAGACAAAACATTCACTTTATAGTTAGCTTAAATCGACAAGGACGATTTAAATTTTTTATTGTTAGAATTTTAAATCAAATTTAATTATCAAGATATGTTTGAGAAATTATAGTAGTTAACTCAATAATTATTATACTAAATAGAAATGGAAATAAAATTATATAATTTAAAAAAAGGCAATCATTACTTTGGCTTTAATTCTTGAACATAGTTCTCTGTGACGAAATTGTCAACTCAGAAATTTAATTTATTTCCTTCAGAAAAATTAATTTGATAATGCAATTGTTTTATTACTTTTTATAACAAAATTATAACATATATTATAACACAATAAATTATATATTTTTATAAATTATTATAACAAAATTATTGCAAAGGTCTCATAAAAATACTGCCCATACAATGGAGTTAAAAGTACAAAGAGAAATTTTATTATATTAATAGCAAGTTATAGAGCAAATTATGAGTAATTATATTTTGATGATTCATGAAAAAGTTAAATTATGTAGAAGCAGTAAAATAAAAATATCAATTATATAAACTTAATAGGGTATCGAAATATAGTTTTGTAAGTTTTGAAAATTATTCAATAAAATAAAAGGTGGGATATTTATATCAATCAATGTAAATCATTTCAAATCTCTAAATAAAAATAATAAAAATAATGTTAAATGATTATTGTTTTTCAAATAACACTTAAAATACTTTTGGAGTTTGATGTAATATTTAGTTATTAATTTGCTTTTCTGCTTTATGGTAAATATTTCGAGTCACTGAAAATATTTTTGCATAAGGCCGGTATTGAATCCAAGAACTATTGAACTGCCATCATTCAGCAGCCATCTTGGCTGATTGATCATTCTTAAATAGTTTCTATTTCAAATGACTAATTTTTTTATTTTTTAAAATAGTACTTATGTAAAACTTTTAATATAACTTTTTATTTTTATTAAAAGCTATTCTTTACCTTTTAGCAATTCACATAAAAATATTAAAATTTTATTCTTTAATTTAAAATTTTAAATATTTTTGAAAAAGTAAAAATTTTTAACTATACATTCAATAAAAAATTTCTAATAAGATAATTGTTATAAGTATATTTTCTTTATTATAGTTTATTAGATAATTAATTATTTAATAATATTTTTTGATATATTACGTTTTTCAAGCAGGAAAATTTTCATTACAACTAGTGTTTAAAATATTTACCATCTTATTTAAATAATTTCAAATGTTTCACATATAAGATTCTTAGCTTCATCAGCATACTGAAAAGAGAGAATTTGTCAGAATACTCTTTACCGTTATCAAAACATATTTGACAAAATATTTGTAATTCTGAAGATTTAATTCATTTATCACATTTATAATACCTAAAGAAATATTATTTTAATTATACTTTTAGTTTGTAATTTATTCATCTTCATCGTCATATCTTTATAATTAAAAATATGTTAGTTTCATAAAACATAAGAAAGCATTTTATTAAAACAACGAAAAAAGTTACTTTTGAATTTTTTATTTCTTTTTAGAGAAGTAAATGTCATGTCTCAGTATCTACAATATTAAATTTGGTAAGTAACACTAAAAGTTTTCAGAAATTGTATTAAAAACCAATCAATAAAGTTTACAGGGAAGACTTTTATTCTTGGGAGCACTTTAGAAGTTATTTTCTATTGAGTGGCTTATACAAAAATCTAACATTAAAAAAACTAAATTTTTTTCTTCTTCATTTTTGTTTCAAGAATATGTTTTCGTTCTTCTCAGACATCACCAGCAAGGATTTCGGAATAATAAATAAATTTAATGCCTTTATTATATATTTCTCATTCATATATACACCTATCATGTTTTCAAAAATTACAGTTTTCTTATATTTTTTAATCGATTTTATTATGTAAGTAAAAAGTAAAAGGACCATTTTTCGAAATCCATATTTAAAAAATGATACTTTTAAACATATTTATAAAAATTTAATTAACAGACATAACATTTTCTTTAAAAATTGAAAACAGTAATGAATGGTTTTAAATTATGGAAATATGCAGATAAAAATTTCACTATTATTTAAAATATATGACAGTAAGGATTCACTTAATATTTTGAAAAAAGATATGAATTAGACCACTGGTTTGCTTATCACACAATGGTCATTATTTTTCGCATAGAGCCTAATTATACTTTTATCCCTGTGGCCATATAGTTTAAAACAGCAATTCTTAACTTGAGGGATTCTCCCCCCTAGGGATGGGTAAGCACAATTAAAGGGGGATGAGCATATCCAAGAAAAATTATTATTTGAAATATTGATTAAGTGACTAAAAGGAAAGCACACACATGCAAAACAAAATACATTTCGACATAACATATTAAATTAAAACAAGTTACTTAATATTTACTTACTAAATTAAGATAAAATTAATAATCATTAGTGACTTGGGCCTGTCTTGCAGAGCAAAGTTTTACCAAAGAAGGCTTATTATTAGAAATAGATGCTCTCAGTTCTTTCTGTATCTTAAGCTGAGTTCTATATTTTGTCTTTCAAGAATCTATCGCAGAAAATCCGGTTTCACAAAGGTAAGATATTAAAAATTGTAACAGAATGCAAAAAGACCTTTTTTTTAGTGCAGAAAACTCATTTACCCAAGATTAAAAGAGTGATTTATTACAAAATTGTCCTTTTGTTTCGTCATTTATGAAGTTTGTGAGGATTTCTTATTCGGCAACTGCCTTCTAGAGTATTATGAAATGGATTCCTAACTCACTCATAACTTGGCTATGAGTTTGCCGTCAGCAAGGAAATATTTTTTAAAAATTCTTTACAAGCATAGCTTAATGACTTTCCATGGTTACAAAAACAAATTTACTCGTTGTTCTTCAGTCTTTTATGTTTCAACAAAATCATTCAATTTTTTTGAAAATTACTAAATTTTCTTACTTTAAATTTCCGTTTCAAAATTCCATTTTCGACTCACAATTTTCTACAAAAAGCATTAGTTGCTAGTATTAAATACATGTGTGTTTGATCCTTGAGAGTTTGAAGATTGAAGTTATTTAATTCCTTGAATATGTGTGTCGACCCATTTAATCAATTTCAACACAAATAAACCAACGGGAAAATTCTCAGCTTCCCATCTATATTTCTCTCGTAGACAAATGGTGGTTTCTTCTCTTTATTCATTAATACGTTGCAAAGTTTTTCCACTTGTTAATCATTTCGTCTCGCAATGAAATATTGACGCTGAATGTATTGAACCCATGTCCTTACAAAGTGTGTGAAAGATTTTTAATTTGAGTGTCTCATTTTATATAATTTTGTATGGTTACAACCATTGTTGACACATTTTTCAAACCTGGACTTATTTCTTTGGAAGCTAGATTAGATCATGAATGTGTCCAGATACACTGTTATAATTTTTGTTTTCCATGTACTTGCATAACTTGGAATTTTCTGGATATTGATAGCACACCGTCGATGCAAATTTCACCTCATATTTTCCACATTCTATGCTATTCTCCTTCATAAATCATTTAAGATTGCAAATAATGCGAGTACTGTTGCTTTGTGTTCTATTGGCTTGAAAATTAGTTCTACTACAATTTATAATGATATATCATCCCAAAATTGAACACACGCAAGGTAATTAGGTTATAGTGGACAGTTTTGGAGCTCAATGCTTACATGTTTGCAGTCCACATTGAAGAAGATAAATGATGATTTATATTCAATTTGATTTTGTTAAAAGTCAACTGAAGTCTTTTAATCAAACCGTGTATACTTAGAGACACAGATCTTGAAATAAACAAACAAATCAGTTTAATAAAAGGTGTAGGAGAGGACAGTTCGAGAAAGTTCCAGAGTTTCAATTTTGTCATTAAGATTGAAATATTTTAGATAGTTGAAGACATTCGAAACAAGAAAAAAAATTTATTTTCCGGATTTGAAATGAATTTACTAATTGCTAAGAGAAGATCACCACCTTGGCCATCTTCTGTCGTGACGAAAGTTTATTTTGTTGAATAAGGACATCTTGTCAAGTATTTTTAACCTAGCTTCTTGCACTGTCATAAACACAGGCAATGAAATGAGCATCTTTTTTTGCTATATCTATTGTCTCATCAAACTGTATTCAAAAAATTCTCAAAAATCTTCTAGAAAAGCTGGACTGTACATCTTCAACTATATCACCAGTTCTATAGTAAACAGTATCATTGGTAAGAGGTATGAGCTGTAATTGCTTTCCAAAATTATCCCCAAATACAGTTTCTGCATCTCAATCTTCTCTGCCTCAATTTCTGCTGCCAAAATAAGTTCTTAAACAATGGCGTGAGGCGTTTTACACTTTTGGAAATATTTTTTATAAAACTTTGTAGGAGGCAATTATAGCAATTTTCTCCACAGCAAAGATTCTTTAAAAATAATTTTTTTTATATGATGGTAATTTTAATTCAACGAATTCTCTAAGTTTGTTGACGGAAAACTGTTAAGAATTTTAAAATGTCTTTCAAATTTACTAAGTTTCATGCAATCTGCTGTAAACATTCTTGAGCAAATGATTAACAAGGACCTTTCTTCTTCATTGACTTCAGTACTTTTGAAACCAAAATTTAAGTAATCTTCAGAATATTTTTTTGATTTCATATCAGAACCACGTTTACCTCTATATTTGTCCATGTTTAACTATTGTCTATATATATGATTCTCAGTAACAACTGCTTAAAGATTTTCTCATGATTCTGCATAAATATGTGTCCATGGATATTTAATACGATGAAATACAATTAACACGAAAGCATATATGACAAGCATATACTCCATAAATTTGATAGGAATGAAAGGATCAACTCGAATGATGCTGAGTAGAATTTGAACTGGCGTTATCGAATTTCCCCTTTTTCCAATTGGAAAACGTTTGCTCATATTTGAGCATGCTATAGACGTCATTTTGTCTACATTCCAGAATGTTCAAGACAAACCAAAACTTCTCGTGAAACTAAGAGAATGTATGTGTTGTGGCTTATCTTTCCTGGTTGACAAAAGCATCAAACCACGTTGATGAGCCCAAAAGACTTCAAATAATGTAGCACAGCCCCAAAGCTTGAGAATAGCTAGCCTTTATTGAAACCGATGCAGGCCAAAATGTGGGCAGGGGCAGCTTGAGCCTCATTGCATTTTGGACACAGGGAATAAACTTTGTGGTCTATCACATAACGATCTACACGAGTGTGTCCCCTTCGAAATTTCGTTAGGGTTGTTTGATGGCATCTGTCGTTAATCCCAATCAGAACAGGACCAGAGCGATTCCTTCATGGGGCCTCGCGCGAGAATGTATAGCATGGTAGACTCAGAGTAATAAAAAGCAACGTGCTCTTGGTTCATCAATGCTGATGATCGTTATTTCCAAATGTCAATTAATTTCCGCATCTTGAAAGATTTAAAATTACAGTGCGAATCTAATTTTAAATCTGGGAGGTTTAAAATTAGGTTCTTAGTGTAGATTTAGTTGCAAAATATTCAAAATATATTATTACTTCACACATTTTATACCTTGCAGGGACATGATGGAAATAATGATAGAAAATTGGGACACAATTTACTAAAATGTTGAGAAATGCTGGTTTAACGTGACAACTGAAACTACTGAAACATTCAACTTTAAGTGACATTTCAGCTCAGAAATCTCAGGGATAAAGCACTCAGCTTTTGACTAAGGTCTTATTTTCATCCTTTTGCAAGATATATATATACCAAAAGCGAAAGCTTTCACCCATTTTATATGCAAGAAAAATTAATTTTAAAACACTGAAAATAAATTCTAAGATATTGTATTCATTTATATAATTTTATTTTGTCAAATGCAATATTGACAATGATATATTTTTCTTAACATTAGAAGCAAGACCATCAAATGAAAAATTATACAACTAAAATCACATCAAATGATTTTAGTGCTTTTAAATAAAATAAATGCTTAAATTTAATAAAAAATTATAAAGTATATATGTGTATCTCGAGTTTATATGGTATTCACTTTATTTAGCACAATTTTCAAACTAGAGTATTCCATATATTCTTTAGAAAATTAATGTAAAAGGTAAAATTTATGATCTCTTGATCCTTTCAGTATGTATATAAAAAATTTATTCACATTAAAAAAAACAGTTTTTCCTACATAAATAAGAAAACGAGTAATGGAAGAAGATGTCATATCAGCTGACATGGAATGGAAAGATTTGTGCTTTCTTTCTTCCGAGATTACATCATCTTGTTTAATATTTACATCCTTGGAATTAAGTAATTATATCCCGGTTCTCTTTTATTCATGAAGGAAAATGCGTTTGTCATGATGCAGTGCATAGAGTTTAGGAAGGCAAGCGTGTGATCTCTTCTAAAGTCATGGAGAAGCTGAGTGACTTCAGTTATTAATTTCTCCTGCCTTTTGTGCTTAATTTTCTCCTCTTACAGTGTTATTTTTATGAATGATACTTGTTTCATAAGAGTGTAGTTTTACTTGAATGATGCTTTGAATTATTTTCGAGATAATTGTAATTTTCATTCAACTACTTATTTTATAAATAATTTTCCGATGTTTTCCATATCTTTTTTAAAAAATAAAAGTTAAATTCCCAATTTAAACTAATTATATGAGCTTATAATTAATGAAATAGTAAGAGATTTCCATGAAAGTAATATGCTAATTATATGAAGTAAAATTATTCATCGTATGGAAGTAATTTATTAAATGATGGCAATTTTAGAAAGCATTCATTTGGTAATAAAAAATATTATATTATTTTCATCAATATTGTTTTTAGTCTCACTGTTGGAAATATAACATGAAGTTGCATTATATTATAGTGGTGTCAAAACAGAAAGGTTAAGAATTTCAATTTGAAGTGAGGTGAATAAAATTAAATGTTGAAAAATAGAAGTTCTTTAACTTTATATAAATTTTAACTATAATTAAATTAATCTCTTAAACTTGGTCTTTAGTATTAAAAAATTTTACAATGCATATGAATGTTGAAAAATATTTTGATTTTATATATAAAAAATGGATGCTTGATAAAAATGAATCATCGTAACTTTTTGAAGTAAGATGCCTTTAATATAATCCACTAGTAAGAAATTAAAAGACACCGCAACTTTATTCGAAGCATAATACATTCACATCAAAGTAAAGAAAATTGAGAAATGCTGCATTAATTGGGTATGGAGGCGGAAGGTTACTTAAGATGAGAAAATGTTTCCTTTGACATCATCATTCCAATATCCTTTACTTGTTTGTTTAAAAATTTGTAAGATGATATTTTTTTTGAGAATGCAAAAGTATTTTTTTGCATTTCAATTTATGATAAAATTAAGAAACATTTTGAAAAAAAATATTTTAACGATTGTAGAAATAGTTGAAGGGTTCAAATTACAATATAACTTTAAAAAATATCACAGAACAGAAATCATCTTATAATCAATAATTTTTATATTTTGTTGTCCATGACATGGAACTACCGATATTTTATCAGTTTGTCTCGCATCTGTACTACTAAAGTCAATACTTAAGTTTAAATGGTTGTTAGTTTAGTTCAGAAAAAGATTTTTCGGCAAGAGAAAATCAAAGACACACTCTCTATAAATTCTGTGAGGTATGAAAAAATGTCTTAATTCATAAAAACTTATTATTTAAAAATGTATAAATCAACACAAAAAATATGACAGTTAAGGTTCACAGTTAGAATTAGTTATTAAGTCCAATGAAAATTTGAAGAACTCACGGGTTCTGTTATTCTACTTTGCTTAAAATTCATTTTTAAAAATGTTTTAAATACAAAAAAAGAGTTTCTGAATTATTTCATGCATACTATCAGTATTTATAGTTTCAAAGTGGCAGAAACTCTTCTCTACTGATACATAAAAGAAGCAAATTTGAAATGTTGCCATTTACATAATATAATATTGTTTCTGTACTAGTTATTCAAACTTATTTGTTAATTGATTTAAGAAGCAGAAATTTAGAGACGCAGAAAAATCATTGTATGATATATATCAAAATTTATGGTAGGCAATTCTCAATTTTTTTTTTATTCTGATTAGAAATTATTTTTTAAAAAATTTTTTCCCACTTTCTTAAGCATAGAAAGTTACTGACAGAACTCTTTATTTCGATATATTGATTTGAAAAAATATTCTTAGACGTACTTCCATCATAATGATTTTACCGCTGATAAATATATCCCGAAATTTAAATAGCAAATGAACAAAGTAGGGAAGGCAAATAAATGCTCAGACTGAGTTTTTTTCATTTCAGCATAAATATTTGTATGTTGAGAATTCATTCATTTTTAACTCACACCATATAAAGCAATTCTTTTATATTAAATATTCATTTATAAATAGCATTTTTATTTCAGACAGACATTAAATAAAATGTGTAAACATTACAGACAAATAAGAAAAAAATTAGAAAGAACAAACATAAAAAAAGAATGTTAAGTAAATACGATTCATTTGTTTGTCCAGAAAATTTAGGGAATTGAGTGTAAGTAATGAACAAAAATTACGAATTCGTCTTGTAGATATTTTAAATAATTTTTACTTTATTTTACCTTTTAAGCAATGTACTGAAATTAACATAATTAGAGTGCTTAAATTAAATTTCTTAATCTCTATAAATTAATATAAAAATGAAACATTTAAGATATCATCATCATTATTATTATTATCGCTAATACTATTCATTTCTTCCATCTTTAAAAATTGTAATGATATTAAAGACCTTATTAAGCATATGATTGTACATAGATTTTTTCTCCTCTGACTTGAAACATTTAAAACAAATGCTATTATAGTTGTTAGATTAATTATTATAGTTGCAATGCTTAAATTTAAATTTATTTATGTATTTAAATGATATAAAAATTAAAAAAAACACATACGTTAATAAATATGTTCACTTTATTATATCATTTGTTCCCATAATCCTTAACTATATGTGGTGATATTGAAGACTCGCTTATTTAAATGCATGTAATTGGCATTTTCCTCTTATTTTCAATAATTAAATCCAAGTGTAAAAATTCCTTGTTTTTTAACTTAACGTAATTCTAAATAAATTATGCAATTTTATATAAAATTATTCAAATAATTTTCTTTTTCTAATTTAACTCTTTTTTCAGTTAATTACCCTATTTCTTATCTAATATTTTGAAAACAATTAATATTAAATCAGAAATATTAAAAGGTTTATGAATGGAAAAGATTTTTCTGTCTAATAATATAGCTGCAGAGGATCAATAATCATTGAAGAAAGTGCGATTTATTTCTCATGTCTGAAATATGTGTCATTTGAAAAATAAAATTTCCAAATCTAAAAATTTTATGATTTTGTTTGTATATCAATACAATAATTATGTTTTGTATGAGTTTTTCTGCATCATAAGCTTAGCATTCATATGGAAATTTAATGTATTAAAAAAAACGTGATTTTCTTAGTATGCGATTTTCCTGTTAAAACTAATATATAAGGCTCATTTATATTTCATATATATTTAAAGGTTTACAAAAATAGTTTTCTTCAAAGATTTAATAATCACTATTCTTCTGAAAAATTCAATACTTATTCTAATTCATTTTTATTCCATAAAGATAATATGTGGTTTGATCATTTATCAATATTTTCGTTTGTTTTTGGCAGTGAGTGCAATTGTCTGCTTTCAATCAAAGACAACATATTTGCTTTAAGGCTAAAATAAAGATGAATTATTGCTGTATCAGTAATTTCTTAGAAGTTTTCAATTTTCTTTATTGATATAATAATTTGTTTGTGAATTTAATAAATCATTTTTATTACTAATAAAGCTATGCCACATATTCAAATTAAAAATCATTTTCAGAACCACAATTTTTAAAAGCATTTAAAGCTAAGATGTAGCATTATAACCATTTCTTATTCAGCTAGTGCAATATCGAGTACAGTTTTGCCTTTGTCAAAGATTACTTGATTTGTTTATTTTTTCCAACCCATTTTCTAGAACTGACATCTCATGATGCTTAGATTAAAAATTCTTGAAAGCAAAACTGTGGATCTCAACCAGTCATCATACTCTTCAAAAGTTATAATTATTATAAAGCAAGCGTCTTCTATATTTCAAAAACGATCTTTAATCCTGTTAATGTTGAGCGTATCACATCTGTATTGCTGAGTGATGAAAAGAACATTTATATTTTGATGACTTGTAATATGTGAGCAATTTATGTCTTCTGTAATACAGATTAATACGACAACAGCAGCATAATGCTTGATGCCTAATAAAAATATTTCAAAGTAATTATATGTACACGTTTTTGTTTCTGTTACGCAAAGCCATCTTATATTCCATACATTCGATGCAAAATTAATCTTCTTTTTGTTCACTTAAAATACATTAAGTAAGAAAAATAATATTCATTGTAAAATTAGTCTTAATTTTTGTTTGTTAAAAAATATTAAATTAAACAATATATTATGTTGTAGTATATAGACAATTCTCATGAAAATTCAAAAGTATTTGTAGTGTTCCTAACATTTAGTTAAAGGAGTTTTGGTTGCTCTTACACTTGATTGCAGAATGACACTTTTACTAATGAGTTTAATTAATTAAAATGTATAAAAACTTTCTAAATTTGTATAGGATCACGATGTTGATAAAAATATAGGAAAATATAAAAATGAAAAAAACAGAAAATGAATTTTTTTATAATATTGGCTCAAATCCGATATGATGATTTGGATTATTAAAAAATCAACATATTTGTCAGGCAAGAACGATTTGTCCTTGAAAACATTTGTTAATTTAAATATGTAATATAATGGAGTATTCTAAAAATACTCCATTATATTATATATTTAAATTGTTGGTAGTTTCCTTATTTCTCCACATTACATTTTCCAGGTAATATTTTTTTCTGTAATAAACCATAATTGTTGATTAAATATTTAAGAGGAATTCCGAAAAAATTGAAGTAAATTTTAAATACCAAAAAAATATTGATTTCTTATTAAAATTAATATGCACATTAATTTATACGCAAAATAATTTGTGCAAGAATATACATCTGTAAAGAAGTTGTATTTATTTATTTATAAACGCTGATTTAATGAAATATGAATGAACTACTAAGCATTAGATAAAAAGAAAAAGTTATTATTACTGAATTTTTATATTATGAAAGGTTAAAAATAATTTAATTAGTTAAAATATTTTAGATATTTACATGATATAAATTAAGGTAAATTAAATACAAAATTGAGAGAATTGTATATACATAACGAATTAAACTGCTCTTCATGCAGTATATTTTGAAATATATATATATTCTTTTGAAAGTTATACTAAATTACTCCCTAAATGTAATTTACATTTAATAACAGTATACATACTTAAAATAAAATTCTTTTCTTTTAAACTTATATATTAAATATAATTACTTGCTTAGGAGAAAAATGATCATACGTTGTTATAGTAATTCAGTTTAATGTAAGACATTATACATTTAAACTTAAATAGTTAAAAGGTAAGTATAATGCATATTTTAAATAATATCTTAAATTAATGATTAATGTCTTGATTGATAATCATCTTTGAAAAAACTTTATCGTGATCATCTTTATCATATAATTTTATGACTTCCCTACATGAAACTATGGAAAATAAAATGTCTTAAAGAATTTTAATTTCTTGTTTATTGATTCAATTACTGTGAGAATACTTAATAGCATTATCAAATATATGTGAAATTATAAAGATTTTAAAATTTTTATATTATCAAATCATTTAATATTTTATTTATGTGTGAATAATCTTATTAGTGGTTGTACATGTCTTATTTACCTTAATTTTTATTGATAACAGTTAAGATTTAAAATATGTTTGATTTAAAATTAAGGCACCTTTTAAAATTATCTGGATAAAATTAGCCCAACTGTTCAAAAAAGAAATGATCAATTGCATTACTACAAATAAAACTCGCACAATTTACATAAGCAATATTTTTCTTCTCTAAATATTTATTTCTTCTTTTACAGTTTTTAGCTGGAAGCGCCCATAATAAAGCTAGAAAAAACATTTTGGCTTTTTAATTTGTTTATTAATAATTTTGCAAATTTTTAGATTTTTGAAAAACTAAGCTGGAAATATTAAAATTGTTCCTACAAAATGTTTTTATTCTCAAATTAAGGAAAAATATTAAGAAAAAATATAATTAATTATATTTCATGATGTACGTTAGTTTACAAAAGAGAAATTAATGAAATCAAAAATTAGGCAGGTTCAAGAAAAATGACAATAATTTATCCTATAATTCATTGTGATTTATGATTGAATTGAATATAAATTTAAGATAGCACAAATTCCTTAATATTAATTATAAATTTAAACCATTTCTTTTTTCATATTAAATATGTTAAATGTCTGATTCACTATAATTTGAAGAAAATGCTTATTGTAAATATATACCTACTTTTTGGAAATTAATGCTTATGAAAAATAATTGCTTCCAATAATGAAAATTACTACACATTTTCAACCAGTAGTAATATATAAACACACTAAAACAAATCATCAAATTAATGTATTGATAGAAAACAAAATAATCACATGAAAAATCTTAAATTTTAATCAAGTTTGTTTGCTCATTTCATTATATTATTATTGTATAATAATTCTAAGTTTTATCAAAATTTTATATTTTATTTTTTAATCATTAAAGAAAAGAATTTTATTCACTGTACTAAAGACAATTTTATTTTTAATTAATTGATTTAAAATATTATAAAACTGATATTTTTGAAATATTTTTTGACATTAATGACTAATGTAGTGCCTTAAAAAGATTTTTGGAGCCATCATATCGCCAAGAGCAATAAACTCAAGATTAAAGGATCAAATCTATCGCCAAGAGCAAGAATTCCAAGAAGTTTCTAGAAGAACTTTATTATTTTTACATTTTATTAGTCATTGAAACGTAGCTGTATGCTTTATAAAAATAAAATATATTATTTGTTTACTGTTTAAATGAAAGAAATTGATTATTTTCAAATTGAGCTATGGATACACCTTTTTTTAGTATTGCGAATGTTTTGAATTTACTTTAGATTTTAGCATTTATTTCTTTTTTATGTTTTTGCCCAATAATGAACCAAAATAGGTTCTTAACAAAGGTTGTTAGTAATGAAATTTAAGTATGCAAAATTTACTACGTAACCACTCATTGTTTATTTTTCAGTCACACATCATGATATTATATTTTTTCTCTGTCATCTTAGTACCACCCTTCGGTCTAAAGATCAGCCTGCCTGAATACGGATAGGGATGTCCTGGGCTCGAATCCAGGGTCGGGTATGGATGTACTGTCTCCCTCTCTTGTCTTTGTCCTACCTTTGTATGAATGGGTTGTGAATGGTTGCCTACCCTATAAACGGGTACCTATGGCATGTGTGTTCTGAGGAAGTCTTGCTCCACACCAAATTACAATTCAGTTGGATAAGTGAAGCAGCGCACACTATAATGCCAGCCTATCTGGCTCAAGAAAATAAGAACATTATATCTTAGTTGCCATTCTGAAATATTTCATCATTTTTTTTACAATAAACGAAGGTATCTGTCGAAATGTAATATATTTTTTAGAAAAATATCAGACTTGAAATATCACCATATTTATTTAATAATTTATAAATTTATTAGAATTCATTGATAGGTAAAAGTTTCATATTAAGCATTTGAAAAATGTTATCTTTTTGCATAACGTTTTCTATACAAAATTAGCTATTTTATTCTTAAGTATTATCAGAAATTTTTTAACCATTACTTTAGATTTTCTCTCTTTGCAATGTATCTGTTTGTTGTAATTGGTTGATGGTATCTCAAGATGACGCAACTAATAATACTGTTGTTGTTACTAACGACACTTGGACACGCCAAGCTCGCTATGCCTTGGCTATGTGAGTTTCAGTCAATTGGGAGCGTCAATTGTTTAATCAGAGCACCATGAAAGTGAAAGTACGACTTTTACTCTTCAAATCCTCCGATAGATGGCAGAATCAGAGAAACTAATAATACTACAGATGACAAGTATATAAACTGATAATTTATATTCTGAGTGATATATAAATGATAATTTTGTATTGAAAGTTTTGTAATACAATGAAAATTAAAGTGAGGATCCTGGATTCATTGCCAACAGCTACATAATATAGGTTCCTTTATATAGTATTCCATATACAATAAAACTATTGTTTTATCAACCCTTGAAGTAAGATGCATGGTAATTAAAGTGAGGATCCTGGATTCATTGCCAACCATTAATCAGAAACAGATAATTTGTTTCTGCTTTTTGCATGAACATTTGTATAAGTGAATGCTTGTCTGTTTTCCTCTTCTGAGATACGAGTATTATGCCAACAGCATGTGAAGAACTTTGCCAGATGAAAATACGCAGAAGCAGTTAAAATTACTTACAGTGACTGAATGTAAACTTTTATGTTTACTCATTAGAAGAATTATGGTTTTTGATTTAAGTATTATCGGCTTTGAAGTTTAAATTCCATTCGATTATTATTTCATTACATGGAAAAAATATTAAAATCTGCTAATTTTTACTTGTATTTTGATAAAGTTGTACAAATATTTATTTCCACATATTTTGTTATTAGTAAAAAAAATTTAATCTATGAAATTGCTTAAAAAATATATGATAATCTAGTAATACATCATTGAGAAGGAAAATCATTTATTTCCAATTGTAAATGCATATATATTTTTATTTAAACTACTGATTTGAAATTAAAATTGCTGGAAATTATTGATAGCTTTAAAACTATTATTTATATATTTATTTTAACATTATATTATAGTTTAGAATATGATTTTTATTGATATTTATTTATTAGATAGTTAATTTTGAGTCGTAATTATTTTAATCAAATTTCAACATTTTATAGTTTCATTGCTTTATAAATAACTTCATATTCTTTTTAATTTCTAACAATACTATTTAAAATAAAGTTTTCTATTTCAAAAATGCAATTTAATACAAAGTTTCACATCTTAAAAATATCTGCAATTTTATTTCTAAGTTTTCTTTGGTTTCCACTTTTTCTCTGGTGAAATATTTGAAGTATTTTAGAGTCATTATTTGAAGCGAACTCTAACAGCATTCAATTTTGAAAAAAGGAGAGGAAGGAGAAAATTTTTTAAAATATGATTACTCCTTACTTAAATATGATTGTTACGGAAATACGCTAATGTGTCTCATTCTGGTTCTTTATTTAATATGAATATATATTAGGCAAATTTGATTCAAATATGGAGAGTTAAAAATCTTTGAATTTGCTTATATCAGAGTATTATGATGTACTACGTGTGATGAATATTGTACTTAATATTTTGGTAACTCAAAAAATTGCTTAGTCAATGTTGGTATTTTCAGATCATTTTCACTCTTAAATAAACGTCATTCATAAATGAAATATAAGTTAGAATATAAATTTTTATTAAACTGAACATTATTATGCCAGTAAATGCATATTTTATTTTTTTGTTACTTAAAATTGAGTTAAAATTTTATTTAAATTTGTCCCAAAATAAAGAATTATAAGGTTCATCAAAATTGCTGATTTATACAAGCAATAAAATCACAATTTTCCAAACTTTTGTATCAAATATAAATTCTTTAAAATATAGTACATACTCAAATACATATAGAATTTTTTTTAAGAAACTCGAAATTTAGTTCTTAAAAATGTGAATAAAAAGTTTATGATTTTTATTTTAATAAGGTAAGAAAGGAATGTATATTCCCAAAAACATTATATTTTGTAATAAGCAAAACAAAAATTTTGAAAAAATTCAACAATAAATTTTAAATTATCTCTCATATAGATAAAATTATTTAAATTTTGAAAAACTAGACATTGGTTAAAATTTTGTAAGATAGTAAACTTCTAGATATAACATAAAAATTTATAGTTCAAAAATATAAATTTTCAAATTTCAGAAATTAAAATTTTGTTGTTTTGCTTTTAACAGTTTTGGTATTTATAAATTACACATAAGACCTTAATAGAATAGAAAATTAAATTTAGTTTCACTGCATCATTTTAAGAGTTTAAATCATTTAAAATATTTGCTTTTTAAAAGAAAGTCTCGGAAACACTTTTAAATATTTCCAAAGAAAATGCTTAAGTTTTTTTTAAAAAAACAATTAAATTATTTTTGTGAAGCGTAAACTAATTTAATGGTGCAGTCTAACTGCAAAATTTTTTTTACTTCCAATTTAATTAAAAAAATTCACTAACTAATTAAAGATTACATAACATGTAACCAAACATTTTGTTTTTAAAACTTCTCAGTAAATAATTATTCTTTTGTTAATTTTTTAAAAATACCAATTCTTATATAATGTTTTCTTCTAAAAATATAGATAGTATTTTAGAAATATTTTTAGAACTTGTAATAGTTTCTTATCAATTATAATAATTCAGATTTTTTTATCGTAAAATTTTTATCTAGAAAATGAAATCATATATTAATCTTTTTTCTACATAAATTGGTTTATCATTAGAATTCTGAGCTCAGACTTGAAAACCAATATATCAAATTAATACACAAGTTGCTAAATAATATCTTGAGGGAAATTTATATTTCATTCATTTATTTACTAATAGAATTATTTTATGCTTTTATTATTTTAATAGTCGTGTGATATACTTTATTTCCTTTTTCTTGTTCGATAATGTGATAATAAGTTCTATTATGTAATCAGAATCTATTATAAATACTCTAAAACAGTAACAAAATTTAAAAAGCAGTCTTGTTCTTAAATTTATTGCTATGGTAATTAATTCTTAAAAAGTATTATTTCATTTCATACAATATACTAAGTTTTTTTTTTACTTTTCATGGGCTCTTTATACAGTGTTTTTTTATTTTTAGACATTTAATGCTGTCGTGTAGGCTTGCCAGCCATTTATTTAATGCTCTGTGATTATTTTGCTTATTAGATGTAGGAAGCACGTATTCTTTTTTAATGCAAAAAATCCTCATCTGCAATGAGTTATTTGGACAGTAATTTCTAATTTTTAACTTGATATATAAAATTATTTCTAATAATTCTATTTGTAGGCCCAAAAGTGCTTAAACAGAAATTTAGATGTTTTATTCTTTTCTACAATATATTTTGGCATTAAAGATGATTTATTTCTAAAAAATTATTAAAAACAATATCTGAAATACTTTAAAAACTAATGAAACTTTGATTTTGGAAATTACTTTCTAATCAAAAATATTAATTACTAATAACTATGATTATTTATAAGGTATATTTCGCAGCGTTTCGTAAATCCAATCTTCCATTATCAGAAAATTTTGGTAATGTATATTAAAATTAATTCTGTATTTGTAATTAATAATGTTTTGATTTTAGCTTGGTAAAACAGTAATTAATGTCTGGTTGTTATCTGGGAAATTTTACTTCAATTCTATTGCATAACTCAATTTTTCCTGGAAGATGATGAATTATTTCTGCTCCTCCAGACGTATAATCCATTAGTCAATTTTTAGAGCTTGTAAGATAAATAAATATAAAGATAAGAATCACTCTGGAAATTCACATTTTTAATACATTTTGTCAGATTGAATTTTAAAAATTTTCTAATGTTTATCATGTTAAGGATTTGTTTAAAAATTGGCAAAATTGTTTACTGGAACATTAATATAAATTCCAAAATCAAGCACTCAGCATACACAATGATGAGCAAAAAGAAATCGGACAGAATATAAAACTAAGGATTTTTTTTATCTTTATTAAATTTAATAAATAATGCTTATTCATGTTCATATTTCTATTCTCATTAAATTTTGTGAGCATAAAAACTAGTTAATATGAGATGCATATAATCTCTATTTTGGTTTATGAATAATAATTTTCTTTTTTATTATTTTTCATCATTTATTATATTATTTGACGCTTAAAAATAATATATTCCTTATGAAAAGAAAATATATTTAAATTGTAACATGTAAAATATATTTTCTTTAAGAAAAGATAAGCCATAATATAATTACATTAAAATTAGGAAAACATAAAATATATTTTGTGAAATTTCAAGTTTAATTTATTAAATTATTTTTCAAATTATAAATTTTGAGTTATCTGAGTTTTTTTACAATTATCAATAATATCAAAATTGATTAAATTTGCGTATTTCAATTTTTTTATATATTATAAAAATATATAAAAAATGAATACTTATTTTGGCCATTTTTTAGTTTTCTAAAATAGTAATGTTTGTTGAATTTTATTTTAGTTGATTTATTTATGTATATAAACTGCATGATTTTTATGACATGCATTTATTAGGTTTATCTAAATGTTTGATATTCTAATTATCACACTAACTGAAATTCTACAGAAACTTGATTTATTTATTTACTTATTATGAAATATAATGTTAAGAGTTTAATAAATCTTTGTATATCTTTTATGATTTTATTGCAATATGTTATGAATTTAGCATCACATATTGTGCAGAATTTTTTCTCGTTAGAATTGTTTGATGGTAAGAAAGAAAGATCAATTTATTAAGTATTCCTTTCTCGTAGATTCATGATTAAAGGTAAATATTCAATTAATTCTGACTTACATAAATGTTGTATATTTTGATTTTTTGCTATGCTGTATATTAGGGGCGTCTTTCTTCATAGTCCAGCAGAAATGAACTAGCATACTAAGATTCCACTTGCCTTGATACTTCTTCTCCATGGTAACAGTCTGTTGATGAAAACGTTCACCATGTTCATAGGATTTTGAAAATAAGTCTAAATGGGAGTTATAAAGGCAATTTTTAAGGACATGTTACAGCCCATTTCTTTGTATGAAGATAATAGATCCCAAACTATTTCCTTATAGTTTCTTCAGTAGTATTGGAAAGAAATCCACAACAAATATTTTTAAATGATTTCCACTCTACGTTTTTCGATGGACTCAGCAAGTTCAGAAAATGTTAAACATGCAATGTACATCTTATGCAATTATTTCTTACTTCAATTTTGCAGACTTTATTTTAAGAAATTTAGATTTCAGATACATAAAGGCAGAATTTTTTTTTCGGAGATAGTCACAAAGTTTTTTATAACCCCATTTTTTTTGTAGGAGAGATAAAACACCGAGAACCATTGAAAGATAGTTTTGATACATTTTTATATCCTGGAAACAAGAGAATCTCGTTAGGCATCTGTTTCTTTAAGTAATGAGATTGCTTATTTTCACGGTCTTCTTGACATAAAAAGCAATAAAATTTCACGTATAACATTTCGCAAATATCCAAGTTGCAAACCTAACAATAAAGATATTAATTTTAAGACACCGAATATATTCCAGTAGTATTTAATAAAAGTTTTCCTTACAATTTCATATTTTCATGTTTCTTTCGTATCACTAGCATGCGTGACGTGTACCGATGTTAATTCATTTCCATTGTACCGTGATATAGACTTTAAACTAACTTTCTATGAGTTTGATCAATCGCCACACGAGTGGCAAATATTGATATCTAAGAGTCTCCACTACTGAACAAAATTTATTACAAAAAACTACATTGCTTGATTTAGAGGAATAGTCTTTAAAATCATTATATCAATTACGGTAAACGCGTATCTGTACCTTTAAGATTCTGATATTTGTGACTCTGAATCTTCAATGTTCAGCCGACAACAATCTGTCTGAGCATAGATAAATTTAAATTCCTTATAATGTCATTAATATTTTTTTTAGATTGAAAGAGAAATTTTGATGAACTACCTGCTTCCAAGGTAGGGTAACTTTTATCCTTTCCTTCGTCTTCAGTGGGAGCTTGGTAAGACTCTTAGCACTTATGGTTTTAAAATCTGGACCTATAGTACAAGATACTCTTAACTAAAAAACAAGTGTCTCATTGTAGATGTCAAATTGGGATACTTTACTATATATATTATTTTATGGACGTTTTTCTTCAAATGTTTGTTATGCAGAAGTTACAATTAGTTGAATGGTTCTTCTGTTTCATCCAAATCACCGGAGATGATATTTGATGAGTACTATTTTTCTATACCAGTAGAAGCTTGAAACATGCTATACAGCATATGTCTCAGGCCCACTCTTTATCAAAATCTCCATATTTATAATTGAAATACAGTTCATAACATTTTTTCACAAGTAGTGTGAAATTTAGTCTTTGAGACTTGAGTGTCAGCTTTCCACAGATGCAGAAATTGTTTAGTTGATTTAAGCAATGAAAAGTTTATAACACTACTAAGTTTAAACTCAGTTGTATGAAAGCACATAGGGTAAGGCCTATAGTGTTCTCACCTGTTTTCATGAGCAAGGGTTTTAGGCTGTAAATCACCTGTTATGTATTCAGCCTAACGTGAAAAACCCAGTGCTTAGTTCCTAAGCATACTTGACACTCAGTTTTATCGATTCATTGAAGGAATGAAAGGCTTATAATATTTAAAACAAATAAAATAGTATAAAATCACAGCAGAAATAAAAACAGCTACTACATGCATGTGATCAGGCTAATAACTATTTCAATATTGACTACAGCCATTTGCTTAATAAAACAATACCTAGAGTGTTAAACATGAATAGTCACAATCCTTCTTAGAACTCGTGTTGATATGTGTGAATATCAGTTTATTAGGTGTCAAATTATTCTAGACGAATTTCTCCTTGATTTGCAAGAAACAAGGAAAAATATAAATTATATTTACAAAAAATTATGCCAGATGAAAGGAATCTGATTACATATTTGGATTTAATATTAAAAATTTCATTAGAATCACTATTTATTTTTCTTTTTAAAAAATTATGTGACTAGTGTAATCTACATTTGTTTCATTGAAAATTCAATAACAGTTACACTTTTGATCTCGAATTTTGTTCAAAAATAAATTGAAAACATACCAGTAGTTTATTTCTGAGTAAAGAAAAAGGCGTTGATGTAATTTCAAACTTATTTTCTTCTATAAATCCGAAACATCATATATAGTAATTAATTTCACTTTATTTATTTGATTTTAAAAAATTCGATAAATAGAACACTAATTTTTAAATCCTTTTGTGATAAACTATCGTCCGTGAATTTAATTCAACATTATATATTACTCTTTTAGAATAAAACAGTTTAGCTTTTAAATAAGTTTGAAAATGCAAATATGTAAGACTCACTAATTGCTCTGAGGTTTACAGTTGAAAATTTTAACTTTCTTTGAAACTTATGTAAAAATAAGAACTTAATATATTGAAAGTATTACGAAATTTTATAAACTGAAGATGTTCGGTTACTCATATTTATGAAGCTTTAATTTTTTATTGAATATATAATCTCTAGGACTTTAGATTCCAGGAATATTTCTCAATATTTAAAATTTTCTATTTTTAAGTAGGGTCTAGAATTATTTTCAGTAGGAATCACGCAAAAAGACTAATAATGTATTTGTTACAAACTTTTAATAAATTTAAATTTTGCATTATTTTATATATGTCTTTTTATAGTAAAGTTTAAGATTTTGCAGTTATACCATGCATATTTGTTATTAATTTTGCCATTGGTTCTATATTATTTTGACCACAAATAATTTTTTTTGGAGCTCCAATCACATAGATACGAATATAACGAATTTCATATGGGGAAATCAATAACCAATGCAATTAACACAATAAGCCAACTTTGTAAGTAATGGAGTATTACATTCGAAATTTAAATATGCAGAATAGGCATTAAAACATATTCTGATGTACTGCGATAAGTCCCTGTTTATCAGACTCACATAATTCATAAACAAGCTTTTGCTTTAAAGGTGGTAATATTTCGGAAATGGCATAGTTCAAGAACTATTTGCCAACTGCTAATTATATAACTAAATATTAGCTGTAATTGCAAAAATGATATTTTATTTCAGTATGAGAATATTTACTTTCTATAATGTCGTTGATATTATTGAAAGTAAGAATTTTAAAAATTGATCTATCGTTTATGTAAGAGAAACATTATTTTCAAAATTGTATGGTATTAACTGATTCACTAAAACCGAGAAAAAATTATTAGATTAACAAAATTGTTCTGAGACTCTTTTCCAGATTAAAAACTGAATGAAATTCATTATTTATTAGGTCGGGAAACTGATATATATTTATAATGTCATGCTGCTGAACAGTTTGAATAACGAATAGAATTTTAGTAAGTGTTATCAATAACATCTTCATTTGTTCATTTTGCTGAAAGTGATCATGTTTGTAGCACTCTATTACATCATAGTTAGAAGAAAAACATTTTGTGGTAAAAATTTCATAATATTGTAAATATCATATAAAATAATTTAAGTTCTCTTAGAACAAAAGAAATTAAACTCCTAAATGTATTCAATTTTACTAAAAATCTATATATACACATATTGGTAAGTATTTATGCAAGGGATGTTGTTTATAAAAAATATAATGCTATGTTATATATGAATAATTATTTCAGTGATTAAATTATAAATTATGATGAAAACCACAAAATCATTGTATTCCGAATTCCCTAAGTTGGGATCAAACATAATATTAATAACCACGTTTGTAATGAAAAACCGCATCTCTATCCATTTTACCACTACTATCATATATTCTGCTATATTCAAAACTCTAAATGACAATGGAAACTTTTCTACTATCTTTCTAATTAAATTTGAAGTCTACCAATTTCAGTCCAATCAGAAAAAAGGTTATATTTGATATAAGCAGGTAAACTGCTGTCCACCGTAAATGAAAAACCCTAAAGGAAGGATGCAAATAACATGAAATTTAAAACATGCAATAGCGAAGGTAAGATATGCACATCACGTGCGCCTGTGGTGCCATTACAAAGCGCTATTTAAGTCTTGGAGATTTCAACGAGTTTAAGTTAGGCAATTGTGTTTTTCTTGTGGTTTTTTTATTAAAAAAACGATCAATTATGCCTCGTAGAAAACAGCGATCATTTTTTGATCAGGTACCCGAGTTCGACAGAGGAAGGATAATGGTCTATTGAAATTGTGGATTATTTTTCTGGGAAAGTGGTAGTCGTGTTGAACAAAACTAAACAACTGTAATGGGATTATGTGATCGTTGGATACAGGATGGTAAGACGGACCGAAGAGTGTTCGATCACATTCACCTCAGTGCACCATTTCACGTGATGACAGGCAAATTGTGCGCATAACAGTGACGAATCACTCAGCCCCATCACAAACCACAGCACAACACATTCAGTTTGTAACGTATCATCCAGTGTCTGCGCGTACCATTCGAAGCATCTTACCACAGAGTGGTTTGCCCGAAAGATGTCCATTGCTTCTTCTACCCTTGACGCAGAGCCACAGACGTCTCCGCCATACATGGTGCGATGAAAGAAGGATGTGAAATTGTCTTTACGGACGAGTCATGTTTCTGTCTGCAAGAATCCTTTTAGGATTAGGTACAGGGAGTTCTGGTGGTGTATACACTACGATGGTCACATTTGAGTCTAAAGACATCTTGTTGAGAAGATGCGTTATGCACTGCTATACTGGTCCTGCACCAAGTATTATGGTGTGGGGTGGGGTATAGGATATCATTCTCGCACTCCTCTAGTACACATTGCCGGTACTTTTAACATCCACCACTACATCTCCAAGAAGTTGGAGTTAATAGTCTTTTCTTACATACAGGGAATGCCCACAGTCATCTTTCAACCGGATTATGTGCGATCGCACGTGACGCGCACTGTCCAAGGGCGCTTCGTCAATCGCCAGATTGAATTGCTTCCCTAACCGACTCGTTCTTCGGCTCTTTCTCTATAGAAAACATGTGGTAAATGGTTGCTCAACGATGGACTCAGATTACATCCCCAGCTGCTTCAGCAGATCAACTTTGGCAAGGTTTAGAAGCTTCTTGGTCTAATGGACCCCAAGAACACATCCAAATTCTCTTTGAATCAATGCCGAGGCGTGTGACAGTGGTGATCCTCAACAATGGCGGCTACTCTGACTGATTTTGGTAGGAACCACACTTCACAGAAGTCTATAATTTGATACTTGCTCAACATATTATCTACAAAATAAATTTTGTTGTAATATCTCTTATCTTTCTTGGTGCTGCAATTTGGGTGGCCAGCAGTGTAGTTGTAATAATTTGCGATTTAACCAAAACGTGTTGAACCAAATTTTAACTTTTGAAATTTTTGTAAAAATTCCAACTGAAATCAAAGTTTTTTTCAAATACATCTGTTGTTCAAAAATTGATTTAATAATTTAATTAAATTTCTTTACTCAAACTGACTTCATTCTAGTGAGATTTTATTATACATATTTACTTGAAAAAACATTTTTTAAGAAATAAGAATTTTGCTTTTATATGTTTGAATACAATAAGAAAAGAATACGAACTTTTCCAAAATACTATATTGCAAATATCATATACATATTATATTTTTTGGAAATAGTATTTTAGAAATGATTAGAAATAGTATGCTATGTAGAAATACTATTTAAAAAAATTAATTTAAAAATTTTTAAGGTTCAAAATATTAAATGTATTATGTGTAAATGTTAAATGTGTAAAAAAAAAAGAAAAAGTTTCTATTTCTTCAAATTTTTATTTTTTGATCATGGGTCTTTTTTTCTCCGCCTAGTTGGAACTAAAACAGTTTTTTTATGAATAGAATTATTTTTAAACAAAATTACTTTTAAATGATTTACTCTAATTTAAAGAAACCTACTAGATTCAGATAAAATATTTATTACATTGAATAATCTTAATTCACTTATTCTAATTAAAAAGTATAAATTTAAGAAATATCTAAATACTTTTAAATGATTTTTTATTATTGATTACTTAATTATTATTTTGCTGTAATTATTTCAATATACCAATTGATGAAGGGAAACTATTAAACTAGCCAAGTTGAAAATTAATTACTTGCATTATAATTAAAATATTTTTAATAGAAGATTTTATTGCTTGAATCGTGGAAAAATTAATTTTTACAAAGCAAAGGAATTACTTTTTTTAAAAAATGCAATTTAATCCCATATTGCTTTCAGTTTTGAAAAAGAAACTCCATCAAAACATCATAATTATTAGGATTTTTATTTTAATTTTAGAGAAAACTAAATTTCTTCGGGCACCTTCAAATTATAAGTAGAATAGAATAAATTAATCTATTAAAACTAATGTTTTATTTAATAACCATGCCATGTTCAATTGAGGATTTAATAGCAAAAATATATGAGTTTTTTTAATTACTTTGAAAGAATTAAAATAGAAAATCAGTTTTTAAAATATGTGTTCGTCTTCCTTTTTTTTAAATGAAGTAATGTTTCTTGGTAATTATACCAGTGATTTATTTAATAAATAATTTAAGAACTCGTATTTCTTTAAATTAAACTTAATTAGAAAAGAAATTAGAATAATTTCTAAATGAATATTTTGTATCTATTTGAGGTATAATATTTTTTCTTTCTGATACTTCATATTAATATTTTTATTTATCTTTTAGAAAGATAATTTAGTAAATGAAAGTAGACAAATGTTTTCAATTTAATTATAAATGACTTATTTTATTGCAAATATTAATTTTGATTTTAGTTTTAAAAAAACTTTACATATATAAACTGATTTTTGATAAGTAAAATGTCCGAAATGCTCAAACGATATAAAAGTACTGCAAAATATATTTTATGTTATTGAGTTCAAAGTGCAAAATTGCACCAATTTTTTTTTTTGTCTTATTTTGAACAGTTTAAATGTGATTAATTACTGTTGCAGAATATTGTTGCTCATGACATGTCGACAAGCCAAGCTCGCTATGCCTTTGGTTGAGCGAATTAAGTCAATAGAGAGCGTCTTTCGTTTGGATCAGAGCACCACGAAGGTGAAAGTACGACTTTGCTCTTTTTAAGGTGCCTCGTCATTTTGAACCACGGTCAGGTGACGAGGCCACACCTGAGCTGGCACCCTCCTCTTCACATCCACGCCACACCAACGGAAGAAATTTGGACGTCACAGATTAACGTGGACACGTCCCCAACACACGGAGCTCCAGCAACCCAGTGAAGGAGAGTACACCGTGGTCACCCTCACAACCACTGCCCGCAGCAAATGATGCTTCATTTTCTCAGCAAACGGGAAAAGGCGTGAAGCTACTGAGCCACTGGAGCAGTTATTGTGAATTTAATAACTATGAAATATAAGAAAAATAAAATATTTTAATGGTGTGTATACTATAGATTTGTTGTTATTAATGAGAAAATTGCACATTCCGTAACACATGAATCTAATCAGAAATATGTTGCTCTAATAACAATGGGTACACATTTGAGTTAGAGTAACAAACAATAACTTGATATAAATAACGTTTCAAATAGATTAACAGGATTTTAATATTTAAGTGTAAATAAAATAATGATGCAACATTATTCGGTAAAAGAAAATATAAAAAAATTACTTTATTTTTTTAAATTTATTTTACGGACCGATTACATTATTTTAATTACTTGCTTATATCCCTTGAAAATAATATAGCAAAATATACAAGTATATTTGATTTTATTCCTTCAGAAATTTTTCCATGTTTTGAATATACAATAGAATAATATACACATATTATATTAATATTTTAAATTTTCCTCTGCAGATTTAAATAAATAAATTAGTATTTAAATTAAAAAAATTGTTATTTTTTTACAAAACAAGGTATTTATTCATGTAATTAACAAACTACAGGTTTAAAATACGTTTTCCTTCTAGAAGTATCTTGAAATTAATGAGTTACACACATTAGAAACATTTATTACAAATGCTTATATAATTTCAATTGCTTAACAAATTACTTATATAGTTGGTGAAAATAAAATCTTCATAATTGAAACTAAATTTATTAAAATTAAATCAGTTTTATAGTAAGCATAAAAGATTTGTTTCGTCAAGAATTTTCATCATAACTTATCAAATAAAACATATTTTTTGCTGGACTATAGTTTTTAGGATGGATATATTTAAGATATAGATTAAGAGTCACAGTTAACATATTAAGTCGTAGATTACAATCATATGATTGAGAATGAGTGTCTGTTTCTGAAATACTACCAGAAAAAATGAAGATAAATCTGTGTGTTTCTCAAATAGCATTCAAATCCAGAAAAATTTAGTGACTTAATGTGACAAATGAACACAAGTTTCTATTTTCATATTTCCACGAGAGGAAATAGAATTAGCGAAGCATTTTGTTTATTAAAAAATGTCTTGAAATTCAATTACAATAATTTTATGTAAAATACATATTTTAATTTAAAATTTTACTTAAAACCAATTTATTAACATGAAATAAATTTCCGCTCGAGTAAGTAGATATAGTTATTTAAAAAGTTCGAAATATCTGATTAGAATAGTTATATTTCAAGAGTATCGATATGTATTTTCATTTAAAATTTTGCTTGATATAAATTTATTGGCACTAAATACATTTTTATCTTAAATTTTTTGCATAAATCAACAAAATCATTATTAATGCAAATGATTTTGATCGTATTTGATTTTCATTTTATGAACAAAATGTATTTATGAAATATTTAATTTCATAAAGAATATCATCAATAATTCACACAAATTGTAATATTTCATTGCTTTTTTGTCTATGCAGTTCACCCAATTATTTAACAGGATCATTGATGAGATTTCATATTTTTAGTTTTAAACCTGATAAAAGATCATTGTAGGTGTAATGTGCAGCTTAATGTAAAATTTTGAATTATTATTGTTCTTATAGTAACTTGTACTATTCTTTGATCTTTAAGTGAGGCTTAAACTATTGTATCAGGAATGTGATATTTCTTAAATAAGAAAAAAAAAGGAAACTTTGAATATAAAGAATAAGAGTTGAAAAACAAGTGAAATTTGTGAGGGAGTAATTAATGGCGAGGGTAACTGATTAGGAAACGAAACCTGGGTAATATTAAATGACACAAGAGCATAAATTGAAATATTTTATTTCCTACATGCTAACATTTATAAATTACTTAATTAAAATGTTATTCTTTAAAAAAGAAACAAAAATTTGAACAATTTTACAAGTACTTTTCATTACCCAAAATATTTTCAGAAAGTCTTTTAGTTCTTATCAAATATCTATTCGTTGTTCATCAAAAAAGTACTCAACTAGTGTTGATTTATCAGGTAAGCAGAAGACATTCTGAAAATCTTGATTGCATTATTGGCTACTATGTGATTAACTTTTTTGCTCCCATTGGTGCAGAACCTTCTTGTGGGATTAATTTGAAGACCGCAAAAACCAATGTTCTTAGATTGGAAAAACAAAAGATGTATAAAGGTTGGCTCAACACTCCTGTTCAAACCCACACTAAAAGTATGATCTGTGGATCATCAGCGAGGATTGCCGCTGAAATTCTAAGATGCTCTAGGCAGAAGATACGTTTAATCGCGTAGGCTTCATATCTGGGCACTACTATTTCAGAAAACACCTCCATAAAATGGGACTGTTTCAGCAAGACCCTATCTGCAAGAAATGTCATACGCAAGAGAAAACGGCCAAGCATATTATTTATGAATGCGAGGCCCTTTCCCTCCCAAGATTAACTTCTTTAGGCATCATCCATACTAGAGAGTTACACCTAGACTCCATTAAAGGATTATCGGACTTTATTAATAAAGTGGGTGACATAACTTTGAAATAACCAAACAGCTAGGAAATTTTTTCTTCACGTGAAATAATCATATTTTATGGTATTCTCTTCTTGTTTCCTCTGTTTCAAATTTTGCCGTATATACTCCTTATCAAGCACAACTTTGTGCTTGGTGATGGTTGGTGAGACACGATACGATGATAATATTTCTTACTAGCAGACCAGCACACTTCAATAAGTTTTCACTTTTCCTGCAACACAGAAACAAATGACAAACAAATGTAATTATTATAAATGATCCTTCGTAGTTAATTGCTTTTTCATTTTTTTGATTATCTTCAAAATCAAATTTAATTTTTATTCGGATGTATAATAAACTAGTGTAGGTCACTGAGATTTTATCAGGAAATAGGAACTTCTGGCAAGCATATAGATAACAGAATAACAGTTTATTCCTGTAAAAAAGTTATAAATTCGAGTAAAGTTGGTGTTTAGTTTAAGCCTATAGATTTATCTGAGCCTATGGAATATAAGCCTATGGATCTATCTGAAAATTAAACAAATATAGTTTTTCAACTAAACATTTAATATTTATAAATTATTTACTTCTTTTTACAGCATAATTTAACAGTTATTGCATTAGCTTTTTATTGCATTTTAAAAGTGTAGGCTGATTTAATTTTAGCTCTGTTCTTATTGTTTTTTGCTCTAGAGTTAACTTAATTAGGACTTTTTGTTATAAAAATAGATTTCGAATTATTAATAACAATTTCACTTAAGAAATGACCTGATTACAAATCTTGTTCATATTTATAGCTGAAATACTTGTTATTGAAATATCAAAAATTTGAAAAATAATGCGTCAGATAACATAAATATTAATTTTCTCAAAAAATAAATAATTAATACTGAGCAAATAAAATTTAAAATAAAAAACAAAATATATTTGTACATGACATTGCAATACATGTTTTTCTTTTAAATGTTGGAAATCTCAGTTTAGTTCTATATATATGAATAAAATATTATAATTATTCTGTAGTAAAATTTAAATAAACTAGATATTTAATTGTGTAAACATAAACCGAAATTCAATTGTGAATTTCGTAACTCTTAATTAAATTCATATAAAATCTTTGAAAGGAGAAATTATTTAGGTTTTCTGTTTTTAATTTTTTTATGCCAAAATCAAAAGACAGGAGACTATAAATGGTGAAATTCCTTATATAATATTATTGATACAATATTGACTGAAATAGAATATTTATTTCAATATAATCTTGAAAAGTCGTTTAATTATTTTTATTTTAAAATTGAGTTTCTTTCTTTACAGTGTAAAAACGATCTTTAAAATTTAAATAAAATTTTTAGCTGTTTTGATTCTCCTTTATATTTTGATTTTCTTTATTAATAATTTTTTACTCTTTGCTTATTTACTTAATGATGACTTTCAATTACAAAAATTTTAATCCACTTAAAATATTGCTATTAGAAAAATTTTGAACAAAGATTCTTGAAAACATGAAACAATCGGTTGCTAGATGATTTTTATAAATTTGGTTCAAGGTTTTTTAGAGAAAAGGACATTTGATTTTTTATTCAATATATCTTTTTCAAGAAAGAACTTTCATTAAGTTGTAGTATAGAATCTTTTTACTTATATGTGTGTGCAATTACTTTAATATACTAATTTTTATTCATATGGCCTTTTTATATAAAATTTTGTAGAATATTTAACAAACATAATTTTTTAGAAAGGAAGCAAAATAATTTATTCTAAAGAAATCAAATTTAATAAATTCCACATGAAATTTAAAATGAAAAATACAAGACGGCTTCAATATTAAACTATATAAATATCCTTTACAATATAATACATCCGTTATTAGATAGAAATAAAAATTTAATTTCAATATTTCTCAAAAAGTTTAGTACAAGATCAAATTATTTTTATCGTAATTACAAGTAGCTTTGAGGAATTTCAAAAGAAAGTAATCCGATGAAACTGACAGTTTTGTAACTGGCGTTAGAGCTGTAAATACTATTGCAGCCAGCTTTTTAACTTATAAACATATTTGTTCTTTGGAGTTTAGAAAATGCTCACACATAATTTTATTTGGATATAAATATTTTATGTACGATGAACTAAAAATGCATGTGGAGTTGTTGTCCTGAATTAACGATACTTAAATAAATGTGTCTATTTATAAATAGAAATTAATTTGTGACAGCAAAGAGTTTTGCTAGATCAAAAACTTTCACGACTCATTAAAGATCAAATAATTTTTCTAAGTGATTTTTTTTTGGAATTTGGAGAAAAATAAAAGATATTTTATCATTTATGCCGTTTGCTTAAAGACTTCAGAGATAAAAAAAATAATCCAAATCAGTGATTTAGAAACATTATGAAAAAAGTGAATTAATAATATAATTTTGTCTATTAAACATGCTTTCCCAATGCATTCGAATTTTAATTTTTTGCACTCCCTTTATGCTATGCTATGCAGTTATTGCATGCTCAAGCTATGCAATAACTGCGTAATAGCCATATTGGAGCCAAAGTTGAAAAAAAAACTAACAAAGAAACCATAACGAAAGTTGATGAAACATTAAAATAAATGGCACTTTCAAATATCAGGCTATATTAGATCCGCAAAATTTTTAATTTACTTCATAAATTTTCTGAAGCCTCAACTATGAGCATTGTATTCTAAAATTTTCATTTGTATTTGTGAGATTATTTTATTTGTATTTATCGATAATTAATTTTATTTTAAAGCATGATTTATCTTTAATTTATATAGGAAGTATGATTAATTGCAAAAAAAAAATAATAATTGTGGTACTTTTTTAAAGTTCTGTTTTATTTTTTAATAATTATGTGCTTTCCTGATTTAAGTTTCAAGATATATTTATTTTTGCTAATTTAAAATAATTACGTTTCTAAATAATGCACTTTAACTCATGAACAATTTAAGGATGCTTCAATAATCTTTTAGTATTATAAATTTATTAATCGTTAGAAACACTAATATTTTAAATAGTTCAATTGCTTATTTATCCAATACAGCTGTTAATTTAGACTTCATTATAAATAGTTGAAAGTCAAAGATCTTATTGACTTTATATGTACTTAAAGCTTGAATATATTTGTTGGTAGATCAACAATAATAGCTCATTATGCAGCTTTAGGGAGATATAAATCAATAAGTCAATCTTTATAAATCTAAAGAAAATAAATTGATAATTATGCATGAACATATAAATTTGAATGGCAAGAATTAAAAGGAATTAATTATTAAGAATGGCTATAAATTTTGCATGTAAAATTTAAGTCCATAAGTATATAGATAATAAAGGCAAACGAATCAGAGGAACAAAATGAAAAAGAAATTAGCACGTTGCTGTATTTTAAAGGTAAAATATATACCAATTTATCGCTAAAAGCTTTTAAAATATATAGATAATTTTTTTTGATATTCTCAAAAATTTATGCTAAATATAGTGTATGATTATATAGATATCAGGAATATATCACTTATAACGGAATGTGATTCTGCTAGTTTTCAGGCCTATCTGCTCTAAAAGAGGTAAGAACAATTGATCTTGCAAAATAAGATAGGAAAGCTATAAAACTTAATAAAGCATCTTTAACAGTCTTATAAAGCATTTTAACAATCTTGTGAAAGATGCTTCAGGAAATTTTATAGTTTTACTTAGAAAATTTTATAGCTTATTAATTTTTGAAAAATAAAACTAATGATAGAGATCTGAATTGATTGCTGATGTAGATAAACGTCTACTAAATGAATCCTCCCTGATTACAATTCTTAGAAAACAACATGGTTCAATGTCTTTATTATCAACTAGTTGTCAAAGGTTACTGACATTACATATTTCTATGCTTTTATCTAACTATTTAAATTTCTTCTATTTCTCATATTTTTTTGCTTCTCATTATCAAAACTTTCAGATGGCTGTATGTACTGCAATTTTATTCATAATTTTTTATTTGTTATGAGATCTAGTTTTATCATCTAACAACACAGAAAATGACACTTATTTCATTGAATTAATATACTCCGAAGTATTTTGTTTTTATAAACACAAAGTTTAACAATTTCATGGGGGAAAAAACATTTAAGTTCCATTCTTTTCATCTCAGAAGCTATCTTTCCAAATACAACAATGTCTTATTTTACATGAAATCCTTAGTTGATTATTTAATACAGATGTTAATTTTTTAATTTTATTATTAAATTAAATAATGTTTTAGATTTTTATAGAGGTTAAATCATTTTTATTCCTTAAAATTAGTTTTTTTCTGATAGTTGCTCTTTTAATAGATATTTGATTGCACTCAATTTAAAAATTTTTTTCTACAACTTGATGAGAAAGATCTGCAAACGGTTAGTTACTTTAATGTTCAGATTACATCAGTGAAGCGTTATTTAAGGATAGAATTTAAATTTTAAAATGTTATATCAAGTAAGAATAAGATTGAGGTTCTGATATTTTTATACCTATTTAAGTATGAATATATATATATATATATATATATATATATATATATATATATATATATTTAAAATAAATGCATATTTATTTATTTATTACGAGTTGAATGAACCCGCTTTGATGCAATTTCAAATATTTTGCACATTTGACAGATTCAATGAATTTATTATATATATTTAACATATCGCATGCTTGCATTTAGATTTTATCACTGTAAAATAATAGCCTAAATTTCGGTGATCAGTCTAGTAATTACATTAAATTAATTAAATGAAAACAGAATTTACCTTAAGTATTTGTATTAATAGCATCACAAACAAAGAAGAAACCAATGAAATAAAAAATACTGTTAGATGAAATTTCACTTCAGATGCGAAAACATGAAGTTCCATAATTTAACTATAAAAGTGTACACGTAGTAGAATTATTAAATTAACATTTCCTCAAAATAATATTTTGCATGATAATGTGAAATCTTACGTACAGAATATATAACAACAAGCGGGATGAGTAATAAAATATGAGAAAATTTTGTAGTTATGAAGTTATTAAAATACTGGAGTAAAGACTGGTTTTGTCTGCTTGCCAATACATTTACATCGCCTAGCGTATTTTTAATTGTAAATATTATTAAAAATTGAAAAGATGAGTTCTAGACAATACATTTACAACCCCTAACGTTCTTTAAATTGTAAATATTATTAAAAAATTGAAAAGATAAGTCCTAGACATATGCATTTGCAACCCCTAACGTTCTTTAAATTGTAAATATTATTAAAAATTGAAAAGATGAGTCCTAGACAATACACTTACAACCCCTAACGTTCTTTAAATTGTAAATATTATTAAAAAATTGAAAAGATAAGTCCTAGACAATACATTTACAACCCCTAACGTTCTTTAAATTGTAAATATTATTAAAAATTGAAAAGATGAGTCCTAGACAATACACTTACAACCCCTAACGTTCTTTAAATTGTAAATATTATTAAAAAATTGAAAAGATAAGTCCTAGACAATACATTTACAACCCCTAACGTTCTTTAAATTGTAAATATTATTAAAAATTGAAAAGATGAGTCCTAGACAATACATTTACAACCCCTAACGTTCTTTAAATTGTAAATATTATTAAAAAATTGAAAAGATAAGTCCTAGACAATACATTTACAACCCCTAACGTTCTTTAAATTGTAAATATTATTAAAAATTGAAAAGATGAGTCCTAGACAATACACTTACAACCCCTAACGTTCTTTAAATTGTAAATATTATTAAAATATTGAAAAGATAAGTCCTAGACAATACATTTACAACCCCTAACCTTCTTTAAATTGTAAATATTATTAAAAAATTGAAAAGATAAATAGTAAATATCGTTATTTTAAAAAGGTTTCACAATGAGCTAATGAAACAGGTGTTTGGAATTTCTGGAATGAGATGCTGCTTTAGATAAATTGATTATTTCGCGGCATAAGCAACTTTACTGGATCTCAAATTCTCAATAATTACCTTTAAAATTACAAACGCTTAAATTAGAATTTGGTAATGAGCTTAATCTTAGGTAAGCCAATGACAATCCTTACATCAATTTTATTTCCTTCAACGCATCCATTATCAGTATGGCTGTATATAAAAATTTTGGTGGCGCACTGAATAATGATTTTATATTTATGCAGCTTAGTGTGAACAGTAATGGTTGCCTTTACTTGAATGAAGCTTTTGATGATGCATTTATTATAAATTATTAACAAAGTAATAAATTAATGAAAAATTTGCATCAATCTATCCTCTTAACGTAATTATGCTTTCATAAACTTATAGTCACCAAACTACTTTTCTTGCATTTCTTCGAAAAAATGATATCTCAATCTTTGCATTAACTAATGAATATGAAAAATTGGGTTCAGTGTAAATAAGTTGACTCCTTAGTTTGGCAAAATAATTTGGTTATAAAAGTTGGCGATAAACTATAATTTTGGTGACCATGTTATTTTTAGCACTTTAATTTACGTAGTTTTTAGGTGTGACTTTTTATTATTCAATTTTGACAAGATTCTTGGTTTTGAAAATCGCCAAAAAATCGAAACGTACTCATAAGTAAGATTTAAACCAAAAATTTTATCCTCAAATATTACAAGAAAGTTTGTAGTCTTAATTTTGAAGTCTATATTGTTTATTTTCTGTGTAGAGATCTCTGATATCTACTGATTAATTATTTTTATTTCTCATGTAGTTTAATTCTTCATTAACGGAATTTCCCTATAATGAGCCGCTAATTCATATACTGTGGTTTTATACATTGTTTCTTATAAAAATTTGAATCTAACTTTTTTTTATATTTGATTTATGTTTTTAAAGATTTATGGCATTTATATTTGAAGTTATTTTTTGGAAACTAACATTTGAATATTGTATTTAATACTAGTTGTAAAATATTTTAATCTCATCCATTGTCATAATTAGACAAAATTTCTTTCTTCTTTAATAGTAAATTTTTAAATAGAAGATTATAAGCTTGGAAGCATATTTTATAGTCCTTAATATTTCCCATTAGTTTATATAATTTATTTAGATGTGAACATTTCTATGAGATGATAAAAATATTTGAATAAGTTAAAATATATTTTTTATAATACAAAGCATTTGAAATAATGAATATACTGTTTCAATTTATAAATAAATAGTGAGAAATAATAGTCTCTTAAAAATATATAGATATTTTTCTAGTTATATAAATATATCTCAAATGCTCACATTCAAATATTCTTCAATCAGAACAATATTTCATCAAATATACCATATTTACTTACAGTGTGAACCAAGTTTCCTGGTATTATTATTAACTTATTTTTTAAGTCCTATATTTTGATATAGAAATAACTTGAAAGAGTATTTATATGAATACAATGAAACATTCTTCTAATGTTAAACAATAAGATATATAATAAAATTCAAAGCTTCACAAAACAATGTTAAATTATTATTGTTACCAATATAGACAGAGAGCTTTAGGACAAATTTACTCGATATTTATTTAATGAAAACTGTGTTTCACTAAAAGTCTTTGCATTTGTATGCAATTAAAGTAAAAGGAATTTAAAATTGCAAATTTATACAATGAACGATTGGATACCTTAAAATTAAATTCCTTCTAACATATGTCAAAACAAATTCCAAATGGAAATTAGATTCTAAGTATCTATATTCAGCATATATATTATTATATAAACAAAGTTCTGAATTGAATAATTCTATACTTGTGTAATTTGAAATAATAATTAGTTTTACGAATTTAATACTACAATTTGTGTGTTTAAAGTTTTGATAACACTGCAAACTCAAATACAGAAATTTTATAATTGATAAGATACGAAAGATTATTAAATAATAACTCGTAAATTATAATATTCAATATAATAATTATAAGTTTACTAGTTTGTAACTTGCTGCAAACGTGATAGAGTTAGTATATGAAAGTCTTATTATTATTCAAACATAATATTATTTTTAATCTGTGAAAGTTTGAAAACTAGATGAAATTTTTAGTAACGTTATATAACAGTAAAACACTCATAAAATGAATAATTTAATGTAAAAATTGAGTAACTGTGCCATGATATAAAAATTAAATGAAAAATACTAAATACTAAACTTTTTTATTTTACATTTTTAAATAACATTATTTTATGCAATTTTAAAGGACGGATAAAAGAGTAAGCTTTATATATATATATATATATATATATATATATATATATATATATATATATATATATATATATATATATATATATATATATATATATATATATATATATATATATATATACATATATATATATATATATATATATATATATATATATATATATATATATATATATATATATATATATATATATATATATATATATATATATATATATATATATATATATATATATATATATATATATATATATATATATATATATATATATATATATATATACATATATGTATATATATATATAAAGCTTACTCTTTTCTTTAGCTGCTTTTGCGCTGGCTAGATATTTTCAGTATTGTATTTATTACTTTATATTTATATATGTTTTTGCTTTATATTAACATATATACATATATTATGTTTTTTAATACATAACTATAAAATACATTGATGACTGTGTACAACAATTGGAGTTCAGTATCAGAATCCAGTAAGTTGTGGAATAGGAAGGTGGTTTTATAGGGACAGTCATATCCAGGCGAGAATCAACTTTCTATCTATTCTTGGGTAAAAAAAGTTTTCACAATGTGAGATTCTGAACAACTGCATGCCCATATGTTGTTACTTATGCCAACGGCTATGTGAATTTAAGTTAGAAGGCTGCGTCGTTCTCTTAAACAGAGTACCACGAAGGTGAAAGTACGATTTTCTCTAAGTATTCCTTCGAAAGATGGCACCATCAAAAGATCCACGGCATCAATTTTGACGTTGATCTGCAGAGGGAGGAAATTTTCTTTTTTGAACAATAATTTTTGAAAATTTTAGTAATGTATACTGGTTTAGGTAATGTTTATCTTCGCGGTATAATGGCTTGGAAATTTTCATAGTAGCTAGATTTTTTTGTTACTTCACCAAGTTTTTCATTTTTGAGAGGTATTTTAAATATAAAGTTTATGTACCCTTAATTTTTATATTGTAGAAAAGAAATGCCGATGAGTATCTTTGTTATTGTGAGAAACAATGTTGAAAAAATGCTAGAGAATATATGAAAGGAAATAGATTTAAGTTTGATTTATACTGCATGATTAATGGCACACATACTAATTACTTGTAATTTATATTAGAAACTTTGTGTGAATGTATTCTATTTTTTCAAGAATAACCTTTCTTTGTTTGCATTATTAACAAACAGTGATGTGAAAGCCATTAAATCATTTAATTTGATTCTTCATTAAGAGTTAGATTATATATAAAGATACAAAAAATAAAACTGCATTAATCATAATAGAATATTACTTGATATTTAGTTTATATCAAAATTTCATGACGTGTATGAGAAATATTAGAAGAAATTTTATAATTTAATTCTGATGCATTAGACTTTTCACAATTTTTTAAATTCAAGCTAAATTATTATGATTTTTTCTAGTACGTTATTAAAGTTTTACTTGAGAATTCTTTCAAAACACAGCAATTCATTTAGCAAAGAATCTAAGTAACCTTATTCTCAAAAATATGCAATTCGGTCAAAAAGTAAAAAAAAATTACTAAAAGTTTTTATTTTTAAGATAACTAATAAATTTAATGAATTTTGTGATCTTTTTATGGTATTCAACATGTCCCTTAAAAAATATGAAGGTAAGGAAAAATCTTTCACGTTTTCTAAAAGTTATAATATTATTTGGAATAAGTTTGAGAAATTATGTTAAATTTCGACATGTAAATCTCAAAAGTAGAAACTGGTTCAAGAAAAAATTATTTTCGGTTAAAATGCATTCTTTACTCGGAATACCATTATGTGAGACTTAGGGCAATTTTCTACTAGGAAATTATGTTTTTCTTTCCATGCAAATAAAAAAAAATATATTCAGAACTGATTTTGTATCATTTTTCAACAAATAATAAAAATGGTTTTAGTTTACAATTGATTTTCTATCGTATTTAAATACATTATAATCCAATTTTTGTGCAGAATGTTGAAGTTTATAAAATATTAGAGAGAAAGAGAGCAATTAATTAACACTTAGAAATATTGAAGATTAAAACAAATAAATATGATTTCCTTTCAATTAATAAATAATTTATAAATTAATAGATATTTGTGAATATTCACAAAGGAAGAATATTCAAACCATAGCTTTTTATCATTATGATAAACATGATTATTATCTTTTTGCTATACAAATGCCATACATTTAGTCACTAATCCGTTAATTAATTTTGATATTTAATAACTTCATATCATTTAAGTAATCATTTATTCGATAGTATATTTTTTGTGAAGTTTAAAAGAAAATTTTAAATCCTAATTTCGTTACAAGGAGAAAATTATGATCAGAATATTTTAGCGACTTAATGTCAGACATTTAGTCATTAAGCTGCTGATTCTTATCAAAACTTGAATTATAAAATAATAGTATTGTGCATTTGTCAATACTCTTGGACCATACAGAGTTACAGAGATTGCAGAAAGAAGAATCATTTGTAGTTTGAAGAAAATATTTTTCAGTTTTAGTTATGGATTTTCTTAAAAAGAAATTACTGTCATAATACTCTTTTTAAATTTTAATAAACTATTATATTGAAATATAATATATAATTTTATTACTTACACTTGTGGTAAAACGTTACTTTGCTTGTGATTTTCATATGTCATGTGATTCAAATTAAAGTATTTCTATTTGAAATATAATAGGGAAATAACATCTGAATAAAGTAATTTTACATTAATTGATGATTATGCGTAAATGCCATATAATCCAGCGTGCCAAATTCTGAGTTAAGTGATTTTTTGGCGGATTTTCTAATTTATCTGGCAACATGACTTTTATTCTGATTCAAAGAGATGGAGACCAATGAGAATTATGCAGAAAATTCTATTTTGGCAACCCTAGTATTTACATCATCGTGAGACGGGCATCACAACTCGTCATCCTGGCAACATTTCTTCATCACCATTTCTCCAAAAAAAATCAGAATTTTACATGTCAAATTATATGGCAGCTGTGCCGATAAATTTTTTTATAATTCCAAAAATTTGATATAATATCTTTTTTAGATATTGGAAAAATAACTTAAAATGAACTTTGATTATTTACATAGAAAGTATTTAATAGTTCATGTACAAATATTTAAGACTACATATTTTGGAATTAAAAGCAACAAGAAAGTCTTAGTTCCTATTAAAACAACAAATATATGATGTTTTTTTTTACAGTAATCAACATTTTAAACAATTTGTTAACATGATAAAAATGTAGACATTAAAAATCAACATAAATTTTTATGATTGGCCGATTACCATTAATCACATTTTATGAAGAGTTTTAAGGATAATGATTAATACATTATAGGAAATACATGGAATTTTACATTATAGGAACAAGGAATTTTGTGTTTGAAACTCAACAATGTTGTTTATGTCGGAAAATATGAAAGGATACTTTATTTATTACAAAAACAATTTGTGATTAATTTGGAAACGCGGATAACCTGACAACTATTAACTTCTTTATCAAACATCGAATTTACAATATTCATTTCTCAATTTGGTTTTGTTGTAAAAATATCACTTCTAAATTAAATTTTATAATATATAAGTAAAATGAAATTATGCAAAGTATCTTTTGTTAGCTTGCATCGCTTAAGGAAAAAATTTGTATTTATTGGATGTAAAGTAACAATAATATTAATAAAGTCGAAAATAAAAGTTCTGTTTGATCAAAAATAATTTATTATCTTATTTAAAATATGCATATTTGGGTTTTATAATTACAAAAATTTTTAAAAATACAATATTTTATTTATATAATTACATCTGCCACGAATAAAATATAGTACCAATAAATATTTGTCAACTGAAATAATAAAAATAAATATTTTCTTTTTTTATCGTTTCAGATTATTAATCATAAATAAATATGGTACATAAAATTTATATTCCAGAAAAATTTCGTCATTTATAAACATAATATTTTAAATATGAAACTGTTTCGATTTATTAATTTATTACTTTGAATTCATGTGAATTTCCGTTTGATGACATAATAAATATCTGTATTTTTAATTAAGTTTAATTTTTTAATTATCTTTAAGCAATTACTTACAAATAAAAGGTAAAATTGACAAAGATTTCTAGAATAAGAAGTAAAGTAAAATTAAACGACAAAAACTCATAATGAAATTTAAACTTCAGTATTACATCCGCAAAATATTAGCATTTTGAATAGAAATATAATTTAGGCACGATTTAAAATATATTAATGCGGTATTTACGAACATAATATATTCAAATTCTATTTCCTATATTAATGCATAAGATAGTTTCTGCATTAAAAAAAGCAATGTTAAACTAGAGAGACTATATCAAACCATCTATTAATTCATTCTTATATAAGGTTCAATTATTTTTATTTTAATATTCCGTTATTAATATTTTCTATTATTAATATTTCTGTTTGTCAATTGGAGGAATTTACGATTATTTATTAAATTAAATTATATGAAAATATTTTTAAAAATCATAAATAATTTATAATTTAATAAAAACTCAGTTAAACAATTTACTACTCAACTATATTTTGAAGATAATTTCGCAACTATTTTTTTCATAGCTCATAGTTTATCATATCACATACTGAAATTCTAAATTGTTTTTATTTGTGTTATTGCTATGATGATTATTCATCTGGATAAATTAACATACTTTTTTAAAATCCCTAATAGTTAATTTTGAATTTATTATCTTAGTTATCTATTGGGAAATCATTGTACTAATGTAAAGTATCTACTAATTTAGTAAGATATTCATCTGTTTTAGATACGTATTTACTTTGTCATTATTAAGGAAAACTAAAACTAAAACATAACTAACAAAAAAGTAAAATAGATCTTATTAAAACTTTGCCTAAAGTATGTTGTTAATTGATATCGCCGAGGACTTTGACTTAAGCCGCCTACGCTGCAATCGGTGTTTTTGAGAATGTGAACAAACAGAATGAAAGCAACCTTATTACTCAATGAATTAAGTACATTTTTAAGTGTTGCTGTTCCGTTCTATAGTAAAAGCCGCATTGCGTGTTTTTTTTTTGTTTCGTCTTTCACATTAGTTTCAAAAACTTGCCATTGAGTAACACGTCTCTATCGTTCTTTTTCTTATTTATAATGTCAACTAAAAATGAGAAACGAGTTTCAACACGAAAATAACCTGTGTTACCGCTTAAAGTGAAAATAGAAATGCTTGGTCATTAGCGCCATGGAAAGTCATTTGTGCATCCATATCACGCTCATTCAATATCAACGAATCAACTGTACGATCGATAAAAAAATCCGAAGATAAAATAAGGTCGTCTGTACCTTCAACTTCACTATCAGCGAAAATTGTTCGTGATCCAGCAATAGAAAAAAAAATGGAAGTGTTGTTGTAATTATGGATCAAAGACCGCAACCAAAAATGGATGCTCCTGACTGGTCAAATGGTTCAGGAGAAGGCAAAGTGTTTTTATGCTCAGTGTAAAGAACCTGATGGTAGTTATAGTGGTGAATGTACAGATGGAGGTTTTCAAGCATCGGAAGGTTGGTTCAATAAATTTAAGTTATTGGTTTTTATAATAAACAAGCTGATGGAGATGATACAAACCTGAGTAAGCATTTAATAAAGATGAAACTGCTCTGTTTTGGAAGAGAATGCCGAACAAAACATTCACATTTCTAAAAGCGAATAGTCTGCTCCTGGATTAAGGCAGCAAAGGAAAGAGTTACACTCCTGCTATGTTCTAATGCGTCTGGAGATTGTGTCATTAAGCCACTGATGCCTTACAGATGTTTAATCCTCTGACTTTAAAAAATCAAAACAAGGACAACCTGTCAGTGCTTCGACGTGCTAATAAGAAAGCGTGGGTTACAAGTGCTATTTTCTGTGACTGATTTCAGAATTGTTTTGTTTCTGAAGTTAAAACTTATTTAAAAAAATTTAGACTTTAAAGCACTTCTAGTTTTGAACAATGCACCAGGTCATCCTCGCGAACTTGAAACTATGCATCCAAATACCCAAGTAGCACAGAAATATTGGCCAATGTTGTGTCAATGTTGGCCAATATTTTGAATGCCGATGAATGCCGATGTTGTTCTGTTGATATTGAATAATATTATATAATATTTAAAAAATTTATTCGATTCAGATAGTCTATAAATTGCATTTACTTGAATTATTTTAGAAGACTGTGATTTGAAACTCGTATTTAAAACTTATTAACGTTAATGAATGATGCATGCATTTTCCCTAGAAATCCTTTGAATATTGAATAACATTGTATAATATCTTATCTACAATATTACTCTGCGAGTATTATTAAATATTTTTAAATATTCTTGTTACAATTTGAAGTTTACTGGAAACGAAGTGAAGATAAATGAGCAGTGAATTTTGAATTGTTAATTGTTGACTAATAACCAAAGGAATAAGTTCTGGTTGTTCAGTCTGAATTAGTGTTATGTGTTGTATGAAATATTTTGTTATAATTTTAGCTCTCTTATTATAACTGTTTTACAAGAAATTGGTTCATCATGCCAGGTAGTAAATTTAAATCTTTTAAACGTAAAGCAAGTAGAAAATACTTACTCTTTTAATGTAGATTCCGGTTCTAACAAACTATATGTATGATATAAGTCTGAGGCTCGGATCTTGTCAAAATAAATTGACTGGCATTTATAAGCCAAAATGTAGTTAAATATTTTTTAAATTACTAGCTTAACTGAAATGCTTATTTAAATTTAAAAAAAAATTGCACATGGAGACTTATTTTGCTGAGTACATATATTTTAAGAATTTTTTTATAGTAAAATATGAAATCTATATAATACATAAGATTTAATATCTATATTTAATAATTGCAATTATGAGCATACTGAAATATTGATCACTATCAGGCACGTACTTGTAAAAAAATAATAAAAGTATTGAAACATTCAACTGCAAAACTGAGGATAAAATAAGAAATCTCAAAAGCTTATGCATTTAATCATGCTGATGATTGAAGAATGAATCTGTAAATGTCGCATCCATTTGTGCTTCTTTTTCTCATTATGAAAAATATGAGAAATTTAATATTAACACTTAAAAAAAGGTTTTACTGAAAAGAATATTTAAAATATGTATTCTTATAAATTCTAATAACATGTTCAATATTTAATTAATAAACGCAGGAAAAAATTACTGTTTTTTACAATAATATTCTATTCAAAAATTTAACAAAATTCTATTTAGTAGTCACATCAGAATAGAATATTATTCAGTACCAAAATGAGTTACTTCCTGATATTTAAATTAAACAATAAATAACACTATAAAGGAATATTATCTAACGTCAAAATTAAATATTATTTAACGTCGAAATTGAATGGGTCATAATATTTAAATACAATGTTAAATAACATTGTCAGGGAATATTATTTAACGTCGAAATAGAATATCAAATAATATTATATAATATCAAACAATATTATTTAATACTGAAATACAATATTATATAATATTATCTAGGGGGGTCATTTTAACATTGTATAATATTGTCAGACAATATTTTATAATATTTATTTACAATATTAGCCAATTAACATTTGCTACTTGGGTATAAAAGTGACTTTTTTGCATCCCAATATGACGCCTTTGCTTCAACCTATGGACCAAGGAATAATCCAGGCCTTTAAGCTCTATTACATTAGACGAATTTTCAAAATCATATTGGAGAATAAGGAATATAATACTGACATGAATGTCATGGAATGCTGGAAGGAATTTGACTTAGCAAAATGCATCGTAAAGATAAAAGAATAATTGGAAAACTGAAGCCACACACATTGAAGTCATGCTGGAAAAAACTGTGGTCAGCTCTGACTGCGGAAAATGACGAAGAATCTGTAAACATAGCAGAGATAACGAATGGAATAGGACGAGATGGGTTCGAACAGATAGAATCAAGTGACATTCAGGAATTTCTTGAATCGCAAAATGAAGATTTAAGTGAAACCGACTAGGCGGAAATGTTAAATTCACGACCCAATGAAGAAGAGGCTTCAACAAGCACTGGAAACATGATATTTCATTTGAAAAAACTTAGAGAAGGATTAAGAATGGCAAATTAGCTTTGCGATTTCGTTATGAACATTGATCCGTCTATGGAACTAAGTCTTATTTTTAAGAGGCAAATGACTAATGTGTCCGCTGCGTATCAGTCTGAATTGAAGGAGCTTTTAAAAACTGCCAAGCAAGAAAAAATTACAAAATTCTTCAAACCATTGCCTAATCCTTAAGTAAATTAATTAAAATGTTCAAAAACTTCAATTAAATTGATTTTATATATATTTTTTATTTTGTCTCCTAGGAACATATCTCGTATAATCCCATATAAATTACCATTCCGTATCCACGGTTTCTGTATTCGTGGCATATTTATGGAACATATATCTCATGCATAAAGAGCTTTTACTGTATATCTATAAATATATGCGAAAATAATTTTGAGTTCATTCGTTTTCTATATCATAGAATCATATTTGACAAAGGCAAGATAAATTATTAAACATATCAGAGATTATATTTTGTCTCGATTATTTAATTTTCATATTTAATTTATCGATTCGTATAATTGCTGCACAAATGATTGTAAGCAGAATGATAAAATTGAAACTATTTCATTGTAAATTGTACCATTGTCCAGAACGTTTGTGCTGGTGTTTGGTAAGTTGGGTGTGAAGAGACCCGAATCCGAATATGTGTTTTTTGTCCGAACACAAAAATCTTTCGTAAACGTCTTCGTTGTTCAAGTTGTTAGTAATCCGAACTATTTGTTATGATCACTCACTGTTTTGGAAAAAAAGTTTGAGTACGATTCATTAATTTTTATCAGTTTATACGCCTTAGAATATGGCAGCAAATAAAGTGCATAATAAAGGTTTAACGTTTTGGCAACGTATGCTATCTTATTGTATTGCTTCTGCACGATTTAATTCAGAAAATACTGTTGAATTGCCTCTCTTTTTGCGAGTTGGTTTACAAACGGAACAAGGAGACAACATTTCTTATGCAATTAGTGATGAAGGAAGAAAACGGATAATTTAGGAAAACATCCTAAAATGTTTTGAGGAAAGCATTGTGAACCACCTTTAATCTCACTTCAAAAGCCAGTATTCATTCTAAGAAGGTAAGAAGGTAATGCTCTGTGTCTGATGGGATTGGAAAATAATCCTTTATGATGAGCTTTTACAAAATAATGAAATATTATATTCGGAAAAGTATTCTCTTAATTAGATAAATTGAACACAGCAATCTAATCACGGAAAACAGTGAATCAGGTGGACGACGTATTTCATCACGACAATGTCCGACCTCATGTGTCTTTGACAATTCTACAAAAATTGTTGGAGTTTGGTTTTGATGGTTAACCCCATCAACCGTATTTACCAAATTTTGTGCCCTCAGACTTCAAAGTTTTGAAATAATTACAAAATTTTCTTTATAGGAAGAATTTTTACTCTTTGGTTGAGATAAAAACTCATCTAGACAAGTTTTTTTGCCAAAAATTCTGAAAGGTTCTAGAAAGACGAAATTCTCAAGTTGCATGATAGATCCAAAAATTGGTTTAGCAGAATAGTACCCATATAATTTAATTAATATATACCAACATTTAAATGAGCTGAGTTTCAATTTTATTTAAGAATCGGCACAAACTTTCAGGACAACCTATATTTAAATATCTCGGATAGTATAAAACTATAAACTGATCAAATCTTTTGTTTTTCTCAATATAGTATAAAAATATATTAAAACAAGTGTCTTGCTATTTCATTCAGAACAATGATTTTTAGGCGATAAATATTCATAAAACACACACACTTGCAAATCTTGATACATTGTTTATATTTATTACTTGATTACTTTTTATATAGAAAATTTACTGTTAGTTTTTGGATAGAGAAGCCCAGTGGCTTAGTGATATCTTTTCACGATGCCAAAGTATCGATCCGAAGTTCGATCCTTGGGTTGGGTAAGCCTTTCATTCTTTTAGTGGGTCGATAAACTGAATACCAAGCATGCTTAATAACTAAATACTGAGGGTTTCGCGTTTGGTGGCTTATCTAATCAGGACATATACTTCGCATCCCAGGACCACTTTTTCAGAAAAACAGAGATGGGCACTGTAGGCTTTGGTACACATGGGCTGTCATGCCACAGAGTTTAGTTTAGTTTTTGGTTAGAAGTGAACTCATTCTTTACTTTGTAATAATAAATTCAATAATATGGTTTGTTTAATAGGATATTTTTTGTATTCGGAATATATACTTTACTACTTATATTTTTACCATATCTTTAATGATATTTGAAAGTTTTCTACTCATTCTCAAAGTTTTTTTTTGGTTATTTTTTCAAGTAGGTATAAATGTTGGATTGGACCAAGTCTGGACTATAGACAGGCTATAGGTGCACAGTAGTCTTGCTTCGGACAAAGTAGTTGTAGGCAGGGTAAGGCTTGTGGTTGAATGCATTGTTGCAGTGAAGTTTCTTTGAATTTTTGATGTCGCTATTCAAAAATTCAAGGAAGTTCGAATGACCCAGCGTTTCAATTGTTTGACGACTGCCACATGAAATAAGAAAATGGCTGTCTGTTCTAGGGATACAAACACGAAATTTATAACTCCTTGAGTATCGAATATGACAATAATGACAGTATGGATGCAAGAATTGCTCATGCATGCTTTTTGTGGGTAGAAAGGTAATTGGATATGCCTTCAGAGCTCTGCTCTTTGATTTTAGATATTCTTGAATGTCCATTATTCGTTTCCGGTTATGATAGAATCAAAGAAGTTTAGTTCATTTAAGCTCAATTACAGCAATTATTCACAGTGCAAGACTCGAAGTTGTTTCTGCTTGTCCAGTATCACCTTCGAAACCAAGGATTTGTAAATGCACAGAACTTCCGCATTTACAAATCCTCTGTCGCTGTTCCATGTATAGCGAAGGTTGAAAATTTTAGAGCATCCGTGATTTGTTAGATGCTTTAACGATACAAATCATCACAGATTTCGAAGCATCGTTATGCGCTTCTTGTTGTCTTCAGACTAGTGATTGTTGGCGATCCAGAACAAAGTTCGTAAGTGACATCTTCCTGGATTTCCATGAAAGATTTGTGCCATTTGCCTATTTGGGATCTCAGCAAGCATTCATCTTCTAAAGCCTGTTGAATCATCTGGTATGTTTAGAAGCATTCTTCTTAAAACACAAGTAAAATTTTAATGGCATATTATTCGAGTGATTCCTCCATTGAATTGTGTTACCATGTGTAACAACAAGTTTCGTGAGGAATGACTTTCTGATTCTTCGGCTTGCAGAAGCAAACTGAGCTTGTTTTAGAAGGTCAGAACTCCATCACTTCTTCTAATCAGCAAACGCCCACTGCAATGGGCAGTCCTGTCTAAAAATGCATGTGCTTATTACTTCCAGATTCTATATATTAGTATATTTCACACCTTATATAATAGTGTCAAAAAGTAAAGCAGTTTGTTTACATAAACTACATATATGTTGCTAGTGATAATAATTTTAAGCTTTACTATTTCTAAGCAATTAAATGAGCCTCACGAGTTTCAGTAACATTAAGAAAAACAAATCAGTTGTTTCCCTGTAATGGAAGCATGGTTAAAAAACGCAAAATGACATTTATTGCCCTGTAATTTTTATCAACAAATTCCATGGTGATTCCAACGTAATTCCATGCAATACCATAATAGCTAATATGACTTAACTATTATGCAGTAACTTCGCTTAAATTCAACGTATTTATATTTTAAAATTATTTATTATTATAAATTTTAAATTTGAACTATCACAAAAATATATTGAAATAAATATGATGTACAATTTCAGTAAGTTAAATTCTTTATAAACACTTCAAATACGTACTAAGAAAAAATAGAATGAATAATAAATATCATAGAGCTAATTTATATCTATTCCGATAGTATAAATTTTCTGACTTAATTTCACATAATTTACGAAAATAAATAATATTTTAAATAATAATATTCTGATAGGAAATTAAATCATGATGACTATAAAAATAGTTTGAAACACAAATGTTTTTTTAACTAAATTCTTTTCAAAATAGTTTGTGTAACTCTAATTTGAGCTCATTTTAAATAATTGTAAACTTTTGTTTGATAAATTTTTACTTCGGAAAAATAGAAAGAGAATACAGTAAAGAAAGTTTACACTGAACTTGATGAATAAATCAGAACAAAATTATTTATTCACCAAGTTCTGTGTAGGTTTTCTTTCACCTGCTTAAATTTTATTTCATTTTGGTATAATGGAGTTTCTATTGTAATCAGTCTACAATCGCATTGTTCTTTGAAGTACTAAAACTTGTAACAAGTAAATTTTATTTGTGATGCAGTTCTATGTAGAAACTCTTTGTTACTCTGATTTCAATCTCCGAATTGAAAATTAAGACTAACCACCAAAAGTTTAGAAAACATTTAAAACTCGTGAACAACAAATTTACATTTCAAATTGATGAAAGCTTTTTCCCTAAAATTAGCATTATATTATTTTTGCATAATTTCTTATTCAACATTGCAATAACTAAGTCAAGAAATTGAAGTTTATTATTTGGCCACTTAAAATAAATTTTTTTTCAGATAGTTAACCTATGAATTTGTATTTTTATAGAAAAGGAATTTAAAAGTTAAATATTTAACATCAAGCAAAATATCTTATTAATTTGTGTTATGAATATACAAGGTGTCCAGAAAAGGACTCCCTGATTTCAAAATTAAATATCTCGAAAACGAAGATCGATAGAAGAATGCAGTAAACGGTATGTTTATAGTAAAAACTGTAAGAATTTAGTACATCAGTTTGAAATAATAGTTAAAGAAGTTGCAAATAGATGGCGCTGTAATCGCCATACGTAATGCTTAGTATAAATAGTGATCCGAAGTCCAGAGCGATCAGTACGTGAAAGGAGATTCAAGCGTGAAAGGAGATTAGCATTGAAAACTTTGTGGTGTGATTTTTTGGAAAGAATGTTTTCATACGATTATTTCATTTATGTATGCTAATTTGAGCTGTACAGCGTACAGCGCCATCTGTTAGCAGCTTTTGTAACTATTATTTCAAATTGCTGTATAAAATTCTTACAGCTTTCACAATAAACATACCTTTTACTGCATTCCTCTATCTATCTTAGTTTTCGAGATATTTAATTTTGAAATCAGGGAATCCTTTTCTGGACACCCTGTAAGTAAAATTAAAACTGTTTCTTAGTAAGCTTAAAATTACTTTCGATTTTTGTACAGAAACATGTATGAATAAAATTTTTAAATTTAACAACTTTTGTTTCCATTTTTATTTTATTTTTTTGCCTGGAATAATCCACGGGTGCTGACGTCACACTGGTTGCCCCGGTACCCTGCATACGTTCCACAATTCTTTGTTCCAACCATCTTTTCAACAAACAGTGCCCTGTGGACGCATCTAGGTGTCTGCCAGATGTAATTTTTATTAAAAAGACACACAGGCCTTTTTCAGTTCAATCACCATTAACTTCGAAACCACATTTTATTTGAATTGACTCCATCGACGATGGCCAGAAATTTATCTGCAATTACAGGCGTAATTTGTGACGAGGACAATGCAACGTCTTCTTATGATGAAAATTCTGGACACATTTTAATGTATGTATAGAATGTCCACACACAAAAAAACTGTGATCATATTGAGTAATCGATGTTTTCACTAGGATTATTGACTAAAATGATCATTTTTGTCAAAATTTCATTTTTGTTCACAATTTAACGCTACGCTTTTTTAAGGCTTTGAATTTGTTGGAAAATTTGCATATAAGTATTTTTTATTTTATCATGAGCATAGGATGCATTGTGAGATAACGAAGTTCTCAAGTTTCAATATTTTTGATTTTAGAAACCATTATTTCAGAACTGCTTTTTTTCATGTCATGATTAGAACTTGTTTCGAATTTTGTGACTTGCCCCAACTAGTATATTGATATTCAGCTGATTCTGATCACAGTTTAATGAAGAATTAGGTATTTAAAATTATTATATAAGTTTTGTAATAAAATAATAAAATTTACTTAAAGAAAAGTCATTATGTTCTTCTCCAAGAATGCAGAATACTTGAAATTATTATTGTTTAAATAATTAAATACAGAATAAAAAGAAATTAAAATAGTGACGTCTATATATATATATATATATATATATATATATATATATATATATATATATATATATATATATATATAATAAAACTATAAAGTTTTCATTCCGTCCGAGTAATATATGTTTTTAGCATTAAGGTCAAAACTAGGACTTGAGATTTTGGTAGAATAAAAATGAAAACTGGAATTTAAAGACATGTCAATAAAATTTTTTCGACATTGAAATGCAATAAAATGTGTATTTAGTATGAAATCTCATTATTCTATAGTTTAAAATTTATTTAAGATTTATCAATAGATCTGAAACCAAAATATTTGTTATTATTGATGTTTTTTTAAGAATATAAAGAAATAAAAATTACCATATACCGTTAGATATACTAATCCTAAGAGTTATATACAGGTAAAAATGTAATTGCTTGACAAAAATTTTTTAAGTATATACACCACGTATCTTACCGAACTTTTTGTTGTATAATCGGAAGTATGACTGAATGTATACAAATCTGGGAATTAGATTAGAAACTATTCTCTATTTTACTTACACAAGTATTCGAATTTAAGAGAGTTTGCATATTTTGTCAAATTTCCTGAAAAGAACTGATCGAAATGTGAAACCACAACTACGAAACAAAGATACCGATCATGTACGTCAAATGTGGGTGGGGCCGCGGGGAATCTTGAAGCAGAGCATTCTGAAGTCCAGATTTGTAGAGACTTCAGTTTAAATCCCACCGTCACGAGCAACTTACGGAAACAGTTTCAGATGTCTGGATCTATTGAGAGAAAGTCTGGGTAAGGTGACTAGAGGTTATGACCCTATATATATTATATCAATATGACTTGAGATTATCGCAATTTGTTGATTCTAGTGAGGCATAACAACGATTCTACAACTCAAGTCTCCCGTGACTTGCATATGGCCAATGGTACCTGAGTTGCAAGGAGAACTGTTTCCGGAAGACTTAATGAGAGAGAAAAAGAGAGTTGCTTGGACAAGAGTTGCGATTTGAACCCCGTTTACATCTACGCACAGGAGAGCCTATTTAGCATTTTTCAAGGAGTATATATACATTGTAGTATGGATCAATGGGGGCCATTTGCTTCACTGATGAGTCCTGGTTTAGCTTAACTACATATTCCTGCCGTATGTCGATATGAAGAGAACTAGTGATACCTGCCCTCCAATGTCTACAAAATTGAGCATCATGGCGGATGAACAGTATGAAGAAGCATCACGTTTTATAGCCTCACACCCATCCTTGTCTTTGACAGAGGTAGTACAACTTCTGTGGGGTGTAGGGATAAAATTTTGCAGCCTTATGTTTGCCTTTTCTGTGGTAAAGTTGGCATTGAGTTTATTTTAAATGAATGATAGCTCAAAGCTACATGAAGCTCTTTCAGTCAACGAATTTCTAAAAAGTGAGGATACATACCAAACACACCTCCAGACTTCAACCCTATACAGCATGCATGGTATGCTTTGGGGAGAGCAACTGCATCTCGAAATCCACTCCGAAAACCTAACAGGGCTTGAAAACACCGTTGTTGAGTAAGCGGGAGCAGCTGCCCTGGAAGTTATAAAATTACCTTATTTGACGTATGAAATCACGCTGCGAGAACTGTAAATCTGTAAGAGAGGACCAACCTGTTTATACATTTTTTGTTCTATTCTGCAACAGCTGTTGCATGTTTTGAGACTATAGTTATTATTACGCATGATTATGAGCTCTTTTTATGTTTTTTGTACTGTAATGTATCAATGTATGTATGCATCAAATTTCATTAAAATCGGTTCAGTAATGCTGGAGATAATTGATGAAATCTGAGAAATCGCGTAACATCACTGTATAAGAAACACACACGATATGCATGATTATATGTATTATTTGCAGAAAACACAGAAGCAATTATTGCCCTTTATTCTCTCATTATCATTTAATTATCTTCAATTAATCTTCGTTTATTTAAAAAAACGCAGTTTAAGAGGAAATAATAAGCATATATATGCAATTAAAATTTCTCTCAAATATTTCATCGAATGTTAACCATAATATTACTTTTTAATTGTTAATTTTAAATTTCTGAAAAATTATTGGCTTACACGAGTGTACAAAATTAGCTTCTATTTCTTAGAAAAATTTCAGAAATAAGAATGACAATTTTTATTCCAAAATTTTTAGATACGTATTAATTAAAAGCAAAAAATTCAAATCCAGTTTTTTTATTTTGTAAGTAACTTTCGTTATTCTATTTTCTAAAACACTACTCTAATTTGTACTTTTAAGTAATACTTAATCTTTTTCTCTTCAAAAAAGCATTTTATTTTAAATAAAAACATGTATTTTTCAATTGAAATAATAAACTTTAATTCTATTTCAATCCAATTTATTATATACAGTAAATTACTAAAATAAGTTAAAAAAAAAGTATTTTGAATACATTCATTTTCCTTAGAAAATTAACCAAAAAAGTAATTTAAATAAATGCTCTTACTACTTAGTTATATATAATATACTTTAGAAAAAAACTCAGGTGACTGCTTATATTTACGTAATGGGACGGAAATGTAAGGCATTAATTTAATATGTTTGATTTTAAATTTGAAAGAAAAAAAGAAGATATTTGTTTGTTCATTAGTCGAAAAAATAAAAAAATACAATAAAAAATGTAAATCTTAAAGAGAAAAACTGCGATAAGTATTTCAGCCATTTTTTTTCTAAGTATACTCATTTATTTGATTTATTGAAGTCACGGTGATTACTAATTTAATTAATATTCATTGAAAGCATTCCTTTCTGCTTAAGTTCTAATGGTTGAAAATTCTAAGTAATTTTTGACTTAAATAATATTGCAAGTAAATTTTTTCCCTCTTTTTATTTCTAAAAAATTAACATGTAGATTCAATCTTAAAAAAATATTTGACATTTCATTTATTGGATTTTTTTAATGACACACTTTCATTTTATTTAAAGCTATGTTATTAATTAATTTAGAAAAAAAACTAATTAAAAATCAAGAGCTATAGCATTAAATATCCTGAAAAAGTTTCTTAAATGTGATTAAACTCTATATTTATAAATTATTCCTGTATAACAAAATAAGATAATATGTCAATCAAAATTAATACATGCAAACTAGGTTAGCTGTTTATAACTACAATAAAAATGCTTATTTTAGAAGTATTTTATAATTGAAATTTTAATAACATATATAAAAATAAAAGTATTAATTAGTTATAAAAAATACAAGTTTGTATATTAAAATTAAATTCAAACTCACAGGGCAATATAGGTTGTTATAAAAATAGAATGGTATAAAAATTAGACAAGAGTCAACATAACGGTTGAAAACTGATTATAATAGGTTTCGTATAAATAATTGTTACGCATTTGCTGAAAAACAGTCAACGTTAAAGACAAAGTTCTATAACTTAATTATTTCTAGAAAAAATTCAGGAACTTCGATACTGCCTTCAAAACATTAAGTCTGCTGAAATATTTCTTAAGGGAACAAATAGTAAATAAGAGAACGGATGAAATTATATATGTATACGCTCATGGACAAAAAAATTAGGCAACCAAGAAAGAATCGTCAAAATGAAATGAAATTTTACATACGTAATGACTATTTTGATATAAGTAAACGATAAGAAATTCAAAGAAAAAGAATGGTTTAATTTCAGAGAAAAAGGCAAATGAACGGAGGAATTAATACACCGTTGGATCCCCTCTAGCGCGAATGCACGTTGCGTTACGATCGGGCATTAAGTCATACAAGTTCTGTATGATGTATTGAGATATTTTGTTCCAGATTTGCTGTAACCTTGCTTCTCTATCGTTCAAACTCGTGAAATGTTCAAGCCCAACTCGTCGTCCCAAATGATCTCAGATATGATCATTTGGGCCCAATCCTCAGGAGACAAATCTGAGGATTGGGCAGGCCATGGAAGGGTAGTAATGCGGACACAGTCTTGTGACACCTTTGACGTATGAGGTAAAGTATTGTTTTGTAGAAAAATGTTTCATGGGAGCCATTGCATGAGTGGCAACACATGTGGTTGCAGGATTTCATGAGCATACCGTTGGGCTGTCATGGTGCCACGGAACAATATAAGGGGTGACCTTGTATTGTAGGAAATGGCACCCCATACCATCACGCCAGATGTGGCAGAAATGTGTTGCTGTACAGCAAGGGCAGGATTGAAGCGTTCATCATGGACTCTCCACACATGGACACGATTGTCATCACTGCTGAGATTGAATTTGGATTATGCCGCTAAAGACGACCTGGTTCCATTCCGCTGCAGTCCATTTTCTTCGAGAGCGTCAAAACTGCAGATGGAGGCGTCGAAGGGTGGGCGTCAAGGGCAGCACACGTAATGGGTGCCTCGAAACCAACTGTCTATCATCCAGGTGCCTTCGTATGGTTCGAGAAGACACAGAGGCCTCTAGTGAAGGTGCTGGGCCTGGATGGCAGCCGATGAAGCAGTTGGTTGAACGCACACATTTATTACGATGTGGCGGTCTTCTCGACGACTGGTCTGTCGAAGGCATCTTGAGCCTAGTCTTCGTGTACATGACATCTCTCAGGTCCACTGGTCCCAACACCTCCACACAACATAATCAGAGCGTCCTAATTGACGAGTTACTCACCCAGCTTCCGTCATCCCAAAGATTCTCCCCTTCTCAAACTGCAACAACTGCTTATATTGTCTTCGAGCACGGCGTAATGTCATGTCTACCTCAGCTCTTCCTTAGCTCCTCCACAGAGTACGATGTTCAACGCCCTCTATCGGCTATGCGTAATGAGTAATCACGCTGCATTTCCAAACATTTGCATATCTCCCCAACATCATCTTCATTGCAAGTTTCGTTGCGATCCCGCAATTATTTGTTGGTGCACTAACTTTTTTGTCTATGAATATATATATATATATATATATATATATATATATATATATATATATATATATATATATATATATATATATATATATAACACTTTTGATAGAATTTGAAAATTAAGAATTAAATTAGATAGAGGTTGGCATGTTTTGGAATGTTTACGTGTATATTATATGATATAGTTATATGAATGGATATATATGAATGGAACTGTCATTCGATATTTATTCAAACAAATTCTTCATCTTATTGATAATAATTGTCATAATAACCAAAATGTAACGTATTATTCATAATCGATGTTATAATGATAAAAACTAATTAATATTTAAAATTTCTTACATATATTTGACATTGGGAAAATTGGATTTGCGAAATGTTTGTTCTGAATTGTGTGACAAGAATGTTACTGAAAGTAATTTAACCATAGAATATTTTGTTGGAAAAAAAAAGAAATATCTCGTTACACTAGGTAAGAGAATGTGCAGAGAACTAGCTGAAACATCAACAGAAATCTTAGATGCACTTCATCGAATATTCTTGAACTATGTAAAAGTTAAAGGATTGTCTGGTTAATTGTATGAATAATCTCATGAGGATTTATGTTATTAATTAAGCACTCCAATAAAGTTCCAAATTCCAACAGTCATTGGAATCAATGTTAAAATGAACTAACTTATAAATTCCCAAATGCTGAAACATCAAAACTTTTCAAATAAGAAATGCTTTCAAGATTTTGCAGATTTTTCATTCGACGAGGCACTTATCAAGTATTAAGCCTAACTGCTATCGTTGAGTAATGTATGCAAGAGTCACATATATAGAAACTTGTACTAACGGAGTAAAATTTTATTTGATGATCAAAAATAAATTAAAATGAATTTATTTTGTGTAGAATGAGGAACAGTTGTTTTAAAATTAAAAGCTAAAAAATCTATATTACAATAAATTCTATAATTAAACAAAATGATCCCCTTGTAGATAAGCAGACAACAAATGCATATAAAATTATATGAATAATGTAATTAAGATTCCCCAATCATATTTTAATTTGCATGATATGAAATTAGATATTTTTATAATGCACAAAAGTATATTGTTAATATCATTTTTTATAAAATTACTAAAGTACTTTTTTAATCAACAAAATTGGTCAAAATAAAATAGAGTCTTTCAATAATTTGTAATAAAAATTATTAATCACTTTACTAGGCAAGAACTATTACCTTTTAAGCTAAAACCAAAATAATTGTCATAATTTTTAAAAAATCCAAAAATGTAAGTAAGTTTACTATATAAAACCATAGAAATTACTGTAGTACATCATCATAATTTTGTTGTAAAGATAAAACACAGTAAATAAAATATCAGATTTTTAAAAATCATTGAACAAATTAATACATAAAATTTATTTCTTGTTTGTTACTGTTGTTATACTTTTCTACTATGTCAAAGAATTCATGTAAAAATTATTATCCTTAAAATACTTCAGTAAAATACAAAAAAGTTAAATTTAACTTGAGCAAGGCAAACAAGCATGTTAACATGAGCAAAATGATTTAATATCTAATTAAATTTCTTACAATTTTATTTTCAAAAATAAAAAGGTTTTGTATGAATGCTGAAAGATAAATTGAAAACAAAAAGTTAATTAGTTGTAATAATTGTTATCTTTTGAAAAATATACTTATGTTTGTTAACTTTGATTGAAAATGAAACAGAATTTTCCTTATTCACAGCACTTCTTTGTGTTTAATTAAATCAAAATGCACACTTTCTAAATACAAAACAAGACATTCATGAAGTTTTCTTTATAAAAAAGCAGTGCATAGCTAATCAGTTTATACTTTAATTTACATGTCGCATTTATTAACATTCATTTATTTAGTTGACACGTATTATTCATAAATAAATGAGTTTTGCACCGAAATATTAATTAGAAATGGTACTCTTTTCAGAAGCTAGCGCACAATAAGTGACACTGTAAAAAACCATGTATTTGAGAAAGTTAAATTATTCACACAATATTAGATAAATGAAAAATCTATTTTTCATTTGCAAAAAGAATATAAAAATATTAATTACTACATAATTATTCAATTTAAATACAAAAGCAAGTAAAGGAATAAAATCTGTTATATTGGTCTCAAACACTTCTTTCTTTTTAAAGAAAAATTACACATTTTGCAATTATAATATATTAGAATGCAGTAAGTGTGCATAATGTAAAATTTCTTTATTCATTAATAATTCTTATTTTGTATAAAAATAGCTTTCATACACATATGTAAGTGAAGATGAATGATTTTAAAAATTTAAGCAAAGCAACTGCTACGATCTACATTCCAATTATTAAAATTAATCATGAAAGCAGAAAATATTTATTATTTCATTGTAATGTAATTGTAAATATGTCTTTTGTGTGAACAGCGTATATTTCTTTTATCAGCTTTGTATTTGTTTAAGTGTTTTTTTTTATTATTTAGCTTTAAAAAATTGTTAAAACTGTATGACTTGTTATATTTTATAAAAACAGATGTAATTATGTAATGATAAACTCATTTTCCCTTTCTTTAAAAGAAAAATTATCAAATAATTTAAAGTGAATGAGTAGTATTATAAGTTTATTATTCATTCATTCATTGTCGTGTGCCAGCCAGATTGGCAATATAAAGTGCGCTGCTCCTCTTTTTCACCTGAACCGTATTTTGGTGTGAAGTCCAACTTCCTCAGTACACACATGCCGTTTATAGGATAGGCAACCATTCACACCTCATTCATACAAGAAAAGGACAAAGACAGGATAGATAGAAAGTACATCATTGCCCGAACCGGGATTCGAACCCAGGACCTCCTTATCTGCAGTCAGGCACGCTGACCACTAGACAAGTTGGTCGGCGATAAGTTTGTTATCGACTGATTATATTGAAACATTTTGACTAGATAAAACGAATATTATAATTTTATCTTCTGAAAAATATTTACAAAAATTTAATGCTTATGAATTACCTTCGTTCTTACATCAAAATCATAGATTAAGAATTAAAATACAACAGATTGTAAGTCTAAATAGAAGTTAATATTTAAAATATTTCCTGAATAGTGGTAATAAATAAATTAGACATACATACATACATAACTGTGTGGTTAGACCCCGGACTGTACCTTTAGGTTAACGGGTGCAGTCTCCCCAACACCTAGTGTGCTCCACACCTCTACGAGGTCCGTGAGGGTGCCACCATCATGGCATTTAACAAGGCAAAAAATTGTGCTTACAAATTGGTAGCAAGAAGTTACGAAACATTTTAAGGGACTTTAAGCCCTGCTGAACATCAGGCAATAGCATTCAATATTTTCTCTGAGTTAAAAAAAATATAACATGACATATACAACAAAAAATGGAGAAACAATTTTCAATCAATGAAAAGACAGTTAACAATTTCTAGGGTAATTATGGCAATAAAAACATTATATACATTGAAAGCAAGATTATAAATAGTATGAACACTTAATATATGAAAAGGAAAAAAATGGCATGATATGAAAGTTGATAACTATATACAGGCAGGCAGCTTATACAAGTTTAATAAGCACCTTAGCTTTTAAAAGCATTTTTTTTAAATAATTTTTAAATAATTCCAAATAAATTATTTAAAAAATTTCTAAGGTAAATAAACTCATAGGTTTTCTTTCAATATGCAATAGATTTCATTAAAAAATAAAAATAAGTTTCATAAAATTTGAAATTTTAACAGGTTTAAAAAATGTGTCAATAATAAAATGATTGGAAAACATATAATTAACATCGTAAATAAGTTTTCGTCAACAATTTGTTTTGATGAAAATATTTAACTGAAAGAAATGATTGAATTATTTTCTTCAATTAAAATACCAAATGTTTTCTAAACATTCCATAACTTCTTTAAAAATAATAAAAATTCAAGGAGGAAATTAATCTTTATTCACATTTTTTTTACTTCAGTTATTTTCATGATTCTTTTTGAAAAAACAATTTCCTATCTTTTTCAATAAAGTTGATTTAAAATTTGAACTCATTTGATATTTTAAAATTGTAATATTGAAATAAACTGTATTTATAATAATTAGTGAATGAAATATCCAAAGAAATATCTAAATTCACAAACAATCCTGTTTCATCTTATAAAACTGATTATATTTTTGTTGTTTTTGCTATAACTGTTTTTTATACTATTACTTTATATTTATTTCGTTTATTGCTTTTTTAAATGCGTCTTTTGTAAATGCCAAGAGATTTGCAAAATCATCTCGTATTCAAGGAAGCTTATTCTGTAAATATTTATTTTGAACAAATTTAAATTGAGTAAAATATTTTTATTCCATTATTGAGATTTTATGCTGAATTACAATTACAATGGAAACTTTTTAAATCAAGGAGAAGTAACTAATGAATCTTACAATCTAACTAGTATTGAAACAGTTTTTTTGTAAATTGTATTTTTATACAATTATAGAATAGAAATTGTATTTTTATACAATTTCTTAAAGCACAAATTAACATAACTTATGATTTGATAAAGTTATTTTTGTGTTTGTTGTTGTATTGTGACTCATCTCTCTTGGTTGACAGTAACATCAAACCAGGTGGATGAGCCCGAACGCATTCAAACAACGCAGAGCATTCTCAGGGCTCGAGAATAGCTGGTCTTTTTTAAGCCTATGCAGGCCAAAATCTGGCAGGAGCAGCTTGAGTCGCATTACATTTTGGATAAAGGAAATAAACTTTGTAACAAGTCACTATTTTTATGTTTAAAATTTTATATTCTTCAATATTTCTGTTTTAGATGTTTTAATATTTTTTGACCCTCAGTTTGTTTATATTTCCAGTTAAATAGTCAATTGCTTTTCCTTTCTGTAAATAATATTAATAGCTTTTGCATTTGTTTGTGTAATTGAAGTTTTCTCTTTTTTTATTGCTTAGTCACTAATTTCATTCCACGTTTTTTTTTTTTCATTTTTTCTGAAGATTTAATATATTTTTTAAGCATTTATAACTATACTACCTGTCTAGTTTATGAATTTTGGCTTTTAAAAGTTTTTGACTCCTAATTTTTAATTTGTATACCTGTTTCTAGAATATCATTGATTATTGATTGTACATGATAATTTCTAAATAGATCTGCATTAAACAGGATGCTTACATTTATAACATTCAAAGATACATATTATAAAACTCCTTTATTAAAAATAAATAACTTTGAAATAAAATTATTGAAATAAGGTGCTATAATAATCAATAAAATAAAAACCTTGAAATACAATTTAAAACTCTTTTTGCGCGTGACTTGTATGACTTTCAGTAATTCTCGAAATTTTAACTTCCCTTCAATTAAGATTATTTACTCATTGACTAAATACTCTGCTGACATTTAAAATTGACATTAAAATTTAATGAAAATAAATGAAAAATATATTTGTTGTAACTTAAATAATGTATTAGTACTTACAATACGCATGACGCAAAGTGAATAAATTTGGAAAATATTGATTTACTACAATACGAAGTAAAAAAAAAAAAAAAAGCAGTTATTGGCTCTGATAACTATAACTGCACTTAACACGTAAAGTGAAGAGTAAAACTAGGTTGGATGACAGGAATGGGCAACGTATTTCATTCTGCTACAAGTCCATGCTTAATTTCATCTACAATAATAATTGTTGCTGTATGGTGAGAAGCGATAACAGATGTTTCAATTAGTGTGAGATTTAAAGACAATACAAGCAAGAATAAAATAATTGAATACTCTTTGCAATGAGAATCTTTAGAATAAGGTGGTCATTGTTTCCTATTGTTTACAAGATAATCTTTCAAAACGTTATCTTGTTGAAAGATGACATTTCGAAAGGTACAATGATTTGCAGACTATAGTTACAAGATTTCATATTAAGATTATAATTAATACAATTTTAAATCTATACTAGCAACTGAATTAATAATATATAAGTAATATTTTATCTTAAAAATCTTTAAACTAAAAAATTGCAGTTTAGAAAAGTATGTAACAAATAGTAGGGAAATTATATAAGCTAAAGAAAATTATACTGTTATCTAATGATGTTAGTTCATTTTTAGAAATTAAAATAAACATGCTTTTAATGTTTTCTCAAATTCTTTTATTAAGTTTTATGATTAACATATCTTTATTTAAAATATGAATAGATTGATACTGAATTTTGAAGTGTTTTTTGATTATATTGTTTAAGTTAATAAAACAGTTATTTTATTTCAGTTTCCTTTAAAAAGTTATAAATTTACGCAAAATTTAGCCCTTACTTTTTTAAATAAAACGTATATTAGGATTGTCACATTCTTGCGAATTTAGAAACATCTTATTTATATGCTATCAGGTTTTATTTAAAACAACACGTTTACAAATACATTTAATAATACTTGTAAATCTTATTTTAATAAAGTATCCTAAATGTTAATTATTTATAATTTTATTCCTTATCAATTATCTTATTTTTTTATGATAATCCTGATATCATTATAAAAAAAGTGCCCCAAACACACCAAGTAATCATGTCAGTTTAAATCAACAACTTCAGCATTTTTTTTCTTTTCAGACAAATATTTTCTTTAAAATTGAAAGAATTAAAATACTTCGATGTGTTATAATTTTCAAAGTGTGAAATCAAACAAAAAAAATTCCTCATCCAAACATTGTTTAACTTATCAAAATATATCTCATTCTTAACAAAAATTGTTTAATTGTTAGGACAGTGAGAACTTCAATTCTAATTTTTAAATAGCGAATTTTTAATTACTCTCTCGTTTTCTTGTATTATTGGATATTATTCTATTTTCCACTTTTTTTCTCGCTCTCTTTGCTTTTTATATAATTCTCAAAAACCGAGACTTAACTTTTACTGAAATTGATTTATGTTTTTATTCATTTTATAACACAGAAGCCATTATAATTACTCATAATTGAAAAATAAACAGAATAAATATAATTATTCTTATTTATCACAAACATTTTGTCTTATTGCATGAATACGCCAGTTTTTAAACAGTTATAATTTTATGAATATTATTTGTTCAGAATTAATTTGAAACTTCTTTGTAATTTTGATTTTAAACTAAAATAAGAAATGATTAATTTATTCTTAATTAAGATAATTATTAATGTATATGTCATGTAATTGTTAAAAGCAGTTTGACTATTTTATGATAGATTAAATTCATATGAGTTTAATTGATATACTTGGCATCTTAAATTTAATTAGTTACCAATGATCTTTTTATATACTTACAAATAAAATTATTTCTTTATAAAAATTTACTGTATAAAGGAAACAATAAATTGATTAAACTATTTATTTACGTACCAAAAAGATTTTCAATTAATCATAGTTTGAAAAGGAAAATTAAAATAGCTTTATATTTTTAAGTAATTTAAGTCATTATGTATTATTTGTATTAATTTGTTAACCTTATATATATATATATATATATATATATATATATATATATATATATATATATATATATATATTCTTAAATATGTATCCTAAGTCTGATTGAAATATTTTTACAATTCATTAATGTTATTTAAAAGTAGAAATAATTGGAGTAACTAGATTTTTATCCGGTCATTTATTTAATTTATATATGAAATTAGGAAGCAATGCATATTAACTTTTTTGAATTTATAAAGTAATAACACACCATTTTAATTTTTATCACACGTCTAAATTCTGAATAGACAATAAAATATCTTAATTTAATGTAATTTACCAGATCACCTTAATTAGATATCAGTATTAAGAAAGACAAATTTATTAAATATATTCATTTCTTAATATCAGATATAATTAAAAATCGATAAAAAATAATGCTAACGCATGCAAAATAGAAAGTGAGGTAATTATTGTAGACAATTCAAAAGTAAAAACTTTGGTGTTTGCTTATGCGTGAAGATTTCACTGGTAATAAAAATAATTTCTGAATAATTCTACATTATTAAATGAACTTTAAAAGATTGTACATTCAATGACTTTATGTTTTTCTAGTCTTATATACTACTATTTTCTTAAAATAATTAAGAAAATAGTTGTTTTTATAAAATATTTATTTTTAGTCTTCTTTTTGTGGTTTTAAGCCCTCTCTGAATTTATGTTATCAAATGTATTAATAATTTAGTAAAGTTTTGATAAATTAATAAAAATGGCAATTTGAATGGTTGAGTTAAAAAAATCTGGTTTATAACTAGTTAGATAACTGAAATTAACTATAAATTCTCGTTACAAAGTAGCTGTTATATGAAGAAAAAGTTTTATTTTAAAATTAAGTTTCATTTAAAAATTTAACTTTATTTATAATTTATTTAATGGTATAAATCATTATTGCATAAATTTATCATTGTTGTTAAACCAGAAGCATAACATATGCTTTAGGATTTTATTTTAAACTATGTGCTTGTGTTATTTAAAACCATGTTATTTTTTTGTCTTTTTAACTAAGTATAATACTTGTTTCCATCATCTAAAAAATGTCATTTCTTTTACGTTTACTGATATCTTTAATAGTGAAATTAGTTTTCTATCGCAATCTGAATTTTTTTTCTGACTTTATATGAATATATTTTTATTTATTAGAGAGTTTATATGCAACATAAAACCATAAATTGCTTACTGATTGGTATAGAAGATAATCAAATTTGATCAAAAGAATTCATAGTTTATTAAATTTTTAATGGAATTTCTGTATATTTATTAATATTGAAATAATACAATACATGTAATAAATACAACCTGTTTAAAACAATGGTAAATTTATAATCAAACCTAAATTTCACCCATATACTAAATTAATTATTCACCTAGATCTTTGAAGAGATTTCTTATATTTCTTACAACCACATATTTCCCTTTATACAAAGCTTATTCAATATGAAGTAACAAACATTATCTCTTAGGTGAATTCAACATGTATGCTAAAGATGGATAATTTGAACTGATATTTCAATAAAATGTCTTTTTAGAAAGTATCTGTGTTTCATATTGACTTACCATTCAACTGCAGACTCTTACTCAATTACGTTATAAATTATTAAATTGAAAAATAATTTAATGTAATAAACAGTAGACAGGATATCAGCCTGTGTGAGAAATATGAGCTTTGAAAACACAACCCTGTGTTCCCTCACTCGTATTATCTAAGTAGTAAAACAGAAATTTGGTGATTGAGCCTTCAAAATGACTTGCAAAGTTTAAAGCAGTGCTTATAATCTGTCCTCTGATGTGGAGCAGCTAGGACTACTATATTTCCAACAAAGCTTTTTATTCAACAGCTGGTGAAACATCCTGAACAAAAACTGACTCATGACAAATCAGATTTGAACGATTTTAATATTAGTTATAGTGTATAAAAGATAGTTATTAATAATGAAATTTTTAATATAGTATTTAGCACTGTAAAATGGCAACTAGGTTTACAGTTGATTGTTATACAGAGTAAGCATTTACATCTTGAAGATTTTTATGAGTACTTGTGTTAATAATTGAATTGATAACTGAAGATTTTAATAAATTGTATTTATAAATGATATTTTTAGTAATTAGAAATTTAATTTTGTTTCAAGTTAAATTGATGTTTACTTTTAAAAAATATAAAATATAATTTCAATTGCTTATGTATTTCAAATATTATTTATACTTTAATTTGATCTATATCGGAAATATTATGAAGGATGAAGGTAACCCAAATTAGCATTTTATTTTAATTGTTATTATGTTAGCTTTCATTATTCTAAATATTAGCTTTTATTATATAATTAATCAACTGTTCGCTATTTATCATTTTTGTAGATTTTATCTAGTAAAATTATAACTTTGTAAAAAGTTTCGTTTTCGTGTATTTTGTTGAAAATTTCCGTCTCTACATGATATTTTTCAGTTATTTTTCAGGAGGGCAATATGTAATATTAAATTTAAAATTAAATTTAATTAATCAAATAAGTTCCTCCGTAAATGCAACTTAATTTACATAATACTAAATGTACCCCTATTTTCCTGTAACACTTACGTCAAGATCTGGACTGAAAACTCAAATGTTTCTGAATTCCTAAGACCTTTCAGATGCTTTGAACAATGCCGTAGCATTCCTTGTACAAAGCCCATTCATTTTGAAATAACACTGAAGGCTGAATATTACATCTTCGCTAAAAATGGGATATTTGAAATATTCATTATGTCATTAAGAAATGCTGTATGCTTCATACTATGGCTTACCACTCAACTTCAAACTGCTTCTCAGTTATTTAATATATTACGGAATTGAAAAATAATCTCTATAAATACAGGCTAGGAACGAACAACAGCATTTTAAGCAATAATGGATTTAACATTTACAGATTTTTTAAGTTTCTTTTTGCTTTATTCACTTTTTTATGTAGATGATTGAGGGCGATGGTAGCCTAGTGGTTAAAGCATCAGGCTTCTATCTGGAAGAACTGAGTTCAATTTGCAATGCCGCCAAGGACCCACCGAATACATGCGATATACGTGCTCGTTAAATCTGTGGAATTAAAAGTCCGGGGAAGGGTTATTGCGATGTTATCATGGGTATAATGTTCTAGAGAAAATTTCCTTCCCTTCCAGATTGTGGCTTCTCTGGTGGTGCCATCTATTAAAAGAGTATTAGAGCAAAGTCGTACTTTCACTTTTGTGGTGCTCTGATTATAACGAAAGGCACACATTTCTGACTTAGTTTCCTTGCCGTCGGCTAACGAGCTTAGCTTGTCCTTTTATCATACGTAGCAGCAGCGTAGATGATTTTTTCTTGAGAGTTTACTAATAATAACATGTGAGACTTGCATTTCAATGTGAATATCAGTGCGTTATAAAGTTTTGTATAATTGTGGAATATACATGGTATGGTGACACAATAAAATTTCTCTCATAAGAGATATTAATATTTTATTCAATTATTTAGAATTTTTTTAAATAGTTTCTATAAATTAAAATTAGTATAATTTATTTTCTTAGAAAGTAATAATTTATATAGTAATAATTTTATAATAATAGTTCTATTTTTCACATGGGAAATAAGAATTTATATGACAATATTTGAGTATTTTAAACATTTTGTGACTTTAAATAACTAATTACTTTCTGATGAATCATTTCCCTTGGTATTAATATTTTGAAAAACCATTATTCATTATTATGACAAGAACAAAATGAGTACAAATGGTTTGGCGTGGCATTTTATTTATTCATAAATTTAAATTCTGAATCAGTCGATCAAGTGAATGCCAAAATATGGTTCAGATTCAGTAATGAGCAGATTTATTTTATTTAAGATCACAAACTTATTTAAATTAAAGATTAGACATTAGCATTTTAAGCTTCAAATGTTTAATATTAGTAATATATAAATTCTGTTTTATAACATCCATAAATATGTATAATATAATATGCAGACATATACAAAATTAAAAATTATTTGACAATACACATATTAAATATATATAATAAAAATTGTTTTATTAACTATGGTTTTACTGACTAAATATTAATGTCCTTAATAAATATCAGGCAAATAATACGATAAAGGTGTTCATTCATTTTTTATTTAAGCATATTTTACATTTTAGATTACTGTGTGTTATTTATAAATTCCGAGCATATATGATGGACCATTTTATAAAAGATTTTTGTTTACATGCTGCAGAAAATATGAATTTAAACAAATTGCTTGTGCATTATAGAATTGAAATTTTATTCAAAAATACTTTTCGAGTAGAAAAAATATTGTTGATTATTATCTGAAATTTTTTCAATTTAGTTGAAAAATTTTTTGGCTACCTGTATTGACTTTCAATAAGTTATTACATTTTCCGTTCGAAATTTCTTATAAAATATAACTTAATATTTATTCAAAGATGTTTGAATTTGATTCTTATAACTGTAAACAAGTTTTTTCTTATAAGGAGAACTACTGAAAGCGATATGTTATTACTATCCAATGTTATTCAAGAAAAAAATCAAAAGCAAACATGATGAAAAACCCTTTCTATGTATATACTTTACCTTCCAATATTCTATATTGTGAATTAATGATTAGCTACAAAGTTCAGTTGTGATCTGTTAAATTATGTAGTAGGATACATATAATTAAGAATATATTCTCAACGATAAAATTTGTGTAGTTTAAGTGATTAATATTAAATATTATTTTTATCAAAAATTAGTTTAAGAATTAAATTTTGAAAGTGTACGTAAAATCGATTTAATTTTTAAACATGGTAAAGAGTCAGGTATAAATTGAGAGATCAATTTCACCGTTTAAAGTATGCTAATAAATTAATATCATTTTCCCAAGTGATTTAAAATAAAATATTGAGTATCAATAATATGTAGTTTTGTTTAATGTTTTTCATTTCAATTAAAAATAATACTGTTGTTCAAATAGATATCAGTGACTTAATAACTAGACACAATAACTCGATGGTTTAAAGCAAAACGTTTAGATATTATTACGATATTAAAAATACAAAGCTATTTAATTATAAGATAATAAATATGGAAAGAATTTTGCAAATTTAGAAACATTTGTCACAAAGTATTGAGTTAGTAAAGTAGCTTATTATATTTGGAAGCAGTGTTTTATCTTCTTAACGATTAAAACTTTTTCCTTTCAAAAAATTTTATTAAAATTAATTTATTTCCTAAAAATATTCTGAAATGTGAAAAATAATAGAATAAAAGCTTTTAATAAATATTTTAATTCTAAAATGATATGGATATATTGCAATGAATTACCATTTGAAAATTTATTTTGCTAGAATTTATCTGTATGGTAAGTTTATTTTGGACTATAAGATATCTATTGATATTATTAAAATTGATATAAGTTCATGGTTGTTAAACTATAATATAAAATTTATAAATGTTTTTTTTAGTCTTTCGCTTCTGAAAGTATTTCAAATACTTTTGTCAAAAATATAATTCTCAGAAGTTGTAACACTTTTATACAAAATTTGAAGAAATATCTCATGAATTAAACTTTTTTAGACACCAATTTGTTTATTTTGATTAAGATTAGTAAAACAAATCAACACCCAAATATTTATTTTTAAAACAAACATTAGTCATTTTTGTTTAATATTGTTCAACTTATATTCAATTTTAGGCGTCAAAACAAGAATTGTTATTTTATTTTTATTTAATATTTTTTTGCCCTTTATATTTATACATAAATAATCAAGTTGACTGAAGTATTTAAATATAGTTATTACCTTTCCTCATAATATAAAAGATTTGTATTAATAAATCAATATTAGTTTGATTAATTATTAAATATTAATTGCTTACTTTTACCTTATTCTAAACAAAATAAGTTGCTGTTGGCGATAAAAAATTTTCCAAAAAATAGAATGTCTTTCTTTTTTTGATATGACATAATCAATAAGCTTGGGATAGAAGAATTTTTTTCTATAAAATGGGTATGAATAATATATCTATGGACTTGAAATTTGAAAACCTACTCAAGAAAAATCAAATAATTTAAAGTAACAAAAATATCTAACATAGGTATATGATTATAACGCAACTAATTTATTTTTAAAGTATAATCTAATCTAATTGCAAAAACAAGTGCATTTGATGTCTGAAATTTTAATGCAGTCTTATTTCAATTATGTTTATAGTACCTGAGGTAATTTTAAAACTTGAATACATTATAGAACATATTTATGGCTGTTTTAATGTTGAAAACATTTGAAAGTAGAGTATTTCATGGGGTTATTTTTTGTTAGACATGCAAATTTAGAAATTAAAGAAATTATTTTCATGTAGATATGTCCCAGTATAAACTAATTATATAAATCTGATAAATTGGAGAATTTAACTGAAATCAATTTTTTTTAATTTCCTATTTTCCTAAAGAAGACATTACCTTCACCAAATGATTGTTATTATTATTTGGCTTTTTTATTTTGTTGCATTATAATTTTGATAAATTTGTTATTCTGAATAAAAACGTTTAATACAGACTCTAATCACTTATTTGACGTTATAGACCTGAGATAATATTCTATTTTAAGTATTGAACTTTTGAAATTGTCATTATATGTTAACAGGAATGGATAAGGTTAAAAGCATTAGTTTTTGTTAGTATCATAAATGTATAAAGAATTTTAATTTGTACATTTTCTTCATAACATATAGCATACTTAAATTAAAAAATTTAAAATATAAAATATTAAAGAATAAGTATTGTTAATTAAAAAATTTAAAGGACCATTAAATTATCTACAGAAAACATAATCTTAAATTTATATTATTATAGATTTTACTGTTCAGTAAAACAATTTGGAACATGGGTGTTAATTATCAACAAGACAATTTTTGTGATAATTCTCTCTAGTGTTGCAATTTGAAAAAAATTCTGAAACTTTATTTAAAAATAACGAAATCGAAATAGAAATTATTTTGCAAATCTTGTGGTGGTTAATCAATAAAAAAAACTAGATATTCAGAAAATAATTCATATAACATCATTTGTTATATATCACTTGAAATTAAAACATAGAAATAGGGGAAAAGCTTCAAAATTTATATGCATCATGAAAAATATGTATTAACATATTCAGGTAAAACAATTTTTTCTAGAAAATTGCATAAATTAAAGTGATATAAATACAAAAAGTTCAAAAGAATGGATATAATAGATATATTTTGTAGTCCCTGGGAATTATTGATTCAATTTATAAACAAAATTGTTACAATTTAGTATAATGATGAATAACAGTGGTTACCGAAAGCAAGAATTGATTTACATTTTAGTTCATTTCCTTTATAAAAACAAAAGTATTTTATGCGTTGTTTTAAATTTTTGTTTTTACCAAAATGGACAATTTATTTGTTTTACACAGGGTTTAGTTTTCCTTGTTTGATTCTTAATGATAAATTTCCATAATATGATTACTTTCTTGCATAAGATTAAATAAAATGCTTGCGTCTTCTATTTTGAGTTTGGAAAATAAATCTTATTATGTGTATTTATAAAGTTTTAATGTACTTCTCTGCAATAGAAATTCAAACAAATTTTCGTTTTAAAATTACTGGTTAAATTGGGAAATATATTTAAATAAACAAAACAAGTAAAGGAATTGACAAAATCACTTGTGCTCTACAAATGATTTTTAAAAATATATTTTTTACTATATTACATTATAAGTATATCAATATTTAATACAATCAAATATATACTGCGCAAGAAAAATAATATTTTTAAAATTAGTGTAAAATAACAGCATGATAAATATCTACATTCCGTAGATTTGAATGCAATGATTATCTTGGAGGAACTACAATTCAACTGCATCCGAGGACATTAAATATTCCATTTCAACAAGGATTTATGAATAGTTGTCTGTGAGTTGCAGATAATTTGAGTCACCAATAGGGAGGTGTAATTCAAAGTTTGGAATAAATAACTTTACAAAATATAAATGAAAATGTTTTAATGATTCAGAATTAAGAATTTAATAAAAATATTAGTTTTTTATTTTTTTAATAAGTATTTTAAAAATTTTGTGTCAAATAGATTAATATTAATTCGCATAATGTGAAAATAATTAAATGTTATGTGAATTAATATTGTAAAATGTTTCTTCTTTTATCTTTTCATAAATTATAATATATGATAGATTATAGAAAAATAAATCTGTTACAAAACTTTAGATGATGTAAATCAGACCTTGTTTAATTTGAAAGGATAAGAATGAAATAACAAGAACTATGTGCATTAAAGTAATTTATTAAATGAAATATTGTTACTTTCTTCATTTATAGCAAAAATAAAAATTAGTTATAATAAATGTTTATAGCTTTCATATAAAGAAAATGTTTATGTTAGCGAAGCAATGTATTTGTATAGTATAGAAGCAAAATTTACTTTAATAGAATAGTTAAAATAAGAGTTTTTAATATAAAGGCAATATCCATATTTATTAGTATTCATACTTTGTGCAATAGAATAATTTTCAATGAACAAAACTATATTTCATAATGCTTTATTATATGAAATTTTTCTCTGAAATCCATTCAAAAGCATGATTACATAATATATAGACTATGGAAAAGTTGACTGATGTATATTTTGAATAGTTTGGTTTGTTTGTCGCTCAACGGTCATTTTTTGCACACGAGGGCTAATTAGACCGGGACTTACGGCTTAAAGTGGAATCCGAACAACTACAAACATCCATGCCCAAGGTGGGATTCGAACCCACGAACTGTTGAACCGAAGGCAAGAGCGCTAACCATTCGGCTGCCAGCTCGGCTTATTTTGAATAAATAATATTAAAAATTATGTGATTTTCGAATTAAGACTAACACTTAAAAATAGATATAACTTCCAATGAAATTAAATTTTCTTGCCAATGTCATATATACAAAATAGTATTTAAGCAGAATGATTAAATATAAAGTTTATTATCAATTTTTCAAAATGTTGAAATGAATGAAATATATAAAATTAAAAGAAATACAGAAGAGAAAATTTTCTAAAACGTAATCGATATATTTTAATACAGGTGTAAAAGAACTAAAATTTAGTTCTAAATATTGTTGCGTTGAATAGATTCAAATAAAACATTAATTCAGCGTTTATTTTGTTAATCGAGACAGAGCTTAGGCTGACTATTTACCATAGAGGTGTCATTTAAATACAGCCATAGGAGGTTCTAGAAGCTTTAATGAACAGTTCAAAAGGAAATGACGTAACAGAAAATTGCATAAGCTATAAATACCAAAAATAAAGTATTGAAATTTGCATCTACGTAATAATGAACCTAAATAAATTAATAGAGAAACGATTATTTTCCCGCAGATAATTCGTTGTTCAGTGTCCTACAGATGAATTCGGTGTAGAAGCAGGTATGGGTTTAGCAAACATTTTTTGGGTATAAATATTGGTTATGAAATTTAATTTATCCTAATACTGATATTTCAGCGCTTTAACTAATACAGTTTTAGGATTGTTTTTTTGTTATTCCCATTTTGGCGTTTATCTTGGTATGAAAAAAATCACAAAAAAAATCAAAGTATATATATATATATATATATATATATATATATATATATATATATATATATATATATATATATATATATATATATATATATATATATATATATATATATATATATATATATATATATATATATATATATATATATATATAATACCAGCGGCCAGCGTCTCTAGAATTATATGCGGCCAATAGCACAAAAATGTTCATGTAAGGATCAAAATTATTAATTATAGATTTAGGATTAAGACGGAGTTTTAACTGGAAATTTCTTATCGCATCTGTCCCTTTGCCAATAATTGGAGCTGATGTTTTAAAGAATATTTGTCTACTAATAGATTTGAAACGCCACAGATTAATAGATAATACCACTAAATTCATGCAGACTGGAACTTTTGCGAACTCAACTGACCATGTTTTAGTTAAATTTATTTCTGGGAACTTCCCTTACCATAAAATATTGGAAGAGTTCCTAGGATTAACTAATATTTCTCCAAAGGTTACACATGTGAAGCTCAATATAGTTCATTACAGAGACAATTGGCTCTCCTGTGCATAGCAAAGCAAGACGTCTAAATCCAAAACTATTTGATTCCGTTAAAAGAGAATTTCAATTTATGACGTAGTACGGTATATGTCGACCGTCGAAATCGCCCTGGTCTTCTCCTTCTGCTCTACATGTAGTTCCAAAACGCCTGGTAGCATTCGCCCAGTAGGTGACTATCGACAACTCAATGCGTGTACATTTCCAGACCGGTACCCCATACCACATATACAGGATTTTTAACGCCATTTATGGTTGTAAATACTTTTCAAAAATTGATATTGTACGAGCATAGATATACCGGTGAATCCCGAAGAAATTAAAAAAAAAACTACCGTGTCCACTCCTTTTCGCCTTTTCGAGTTCCCGTATTTAAACTTTGGCTTATGTGGAGCCGCTCAAACTTTTCAAAGATTCATGAATGAAATGCTGGGTGAGTTCACTTTTTGTTTTATTTATTTAGATGATATATTAATTTTTAGAAAAAATGAAGATGAACATAAAACTTCATGCTTCAGAAAATAAATGAATAAGGGTTAACAATTAACATCTCAAAATGCATTTTTGGAGTAACTGAAATTTCCTTTTTACTGCATTTAGTTTCACAGAATAGAACAAAGCCCCTTCCTGACCAAGTTGCACCCATATTAAATTACCCGCTACCTAAAACTATTAAAGAGCTTCAACGTTTCCTGGGTTTCTTAAATATTTTTCACAATTTTCTGCCGAACGTAGCTGAAAACCAAACAACTCTCAATAGTTATTTGAGAGGCGCAAAGAAAAATTATAACACAAAAATAGAATGGTAAATGGAACTGAACAGGAATTTTGGAAATGCTGTTCTCTTATCTCACCCTCATCCAGATGCTAAATTAGTGCTACAAGTAGATGCATCAGATTTTCCAATCGGGGGATCATTATCACAAATAGTAAATAACGAATCAAAACCCATTGCCTTTTCTTCGAGAAAACTGTCTCCAGCCGAACGAAATTACAGTGCATATGACAGGGATCGCTTTCTCGGATCGTTGCCACAACAATGCCAAATCCTATTGGTTACGATGAAATTTCTAAGCCACAGAAAAATAAATAAGAATTAAAAATCATAATAGGTAATACTAACAGCTTAGAATGAAAGTAAACTTTATTGCCTGATCAACATGCTCAAATATATTGTGATTTGTCAACGGTACTGCACGACCTAACATTCCAATTTCATTTCTCAAGCAAATTTTTTTTGTTCAAATCAAATCTTTATTGCAAAATATTTCTAATCCTAGTATTCGCAGCGCAACAAAATTAGTAAAATCTAGATTTATTTGTCCATCTATTAATAAAGATTGCATAACCTGGGCGAGGCAATGTATTCCACGCCAAAAAGCTAAAGTCAGTCGACATACTAAAACACCTGTAGGTTCCTTTCCTTACAAAACAAAGAGATTTGATCATGCACACCTCAATACTGTTGGTCCTCTACCACCTTCTAAGGGCAAATCCTATAGTCTGACGCTGATTGACAGATTTGCACGCTAGCCGGAAGCTGTGGCTATTCCAGATATCAGTGCTTGGACTGTAGGTGAGATTTTTTAAACCATTGGGTTACACGATTTGGCTGCCTATCGCACATTACAACGGATCAAGGGCGTCAATTTGAAAGCCAGCTGTTCCAGTCTCTGTCCCATTTCCTGGGAATTAAAAGAATTCGGACATCGCGAGAGTACGGGATGATAGAAGAATTCCACAGGCCTCTCAAAGCTGTTTTAAAACCATATAACACGAACCAATGGTCTGTAGCATTACCAACCATTTTATTAAGTTTTCGAACTCCTTTTAAAGAGGACATCAAAGCTACGACAGCAGAATTAGTCTACGGGACTACACTTCGACTCCTAGGAGAAATATTTGTAGCGAGGGCATCCGAGTCTTCACCTCAGTAGTTTGTGGAGGAATTGATATTGTACTTTCATGACATTCAATCAACGTCTGCCTCCCGACGTGGAACTAAGTCTATTTTTATACATCCACGTCTAAAAAAACTGTTCACACGGATTCTTACGACACAATGCAGTGAAAATGCCTCATCAAAATCATTATGGTTGGCTTTTAAAAGTACTGAAGTGGAATCACAAGACTTTTGAGATTGACGGAAATGTACATTCTCGTTGGAACGCCTTAAACCAGCCTTTCTTTCAGTAGACATTCCTAAGAATTGTGTTGTTCAGGATATTATTTCCGCACCTACGCAGCCTGTTGTCACACGTTCAGGACGACATTTTTCTAAACGTTTTCTTAAATGATGTAAAAAACTGCAATGGGAGTGTGTGACAGTATTACTCAATACTTAAAGTTTGTAAGCCAGCCGTAGCAACACGTTGAATGTTAATGCGCCAACAATCTGAACGAGCAGCATTGTCCTCATTGACGACATTTGTGATGTTTGAATGTTTTTCACCTCTTATTTTCTTATATTAATAAATATGTTACTAAGTTTTAACTAACTCGTTTAAGTTACATACACGCATCCTCAATCATATTAGCGATGCAAACACACTTATGTGTCTAATATGTGTCCATATATGTGTATGATAATATGGATAATGTGTCCATATTATCATTTTTTGTTAATAAAGCATATATAGAAATATAGTTTTTTTTTTGAAAAAATATACTACTTTTCGATTTGTTTGTATTTATGAAATCTCAAATTTTTTAACATTTGCTTCATTAATGAAGACATTAAACATGCTGCATAGACCGAAGACTTTAAAGAAATTGCGATATGATAGCAATATTTGTGAGGGACAAAACTTGAGAAGAGAATTGACATTTTTATGTTTTCTTATAGAAACTTATAAAATATTAAATTAATTAGTCTTTGTTTTTAAAAGATTTATGACAGCTAAATGAATTACTTAAAAACAATGAAATAAGCCACAATGCCTAATAGGAAATTGAATGCCTAAATCCAATTATAAATTTCATATTTCCAATTAAGATTACAAAGAAGCTTTCATACACAATGTTCTTTTAAATATGGATATTCTTATATAATATCTAGCATCGTAATTCAAATTTCTGCCTTTTATTTAGGCAACTGCGAAATTATATTTAATATTTCTTTCATATGTCATTAAAAATCCCTAATTAAATTACATAGATATGAAATCCATACTTGAATGGATTAATCTGTAGGGATAAGTAATTATGATTTGCAAATATTTTGTCATATTCAATGTATGAGAAGAAGTATCAAGTATATATTCATAGAATATATCTAACTGTGTATATATTATAATTATTTATTTGCTCATGTATAATAGTAAATATATTTCATAATAAAAACAGAAGCGCCATAATTTGGTTGAATGAATATTTATTACGCAGAGTCAATGAACGTTTCATCTTGTAAATATACAAATAAATTCAGCAAATAATAGGAAATTAAAAATGTTTTTTGGTGATGTGTTTCTTAACAAATTCTAATATATTTCTTTAGAAAATGTTGGCTGAAGAAAAAAATACTTATTGCTCCATTTTTAATAAAATTAATTTCAGAAGAATAATATAATAAAATAAATGATACATGTCATTAGATTACATATAAATTTACATAAGTAAAAAGACAAGGTTTCAATGCTTCATATGTATTTATTTAGTAATTTCGATATATAGTTAGCATTTCATAACAAATCTCTTTAATTTAGAAAAAGATACATTAGAATTTTAATTAGATGGCTTCTTAAATGTTCCAATGGAAAATATTTCTCTAAGCTCAGTTCTCTTTTTTAAAAAAAAATCACATCCATATTTGATTCCTTTATGTGTTTTATGAAAGAAAGATCATAAAAAAGAAGATCTTCATCTTTTTAGCTTGAACAACAAAAAAGTTTGAGGTTTAAATGACGGTTTTTTAAAATTTACAGTTTCCTTATTTTTTTCTTGTGTCATGTAGGGACAGAAAAATTATATTCTAATTTTAAAATAATATATCTGAAAATATAAAAAATATTGATTATATTGTAATCATTTTTGATTAGAATATACAGATTACATATATTATTCTAAACTGCATTTAAAATAAAACGTTTATTGAAAATTCTGATATATATATATATATATATATATATATATATATATATATATATATATATATATATATATATATATATATATATATATATATATGTATGTATATATATATATATGATATATATATATATAATTCCCCTTTTAATAAACGGAAAGAAAATTCCATCAGAATTGATGAAATTACAATTGCGTTAAGGATTAATTGCAAGAAAATGCAAATAATAAAAAAATATTAAATTGATATGACCTGAATAAAAAATTATCTTTGCCTAATTTTAGAGCATATATTTAGTGAAATATTTTGTAGGCATAATTAAGTTCATCTTCATTTATATTTTTATTAAACTTTACATTATATTTCAAAATATATAAAAAAGAGTTAATTATTTTCTGTTTTAAATTGTAAGATATAAAGAAAATGTTAATCTTACTTTTAATTTAATAAAAATTAATTTTAGATTTTTCTATATACTAATTTGATGTTTTTCCAAAATATAAAAATTTCCTGTTTATTAATATTACATACGCATAATGGTATAATATATTAAATAATAATTTTGAAAAAAGAAAAATTTTAAGTTAGTACTCTAAATACAAAAAATACAGCATAGAATTTAAAACACAGTGTAAGAAGAAATTAAATAATTTTAAGAAGTTATATTTTTCATAACTTATACATATTTTTAATTAGGTATTTTTTTAAAAAAATACAAGCGCCTTTAAATGAAACTCATTAATATTACTGTGTTTCTCTTTTACCATGGGAATCATTTTTTTTCTCAGGAAAACTTTGCTTCTAAAGAAAAATACAATGTGATCCTTGAAACAATTTTACAGAAGACTATTTCATAAAAATATAATAAACCAAGGTAAAATACATTTTTTAGCTCTTTATTCTTCGAGTTTACTCCCGAGTTTTGCAAGATTGTAAAATGAGTAAGGTATTTTGTTCTTCTTTCTTCTTTTTTTAAAATAGTTAACTTGCGATTGTTTCACGAAACAAAAAACGTTTTTCTCTAGTTGTTAAACTATTGTTATAATTATTCTTTGAAGCAAAAGAAAACGTATTAACATTTCTTAGCATACATCCTCATTTAAAATATTATTTATGAGATATCCTTAAATAAAAAAGAAAAATTTAAGTTAAATTTATGGCATACTTTTTCACTTTTCTTCTTTTTTAATTCATTTTGCCTTTTTTTCTAAGCTGAACTTTAAAAGTTTAGTATTAAGCATTAAACTTTTATTTTTAAAGTCATTCCTTTAATTTCAGTGCAAAATTTTCAATATTTATTAGCGGAGTTTCTCTAATTAGTTGATGCATTAAAATACACATAACTAAAAGTTCGTATATATACTTATATTTTTAATTTGGAATACTGATAAGTATTTCGATCAAATTTTTGTATAAAATGTGTGATTGTACAAGATGAAATTGAATCCTCTTATAAATATAATTTAAAAGAGATTTAATAGTATATTAAATATAGATAAAAATGTGAATAAATGTTGCACAAATATTGATTTGAATTAAAATATATTTGCATAAGATTTCTATGTCAAAATATTTAACAAAGAAATCTTACCTTAGGTTTTCACATGACGTAAATATATATCATTGACAGCATTTAAGACAAATTGGTGATAAATTGGAATCAAACGAACAAAATGGTGAAATAAAAATCAGTTCAGAACTACTTGTAAAATATTCGATTCAAATTTAAAAAGTTTATGCAGCGGACGCATTTAACAAACAAAAAAATTAATAAATAAAATCGCCAAGTTTACTTGACACGTGACTTTGACGTCATATGAAGTGAGTCAATTAATTCTTTCCCCAGGAAAATAGTTTACAGCTTATCATAAGTGTGTTAAAAATAAAGTCTCACAACCAACTTAGACAAAAATCCTTTTCATTTCTTGCTGGATACTATATTGATAAAAATGTATGCAACCGAAGAGTTGCTTATAAAAGTTGAGGATTTAGCTGTTTCAATAAAAGTCCTTCATAACTCTAAAATATATCTTCTTCAAAAATCAATATTATCATTATTTCTGTACAGATTTTGCAAATTTAAAATTCATTATTGCTATATTAATAATAAATTTCAATTTGATTTTTAAGATTTTTATTTTTTGATTCTTGTATGAGAGATTTATATGATCTTACGATATTATATGATCTTTTTATGGTTTTTATTTTTTGAATCATGATTTTTATTTTTTGCAAATTTCTAGCTTAACTATAGAAAATATTTGTGAACAAATGTAAATCTATGTGATGTAATTAATGTGGAAGTATAGGAATATATTTATCTCAATGAAAGTTTTAACGAAAATAATTCATTAAAATAAGATATCAAAATACAAAATACATGATAATCCTGCTTAAAATTACGAAGATGGATATGAGATAAAATTTAAAATAATAATTTCAAAATAATAATTGGATTGTTTTTCAATTGTTAAAATTGAAAAATATATTAATTATTTGGAAATTATTATTAATTATTGTATTTTTCAATTTGATATAAAATTGAAAATTACATTAATTTTTTACTTGGAAAATATATAAATTTAAAGAAGTGAGATTTTACTATACTTTTTTCTTACAAAAATATGCCTTATCTAAACACAAATGCTTACAGATATTTATAAATTTATATTATAATTAGAGACATGAGAAATAATTTACTGGAAAATAATTATAATTGAATAAAATTTGAATGAAATGCACATCATATTTCCTAACACATAATAAGTTCTTATTCTTTTCAGGAACTTGTTTATATTGTTTTTTCTCTTCCTTTATAATTTATATCTTTTTAAAAGTATCTTTCACTATTAATCCAAATCTAAGGTAGATGAATTACTTTATTTTCTTGGTTTCCATGAATGGAGATAAAAGTGAATTTTTTGGTCGGTTTCAAATTATTATGAAGAATGTAAGATTCGAAGAAGTTTTTCACAAAGCAATTCTTATCTGTTATAGTATAAAATAACTCAGCAAGCTCTAATTTCAAATTTCTGTTGAGTTCTTTTCATTGAAGTAGAAGAAATATTTTCCATAAAAGTTAGCATGTTTTTTAAACTACTTCATATATTTCCGAGTTAGCAAATTAAAATTTATCAAAGCTATGAAAATAACCTACTTGAATAGAAAAGTAATCATTCAGTTTTATGTCGGAAATTAATCTTAAATAGATACTCATAAGCAAATTTTTATCTTAAACTATATAACTTTTAAAAGAACACAGTATTTATGCAATTAAAAATATAATCCTACATATTCTTTTTAGTAAATTTACGTTTAGTAAAAAATGATGTTGAACTTTTTATATGAATTTTTTTAATTACTTTTATTTCACTGAATAAAATATTGATTTCTAATGGAAGTTAATTTTGATAACTTTTAACACGAAAATAGGGACTTAATGTTGAAAAAAAAATGTTTTGGAAATGTATAATTTTTCCAAAACATTTTTTATGAACACTGTTTTTATGAATATATTTATAATTCTTTAATAACCATGTCGAAACAACTTGTATAAAACTCCTTAATTTCTTAAAATTATTGCAAATATAAGAATCTTACAATGTTCAAACTTCTCAATTATCTTATATAACAGCTAATAAAATTAAAAAAAACACACGGTAAAAATCAAAAATCTCGGAGGAGTGGAAAACACCCCCACCCATAATTGGTACAAGGGATCAAAACCGGGTTTGTCCCTTGACCTCCCATGTGACAGACGTACCCGGACTGTTCTCTCAAGACTTGCTAGCGGTCATATTAAGTGCCTCTCTTTCAACGAGGGCAGGAAAACTTTCTTCACCTGCACCAAGTGCCAAAATCATCAGGCTTCTCCTGAGCATCTTTTGGATTGCATGGGTCTCTCTAGGGAGGATCTCTTTAGCAATCCTCTTTTAGTCTTCGACTTCCTTACAGTCAACGAACTCGTGGATCTAGTTCTGACTCCGTCAGACATGGAGGATAAGCAACAACAACAACAACAACAACAAAAACACAAAATATATATTTACGACAATGTGAATGTTTTGAATATTTTTATTTTGTTTAAAAAATGGATTGCATGGATTAATAAATTGACGTTTTACATTTATTTAATAATATGTTCCCATTATTTATTAATTAATTTTCTAAATCAGGTGAGAAACAGAAATAATAAATTTCATGTGCATTTTAACATGATTAATATTTTCCCACAATCAGACATATATTTATTATTTCTTTCACTTTGATTATCAAATTTTTTTCAAATTTTAAATATGAATTCTAAAAAGGTTATAAAGCATAAAATATAAAAAATTTTTTATTAACATTATACGTTTTTACTAAAACATTTTTAATGCAATAAATGCATTAAGCAGTTTCAAATTTCTTTAAAGCAATGATTGATTGATGATAGTTAAAATAAATTCAATCAGTAAAAATATAAGTAAATAAAAATACAGTCCAGTTATTCATGAAAAATATTATTATAGAAAAGATAAATGGCGTCAACGGTAACAGATAAAAATATCATTAGTTAAAATGACAGATAAAAAATTGCATAAAAATAATGATAACAGAAGGGTAAGACGAGATAATATAGATATACATGATAATAATATATCCTATAAAAATGGTATTTCATTCATATTAATTATTGCTCAACAGTATTCTCTTTATTTAGCAATTGAAATTACATTGGTTGAAGACATGGAATACTAATCAATAAAGTATGATATTTTTGGAAATATATATAAATATATTTCCAAAAATATCATACTTTATTGATTAGTATTCCATGTCTTCAACCAATGTAATTATTATAAAATAATTAGAATGAAATGAATAATAATAATAGAAAATATGTTAAGTTTTAGTTTTCCTCTTTAGATTAAACTTCATTTGAAGAATAATGAGAAAATTTCTTTTCAATTCAATTTAACATTCTTAAAAATTCATGATACAGCATTTTTAACGACAATTATGTTTCCCATATTTAAAAAGTAGAGATGTTATGAATAATTTTTATGTATGTTAAACAAAATAAAATTATTCGTAAGAAATTACCAAATATTCATGTTGTTTTATGTATTAAAAGATAATTGTTATATAAGAATTTAAAGGTGCCCAAGATGTACTATTTTATTAAATAAAATATTTTATGTAACCATGACTATCAGGAATTAAAGAAAAACATGAAATTCATATTTAATATGTAAAAAAAAATAGCAATTAGTGTTTCACTTCAGAATAAAGAGGACTGACTGTTAATAATAATGTATAAAAGCAATATTTATTAGAGTTTATAAAATATTGTTAATACACTGATTTATAGATAGAAGCAAAATGTCTGCATTATTCCCAAAATAATTTAGTGTTTTCTTTTGATAATATTTTCCCTGATTTTTTTTAAGTTAATATTTTCCCTATTTCATTCTCTAACTGAAAGTAATTCATTCTATTTGTAATAAATATTGTTCTTTAACATAAATCTGAGTGCCGAAAATAAACCGAAGACATTTTATAAAAAGAAGAATATATAAAATTCTATATGAATAATAGGATAAGAATAGTTTGCTGTTGCTTTATAGCCTGTTTAGGAATTAAAAGACAATCCGCTTCTTTATTTTCAAGCAAATGTTCTTACATATTTAATTTTATAAAATCATTTCCTTTGTATTTTGAATTGAATAGAGATACAATAATCTCTAATTATGTTTCTTATATTATCTTCGTATTCATTAATATTTTCTTGTGTGTTGTTATTTTATACCACAGGTTTATTCGATATCCAAATATAAGTTTTTGTACATCTATAAGGATCTCAGTTAATAAACCTAATTGAAAAGCGCTCAAAATTTATTCACTAAAGTTTTCTAAAAAAAATAAACATTGGTGAAATAAAACACTATATGAAAAACAATTTTACATACGCTACAGAAAAAGATAAAATTATAGTATATTACACAAGAATAACTGGTTTCCTGAGAAAATCTGATGAATTTTAAATTACCATTGTAATTTTAATTTCATTGTCAAGAATAATTGACACATTCATTACATTAAACGTAATTTAATTTCAAGAAAAATTGAATGTAGGTAAAAGTTACCTACATCCGGTTTCTCTTAACATTTTTCCAATTTAATTACTAGTAAATGTTCATAAAAATGAAGGAATTAATTGGATTTTGGTTAAGCATATTTAAACTTTATCAGATATTTTGAAATAAAATAATTAATTTTAATAAATAAATTAATCATATCATCTGCATTTTCAACGAACATTTTATTGCTAAGATACTCATAAAACTGTTTTGATTCATTTATTCATTTAAATTTCACAAATACCAAAATGTTATTATTTCTGTAATTTGATTCTATATTATTGATTTTCTAATTATAGTTACTATTTAATTTGTAAAATAAAATTTTTTTATCAATTTTAACTTTTAAGAATCTAAAGTAAACTTAGAAAACATTCAAACGATGAAATATTTTATAGTCCAATAACTGATATGAGAATTTTGCCGGTTGAGTTCGACTTAACTTCATATTCCTTTTTATATCCAATTACTAAGCATAAAGATCTTTACAATTTGAATTAATTCATTTGCTTTCATTGTTTTGTTTTATAGTTTTCTAATAAAATTACCGTTGTTATTTTTTGCAAAACTATTAATTGTAATTTTAGGAAAAGACTTTAAATTTTTTATGTGGTAAATAGTAAAGTTTTCATTCTATGTACACAATGAAGCAAAAGCAAATCTTTGCAGTGCCATGTTAAATAAAAAATTGAAAATAAAATAGAAAGAAATGACTATTTTTTATAATTTGTAAAGAGTTAAAAAAATTTTGTTGTTGGCATAACCAAATACGTGTAAAATTTTAGTTTAAAATTGAATAAACATATGCAAATTTAATTTATAAAACTTTAATCTTTGTTTCCTTTTGTTGTTAAGAAATTTATATAAAATATATTAAAGGCAGGATGAATACAAGACAACGCATGACAAATACACATATTTAACAAAGTATTTAATTATTTTATGAAAATGTAATAACCATAAATAATTTTAGAGTAATTAATGATAGCACTGTAATAGTGAGGATACAGCCTGGCATTTTAATCGATTAGTCTATGAAAGACATTTTTAATTAATAGTAAATTGTAAATTGAATTAAAATTATTACAAAAAATCGCGTAAACAGTATAATTGGTTCAATTTCAAAACATGTTATTCTTTTAAAATGTAATAAACAACTGAAACGATACCCTATGTTATTTGTGTGATGGATGTGGAAAATTTACTTCAAAAATTAACAATCAAAATATCATTCCAATTAAATATACTTATATATAAATATTGGCTTGTGTGCGTGCACGTGTCTATTTATGTGCTTCCGTGCATTTGTGTGCATGAAAACTTTAATTTTTTTACACACACAAGTACACAATCTGACCTAACTTAAGTCCAAGATATATTATTAGCATGTATATTTTAGGATAAAATCTGAAATATTTAGTCCATATTATTGACTATCCATTCTTTCGGGTAACATAAAACTTTTTTACCGACTCATGTGTTATGTAATTTTAGATATGGATTAAAAAAATTATTTGCTCTTTTTCCTTAATTTTCTTTTTTATTTTTTGTTACTGTAGAGAATTAATCATCACGGTTTCTGAAAATTTGCATCAAATTTGAGAAAAAAGTTTATATTTTTATTTTCTTTACAATAAATATACCACTTCCTTTAATCTGCTAACACTTTACTTGAATGTCTTTTTATGTAAATATTTTTCTTAATAAAACTATTTAAATATGCAACAGAGAAACATAATAAACTATTTAATTAGTAGGTAAAGTGAGCATCGAATTACTGTTAATAATAGTTGTCCTATAAAAATAAAATGCTTTTTCAAACCATTTGTTCATTAAAATATATATATCTGAATCCCTAATGATACTTCCGTTAACAAAGTATCTCATTTATTAAAAATAAAGTTATTATTATTGTGAAAAATTTTAATTAATATCGAATGTATTATTTTTATTAATTTATAATACTAATGAAGATACAAAAAATATTGATAATGACTTATTATTAAATAACATATGATAAATTAAAACAATTAGCATGAAATGAAAGAAGACATGTTGTGGCTGCAAAATGAAATAGATCAGTTTAGTCAATAAAGAAATCAGTCGAAATAAGTCAAGGAAAATTTTGTTTATAAATATAAAGGTAAAGATGAATACGAGTGATTATCAAATATGATAATTTTAAAGAATTATTAAATATAGTTTATTTAAAAATTTAAGATATTTTTAAAAGTTTTTCAAGCATTTGAAAGATTTTTAATTATAAAATTTAAAATATGTTGGTAAGAACTATGATTTCAAAGAATATCATTCATTTTATAAATAAATTATAAGTTAATGAAAAGTTTTAGAAAGATATGTTTTGTTATGCTAAAGTTAAATTTATTTTTTATTGAGTCTCTTTTAATAATTCCTTATCTTATAAGGAACATTTCTTTGAAAAAAATTTTTTTACTAATTATTTTTGGTTGAATTTCGATTAATTATGTTAAATTTTTTAAATTAACAGATTTAGAGAAAATGTTACAAAAACAAACTAAATTGTTCTTCTATATTTTCTTTTTAATGTATTACACTTTTTAATTAACAATTTACGCTTAATTGATCGTAATATCAACCATATTTTAACTAAAGAAATAGCAATTCATGCATCAATTTTTTTCTTCAAATTGAGAAATAATTTAGATTTTTATGTAAAATTAAAATTAAAATAATTTTTGTATAAACATATCCCTTAATAAAACAAATTTTACGTTATATTTGAATTTACTGGTAAATTAAAAAATCTTCTTGACACCAGTTAGGTTAATTATATTTGTAACTATTATATTATTTACAAAATTATGAAATTTTTTCAAAAAATTGTAATAGATATGTTGGGCTTTTATATTTATTTCCTTTTGGTTAACCACTGTAATTGTTAATTCTATAATTAGAGTATAGCGTACTAATATTAATTTAATATTAAGTTTCAAAATTTTTTAAATAACTTTCTAAAAATTCCTCTGTTCTTCTCTTATATATTTGTTGTACTTATAATGTAATAAATCATACAATTTAATCTAAGCATCTCTGTCATGCATTCTTAGATGGTTACTTTAAACTTGATACAATGTAGGTCAGAAGCAAATATCTTTAAGTAGATTTTAGTCATATGCACTTAAATTGGTTTCTCATATTTTTTAACAAAATAATATAGAACCTCATAGTTAATAAAATTTTCAATATTTATTTTAAACTTTTTATTGAATAGTTTCGTAGTTAATCATCAATAATATATAACTTAGAAAGAAACAAATTGATAACAATTTTCTGATACGTTGGTCAAGTATCTTCTTATAAATAAATTATGCAGGCTTAGTAAATTATAGAATGTCATGATTTAAAATATCCACAAATGGGAAGGATTGTATGTATATCATCCTCTACATTAAGTAGAATATTCTTTCGAGAATATGACATAATAAGTCTAAATTTCTAGGTAAAACAATGTAAAACTAAAATAAAAATTTACAAAATACTGTAGTACTATACATTGCAATTAATACAGAGGTCGGCAAATCTGAAATAACAAAATTTAATGCAGAGTAAGGAAATAAACGTGAACAAATACTGAATTTAAATTTTGTAATTATTTTATATTAACTTCATCTAAATTAAGATTTACAAACAGCAAATGTATATTCACTTAAAAATGATCAATTTTGAAGTTAGATTTTTAACAAGTTATTGCAATGTACTAAACAGAATCTTTTTATTGAATCAATTCTCCAAGAATGATAAATCAATATAATCTTCAAAATGAAAATATTTCTGATCACATCTAAGCAATAATACAAATTAACGGAACTGAAAGGCAAGGAAATATTTTTAATTATTTTATAGTTATTACTTAATCTTAAATTTCCGAACGTAATTAGAAAAAGAAAAATCTAAAAATGTTTTAAAATGAAAAAAAAAAAGAAAAAAAACACACACACAGGTGGGATGATAAACTAATATTTCTTGACATAATAAAGTAATAGTATATTTATTTATTAAACTAATTAGAATTTTTAGGAAAATAATGATTCTAATGTTAGCTGTTTAATTTCCGTTATTATTAAAATGTTTTCGATTGTTCCAGAAGCTTCATTATTGGGTGGATATATTTTTCTCTCAATATTCTCAGAATGAATATTTTTAGTCTTTGAAAACAGAAAAGTGTTGATATAAAACACGAAGGTCTTTCTCTCGAGGCAAATAACTTTCAAAATTGGGAACGTTTTTAAGAATGTATGAGAAGTTATATATTTTATGAAACAATGAAACATTTCTTACTTTTCTGTATTTGAATTGTTTTCAGATTTAAAATTGGTATATAAAACATTCCTAATTTTTTTCGCAAAAACGCAATATCCTAGACTGGTTTTTATGTCCATCTATCTATCTATCTATCTATCTATCTATCTATATATATATATCTATATCTATATCTATATCTATATCTATATATATATATATATATATATATATATATATATATATATATATATATATATATATATATATATATATATATATATATATATATATATTCATTTTGTCAATGTTCAGGTTATTATAACATTAATCTCATAATGTATTTATATTCAATTACCACATTTGGCAATGCAATTCACATTCAAACAAATTGTAAAGCTCGATATATGCAACCACATTCACATGTTTCAATTATTTTAACAAGACCTGCCTCAATGATTCATGCATTTAACTTATTTGAATATTTATTTATTTTAATCAAATCTACTAAGCGTTTAGTTTTGATTGCGTAATGCAATGATAAACTGTAAACCATAGTAAAAGAGATGAAACATTAACAGAAATTTTTAACACGTATATCTTAATGCAGTTTGTTTTGAAAATAGTATTATTGTATGAAACTTTATATGAAAATACTATATGATTTTAAAGCTTATGTGTTAATCATTATAAAATATTTTATAAATTATCATAATGATTCATTCCTTTGCTTGATGTCAATTTCTTTAGGAAAACTTTTTATAACGATTTAAAAATTCATATAATATTACTTTATCAATTTATTGCAATATTATTCTTAAAAATAATCTTAATATTTTAACGAGAGTTGACTGTTTACTAAAGAAACAAATTACAAATTTATAAGGAAACAATATAAGAGATTGAAATGAAAGACGTATTATGTATACTGATATGATAACTTGAGTGGAATGGTACTCATTTGACACCTGTACAAGTTTGTGGGGTTGGATGCTTGTGGGTTTTCCAAAGTTTTCTCCTTTGTAATACGTGATCACAACGCACTATCTTCTTCTCGATGGATGCTAAAATGTCTACAATTAATTTCATTCAGACCAAATAGAGAGCAAGGCTCATAAAGATCTGATTCACCCAGGTAAACGCCATATAGGAACCAAAGTGATAATCAACAAAAATTCAATCTTACAGCCTACTCCCAACCACCCCAACTTCTACACAGACTGGTCAAAAATAGATGAATCAACTGGAGCAGCTTTTGTTTTACTAATCAATGACAGCATCACCTCGACAAGTAAATTCTTACTAAATCCAAGGAATACAGTATTTCAGGTTGAGGCTCTAGTCATCCTTGAAACCATAAAGCGCGCCTTAAACTCCAAATACTCAAAATCAACAATCTGGTCAGACAGCCAATCTACCCTTCTAGCCATCAACAACCACTAACATTGCTCTCCCCCTTATTCAACTAATTCAATCACTGATAACCGATGCAGCAAATTCATGTAAATTCACCCTCATCTGAACCAGAGCTCACATAGGCATCCAAGGCATAGAGCTCGCTGACGCAGCTGCGAAAGAATCAACCAAACTTCCAAAAGATGAACATTATCACTTCGCATGGTCCCAAGCATCCATAAAACACAACCTTAAATCTCAAAAATTAGCCTCATGGCAAACCGCATGGGCAATAGCACACCAGGGACGAACATCTAACAAAATAATTCCAAAAGTCTCCGAGCCACACCTACTGGATAACCCGTATGTAAATTACTTCGTAATAGATCATGGTCCATTCTCAACTTACTTTAAAAAATAGATAGAACATCTTCATCTCTCTGTCTCTGTGGCTAAAAAGGCAATCCTTTCCACTATATTACAGAATGCAGATACACCGCAAGGCATCATCTCAAATGTCATCAAAACCTTAACTACACCGATTTTCTTCGATTCTGTCTTCGTTCAGCTCCCCACAAGAAAAAATTTACACTAATAGCTAAGCTCCTCACAGAAAAATGACTCGATCTGTGCAAAGACAGGAATCCTCCTTCTATCAGCTCACCAGAAGATTCATCAGACTCAGACTTTTAACCTCCTACGTTTAAACAAACTTGAACTTTTAGTTAGAGACTTCATTACTGAAATGACTGTTTTTTCCCTACCAATTGCAGAATCGAGAAATTTGCAGCCACACAATAGTTTCATTCTCCATTTGTATATAACTTTTCATTGTTTCATTTACTTATACTTTTTAAAAATTCCTATTTTAAATATTTTAAAAAATTTTTCAATCATTCATCATTATGTTGTCATCCCTGCCTGATATAGAACTGCAATGTTTTGGACACTGCGAGATGTTAAGGCCCCACCATTGTAAATCCTGTATTTTCAACAGCATGCTGGGTGACGGCACACTTTGTGGACAATCTTTTAATCCCAGGAAGGTGCTGCTTGCTCACGATGGTGAGGAAGACTAAACCTGATAACCGATTGATACAGAACGGGGTTCACTCCCATCTCTTATATGTATGTATGTCTACAATGATCTTTAATCCTTAGGCTGCTTAATATGCAATCTTAGAATATACTTAGAAAAATATTTATGGACTTTAAATTATTATTATGCTTACAATTTCATACCTGGATATTATACGTCTGGCTATGATTTAGGGCTAACTTTATGAATTTATTAGAAAAAATAAGTTTTATAATATTTTCTTTGTCCTTTTTCCGTAAATTGTTATATTTCCTCTTCCTTTATTAATATATTTTGCATTTCTTTCATTTAATTTAATTTTTTAAAAATAATTCTAAAACATTATTTATAAAATGTAGAGAACTTTAAAATTTTGATAAGCATATTAATACATTCGAAACCTTTCAAGTAAATTGCTTTTTTGTGCAAAATATTGTAAATATTTGAAATAGTGATTGTATTTTTAATATTGCTTAAAAATTATGCTTTCTCCGTTAAAAATATCTCTCTATTATCTTCAGTTTAAAATATATAAAATGATATATTTAGGATTTAAATATTTTAAGAAATATATTAAGACAAAGAATACAGTGTAAGCTATTTTTTAAAGTAATATATTTCTAATAAGAATTTATGTAGACCTCGCATTTTACATCAGTTTACCATCGAACATTGAGATTAACAGATAAAAGACATTACGCATATTGCTATTTATAGTTGGGTAAGTCATATATTATATCAAATTTATTTTCAGTAAGTTGATTCAATTTTATGAAAATAATTAAAGTTTAAATTTTTCAAGAATTCGAAAATCTAAGATTAAATTTTTAAGCAAACTTAGAAGATTATATTTCTTTGCAGTTACAAAATTGTATAAGGTAAACAAGAAAACTCTTGCCACTGAATTCAGGATTGCGTTTTTGCATTGCCATTGAATGAAGAGAGAATAAGAATGCAAATTAGTGTATGATGTGATTGAGATACCAGTCAGTCGAGAGTAGGAATATGAATCCATTATAAAAGCAGGTCTACTGCGCACAATCATCAATCATAACTCGTACAGTAGCGAAGAGAAATAGACAAGTCAAAGGAGCTCGTTCAGTGTTGTTTGCTTTAATACTTCAAAACAGGTTAATCAGTTACAGCATCTAGTCATCAATTATGTCAAGTGTTTGAGGATAGTGCAGCAACTGAACGTATGGCAAAGCATTGGTTTCACAAATTCAGTTCAAGTGATTTGACCACTCTGATAAAATTTGTGGCTGGTGTATCAGTCGTCAAGTGGTTTACTATGAGTTGTTACCAATGGGTTAAACTATGGATGAGTGCTAACAGCAATTGGAACATGTGACAAAAGTATTGCAAAAGAAGGAGCCGGCAGTGGTTAATCGTAAGGGCGTATTGGCCGATAAAGTTAGGCAGCATGTCATGTGTGTAGCCAGAAATAACTGACAACACTTGGTTGGGAGCCTTTTTGCCATCATCCTTACTCACCTGAACCTTGCATAATCATATTACTACCTCTTCCATTCTCGTGACAATCATCGTCGTGGAAAATACTTCACTAATAAAGCAGCTTACGCCAAGATGCCAAGTGTTCACGGACTTCTTTGCATTCAAAGTTTCTGAGTTTTACCGAAAGAGAATTGCAGAAACTGGAGACACATTGGCAGAAATTACTGAAGGACGATGATGATTACTTCGAAGACGAACAATAGGATACATTTTCAGTAGGTCAAATTCTTTTGATTCATTGAAAACGGCAAGAATTTTGTTTTTTATCTCTAATTAGTTTATTAAGTGAATATATATATATATATATATGTATATATATATATATATATATATATATATATTTGCTACAAATTTGTGTAAATCAAAAAATATGAAGCTAATATTAAACTTAGCTTGATAATAAAACATTTTATATCATAAGAAATCTTCTTTAGATCAACATATTTTTTGAGAATCTTTGATTATTTTTTGAATATTTAAAAATTAGTAAGATCAAAATTTAAAATAAAACAATTGCTACTATTGATCTAAATTGATATTCAATTTATATTTCAGAAAATATTATATTCAAATCAATATTGAATCATTTACTTTGCCAAATATCTCACACAATTACTCCGGTAATTATATTTAATAAGCTAATTTTCACTTTTATTATATCAAAAGACAGCAATTTTTAAAATTCACATTATTTCTGTATTGACCTTAATTTCAAATCAGATAAATATTTCCCTTAAATCTTATTTCTAGGAAAACGTTTTTAAGATTTTAATAAAGAAATAGAAAATATTTTTATGGAAAGGAAGAGATTATGTGATTCTATGCTCATTACTAATGAGATAAACAAGATGTGTTAAAATAATGAGCTAATTCTTGACAATATCTTTTCGCTAGCTTAGCTCGTTAGAATTTAGCTGCTACTTATTTTGCGAAAGCTTCTTTAATTTTGTATTTTAATTAGGATGTAAGACTCTGTTTACAAATTTTAAATATATTTCCACTTGGAAGGTCAAAACATGCAAACGCGCGTTATTTTAGTTACGTTAATTTAAAAAATAAATATTTATTGTGCATTAATTTAAATTCGAGATTTTATTCATCTTTGTAAAAAAATTTTATGAACATGTTGAAAAAAATTGATAATGAAACTTTGCATACCGTTTTCTTTTCTTTCATTTATTTTTCCATTTTTATGAGTGATTAATTCTTATACACTGATCTCTACTTTTAAAGATAATGAAATAGTTTTAAATGAAAACATTCAGAATGTCTGTAAAATTAGCTGGATATAAATAAATGTCTGAAAAACTCACAAATATATTAAAATTTTTATTAGAGTTAGTTGTATTCCAACAAATCTGACATTAATTTTTATAAAATATAGATTTTCAGATATTGAATATATTTTGTGAGAAATATGATTTTGATTAGAGATATAAGGAATTCTAAAAAATATACTGCTTTCTGATTTTTTTCTAAATAATTCTATTTATTTTGAATGCAGAAATTTTAAAAATAATTTAATTTATTTATAATTTTGCTACAACACCTCATTAAAATTTAGTTATCACTTATTAGCTACAAAACTACTAATTGTTTTTTGAATAAAAAAACCCAACATTATTTATTACATGATATTATCAAAAGCTTTTTATAAAGACGGAAATTATGAAAATATGGAAATATTTGTAGCAGAAAAAATGAATTTAGTTAAGACTAATAAAAAATAAGTTTAAATTCAAGAATAATTTTTAGTATTAATTTAGTAAATTTTGTCAAATTTATTGGGGTAAGATAATCATATTTTCTTAATTCTAAGTTTTTTTAAAATTAATTTAAGACAATTTGAACTGGGAATTTATGATACATGTGAATTTGCGCTATCATATCTAATATATTATCAATTGATTAGCTTCCAAATGTGTGAATTAACTCCGTCTTTAATTTACTAAAAAGTTTCAGTGCTATAAATTCATCTTGATGGGAGAGAAGAGCCTAAATCTCATATTTTATTAATACTCTTAAAATGGGTTATTTGAGTTTTTTATTACATGCGCTATATTACACATCTTATGCACACATTCTGTAACTTATGATTTTTGCTTCATTTAAATGAATGCATATTTTAAATTAGAACTTCTGCGAGATCGATGGATTAGTAATATAAACACATTAAATAGAAATTAATAATTCGTACCTATAAAAGACTCTGTAACAACAATATTTGAATAAAATTTATTTATCTAGAGTGAACTTTGGGGTGATTAACATAATTTTGATGCTGCTGCTAGATTAAATGAGGATTGGCTTCAACAATTGTCTTAAACATTTGATTATGGAAAAAATCGAGAGTTCTCAACATACCTACCATTAATGATCGAAGTCTGTGCTTCTCAACAAAATATTATTTTTGGCATTTTAGATTTTTCTTCAAATATTATTGAATTTCGCTTGAAAGTTTCAACTTGTTTATAGTCTTGAGAAGAAATTTAAGATCAAACTTTCTATTTTAACTCCCAAATTGTCATTACAAAACTAGTTATCATTCATTAATAAAAAGTTAAGTGTTGGAAAATCAATACTTAAAATATTTGTAGTGAAATTTCAGGCTTTATTTTAAAGATTTTAAAATGACGAAATATATTTCTGAGTTTTTAATATCTTTCGGAGCTGATAGAAAGTGTAGTTGAATTGCTTCTAATTGCTTCCGTTCCACATTCTTTGCGACATTTCGTGTTTCTTGTAAGTAGAAAATATTTCTCGCTCCGTTAAGGTATGTCGCCCGATTAATCTTCTTATTGATCTCGCAAAAGAATAATCACACAAACCCAGTTAAGTTCCAATAAAGTCCAGACGGGGAATTTAATCCTATAAACCCTTAAATTTGATGTGTAAGATAACTAAAATTATTATAGGAAGATAAAAAATGAATAATTTTAGTTTGATTTAGGAATACAAGAGTTTAAATTTTTAAATTATTAAGACATTATGGCTCAAACAACACTATTTTTGTAAATGTTTAAGATACGTTTTACAAATGTTCTGCAAAAGTTTTAAAAAACAGATATGATGAAAATGATTAGTAATTATATACGCAAATTACAAATAAATTTGATATTGAAGTCATTAATATATATATATATATACACATATATATATATATATATATACATATATAAATATATATATATAAATATATATATATATATATATATATATATATATATATATATATATATATATATATATATAGTATATAATGTATGTATGTATATATGCAGTTAATTCTATCTGGAAACCATATAAAAAACCGAAGAATCTGATAACTGATGAATCTATATAATAAAACGGAATTTCATTATGACATTTGTAAATTTTTAAAATTTTATTAGAAATTTTAAAATTTAATTCAATTTTTATTATTAAAGTTTTATTAGAATTTTTAGAAATTAGGTTAATTTAGTAGCATTAAATAAAATCATTTGCTTATGATAATACAAAGGTTACAATCTTAATCTTAAGTGAAAATTTTTTATAAAATTACACATTTCTTGTAATGGTATCGATTAGTTCATAAATATAATTAATAAAATGTACAGAAATTAAAGTGCTGTTAAGGAATAATATTAGTTTCGTAAAATAGAAACAAAATATTTATCACAAACAGAAATAAACTATTGAGTATTTTTATGAAATGATATGCACTAAATGTCTTTCTTTGAAAAATCTCTTGCATATTTTGTGTCTTTAGAATGATTTTTTTCATTACAACGGCTTTTGATTTATACTTTTACTGAATATTTAACCACATTTAATGAAGGATATTGAAAAGATTGTTAAAAACTTATTTATATTGAATGAATTATATATTAAAATTTACTGTATAAAAGCCAAAATATTAGGAAAATGAAAATTAGCAAAGTTTGTGTCACACATTGTACATAAATCTTTTTTCTCTTGTATGATTATAAATCATTCGGTTTCGTAGATTTAATGTAATTTCAAATGCAGCTGTTCATATGAAATTTAAAGTTATTATTAAAATAAGCTTTTTCTAAGAACTATTAACCAATTTTTAAATTACGTTAAAATTAATTTCATTTTAAATTTCCTAGCATTCGTTAGTGCATCTTGAAAACTTCTATTCATATACTGTGTAGTAAAAATTAATAATTTTTAATGCTGTATTAATATGCAAATTTTGTGTGACCCTAAAAATTCAGTGTTAATTTTTCAATTTTCGAAAAGAGATTTTATGCAAAAGCAAATAATCGAGAAAAATGCACAAGCTTATATGCATTACTTCGTTGATAAATATATAAATACCGAATCGTTTTATGTTGACAGCACGTATTCTTACAATAATCAAGAAACATTTAGGAAATAATTTTTTATTTATGATAAGAAACAGCTATCTACTATTCTTAACAAATCAATTGTGACTACATTGGTATATTGAAAAATTTGTAACGATTGCCGAAGTATATTAAATACATTTGGAAATATCGAATAAATTATTAAATTTTAAAAATTTGAAATTTCGTTTAATTACACGTGATTAACAGAAAAAAGGGTATAGTTGGAAGCCAATAAGATTCATTTTTTCAACTTTTACTATTATATAAATTATGTAATATCGAAGAAAATAAATTGATTTGAATGCTAAAACAATATTTGGCTAGATAATCTAAATACTGTTAAACAAGTCGAATCTTCCAATAGCTTTTAATGAACTATAGTTGCTATTGGGAGATGACTTTAGAAACAAAATCATCTCTTAAATTAATGTTTGTGTAAGGTGTTCAGTCGAAGAAATCCTTCGATATTCTTATTTTTAAATAATCAAAAAACAAATTAATTAAAATGAATGTAAGAATTTAAATTATTATTATAGTAAATTTCCAATAATGATGTAAGCTATTTGTGGAATATTATAATATTTATTAAACCTAGAGAAAAGATGAAATTTTTATATCAAAGAAATCTAATGTCATTAATTGAAATTATATTCTAAAAGTAAATCGTCATGAGAATGAATAAAGAATTAAGCTATATTACTCAATTATTTCTTTTTATCATTTGTGTTTTGACATAAATTGTTTATAAAATTTTGACTTGCAATGTTACTATTTTTGAAATAAATACATGCGTATGAATCAGTTGTCAACTACAGGAACATCTAGTTCAATAAACAATCTTAATAATTGAAAAATGTAATTTGTCAATGATAAAAAAACTAAAAAAATATAAATTAAATTTTATGTTATATAAATGATCAAATTTACAAATGAAAATTTGAATTAATTAAACATTCCAAGTAGGAAATAAAAATAAACTAAATGTTATTTAAATGTTTGAGTAAATACATTTCACTAATGGGGTCTAATACTTAAAATATTTGTAAGGAAATGTCCCACATAATACAAAACTTGTTCATGCGTAAGAAATCTTAAGTAAATTAACTTGCGCAAGTAATTTTCCATTTGAATTATTTTTGAAAAAAAGCATTAATTGCTGAAATTATTTAGGGAAAAAGTGAAGAGAAAGACATAAGCATTTATTTACTATGAATCTATTATAGGAATAAAAGTGCGGGAATATAAATTTATAAGACATTTTACTGTATTCATATAAAGAAAATATATTGTCAATAGAAAATTTATATTAAAATTAAGATAAAATGTGAAATTAAATTGAAAAAAAATTAAGTTTAAATTTATAAGTATTTACACCGATTTAAATTGCATTTATTAGTTTTACTTTGCTGATATTGTAAAAAAATATTTATTAAATAATATTTTATGTTAGTCACTCTATAAAAATATTTTCAATCTTAAAATTTCTAAACTGCAACTTTGAATTTTGCAGCTATTAATTTAATTTTTTTTAATTGACTTAAATGTACAAGTAACACGATAGTTTAAGAACATAAAATGCCGAAAACATTTTTTCCTAAATGTGAATTTATTAGATATTTCATATAATTTCATCCATTTTGTCTTTTTATTAAGTCTGAAGAGAACTACCTGCCAAAAGTTTGTAATTCCAAAGAT